>CM053626.1:46147801-46264765 GCA_028646595.1 Phalanger gymnotis
AGATGTTCAAAAACAAAAAAAAAAGTTTTTGCATGCAACTAGAAAATAAGATACACAGGCAATGGGGCATAGAAATTTATCTTGCCCTACAAGAAAGAAAGGGAAAAGGGGATGGGAGGGGAGTGGGTTGACAGAAGGGAGGGCTGAATGGGGAACAGGACAACCAGAATATACGCCATCTTGGAGTGGGGGGAGGGTAGAAATGGGGAGAAAATTTGTGATTCAAACTCCTGTGAAAATCAACGCTGAAAACTAAATATATTAAATAATAAAAAAAAAAGAAAATGCAAAATGATAGGTAGGAGTGAGATGAGATCACATTCAACCAAGAGAGGGGCCGCTATCTCACCCAAGGGGAAACTCTCCAAAATTTCTAGGGAAGCAAGCTAGAAATCAAGGACATGTTGAAAAGCCACCTCTACCTACATGTCTACAGTAGAGTCTTTCTTTTTGCTTCTGCTCTGAAGAGATTCTGGAACCATATGAGTCTCAAAGAAGGAATGAAAAATGTCTCATTTCCAAAGTTCTCATACCAACTCTGTTCTTCACATAGTCACATGAGATTGTGTCAGCCCTCCCTCTACCAATTAAGAGAGTTGCATGCAAAATGCTCCAAACTGGAAACTCGGGTTACATTAGAAAAACCTGTCATAAATAGTAAGGTTAAACAGATTTCATCAGAGCATGGGGTGTGATCAAGAAAAAAGATATGGGCTAGTGATGTAACAAAACTGAGATTTCACTAATGAAAAACCCACCTGCCTCATTACTACCCAAATTTGAGCTTATTATCTTTCTCGATATGCCAAAGATATCAAGACAATTCAAGGAAGAAAGGCTCCTAGCATGTTGGGTGGACACCTGGCAAATTTATAGAGGGAAGTGAAGAAGAAGAAGAAGAAGAAGAAGAAGAAGACGAAGAAGAAAAAAAAGAAGAAGAAGAAGAAAAGAAGATGACACATCAATTATACTTATAAGACATAATAATTATATGCATAATTGTATAAATAATGCTATTTTATATTTATAATTTCTATTTAAAATTAAATATTTATTAAAATATAAATGCTTATAATTGCATACTATATTATATATCATATGCCTATTATAAACTCATGTAGCTTGTATAAATTAAATGTTTATATCCTAATTTAATACATGTATAATTTATTTTATTAGTAATAATAACAATAATCATAATAATAACAATATATCATTTTCAGGTTTGAAAAGCACTTTACAAATATCCCATTCTATCCTCACATTAATCCTGGGAGGTAGCTGCTTTTATTAATCCCATTTTATAGATGAGAGAAATGAGGCCGGTAGGGTTTAAATGATTTGCCCAGGGTGACACAGCTAAAAAGTGTCTGAGGTCAAATTTGAACTAAGATCTTCTTGACTCCAACTCCAACACTCTAGACCCCTTTAATTCTTTAATGTTATTATGCTTATGTTCAACCCATTTCATGTTAGGAAGAAGATAGATCTTTCTTATTTTTGTGTCAGTTATCTTAATATCTTTCTTTTTCTGTTTTAGACAGCCACAATTTCTTGGGATATCCAAACACTGTATTCGACTGTACCAGAAGATGCTGAACACAAGGCAGAAAATTTATTTGTGAAAGAGGTAACTATGAAGTGACTAGCTGTCTACTAATTTAGAAAACTTTCACTTAACTCTGTTCTCAATACAATTTGTCACCTAATTAGTTTTCTTTTCATATTAGGTAAGAACCTCTAAGCACTTGATTCCCTGATGATTTTAAAGGAATAATCCTCTAGCCTGTCTCATGTCAAAGTCACATTTAAAATTATATAATATAAATTTTATGCAATTTTATTTCATATAAATTTATTTAATATAAATTTTATATAATTTAAATTTACTTTATATAAATTTGTATTATATAATTTATATTTATTGAAAATAAATTATATAATATATAAAATACATTTCTATTTATTTATGTTACATTCTCTTATTTGGGCTTTTCTTCATTTACTGGCAATTTTTTCCAAGCAAACATTTTTCAGCCTGACTCAAAGTCTCAATCTGGAGAAATGTTAAAATGTTCACATTTAGAAATGGGGGTGAGGGCAGAGTCATATAGCCAAGTTATTGAAATTGATTCACTTCTCTGGGTCTCACTTTCCTCATGTGCAAAATATGGTAAGATTTGGTATCTCTGAGGCCCCTTCCAGCTCTAAGTCAATTGTTCTATAAGCTCACAAATTTGACCTTTTTTTAGCAATGTGATAGATCACAAGTTCATAGATTTTAAGTTGGAAAGAACCTTATAGATCATCCAATCCATTCCCCTCATTTCTGAGGTGAGAAAACTAGAGAGAGAGGTTAGGGGACTTACTCAAGGTCATGCAGAGATAGGAAGAAAACTGGGATTTGAATCCATGTCCTCTGGCTCCAAATTCAGTGCTCCATCTGCTGGGTTACAGGATAAATGTGGTCTAAATTATGGAAAAGTCTGAGTAATAAAGTATCCTTAAGAAAAGTAATTTATTACTTTCAAGTATTAACATGAACTAATGGTAGAGGGCTTCTGTGCCCCTTTCTAATGAATGAATAAGATCCATTTGTGAGTAGCATCTGTTTCCGTGTAATTAACATAAATTTTCTCTCTTAAAAGAGCTTATTTTCTTAACTTAATTAAATTTTTCCTCTATAAGCATATTGACGTGTATAAAGTATATTTGAATAAATTGAGTTCAATTGAATATATTCAAAATATTTAAAGTTTGAATTAAATTGGAATAAATATATTAATTTTAGAGATTAAAATTTTATCTATTTAAAATTATTTAATTCAATTATACATTGAATATATTTAAAATATTCTGATTTTAATATTTCAAATACATACATAATTTCCCCATAATTATGTACTCATAATAAAATTATAAGAAATTTTGAATATATTTCTAGAAGACATTCAAAATTACATATTTATATATTATGGGTTTTTTTTTTTTTTGCTTTCCAAAACTTAGTCTAGCCTAAGGTAAATTTGACACTATTGACCACCCTCACCATGTCTAAAACTGAACTTTCCCCTATCTTTCTGCTAAATCTCATGTCTTCCAATAGGTAGTGCCTATTTCTTTCCAAAGCACCACTTCCCATTAACAATGTCCCAGCAATACCCTTAGTGCCCGGCTCTCTCTTACACTACAGATCTAATCAGTTACCCACTCTTGCCTTTTCTACCTTCACAACATCATACACATATAATCCCTTCTCTCTACTCACACAGCTACCACCTTGATTCAGGTCCTAATTACTCCCTAGATTATTGCAATTGCCTTGTAATTGTTCTTTCTGCTTCAAGTCTCCGTCCATCCTACACAGGACTGCCAAAGGAATTTTCCTTAAGCATGATGTGACCACATCTCTACCCTATCCAACCAACTCAGTGGTTTCCTTTTGCTTTGAGGATAAAATATAAAGTCCTCTATTTAGTATTCAAAGACCTATACAACCTGTATTTCTGGCCTCATTGGATATCACCACCTTCCTACAGCTAAACTGGCTTTTTCTCTATTCCTCACACATGACACTCCATCTCTCATTGCTATCTACTCCCTATGCCTGGCATGCACTCCATCCTTATTTCTACCTCTTAGAGTCACTTTTTCCTTTAAGATGCAGCTCAGGCAAAATTATCAATATGAATCCTTTCCTTATCCTACCCCCAAATGCTGTGTTATCGTTATTGTTTAGTCATTTCAGCTATGTCCAAATCTTTGTGACCCCATTTGGGGTTTTCTTGACAGAGATAATGGAGTGATTTGCCATTTCTTTCTCCAGCTCATTTTACAGATGAGGAAACTGAGGCAAACAGGATTAAGTAATTTGCCCAGCACACAGCTAGTAAGTGTCTGAGACTGGATTGGAACTTAGTCCAGGCCCAGAACTCTACACACTGTGCCACCTAAAACTACCTTGTTTTAGCCTACTTTGTATACGTTACATTTATTAACTTTATATTCATGCTGTATATATTTTATATGTACTTATCTCCTTCATTAGAATGCAAGCTCATTGTAAATATGAATTATTTTATTCTTCGTACTTATATTCCCAGAGGTTAACACAGTACCTGGCACATAGTAAGCATTTCATAAATGGTTGATGATTGACTGAGTGACTGAATTAGTAAAGTCTGAATTTACTTACTCAATTCCATCTGTGAGAACTAGCTGCCACCAGTGTGCAACCTGCCAGACCCTCAGTATTGAAGTAATTATCAGTGTAAAGTTGATAATCTCCCAAGTAGATCTAACCAAAGATACTTTTATCTCAAGTTTACCTTCACTATTTTGTGTATTTGTGCATATATTATGCACTTGTTTAAGAAGGTCCAAAGCCACGAGTTTTATTACTCATCTAGCAATGCTATCCTGAGGGCCCCCCAATACAGGAGGACACAAGGCAGTCATCCCAGCACTCCACTATGCAGAGCTGCACTGCCCTGCCCTGGAAAGGTCTCACCTGACTCTCTTCTCCCTCCCTCTTGGCAAAACATTCATATTTGCCGTAGTTAAAAACCTGTCCTTAGAAAAACTAGTCCTGAAGTCCATGCAAGTTGTTTTTAACAGGATAGCTAGAGGGAGAAATGATAGGGCTCTCTTCACAGTTGTTGGTAACCTGCTGGATTCCTGCCCCGTACCTCAAATGCCAGACCATCCTTGGTAACATTTTAAGAAATCAGTAATTGATAAGAATATTAAATATTGGCTGATCTGGAAGCAAGCTCAAATAGAAGCTTCCTAAATATGTTTCCCACAAGTCAAAAGTCAAGAATTGTTTCATGTGTGTCTTTACATCCCAGTGCCTAGACTTGGGGGTGGGGAACCTGCAACCTCAAGGTCATATATGGTCCTCTAGGTCCTCAAGTGTGACTCTTTGACTGAATCCAAACTTCACAAACAAATCCCTT
This sequence comes from Phalanger gymnotis, assembly GCA_028646595.1. Classification (NCBI taxonomy): domain Eukaryota; kingdom Metazoa; phylum Chordata; class Mammalia; order Diprotodontia; family Phalangeridae; genus Phalanger; species Phalanger gymnotis. The sequence goes on from CM053626.1 coordinate 46,152,760, forward strand.
TAATAAAAGTATTTGTTCTGTAAAACTTGGACTGAGTCAAAAGGCCACAGCTGAGGACCTAGAAGGCCACAGGTTCCCCACCCCTGCAGCCTGGACCAGAGTAGGTGCTTAATAAATGCTTATTGAATGAATTAATGAAAATTATACCCATCCTTTGTGCATTTCTGTCTAACCTAAAAGTAGGAAAGTCAAGATTTCATCCTATTCTATTGATAAAAAATGTCCCACGAGACAGAATCAAAAGGTCTCACTCATTTGCTTCACTCTTATCTCTTAGCCATGTCAGTCAAGTAGTGAGACATTCAATTGATCTGACATGAGCCTTCTTAACCAGGTTTATGGATTACTCCTGCTATCTTGTCATTTTCTTATAAATGCTTTGTAAATCATTTTCCTCTTCTTTTTGTTTGGGAAAATATATGCTCTGTTTGAATCCTTCCTTCATCTAGGCACAAGTGCCTATCATCATAAGTGCTGGCCACTATGATGTTCTGACCAGACTCGACTTTTTTTAAGAGGAGTTCATTTCATTCAAAGTCCTTTCATTTCCAGTAGCTTCTTTAAAAATAGATACCAGAAAATTGTCTGTTTTCACTTTTTAATCATCTCTCCTATCCTCTTTTAGCTTATTATTTATAGGCCTATAGTCTCCCTGCCTGGTTAACTCCTTAGTCGGTAAATCAACAAGAATTATTTTTTATGTATCAGACAATGGGTTAGGTGTTGGGTATAGAAATAAGAAAATAAAATTCCCTGCCCTCTAGGAGCTTATATTCTTATGGAGGAGAAAACATGTAAATATATAGGTTTATTCAGCACATTTATTCAGAGGTTACATTGGGGAGGAGAAGGGGTCAGGAGGGCCTTATATGGAAGGTACATTTGAACTGAGTCTTAAATGAAATTTGATAAATTCTTGTTGAATAACTAAGCAAAACCCTCTGGCTGTCCTTTAGGCATTGGTGCCTAACCTAACAGTAGAGTGGTCAAGATTCCATCTTTTTACCTTATTAATAAAAATGCTCCATGAGAAAAAAATCAACAACTGTCATTTTGTTTCACTCTTATCTATTACCCATGCCACTCTTGAATAGGAAGACATTTAATTCATCTTGGTGATTCCAAGAGCTGAAGGTGATGAAAGGAATGCATTTCAGGAACTGGGGGGGGGGGGTCAGCCAGTGCGAAGGTACAGAAGGGAGACATAGACCCTTCCACCATCAAAAAAAGAACACTTCAATTCTGGGACCCCTAGGGACTAAGCTTGGCAATCCTCTGTGGCTCTGGGTGGGTTCAGATTTTGAGGGGCTCTATAAAAGCATCTCCAAATGTTCTAATGAATCCTGATATTGACCTTTCACTACGCTCTAGATTTCTCCCCAAAATGGCCTAATTCCCAATTAAGGAATTCCTAAATCCCCTAACTTCCCAAACCTGGCCTAATTCAAATTTACTTTAGTCTGGGGAATATCAGAGCTCCTGGGTTTGAGGGTGTAGCTCCATTACATTTAGCAAACTTTTTATTAGACCACCGTTCATAGGATCATAGATCTAGAATAAAAGAAATTTTGTCTGTCTCATTTTAATGATGAGGTTATTGGGACCCAGAGAGATTTAGTGACTCACCAATAGATAACAAGTGGCAAGGCTGAAATTCAAACTCAGGTCCTCTGACTCCAAATCTCATACTCTTTCTATTGTACTTTGCTCCTTTCTTGTGCCATATGAGCGTAAGGAGTCTATGTGGGACTTACCACAAGGTAGAAGAGCCATTAGGGGCATGATTGGTAGGTGGCAAATAGGCACAAATTTGATTTTAACAATTTCAGCCTTTTTAACTATTCCCCACCTTGAGTGCCTGAGTTTCTTATCAGCAGTGATGAATACTCTGATTTCCATGCCAATGTTGATTTTTTATTGGAGTTATTATTTTAAAAAAAAAACCTTTTCCCCCTATTTTATGTATTCTCATTCCATGCTCTCCCACATGCCCATCAGTTAAGTAGAAGGCATAAACCCTTACATATGACTATTTTATTACTCCTAGCATACTTCAAAAATCAATGTTAGTTTCTCAAGTAGAATATTGTACTACTCCAAATGCTAATTTTACTTTTCCCAGAATGATCTGGTTAGCACAAGATCTGGTTCATCCTATTTATCACCTATTTTGTTTAAGAGAATGACACTGGAAATTATGAAAGTGAAAGAGGCCAAGGATTTAACAACCAACAGCAAACAACAAATATTTATTAAGTTCCTACTTTGTGTAAAGTATTGTGCTAGGAGCATGGAATGCACGAATGGAAGACAAGTGCTTAAAATTTCATGGAGCAGTTAAAACTGAGTAATGATAGGAGCAAAACTAAAGGGAATTTAAGTTGAGAAAGATCAGGTATAGCTGATGTGATTAGGAAAGACCATGGAAAGGCTTCATGAAGGAGCCAGCAACAAAGTGAAGATGAGGAGGGAAGGCTTTCTAGGCATGGGAGGCAGCCACTCAACTCAGTGGGTGTGAGGGGATGGGGGGAAAAGAAGAGTGAGAAGCCTATGAGATTTCAAATTCAGGCAGTTAGTAGGAGGGCATTGCTGTCAGCAAACATTAAGAAGTTGGGGAAATGGAAGGCTTAGAAGAGATAAACATGAGGTCAGTATTAGAAATGCTGAGTCTGAAAGACAAGCAGAAATGTTTAGCAGAAATTTGAAGATGAAGACTAGAGCTTGATGTTGGGTCTGAATATATAGGTTTGGAAATCTTCGCTTTAAAGGAGGTAATTAAATTGATGGGAACGAATGAGATCACCAAGAAGAGGAGTAGAGGTGAAGGAAAGAAAAGGACTAATGACAGATCTTTGAGAAGTAAATGCATGAAGGAACAGGAAAAGGATGACCAACTGCTGAAAGGTCCTGATTATAGAAAAAAACTAAACATCCTCAACTTTTTTCAACCACACTTCATGTGACATGGTCTCTAGACCACTCCCTGTCCCAGTTGCTGAAATATATTTCAGTTTGCCAGTGTCCTTCTTCAGATGCTGTTCCCAGTACAGAAGCAAAAATGTTAACCTTTCTACTTTTGTTTTGCATCATTAACTTTAGACTCTTTCTGTGGTAGGGAAAGTGAATGCAGAATCAGTCTAACAGCCCTTTGGAAATGAGAAATAGGAAGTGCTGTCATTATCTGGAGCTCATAAATGGTATAAAATTAACATCTACAAAACATCCCATGTGTGTTTTTTATTTGCTTTTTTTCCTATGTCGAGACAGCACCACCTCCTCCCCCCTGGGGTAAAATCAAAGGGACCTATAAATAGGTTGCATACTTCATACACAGAGTTTGTACAGCAAAATCTTCATTTTAATATACACAAAGGGAATATAGAAGGCAGGAAGCTCCACTCTCTAATTAAAACTGAGCTCTTGGTTTGGTTTCACTTGGCAAATCAACATGAGGAAGCAGAGAATCTCATGTATTGAGCCCTTGAAGGTAGAACCACTGTGCCTGGGGACCACCCACTGCCAAAAAATACTTGCGGTGTAATAAAATAACAAATGACTATTCTCCCCAGTCGCTATGGTTCCTCTGAAGTTCCTAAAAAATGCACTTTGCAACAGTAGATAGAACACAGGACTAGGAGTGAAGAAGATCTGAGTTCAAATCTTGCCTCATATACTTACTAGCCTCTATGGTCCTCAGTTTCCCCATCTATAAGATGAGGATAATAATAGTATTTACCTCACAGGATTGTTCTGAGGATCAAATGAAATACTATATGTAAAGAGCTTTGCAAACCTTAAAGTGCTATAAAATGATATCATTATAATTATAATTATTTTTATTATTATTAATTATTGAGCCATTTGAAGGTTAAAAAAAAGCTACAAACACATAAGGAATTCCATTCTGCCATTAATCTACCACTTTCAGGTAATTCGGTGACATCTAAAAGCACTGAAAGGTTCAAAGTGCAATGACTGTGCCTTGTCTCCTGTATCCACACTTGAGTGAGATCAAGTTTTTTTTTTAATTTATTTTTTATTTTTAGTTTACAATACTCAGTTCCACAAGTTTTGAGTTCCATATTTTCTCCCTGTCTCTCTCCCTCTCCTCTCTCCTTCCTCCCAAGATGGTATGTAATCCGATATAGGTTCTACATATACCTTCACATTAAACTTATTTTCACAATAGTCAAGTTAGTTGTAAAGAAGAGTTATAACCAATGGAATGAACCATGAGAAAAAAGAAACAAAACCAAAGGAAAAGAGAGAGAGAGAGAGAGAAAGCAAATAGTTTGCTTCAATCTGCATTCAGACTCCATAATTCTTTCTCTGGATGTGGATATCTTTTTCCATCATGAGTCTTTTGGAGTTGTCTTAGAACCTTGCATTGCTGAGAGGAGCCACACCTATCAAGGTTAGTCATCACAGATACAATGTGTCTGTAATTGTGTACAATGTTCTCCTGGTATCTGTTCCTCTCACTCAGCATCAGTTCATAGGTCTTTCCAGGTTATTATGAAGTCCATTTGCTCCTCATTTCTTATAGCAGAGTGAGGTCAAGTTTGATGCAATATGACCCAATGGAAAGTGTGTTTTAGAATCATGACCCAGTTTCATATCCTGGCCCTGCCAGCTGGTATTTATGTGACCTGTGGACAAGCCATTTAATACCTCTAGACCTTTATTTCCTCTTTTTGTAAAATAAAGGGTTTGGATTCTGGGTCCTCAATGGTCCTTTCAAAACATAAATATGAAAGAGGGGTTCAATTCATTCTGCCTAGCCCTCAAAGGAAGAATTAGAACCAAGGCATGGCAGTTGTAGAGGGGCAGATTTCAACTCCATTTAAAGAAAAAATTATCCTATCAGAGCTATGACAAGTATAGTGGGCTGCCTGAGGAAGCTGTGGGCTTCTCTCTTCACCAAGGCTTTCAAACCATAGTTCTATGACCACTTTTTAGGGAAGTGTAGGTGCAGGCTAGACCAGATGATCTTGAAGGTCCCTTCAAGGTCTTTGATTTTGACTCACTAAATCATTTCATCCTGAAGAGAGATTTATCAGTGGGATGAGGAAATGAGATGGAATCAAGAAGGCAGGTATCCTGGACCTAACTAACCACTCGGAAATAGCAAGGACTAGTTAGCAGGCAGGCATAAACCAGGAACAGGCTAGACAAGGTGGTTATTTTTAAACCTTCTTATCATGAGTCACAAGCCAATGGTAGGAAGATAACAGCCAACTAAATCACAATCAACCACCATTTTTTAAGTTCTTACTCTTTGCCAGGCATCTTAGTCAGTGCTGAGAAGACAAGGAAAGAGAATGAAACCAATATCCAGATTTAATCTTCCGTAGCAGGAAAATTAAGGGAGCACCCTACTCCTGATCCAGTGAAAGGAAGTAAACAGACTCTCATATTCAGCCACTGCCAGGAGGTCAGGGAGGAAGCATCTAGAGGTCAGTCAGATAACGCTTCCAAAGCTAGAAATTACATAATTGTTCTTGGTCATGCATACTAAGTCATCCCTACAGTCAGAAGCGAGATTGTGTGGAAGTCCTGGAAATCCAATACTACCAATCAGTCAATCAATGCATAAACAAGCATTTATTAGTGCCTACCACATAACAGGCACTGTTCTCAGGAAAAATCTACAGCTAAAGCCCTAATTGGGGACATAGAAGGACAGAGAGGGAGGGGAAACCCAGCAGCTTCCCCTTACATTACTATAGGCCCAGTTTAAAATTCTTAAGTGAAAGAAGTAAGCACAGAGTCCAAAGTACAAATGAAGCTATGCCTTGACAACCTTCCTCTTTGTAGTTGATCTGACTTCTGTTTTAGAGAAGGAGTCCTTAACCTTTTCATGTGTTTGTGTGTCATCAAACACTTGGAGAGTCTGATGGAGCCAATGGACCCCTTCTTATAACACTATGTTTTAAAAATAAGTTTTTATTGAGGTTTTTTTTTTCAGTAGCATGGTTTCCCCCAATACCCCTCCCCCACCCCCTCTCAAAGAACTATCACAATTTGTATTTTTAAAAGCAAATTTGTAATAAATTTGCATTTTTATAATAATTTGTATTTTTTAAAAGCAAAAAAGAAGGAAGAAAAAATCAGTGTAACTATTCAGTACATCAGAAAAAGTCTGAAAATATATACAGTGCACAACACTTGTGGATCTCCTATCTCTGCAAAGGGGTGGAATGGGGATGTTTTCTCATATCTTTTCTTTGGAGCCATGCTCATTCCTTATGACTTTGCAATAAAATAGTCCATGTTGGAGAGATTGTGGGAAGATAGGCACGTGTACACACACACACACACACACATACACACACACGTATATACACTCACACACACACACAATAAGTACAATCATTTTGGAAAACAATTTGTAATTATACCAATAAAATAACTAAAATGCCCATGCCCTTTCACCCAGAAATTCCATTACTAGACTTATACCCCTAGAAGGCCACTGATAAGAAGAAAATCCCTATCTACACCAAAATATTTATAGCAGCACTTTTTTGTGATAGCGAAGAATTGGAAACAGAGTATATGCCTGTCAGACAGAGAATGAATGAACAAATTATGGTATATTAATGTAATAGTATATTATTCTACTGTAAGAAATGATGAATGAGACAAAGAGAACCATGGAAAGGTCTATGTGAACTGATGCAGAGAGAAGGAAGCAGAGCCAAGAAAACAAGAAATGATTACAACAATGTAAATAGAAAAAACATCCACAAAAAATCAGAATACTATTTTAAATGCATAAAATGAAGCACCCGGTATTGCAAAGGAAACCAATTATATGGAAATACAGTTATCACAATATCAAAATTTCCAAGTTTCTTATGTCTATCTACAGACCCTTTAGAGGTCCAGGTTAAAGATCCATGGCCTCCTTCTGGAAATTTTTTTTTAAAAAAAATAAAGCTGAAAAAGTATGGTCTTTGGTCTTTGCTCAGAGCCAGCAAGACCTTGACATCACAACATAACTAAATCACATCATAACAGGAATTTTACATCTGTGATTAAACCAGCAATTTCTTTATAAGCATACTCTTGGAGATGAATATGTAGAGTAAATCTTTGTTTGATAACACCATCTCACATTTAAGTAACACTCTGATGTGTGCAAAGCCATAAGGGAGGTAGTGTAATAATTATTGACATCCCTATTGTAGAGTTGAAGGCCTACACAGCTACTCAAGTCCTAGGTGAGATTTGAACATGTGTTCTGACTTTTTTGTTTTCATTAGGACTTTATTAATTAAAGCATGCCCCTGCCTGAGGGTACCAGAAGGAAGCCTGGCTACACACTATCACCAATTTCTCTTTGACTTCTATGATATTTTTGAAAGATTCTTCCCTCTTTCTGAAAAAGTTTGCTCTAACACACAGTAAATAAAAGTCAAATTTTAAAATGTTAACATGCCTTTAGCAAGCATTCTCACTTCTGTTGAATCCCTGAGCCATAGGAGATTCTGGAGTGCATTCAAACAACGTGAGCATTTCACAGCCAGTCAGTGTTGGAGGAGTTGTGGGGAGACAGACACTCCTATGTTGTTGGTAGAGCTATGAATCAGTGTAGCCAGTTTAAAGTTTGCAAAGCACTTGACAAATGCTACCTCCTTTTGTCCTCACAACAACCTGGCATGCAAGTGCTATTATTATCCCTATTTTACAGATGAGCAAACTGAGGTGTACAAAGGTTAAGTGACTTGCCCAGGGCCACACAGCTAGTAATTGTCTGAAGCCAAATTTGAACTTGGGTCTTTCTGAGTCCAGGCCCACTGCTGTATTTGCTGCGCCACCTAGCTGCCTCTGAGGAGCACTTAATAGCAACTTTTGGTGGCATTTGCCCCTTCTCCCTTATTACCTTTATTGATTCCTATGTCTAATTGATTAAAAGTGGTCCTAACCCCTTTTATTTGATTTAAAGGCTTACCGAAAACAAACCCACAAACTCCTGTTGATTAATCCAGAGAGCAACAGCTCACTATCAATGTCTTCCCTATCTATAGGCCATGGCTTTCTAGTAACTGGTTCATATATGTGAACTTTAGTAAAAAGCCATTTATTTAACTAAGAAGGAAATACCTATAAAAGGTGACCTTCAGGGGCAGCTAGGTGGTGCAGTGAGTAGAGCACCGGCCCTGGAGTCAGGAGGACCTGAGTTCAAATCTGGCCTCAGACATTTGACACGCTAGCTGTGTGACCTTGGGCAAGTCACTTAAACCCAATTGCCCTGCCTTCCCCCTTGCAAAAAAAAAGTATAAAAAAGGTGACCTTCTGTCAGTAGGGTTGCTGGTAGGGTTGTTGAGAGAATCAAATGAGGTAATGGATGGAAAGCCTTTTCTAAACCTTTAGGAGCTAGAGAAATATGAGTTCCTATTACTATTGTGGAGCAGGACCAGAATTATAAATCAGATCCTCCTTCTCTCAGACCACTGATCTGTCTGCTACAAATCATGCTACTAATTCACCAAAATCATTAAGTTGTATGTTGTACAAAACTTAGTTAAGACACATCCTTATTTCCATGGATCTTACGTTCTCATATGGTGATCCAATTTACAGATAAGTACAATAATAAATAATAGCTAATAGGTAATTGTTCTAGAGGTTCAAGCAGAGGGCTGTGGGCTATGGAATTAGCAGAGGGTCCATGGGCAATGTCTCTTTTGAGTTGGGCTTCAAAGAATGGATAGAAAGACATTTAGTGAAGAGTGAAATGAATGGCATTTAAGTTAAGAGCCAGGAGCATGATAAAAAGTTTATATGCAAGTGTGGTTGGAGCCAAGAGGTTGTAGAGGGGATGAGTGTGAGATAAGACGGGAACAGAAAGGAGGTACCATATTGTAGAACACTTGGAATGTTATGCAGTGGATTTTGCTAGGCTAATGGAGGATTTTGAGCAGAAGAGTGATACGACCATCTAGATCAATAAGCATTTATTAAACACTTCCTATGTGTCAGACACTGTGGTAGGCACTGATGAAACAAGTCCAAAAATAGAACAGTCCTTGCCCTCAGGAAGCTTAGAAACTACTGTGGGAAATAGCGTATATGTATTTAGGTCTATATTAAGTATATGCGAAATAAATGTAAGATAACTTATCAGGGCTAACTATAACAGCTGAGAGATCAGAAAAGGCCTATTGTAGGAGGTACATTTGAGTTCAACTTTGAAAGAATTTAAGGATTCTAAGAGAAAGAGGTAAGGAGAAACTACAACGATAAGTAGATGCAAGAAGGAACGTGATGTGTGAAAAGCACCAAAGCTCATATGAGTAGACTAGTCATCACTAGGTCTGGAGTCAGGAAGACTCATCTTCCTGAGTTCAAATCCAGTTTTAGACACTAAATATGAGAGCCTGGGCAAGCACTTAAGCCTGTTTGCCTCAGTTTCCTCATCTGTAAAATGAGCTGGAGAAGGAAATGGCAAACCACTGCAGTAGCTTTGCCAAGAAAATCCCACAGGGTCACGAAGAGTTAAACATGACTGAAAAAGACCAGATAACAACAAAGGAGAGTAAAATATTATAAGGCCGTGTATTAAGAAGGCAGAATTTATGATTTCAAAGAGAATCATATATATGTCTGAACGGTTCAGAACCGCAGGATATAAGGAATTCTCCAAGCAGAAGGCAGAAGAATCAAAGCATTTATTCAGGCTCCAGAGTAACAGACCCACAAGCCAGCCTCCCCATTTTGATATTTCGATCAAAAGCTTCCAGGCCCAATAAGTCCGCCTCACAAGAGTAACCAGGAGGCCACAGAAAAGCATGATAGTATTAAACCAAATCACATTGATGCTTCCCCTCTCTGGTAAGAAGATGACCCACTGGCCTCAAGTCCTTGTTCAGCATTCCTCGGTCCACGCACAGATCGGGCAGGTCGGCTCTGCTTCCGCAGCTCCTGCTTTGGCTTTGGCTTTATCTTCAGCTTTGGCTGTAGCTGTCTCTTGGCTCTTCTCTCCTGGCAGCCTCCAACCCCGATCCAGCGATCCAGCACTGGGAGCTTGCCTTCAGGGCACCTCCTCCCCTCTTCCTTCAGTCCCAGGTCTACGAAAGGCTGCTAGAGGCTGAGGCACCAGCGGGGGAAGTTTGCACCCTCACTTTATTCCAAGACCGTGCTCCGCTTCGTGGCTGCCAAGGTGACGACCGTGCTGAGACACCCTCCTCCCAGCTGAGCCCCTGGCATCATCAAGCACTGCCTGAATGACCAGAGCCCATTGGTTCCCGAGTTGGCCCCTCCCCCTAGGACCCTGGGAGGCTCACATCCACATAGACTAGGTCAACACCCAACAGGGCATGGCTCTGGAGTTAACACCTCCCCTTAGCCAGCCCCACCTTGGGCCCCACCTCAGTCATCAATCCACACCCACATAGGTTTTACACCTAATAAGCCTCTGGGCCTGGGGCTTAGCACTTAGCAAGATTCAATGAAATAGCTGAATCACTCAAAGCCGAACTCCTCAAGGGCACCTGTTGAACTAAGTGCTAAGGAGCCCATTTTGCTTACCAACACAGGCAGGGAAGGTAGGATGGATAATGTTCTGAAAGCCTTTAAGTGCCTAGAAAAGCATTCATATTTAACCCTGAAGGTAATAGGGAGCTATGGGGTTTACTAAAAAGAGGAGTAGCATTGTTAGACTTTAGGGATTTGGTAGCTGTGTAGAAGATGGACTGAGGCAGAAAGAGTCCCTGGAAGGTGATTTTTTTTTTTATGAAGGAATGCCTAGATGAAAAATTTAACTTGAATTCTAATGATCTGAGTTCTACCAAAGGATGTTTGCTTATATTTCCTGTTGGTTAATAATAATAATCCCCTTACACATATCCCAGGAAGTAATTAATCATCAAGATTATAATAGCCGTCTCTTTCTCTGGCATATTCCATTACGTGATTAGAATTATTATTTCAATATTATCATCGCTAATATATCTTTGCAATGATTTTGAGTATTTCTATTACTATGTTATCAAAATTTTATCAGTTTAATGCATCTCTGGCTTGTGCATTTACTCACTACCAGACACCAAATGTGTTTCTTAATACTGAGAAATAACCCATCATTTAACAATATGAGGCCTAAACATATTGAAGTGAGTTGCAGGTGGAATTAGCCAGAATTCTTTTACATTTGTTTAATTTACACATTTGTTATTATCTCTTTAAGGTGTCCAAATGAGCTCCTTGTGATTGGTTGTTGATTTATCTTGTTTTAAGTTAACACAAGGAATGTCTGTAATTTTTGCAACGTAAATAATTAAGCCAGCATTCTGTGTTACTCTAGGCAATTTATTACACACATCAAAATGAAGAAGGCCTCCTGTTAACCAACAAGCTTTTGTTCAAGACTGTGTCCCAAGCGATCAGATTTCATCTGTAAAATAAACTACCACAAGAATACTGCAGAAGTTGGAACAGGGCCTTTTTATAAAGGCTTCCTTTTTTTACATAGGCCCAACAGTATAGGAATCAAGTACAAATTTAGGGTATGGGGGTGGGGTTTATTATGCTCATTTTGTACTGATGCTGACATTCTCGATGAGGCCAAAAAAAGGAGATCCTATGCAAGGATGGATTTCCTTTAGCCCAGATGCACAGAAAACTTGTTTGGTCAAAATTCAGACCACAGAAACTCCCATTCAGTATTGTTTGTTCCCTATGCAACTCCTAGCCCATAAAAGAAGCCTGGCATACACATTACCAATTCAGAATCCTGGCATATTTTCCACAGGCTTAACACTATCTGTCTCCTTGATTCAGAAAATGCTTTTCCAGGTGATGTTTTTGTGTGTTAGTGGGTTTCTTGCTGAAATATTTTTTCTTCAAAAACCTCCTAATTAAATCCGTTCTTTAGGGTTATGTTTGAGAGGTTTTTTTTTTCTTTTGATCATGTTATATTAAAAATGAAGCTTTAATATAAAGCTAAAGAGTTTTTAAAGGATGTGCTCATTTTTAGAATTAGATTATAATTTATCGATAGTCATGGGATCATTAAATTAAGAGCTAAGAGGGATCACAGCAGCCATCCAGTTCATTTTACTGGATGAGGAAACTGAACCTTGGAGAAGTTAAATGCCTTGCCCAAGGTCACACAGGTAGAACAGATCAGTGCTAGTATTGGAACCCAGGTCCTAGAACTTCCAATCCAGCATCCAGATTGTTTGTTGCTTGGAGGATGTTTATATGCTGTGAGAGTATAGATTGCCTCACATGTTATTCAAATGGAAGAGTCTGAATCTCATTTTCTCTCTTTCCAATTCATATTAGAATAAAAGGTACCTGGAAATAATGGATAAGAAAGTTGAAAAGAAAACCTTTGACATATTTTTATTATCAGAGCTGGGGAACATTTTCATTTCTATCTGTAAATTCTACCCCCACCCCCACCACATAATTCCCCACACACCCTGCTTCTCAAATGAATACTTAAGCCTCCAGACTTGAAGCACTGCACAGTTTCTCAATCGGCTTTCTCTTCTCCATAGTGAAAACAGTTGTACAATGTTTGGCAATGAGTGAATGAAAACACAGATGTACAAGCCAGAGACTTGTGAAGTGTAGGAATAAGGAAAACCCTTCTTCAGTTTGAACCAAAGAACTTAATCACAATGAATTGTAAGCCCATTTTGATTTCATAAATGAGGAAGGAGGATCTGAGGATTATCAATGTGTGTCAGCTCACTCAATTATTCAACTGCTCTGAAAAATTCCTCATGGAACCTAGCCAAGAAATTGACTGGAGGGTCAGGGGTGGGGGGATATTCCTAGGTCAGACTCAGACATGAATGAAGGTGGTTGAATTTGAATGAAGCCCATAGTGGCTCGGATGGCTTTAGGAGTTAATGTGTTGGAAGCTGAATTGCATTTCAGGCTAAATCTGGGTATAATGAAGATTTTTTTTAACGGCAACTTAAATCACTGTTCTAAGGGAGAAAAAAAATAACTTAAACCAGTTTCCACTTCAGGTTTGAATTCCCAGATGAGTCATTACAAAGTTATTACCTAAAAATGAAAAGTCTAAGTCTGATGCCTCTGAGACAAGGAAATAACCCTTGGTTCCTGAAGGTTATAAAGAGGCTACAAATTCTGACAGATCCTTCCAAAATAAAAAGTCTTTGGGTATAGACTTTACAGGGAGTGGTAGGTTTATTATCTCAGGACCAGATTGGAGAAATTTATGGCCTGATATACTTAGGTCATAGGACTTTTTCAAGACAGTCTTCCCAAACTGTAGGGGGTTTTGTCTCATAGAGAAATGAGTCACCTACACCAATAAAATTTCAGATCCTTAAGATAACTACCTTTTTTTTAAAGAGAAGAGAACCATTTAGAACTGTGCCCTTAAAGTCACTAAACTTTACATACCTTTTTGACCCAGGTCTACCGCTACCAGAGGTAGAGATGATGAGGGACAGATGGAGTCTGAGGGAGAAGGAGGAGGAATATACATTTATATAGCACCTAATGGGTGCCAGGCACTGTGCTAAGTGCTTTACAAATATTATCTCATTTGATCCTCAAAACAGCCATGTGGGGTAGGTAATATTATTATCACCATTTTACAGTTGAGGAAACTGAGGTGAGGTAAAGAGAGCAAAAGTGACTCGCCTAGGGTGACACAACTAGTAAGTGTCTGAGGTTGGATTTCATCTCAGCTCCTCCTGACTCCAGTCCCAGCACTCTATCCATTGCACCTGCCATAGAAGAAGAAGAGGAGGTAGAAGAGGGAAGAAGAGAAAAAAAGGGAAAGGAAGGGAAGAAAGGGAGATGGAAGAGAAGGAAGGAAGAGAAGGAAGGGAAGGGAGTACAGAAGGAAGGAAGGAAAGAAGGAAGGATAGAAGGAAGGAAGGAAGAAAAGGAAGGAAGGAAGGAAGGAAGGAAGGAAAGAAAGAAAGAAAAAAAGGAGAAAAGAAGGGAGGAAGAAAGATTGAAAGAGTTTTTACGTGTGGGCCAGCTTTAAAAGGAAAAAGCAAGCTTTACATGATACAGATTTGCAGTTTCATACATAAGCCCCCTTTTCTGTTCTAATTTGTATATGGAAATCTTCATTTTCTTTGGTGTTTTACATTTTGATTTTTTTTACTTAAGTTCTTGTTTTGAATGATTGAAAAAATAAAATAAATCATTACTGGCAATGAGCCTATTTATATCTGACTAGGCTAGTCCTAGGACAACAGACATAGGAACAATTACTAAAACAGCGCTCAAAGGCTTTCCAGACTGTGTGAACTGTCAGAGCCAAAATTCCACTGGAATAACTTTGGAGAGCCTAAGAACACCTCAGTTTTACCTTTATAATATATTTGACATATGACCCCTTTTCTCCTCTGACACTGCCTCCATTCTGGCTCAGGTCCTCATAACCTCACACCCGGACTATTGTGGCAGCCTGCTGGGGAGGTCGGCCTGCTTCAAGTCTCTCTCCACTCCAGTCCCTTTTATGTTTAGCCCCTAAAGTCATTTTCCTAAAGCACAGTCCAACCATGTTACTCACCTACTCCACAAATTACAACAGCTCCCTATCACCTCCAGGATTAATTAAATACAAAATCCTCTGTTTTAGTATTCAAAGCCCTTCATAACCTGTCCAAGTTTCCAGTTTTCTTACACCTTAAACCTCCTGACTTCTCTCAAGATTGTTGTTGTGTTTGTCCTTCATTTTCAAAGAGGACCATGGCATCAGGGAAATGATGACATGACTTGCAGTTGACTTTGATTTCAGTGAGAGAGGCTGTGCAAAGTCACCAGCCTCACTTTCTCCTCCAGGGCCGTCTGGGTCCAGTGGCCTGATATCAGGATGACTGGAGATGACCCAGGATGCAATGGGAGACCCTGGCCCTTTTGGGCTAAGGCCTTTTCACGTACTCAGAGATCCAGTGACACTGGCCTCCTCACTGTTTGTCAAACAAGACCTTCCATCACCACCTCTGGGCATTTTCACTGGCTGTCCCTGGTGCTCACACCACTCTGCCTCCTTATCTCTGCCTCTTGCCTTCCTTGCTTTCCTCAAAGTCCCAGCTAACTTCCCACCTTCTATAGGAAGACTTTTCCAATGCCTCTTTTAATCCTAGTGCTTTCTCTCTTTTAATTATCTCCAATTTACCCTGTTTATACATTGTGCATGGCCGTTTGCATGTCCTCTCCCCAGTTAAACAGTGAATTCCTTGAGATCAGGGACTATCCTTTCCTTTCTTTGTATTTCTAGTGTTTAGCTTAGCAAATTGTTTCATTGTGTTCGGTTATTTTTTGTTGTGTTCAACTCTTCATGACCCCATTTGGGCTTTTCTTAGCAAAGATACTAGAGTGGTTTGCCATTTCCTTCTCCAGCTCATTTGACAGATGATAAAACTGAGGCACACAGGATTAAGTGATTTGCCCAGGGTCGCACAGCTACTAACTGTATGAGGCAGGGATTGAACTAAGTTCTTTCTTGATTCCAAGTCCAATGGTTTATCTACCGTGCCACTTAATTGCTTAATAATATGAGTTTTATATTTGGCATTTAAAGCTCTTTATAACCTGGTGCCTTCCTGCTTTTCCAGTTTACTCCCCTCCGCTCAATCTGTGACCCAGCAACATCTGGGCCAGATCTGAATACACCATGCCACCTAGCTGGCTCAGCACATAGTAGGCACTTAATAATTGTTTATAGACATATGATGATGAATCAGAGGAAATGAAGTGTAGTAGATGGAACACTGGATTTAGAGTCAGGAAGAACTGAGTTCAAATTCTGCCATAGACTTATTAGCTAAGCAAGTCATTGAACGTCTATCAGTTTCAGTTTTCGCACCTGTAAAATGGGCATAATAGCACCTACCTCACAGAGTTGGTGTGAGGGTCAAATAGAATCTGTGTAAAACACTGTGTCAACATTAAAGTATTATGGAAATATTAGCTATTAGTTTTATTGTGAAGCATTGGTATAGGACTTTGGAATGGCAGTAAACAAGAAAGTGTATAATGGCAAATTAGAAATCAGCTACATAGACTTGTCAAACTGTGAGTCATTTCTGATGGAAATATTACCCCCTAAGGACTGGACTACAACTCTTCATGGATTCATCCCGAACGGGAGTCAGCAAGCTCATTTCCTTCAAAGCATATCTTACAAACACCTGGTGTATGTTTGCTAGTAAACCACTTAGAATTCATTTGCAACAATTTAAATCTTTGTTCATTCTTGGCTAGGTTTCTCTCTTTGTTAAGCATTTCCACCGTTTTAAGTATTAATAAATACCAAGTATCCTTTTCCTTGTGATATTCTTGGCATCAGGATCTGATTCGAAATACGTTGTTACTCAGACAAATGATTTCCAGATATACCCCCAAGGTACAACTAGAAGCTTCTTTTGTCAGATTTATAACATATCATTTCATACTCTTATATAATCTACCCTTCTAATCCTGCCATCTCTACAAAACAACATTAAGCAATTCATATTTCTTGATCCTGTCAGACAATCTTTCTTGTAATAATTCTTGTAAAAATGAATAATTCTTGCCATCAAACTAAGTAACCATAAACTATACCTTTTAGAAAATATGAAAGAACAATTGAAGGATCATTCACCCTTAACGTGTATAGCCTCATCTGGAAATATTCTAGGGTTTTGGTTTGAGGTTGGGTTGTTTTTTTTAAAGTCCTTTTAAGTTTTCTACTCTCTTCTGAAATGTTTTATTTTTTTCAGCTGCTTCCATGGTTATCATCTTTCCTCTTTTCTAAAGGAAAAGTTATGGCATTAAAATATTAAAACTGGATAATAAAAGATTCATTCATTCGGCACATATTTATTAAGTGTATATTACGTGTAAAGGTTTGAACTATATTTGGCATGTTCTGTTTTAAAAGGCTTGTCTCTCTGGGGCTGAAATTGAAACTCCCAATACTGTTGCCATCTGTATGGAAAGTAGAAATGCAAGATTTAGAGAGTAGATGCACTATATTGTGGAGCCACAAACTCTGGGTTCAAATCCTGGCTCTGATACTTAACATAGATATGACCTCAGGGGTGTCAAATCTGAGCCTGTTTCCTCACTGTTGTTTTAAACTTCACAACATCTCTGGTACATGACCCCTTCTCTCCAGTCACACAGTTATAGCCCTAGCTTCAAAGCCTTATTACTTCTTACCTTGTCATACCCTTCTAGTTGGTCTCCGTGCCCCTCAAATCTCTCCTCACCATAATTCATTTTTCAATCAACCACCAGTGATTTTCCTAAAGCATAGTTCTGACCATATCCTCCTCCACTAATCAGTAAATTTCAGAGGCTCCTATTACTTCCAAGATAAAATAATATTAATAATAATAATATCAGCAAGCATGTATATAGCTCTTTAGTGTTTGCAAAGCACTTTACATATATTAATTCAGTTGATCCTCACAACAATCCTGTGAAGTAGGCACTATTATTAAACCATTTTTACAAATGAAGAAACTGAGGCATAGAGCTAAGTGACTTGCCAAGACTCACATAGCTACTAAATGTCTGAGGCAGGGATTGAACTCAGTCCTTTCTTGATTCCAAGTCCAATGTTATATCTACTGTGCCACTTAACTGCTTAATAATATAAGTTTTATAGTTGTCATTTAAAGCTCTTTATAACCTGGTGCCTTCCTACCTCTCCAGTTTACTTTACTGCCCTCCACTCAATCTGTGACTCAGCAGCGCTGGCCTATGTAGAATTCCTTCAACCTGACCTTTTACCTTGTGTCTCTGTACCTTTGTCCTTTGTGTCTGGAATGCTGGAATCTTCACCTTCTACACCTACCTTACAGGCCTCCTTTCATGTCTCAGCTCAAACCCCATTTGCTACAGGAGGTCTTTTCTGGTGCCCCCATCTCCTAGTGCCTTCCTCTCTGAGATAACCTTCCCTATATTCTGCATCAATCTTGCATAGGCCTAGTTATTTACATGTTACCTTCTGCATTATAATGTAAGTTTTTGAAGAAAGGCACTATTTGGATCTTTCTTTGTGCCCCCAGCACCCCAGCACTTTGTGCCCACCACATAGTAAGTATTTAATAAATACTTTCAAAATTTGATTTGATCTGATGGGTTTAGACTAGATGAAGTCATTTCAGATTCCTAATCTAGGAACCTTGGACTCTTTCAAGCTTGGGCCTACGTCTATAGGAAGCCCAGAATTGAAGTTCACCAGAGCTAACTCTGAAGGCTTCATGGTTTAATGGCCTTTATCTATACTGCTTCCTATCCCTGATTTTTTTAAAAGTCATATCGGTGATCCCATCTGTCTAGAAACTCCTTCCACTGATGCATATAGGCAACTGACCTGCAATTTATGTTCTTACAGCCTTACTTTGGGACATTTTTTAGAATATAAAGCTCTTCACATCTTTGCCTTTTCCTACATGTTTTTCTCATAGATTATGATCTATGATGAGGTCACAGACTTGGAGCTATAAGGGGTCTTATAGGTTATCTAGTTCAAGGTCCCTCATTGGCCTCCTATAGAGAAACAGAGGGATATAAAAGTGAAGTAACTAGCCCAAAGTTACACTGCTCACAAATCAAAAAGCTAGTATTTAAACCCAGGTTTTCAAATCCACTTGTATTTTTTTTTCTTCCATTATGCCTCTTCTGTAACTTACAGAGAAAGTATATGCTAGTAAATGTTTAACAACCAACTCTGTAATGGGGGAAAAGTATACTGTGCCACACTTTTAAGTTTAATCAGCATTATTACTATTTTCTCTATCACTTCCTTAAATCTAGACAATCATCACAACAATAGATCAGGCCTTTATCTGTAGTATTTCTCCAGTGCCCAAGGTGTAAATGTTCTTACCAAAATTTTAACAATCAGCTCTTGAGAACTAGTTCAATTGATGCTGAGTGAAGTGAGCAGAACCAGGAGAACATTGTGTACAGCAACAGCATATTGTATGATGACAAACTTTGATAGATTTAGCTCTTCTCAGCCAGACAATTCCAAAAGACTCATTATGGAAAATGCTATCCACATCCAGAGAAAGGACTATGGAGTCTGAATACAGAGGAAAGCGTACTATTTTCTCTCTTCTTTGTTGTTGTTGTTTTCTGTCTTTTTTTCTTTCTTGTGCTTTTTCTCTTTTCTTCTGATTCTTCTTTCACAACATGACTAATGTGGAAATATGTTTAATATGATTCTACAAATATAGCCTATATCAGATTGCATGCCATCTCATGGAGGGAAGAAAGGAGGGGGAACAGAGGAGAAGGGGAGAGGAGGGAGAAAAAAATGGAACCCAAAATCTTATAAAAGTGAATGTTGAAAACTATCTTTACATGTATTTTGGGAAAAAATGAAATACGATTAAATGGGAGAAAAAAAACTAGTTCAAGCTGGCTCTGGCACACTTTTGCAGAGGTACCCAAATTGGAAATGTGAGAAGTTGGAGGCTTCTCTGACTTGAGAAGTCAGAGCCTGGAAAAGTCACATTCTCTGCTGTTCTCTTCTTCTCACTGAAACAGACTGGACTATCCTCAGTACTGGAGAGAAACTTCACCAAGAAACTGATGGAGGAGTAAATACAGCAGGGGTCCCGTAGTCAGGAGGACCTGCATTCAAATCTGCCCTAAGACACTTACTAGCTGTGTGACCCTGGGCAAGTCATTTAACCCTGATTGCCTCAAAAAAATAGAAAGAAACTGATGATCTAAATCAGCTGGGGTGAAGTGCAGTCTGTGAAGTCAAAACTTCTGAGGAAGGCAGATAACGGTAGCCTTGAAGAGATTAGAACAGAGCCATGGCCTAAGAGCATGAATTTATAATAAGCTGGGTCAACTTGGTTTCTGGACAAAGAGGAGCTGTTGTCTTAATTATAATAGCATTTAATGATCTTCTCAGTGAGAGCATGTGGGCTGTGACAAAGAACAGAGAATAAGCTTTCTATGCATAGCATTTTCCAAATGCCATAGCTGGGAAGGAGAAATGTTCATGGTTTTTGTAAAGCATTCTGGGTTTCTTCTAAAATAGTCAAAATAAACCTGGATTAACCAGAGCATAATTAACAGAACTGATTTTTTTTTCTCCCAGTGCTCCAGTTTTAGGATAAGAAGCAAATCACAAGAAAAGAGGGTCAAATCTGGAATTAAATACAGCAATGTGGAGAGCATATCCTGAGGGTGGTGGATGGCAGTCATTGAAAATTCAGCTGAGTCCTACTCCTTCTGAAGTTAAAATCCTAGACAATGAGGATTGATATTCATAACTATGACCCTGAGGCCCTGAAAGACCTTCAGTTTTTCAATGAGGCTTCCTCCACTAAGTTAAAAAAAAAAACAGCCACATAATTGCACAGAGTGGGCCCAATTTTGTTTAACTAGCAAACTCTGAATATCAGATCACATGTTATGGAGCTGGAAGAGACCTCACAGATCATTTGTCTGGATGGTAGGGCTGAGATCTCTACCTAGATCTTCCAGTTCTAAATTGAACATACTTCTAGGATATGATATATAAGACTTTTTTGAATTTGATGTTCCCTTCTTTTGCTGCATAGATCTTCACACACTACAATACTTCCTCCATTATTTTTTTTACTTCTTTTAAGAGCCATTACCAGTTAATGTTGCCATTAGCTGACCAACCTTTCTATTAGAAAATATTTGATATTGCCTTTTCATCTAGGGGTTTAATAAACATTTGTTGATTAATCCAAATTCTCTAATTGGAATATAAATTAACAGTGTGTATAACATTATTATTCTATTAAACCTAATTGATTTAATCTATTAAATTTGGCTTTTTTCTAAATATTTTTCTCTTTTATTATCTCTTTTGGGTAAAGTCAAGAAAAGAAAGTTAAGAGAGCTGCATATTACTTTACAAGACAATAGGGAAGCTGAATGACTATATTTATGTAAAGTGAATGCTATAAAAAGAATAAGCATAGTCACTGAGGTCAGAACAAAAAGAATGAGATAAAAATGAGAGATTTGGCTTAAATATGAGGACCATCATTCATAACTAATTGCTATTAAGTAATGGAAAGAACAGACAAGGAAGATTGGTAAATAACTGTCTCTGAGGCCAGATTATGCATTAGCATATCTGGGATGATTCAGGGGTGATTAAATTAGCCCTTCCACGACACGGGGAAATTGAATAAATAATCTAAATGATACTTCTCAAAAATGCAGGCATTTGTGAAGAAGGGTGACTAGATTTTGATGGGAAATATCAAATACTTCTAAGTAAAGAAGGCATATTGATGCCTTAGCCAGAGAAATTGGGTTGAAATCAGTTCTGCTATAAGCTACCTTGTGGTCTTAGACAAGTCATTTAACTCCTTGGCCTCAGTTGACTGTAAAATATGTGAGAAATGGAGGGAGGGGGAGAGTGTCATGAACCAAATGATCTCTAAGATCTTTTCCAGCCCTAAATCTATGATAATATTTTAGGATAATAACAATAATAATAGCAAACACTTATACAGTGATTTATGGTGCAAAAATTTCTTTGCATGTTATCTCATTTGATCCTCACAATAATCCTATAAGGTGCATGCTATTATTATCCCCATTTTGCTGTTGAGGAAACTGAGGCAAATAGAGGTTAAGTTACTTACCCAGAGTCACATAGCTAATAAGAATCTGAGGTCAGATTTGAACTCGATTCTTTAAGACTACAAGCCCTGCCCTCTAGCTACTACTGCAGTGTGTGCTTTCAGGAATTTCAAAGAAACTATGGGGCAGTGGAGAGAGTACCAGTCCTGGGGTCAGGAAGACTCTATTTCAAATCTGTCCTCAGATACTTACTAATTGTGTGACCCTGGGCAAGTCATTTAACCTCTGTCTGCCTCACTTTCTCATCTGTAAAATGAGGAAAATAACATCCATCTGGCATGGTTGATATAATAATTATAAATCACTTAGCACAGTGCCTGGCACATAATAAGT
The DNA here is from genome assembly GCA_028646595.1 of Phalanger gymnotis. Lineage (NCBI taxonomy): Eukaryota > Metazoa > Chordata > Mammalia > Diprotodontia > Phalangeridae > Phalanger > Phalanger gymnotis. The sequence goes on from CM053626.1 coordinate 46,174,693, forward strand.
GTTATATAAATGTTAGCCATTATTATTAGGAGGGGAATAATCATTTGCTATTTTATTATATTACAGGCATTTGGGGAGGGGGAGAATTCAGCCCTAGTGGTTCTACACTCTATTCTCTGTACCTCTTATCTGCCTGTGATCACCCAAAGGACTCTCCAACCCAACAAGTATGCCACCATCACCAGAATGATGAAGGATCCAGTGTAAAGAGCCTTGGGCCCTCTTGCTGTTTTTTTCCACCTCATCTGGAAAAAAATTAATTTTTTTTTCTTTTCTTTTAGGCTTGCCAATTTTACAATTCCCAGTGGTATGTAGTGAACTACAAATATGAAAAATATTCTGGAGACATTCGACATTTGCCACAGTAAGAGCCTTTTTCAGTTCCTATCTTTGCCCTTTCAAGCTTTAATTCCTTCTCAAGATTTGAGGTGTGGTCTCTTTTGCGTATGTGTGAAGACAGGATTGGGTTAATTCATAGCACTTCAGTTGCCTAACTCCTTAACAACAATAGAGGCCTGGTGATATGTTCAAGTTTGCTTCTTCTTCGGTCTTCCCTGAAATCCACCAGGTGAAGGCATGAGAAAATTGTGTTCTTCTTCTGTGTGACCTCTCAGTTGGAGATTCTGAGTCTTGTTTCATATCCCCCTTCTAAGTCCTTACCGTCAGATATGCAAGGGTTAAGAATTCAAAACTGGAGTCAAAGATTTCCAGGGACAGAGACTTCTAGGCAACATTCAGACTCTGCTGATTCTGCCTTTTCCGGTCCTGGGATAGCAAATGTCAGCCAAATGACACTAGCACCATGTCTTGATGTGATTAACATCCCAAGAGAGCAAACAGGGCAAGTGAACAACTGCTATCTCCAAACCTCTGCCACCAGCTTCACTTGTGGGGTCACAGCACCAGCAAGTGTTTAGATTATGGCACATTTTATGTTTCAGATTTTATCTTAGGACCATTACATCCTAAGTCTAGAGTCAGAAGGGATTTCAATGGTCTTGAATTTTACAGATAAGGAAACTGAGGCTTAGAGAAGTTATATCACTTATCCAAGGTTACACAGGTAATAAGTAGCAGAGCTGTGATTAGAACTCAGATCCTATACTAATTTCATTACCTTGAGAAAGAAGGCTATTAGGAAAATCTACATAATTTATTCTACAAAGCTAGAGGATTCCTCAGAGTATGAGTTATTGAAAAGGACCCTGGATTTACAGTCAGAAAACTTGGGTTGGAATCTTGGCTCTGCCTCTTCCTAGTCATGTAACCTTCAGCAAGGATGAAGAGGAGGAGGAGGAGGATGGTGATGATGAAGATGAGGATGAGATTGAAGGTGATGATGTTGATGACATTGATGATAATGGTAATGGTGGCGATGCTGATGATGGTGATGAAGATGACAATACTGATGGTGATGATAATAGTGGTGGTTGTTATCATTCATTTCATTCCTCTAATCTTTTCTTTTGAAACTTATAAATTATCTAAGGACAAGTCTTTCTGCTATTATTATTCTTTCTCATTTGATATTCTGTAGACTTTTGTACTGATAAGTGAATGACTGTTGTTTGTAATTGAATGAGTATTAGGATGTCAGCTCACCTTCTGTAAGGTCATAGAAAAGATCTTCCAGACTTGTAACTGAAAGAACAGTGTCCCCTCGCCCCCTCCACCCCATGGTTTTCATTTATTTGTATACTTTGAAACAACAGAAATAGAACACCCGTTTAGGGGCATTTGCTTCGGGAGAATTTGAAGCAATCATTAATTGATGAACTAGGAACTGCAATTAGAGTCCTATCATAACCAGATAGCCTCTTTTGTTCTACATTTTCTTTATTTCTAAATAGGTTAAGACTCCAAAGCAGAAAATTTGTGAAGTTTTTTTTTCTGCAGGTTTTTTGTCTGTACTGTTACAATAACTTCATAAAGATTCTCCCTCGAGTTTCTCCCCTTTCTTGCCCATCTTCCATATAACTGTCTAAGTGATATTACTAAATTATAAGTTTGATCATGTCATTCCCCTACTCAAGAAACATCGATAGATCCCTCTTGACTTTAGATTCAAATACAAAATCATCTGTTTGACATTTAAAATGCTTGCAACAATCTGATTCTGGCCTACTTTTTCAGACATTATTACTTCCCCTCACAGACTCTACTAACCTACTTGCTATCCCTCACACACAACATTCAGTTTCCCATCTTCAGGCTTTTGCATAGACCATCTCCCATGCCTGAAAAGCACTCTCTCTTCACTTGAACCTTTTAGAATCCCTAGCTTTCTTCAAAGCTCGGTCCCAGTATAACGTATCTTCATTCCTCGCAGACTCCCTCAGCTGCTAGTTCCTCTCCCATGTGAAACAGGTTGTATTGACCACATGTATATATGCGTGTATATATGTGTATATACATAAATATGTATATGTGTGTATATATATACATATGTATATGTATTATATTTTTCTGTATTTCCTGTTGTATTGATTTTGTGTATTCTATGTCTACTAATGGCACCAGGTAGGGCAAATTGTGTGTCCAAGAAGGACTGAGTGCTCACTGGCCATTCCCTCTACCACATATGGACACCTGTTGTTTCTCTTGATAAAATGCAAGCTCCTTGAGGATGGGGACTGTTTCATTTTTGTCTTTTTATTTTTAGCACCTCATACAGTACCTGGCACATGATAGATGCTTAAGGATTTTCTGTTGATTGATTGATTCATTCTCTTTAGAAAATGACTATCTTAGTATAGAGGTCCCTGGAACATGTAGAAAGAATGAAAATTGAACCTACTATCTTTAAAGAAAGTTCTATGAATATAATTCAACCAAAAGCCATTCCTTCTCTGATCACTAGAACATATCCCATCTTAAAAGACTGCCCAGTGTCTCACAATTCCATCAATATGGACTGAGAGGTAGGTGTCTCCCATTCTATAAGCCATTGTTCAAAGCATCAAAAATGAACTTGACCAAAGCTCGAACCATTAAAAAAGAAATCCAACGCTGAACTCTTTTCATTACCCTGTGTCTAACCTCACATTAGCCAATGCTAGGTGGGTCCCTGGTACACAGTAAATGTTAAGTGAGCCATTATAGGTGACCACATTCTATGAGTCAGTTTCTCTTTTTTTTTTTCTTTTACATCAAGCTCTCTCATTCACTTTTGTCACAGGGCATCTACAGCAGCATCTGCAAGGCTGAGCTTTTTTTCATCAGATGAAGACTTCCCTTTTCTAAAAATAGTTTATGTACTAGGAAGTGGTTTGTCTTGGGAACAGTGTCCTTACAGCAAACAGATAGAATGTGAAGTGGTCCTAGATGGAGTATTTCTGGTTGTCTGTTCTCAGTTGAAGCATTCCAACTTCCAGGCTCTCTATATCCATTAACTTCTGTGATGGCCCCGTATAATGACCCCACCCACCATCAGACTATCAGATGTAAAAGGATAACATTTTGGGGTGATGAGGGGGTGACTCAGTGACAAACGTATTTTTTACTTGTTTAGTGTTCAGTTTGACTGATAAAAAAACTATTTACAGTAAGCTGTGAAAACTATAGAAAATTTGAATATCTCATGGGCAAGAATGATTCATCAGCTAGGGAACATGACTTAAGTAATTGAAATAATATTGTTTAAGGCTTTCTTTAAGGGTTTCCCTTCATTTAACTAAAGGCAGTTGATGCCAAGATGAAGTAATAAAATCTTCTTGAAGGGAACTTTCAAAGGAAAAATCAGAAATGTTAGAAAATGATCATCAGGAAAAAAAATAAAGACCATGACATTTATTATTAGCTATTTTTTCCTCACAACAACCCTGGGAGGTAGGTGCAATAATTATCCCCATTTTGGAGATGAGGAAACTGAGGCAGACTTGCCAAAGATCATACAAGCTAATAGTAGGCCGGATTTGAACTCAGGTCTTCCTGACTCCAGATCCGACTTTCCATCCACTATGACACCTAGCTATCTAAAAGAATTGCATCTACATTGAGAGAATGTAAAAAATGCTACCAGTTCCTTCTTAGAAGAAATTTTTGTAATATTTTATGCAAAGGAAACTAACATTCTTGGCATCATAGAATCATTACGTTTTAGAGCTAGAGGAATAATTAAGGAAACTTCAACTCAGAGGGAAGCGACTATTTTTTCTACTCATGGGGCATTCCCCTTATGCTAAACTAACAGAGGCAATTTGGGGTGTTTTCTAGTGGTGGAATGTTGATAAGCAGCTTGTTCTCTGGGCCACAGTGAGACTTGTTATCCCATGCACAAATGGGAGTGCTTGGTTTTGAAGTGGGTCATGGCCAAACAATTCTAAATCTGAGTATGCGGAGTTCATTTCCAAGTACGGACAGACAGCAGCCCACTGACTCATGCTCTGATAGATACTAAACTGGATTCTACCTGCCAGGGACAGTCATGACAGCAGCCAATTGTGAGTAGCATGCATGGCACATGAGGGAAGACCAATGTGCCCTTGGGTTGCTGTCTTTCCTTAGTTTGATGTTTTCCTCATTGGTGTTATGTTTTTCACATAAGTTAATTTTTTTAAATTGTTATAAGGAAGTTGTATTTCATGAGAGAGTATGGAAAAGGTACCAGTTATAGAACATTAACAGAAATGTTTAAGGAGACAGCACGTCGAAAGAGGCCTCCCAAACTTTTCTGCTATTTATCTACCTTTTGTTTCACGTGCTTTCTTGTTGATTTGTGTCCAACTTTTCATGAACCTGTGGACCATACTGTCCACGGGGCTTTCTCAGCAAAGATGCTGGTATGGTTTGTCATTTCCTTCTTCACATGCTTAATTCTAATCATTTCTTCTTCAAAATTGTGTTCCCTGGCTTTAGATATGCAGAGCTTTGGGAATGGGCATCTCTGAGGTTTTTTCCCTTAGAATGAGAAATTTTCCAATACAAGCACCTAAATCGTTTGATGGATAGACTGCTGGACCTAGAATCAAAAAGTCTGGAGTTTAAATCCTATCTCACATACTTGGTCGGGTCACTTAACCTCTGTCTGGCTGTCTCCTTATTTCTAAAATGGGGATAATAATAGCAAGTGCCTGTCAGAGTTGTTGTGGGGATAAAATGAGATAACACCTATATTTCTATAGCACTGTGTGACTAAATAGATGCTAATTTATTATTAATAATAATTATAATACCAATCTCAGAAAGGTCATTGAGGCAAGTTGTACACATTCTTCCTCTAGCACATCTCACATTGCACTCATGCAGTGAGGAAATAGAAGTCCTCATCCTGAGTTTCTTCCTCTTTCAGTCTTCTATTCCCCAAGCACTGAACAATCACCAAAGTCAAACATGTCTCAAGCTACCCTTTAGATCAGGGGTTTAACTTTTTTGTGGCATGGATTTTTTGATAGTGGCCCTGGAATTGGCCTTGCTTATCGACTTCCCCTTTATCTGCCGTTCTCATTTCAAATATCCTTTGTTGATGTTGTTCTGTTTTGTCTCTCTATGACCCCACTTGGGGTTTTCTTGGCAAAGGTACTGGAATAGTTTGCCATTTCCTTCTCCAGCTCATCTTATAGATAAGGAAACTGAGGCGAACAAGTTAAAATGTCTGAGTCCAGATTTGAACTCATAAAGATGAGTCTTCCGGAATCGAAGCCCAGTGCTTTATCCACTGTGCCACCCAGCTTCCCCAAAATAGCTTTGCTAGGAATATAAAGTCTCAGTATTCAAGGTGACCTATTTGCTGAGCTTTAAGTGACATATGACCCTGTACATCCTTGTATTGGACTAACCAACCCCCTGGCCACTTGGGTCAATCCGAAACTTTCCGTTTGTGTCACCATTTCTATATCTCTTCTGACAAGCAACATCTGAAGCAGCCTTTCCTTAAGGAATAGAGACATAACAGAGTAACAGAATCAGAGGTCTTTTCTTCCTAATATTAAAGGGAGGCAAGAACTGTACAAAGGCTTCCTGAATGTTGTCAACACCATCAATTGTCCATTCTCAAGAAGTTTCATTTTTAGGCATTCATTCCTCTTCAGGTTCCAATCCTGATTCTCCTGACCTTCTCCATCATTCCATAGTAGCCTCCTCACCCTGGAAGTCCACCCTGCCCCTACAGCCCATTCCTCCCGGAACCTTCATATCTTTGCCCCTTTATTTTTTAAATTATTTATTTCGTATTTTATTTCCCCCAGTTACATGTAAAAACAAATGTAACATACATTTTTAAAAAATTTTAACTTCCAAATTCTTTCTCTCTCTCTTCCCCATTCATTGAGAAGGCAAATAATTTTATATAGGTTATGCATGTGCAGCTGTGAAGAACATACTTCCATATTAGTCATGTTGTGAAAGAAAACAGGCCCCCCCAAAAATAAGGAAAGTTTTAAAAAGTATTCATACTCCGTCAGTTCTTTCTGTCAGGATGGATAGCATTTTTCATCATAAGTCCTTTGGAATTGTCTTAGAACATTGTAATGCTGAGAATAGCTAAGTCGGTCACAGCTGATCATCTTTATAATGATTGCTGTTAGCGTGTACAACAGAACCTCTATATTTTAAGGAAAGTGTCCAGGACCACCACGTCTTCAGTCTTCTCTGGGATTCCATTTCTGATTCCCCAGAATATTCTATCATGCCCTCTTGTGAGTCCCTTCCCCCTTTCCTCAACCTATGTATCTATAGGGACTGTCTTTTTTGCTTGTGTTTGTATTCCTAACACTCACCTTCTGTGTTGTAGACAAATCTCTGAGACCATCCACCTAGGAGTTCCCTACATTAATGAAATCAAAGGTCCAGTCCCTCTCATTATGGCACCAGAAGTGGGTACTCCCTGTCTTTCCTTAATTTCCTTCACTTATCTTCCACTAGCCAGAACTCAAAAGATTCATCATTTGGTGAATGGGTTTGCCTCCCTGTACCCCTGAAAAGTAAACTAGATTTACATATTATATTAATATTAATAGAGACAATCAGTAGTATTCCATCCCTAACCACTGCTTCTCTATCCTGAGCAGCTAAAGGTGATATTATCGTTAATTATCATTAAATCGTGAGTGTGAGATAATGCAGATGATGCTCACCCAAGTAACGTGCTCCTCATCTCATTCTCAGTCACTCTACTCAGTAGGAAGACCCCTGCCTTTCTCACTAGTTCCAGATCAGCAGTAGGGGGTTGCTAAATGATTCCATTTGAAGGTTTCTCCTTAGGAATGATAAAATGTGCTATTATTTTAGACAGTTTACATAATGTGACCACCCTTCCTCCTCCATCTTTTCATCTCCTTTATTCTCCACCATAACATAATGGCTGTATGAGATCTATACCATCAGTGTGAATAGGCAGCCCTCAAAGCAATAGTTCCCCATGGAGATCATGTCCCAAGAAAAAGCAATCTGCTAACCCTCTCACAGTCGTAACATCTATTCAGCTATGCAATGTACAATATCAAGTCGGCATTGTCACCAGCAAGAACACCAATAGATTTTTCAGGAACACTATGACACACAGTGGCATAACATTCGAATAGCACATGGCCTCCCAACAGTTTAACAGAAGACTGAAACAGCTGGTCTCTTCAGCACAGTTGTTTCAGTGGAGAAAAAAGAACCAACCTCTTTTTGACTGTCAATTACAGCCTCAGGAAAAAGGAGAAAAGAGAACTCTTAAGCACCTCTTTTCATTTCTAGGAAAACAGCCTCAACCTAACACACGCCTCCAAAAAGAATTGCTTTTAAAAAGACTCTTGGACAAAACTCTCAGAAAGATAAATCCCAGTGGTACACTCAGTTTCTCAGAACTGGTTCAAGTTCATCTCCTAAAAGCCACATCTCACAAATGCTCGTTTTCCTCTGAACTTCCCTACGGCTAACCAGAATTTAATCATGTGGCACCATTGGTCTGTCCTTGTCATTTTCTAATCTTTACTTTCTTCAGAGTTGTCATTGCAGAAGGGTTTTCAGTCCTAGAAGTACTCCCACTTTACAAGGTGGTTATCTTTAAAGTCCTTCACTGGCCCCAGAAGATCTTGCAATGGGTGCCACATTTTTACCTCCTTTACATGAAGCACATGACATGTCAATCCTTGTGGCTCATTAAATGCCTAAGATCATAGGAGTCAGAGCTGGAAAGGAACATAAAGGTCATCCAGCTGACTCCCTCAATTTACAGATGAAGGAACCAAAACCCAGAGAGGTCAAAATACCTTGCCCAAAGTCAGAGAGGTAGTAAGTGGTGGAGCCTGGATTCAAAACCCTTGCTTTTTTCTGTTGTTGTTTATTTGTTTCAGTTGTGTCTGACTCTTCATGATCCATATTTGGGGTGTTCTTGGCAAAGATACTTTTTCCTTCTCCAGTTCATTTTACAGATGAAGAAACTGAGGCAAACAGGGTGAAGTGACTTGCCAAGGATCACACAGCTTCACAAGTGTCTGAGGCTGCATTTGAACTCAGGTCTTCCTGACTGCAGGCCCAGCAGTCTATCCCCTGTACCACCTAGCTACCCAGCTTTTTTCCATACCTCTCTCCTTTTAGAGTGCATATAAAAATTTAACCATGATTTGAGGTCAGTTCTCTCAGTTATCTCCCTTTCTAAACTATAATCTTCTCCTGGATTCATCTCAGTTTAATATTCTTGTGAAAAAAATCTAACAAGAAGCTAGCAAAGAGTCATATCCTAGCACTAGGGGGGAACTCAGAGATCATCTGGTCTAATATGCTTATTTTATAGATGAAGAACGAGGCCTGGAGATGTCAGGTGACTTTCCTGTATGATCTGAGATGTCAGATCATACAGATGGCAACAGAAGCAGATTCGAATCCACTTCTGCCAACTCTAAGTCCAGTGACCTTCCCATGGGTCCACGGTGGCCTCCCTCCTCCCAGACTCTCATAAAAGCCTGCTTTGATTTCTCATTTCTCAAAGTCCATAGGTCAGGCACAGCCTTCCCAAGTGGATATGCTAATGTTATTTCAGAGGGTCCTGCTTCCTGCCTTCCCCACAGCTAATGGAAACAGAGGGAAAGAGTTAGTTTACAGTCCCTGGAAAGCAATCATTCCTGGGAATCAGAAGTTATAATCATGGAAGAGACCGCTGGAAAATAAAAATAGTTGGTCCAAGTCTTTAGGAAAATTATGATATGAGGGGAGTTTTGGGGTGTGTGTGTGTGTGTGTGTGTGTGTGTGTGTGTGTGTATAGTGCTTCCATTTCTCCACCATCTTCATCTCTCTTCTCTGTGGGACTCTCCCAGTGCCTTCATCCCCTCTTCTCTGTCCTCTCCCTTACTAAAATCTCCCATCAAGAAAGAATCTAAATTGGTCTTCTGGAAAAAGCAGTCTCTGCTCCTTGCCTTGACTTCCTCTCCACTCATCTCACTTATTCTTTAGTCCTCTGCTTAATAAATACCTTTTGAATGACTGATTAAACATAGAGTAGCTCCCAATTCTGACGGCCATAGGACTGATCCGACCAGACTAATCGACATCCTAAAAAGAGTCCTGGATTTAGAGTTAGAATATCTGATCTCGAAACCCTAAGTTTTCCCCCTGCCTCTACTACATAGCCCTCTGTAGGGGAAGGATGGTAAATAACTTTAGAGGGCTAAGGGAAGGGGATAGGCATTTATATAATTCCTGCTATGTTATAGGACCTGTACTAAACCCTTTAAAATGATTGTCTCTTTTGGTATTTACAATAACTCTACAAGGGAACTGTGTTATTATTACCAGTTCACAGTTGAGGAAACTGAGGCAAACAAGCTAAGTGACTTATCCAAGATCACTCAGCAAGCAAGTGTCTGAGGTAGGATTTGAACTCAGGTCTTCCTGACTCTAGCCCCACCACTCCATCCACAGGGACAGCCAACTACCTCTTTGGACCTCTGTTTCCTCATCTGTAAAATGATAGAGAGTGGAATCCCTGAGGATTGGTATGCCCCCAAGCTCAGCAGTACATCTTCCCACCCTCCTGCTAGACCCATGAGAATGATCCCTATGACCTGGGATGCTCAGTGATGATGGGGTTCTTTAGCCCAGGGCTTCTTAAACTCTTTCCACTCATGACCACTTTTCACATTGTGGCAGCATTGGCTCATTGGCATTGCATGGCCTGGGGGCACGCACAGTGCAAAGTGATCATGCTTCGTGTCCAGAACCAAGGCTGCAGGAGGTGATGCAACACGGGCAAGCGCTGCCAGAAACACCTCGGATTTGTGACAGTTTAGTTTTTAATTAATTTTTGATCATTGTGTGTTCAGAAACCTTTTACTGTTGCCAAACTTTTTGCCACCCCATATGGGGTTAAGAAGTGCTGCTTTAGCTCACATCTTTGCCCACACCTTTAGGAGCAAGCCTTACCTGGCTTTCAAAGAACAAATACTAATGGGACTGACTGTCTCAGTCTCTGAACCCTAATTGACCTCTGGTCATTTTATTCTCCTTGCTCTACTCCAGCATCTCCATCCTTAGCCACCTTAGACCAGGGGTAGCGTTTGACCAAGAGTTAAGAAAATATGGCACTGATCTCACTCTTTCCATTCAGTGACTTACTTTGGAAGGTTTAAGAAGTCATTTGACCTGAACTTTGACTTAGGAAGAGCTTGGGGCAGATTCCCCCTCAGATACTGCCTCTGTGACCACATGCAGGTCACGAAACCAATCTGAGACTTCGTTTTCTCCCTTGTAAAATAAGGACAATAATCCCCACACCCTTCATCTCATTCATTTGATCTGAGTCTCAAGCAAAAAAAATATATATTGTGTTCAGCGAGCCTTAAAGCACTGTGATTATTATTAACATCTATCTATGTAAAATGGATATACTCAGTTGAATACATTTTTAAATCACATCCAAAAAAGGACTTCGAGTCCATTTAGTGAAGACTCAATCAATACAAAAATAAAGTATTCCTGTTTTTGCACTTATTTATGGAGCATCCCCTCCATCCCTTTTTTTGTAATCTGAACTATCAATAACATTTTATGAGTGAGTGAAAATTTGTGAGTAGAAATGGAATTTGTTTCTGGTTTCTAGATCCCAAATGAAAGTCTGTGGTTCTGTCTAGACGACACCAAATATCCTGATGGAAAGGAGAAATATATGGATGCAGCCTTTTCTTCCTAAAGCCAAATGTCTATTTAGAAATGTTGACATGCTGGGCTCAGTTTTTTTGCTTCCCTCCAGAGGGTTTTTATAGAAGTTATACACAGCCTTTAAAAAGTGCCGCATGGAATCAGTTTTCCATTTTGCAGAGCTAGGTCTGTGATATTGCTGGACCCTTAGGGTGGGTGATGATAATCATAATTGGTAAAGGTCCTACTGAGGGAATTTTCTGGATGCCCTAGCTCCTACAGAACCTTTGGGCACTAATGGGGAGCTCTGGAATAACACTGATTGTGAAGTCTTAATTAGGGGAGCAGCACAGCCTAGTGGCCTGAGCAAAAGATTGGTATTCAGTGACACGGATGTTCCAGCAATACCTCTGTTCCGATTGTTAGTCTCAAGCCTTAAGTATGACACTTGCATTCATCCAAAATTTGTGCTTCATAAAATGAGGCAAACAACATTAAAAGTGACAAATAAAAAAACCACCTTCTTAAGGCTTTCCTTTATGTAAACCAGGGGTTCTTAACATAGTTTTGGGTCTGGTAAAGCCTATTCTCAGAATAATGTTTTTAAAAGTGTAAAATAAAATACACAGGACTATGAAGGTAAGTAAATGCAATGAAATAAAAAACATTAAGCAAGACATATTTATTTATTTGTTTCTTGTTTATTTTATTTTATTTGTGTATTTATATTTATATTTTATTTATTTATAGTTATTTATAGTTATATTTATAAATATAGTTTATTTATAGTTTATTTTATTTGTTATTTATTTATTCATAGAGGAGCCGCTAGTCTGAGGGATATGTTTTCTTCTGGCTAAGATCTGTTATTTTGTTCATGTGGTGAACTTCCATTTTGGAAATTCATCACTGATGCAGGTCTCACAACTAATCTGTAGTCAGTCCATTAGTAATATGTATTAATCACCTGCTACGTGCCAAGGGTTATGCTAAGCTCTGGAGACATAAATAGAAAAAGAAAGATGATCACCCTCAAGGAGATTAGAATTTAATGGGGGAAGACAACACACAAAAGGAAGCTGAAGAGGGGAGTATTTCTGTTATCTTTATTTTATTATTTTATTATCAGCATATTTCTGTTATCTTTATTTCAGAACAGAATTCAGACCAGAGAAACTACCTTCCCATTCTTTTGAAGTTGACCATGAAGATGCTGATAAGGATGAAGTAAGTAGACTTTTTAAGGTTAAATACTTGTAACATGTCGGTAACAGTGTCCTGGAGTGTTTCACAGTGTTCTGCATTTGGAACGACCACATTATCAGGCCCTATAGTCTAATAAATAAAACAGCTTTGGACATAGAAAAGAGTTTTGTCCATTTTAAGTTAGATGCCTCCAATATCAGAAGCAATGTAGTATAGTAGCCAGAGCTCTGCATTTGGAGTCAGAATGACTTGGGTTCAAATATCATTTGACATTTACTGACTGTATGATTCCTGGACAACATCTCTTTGACCCAAGCACCTCTCTATAATTTATTTACTAAGCTATAAACAGGTTGCACCCTTCAAAGGTGGTTATGCTAATGACATCCTAGATCACAAATTCATTTCCTGTATCCCATTCACAAAAGAAATCATCACATTATTATGGATATCTTTTGCACAGGACACCACATCCCACTCATCTTCCAAAGGAGGTGGAGGACCAGGAGGACCAGGAGTCTTCAAGTCTGGCTGGCTTTACAAGGGGAATTTTAACAGCACAGTCAACAACAGCATCACTGTCCGGGTGAGTAATCATCATTATCCAGGTTTGCTGTGGTTATCTTCGCGGGTGGTCCCACTGGAGTCACAGAAGAGATGATGTTGTTTGTATGTGGCTGTATTCCAGTCCCTCTTCATATTTCACTTATCAGGAAGTATGATGATATTAAAGAGGAGTTTGTTTTTTCCAGAACAGTGTCCAAGAAGTGAAGTAACCCAATGTCATTTTCAAATATTCTAATTTCTGTGAAAAATATTTTATGATTCATCCAAACAATTTTAACTTTCTTCCTTTTTGGCTTATTTTAGTCATTCAAAAAGCGCTACTTTCAGCTGACTCAGTTGCCAGATAACTCCTACATAATGAACTTCTACAAAGATGAAAAGATATCCAAAGAACCTAAAGGCTGTATCTTTTTGGATTCCTGTACAGGTGTTGTGCAGGTGAGTTCAACTTGTTTACTTCAAATTGTTTGAGATTTTACTTGAAAAAATGGTCATTTGTAATCCCTGGGACTATATTTCTTCTACTTGTTTTCACCTTTCCTACTTTAATAGTTCTAACTTACTAATGGTTTTCTCTTTTTAAAGTATTTTATCAGTTCTTTTTGCTTTTATATCATCGTCCTTTCTGGATATACCCCCCCAAAAAAAGGAAGGAAGGAAGGAAGGAAGGAAGGAAGGAAGGAAGGAAGGAAGGAAGGAAGGAAGGAAGGAAGGAAGGAAGAAAGAAAGAAAGAAAGAAAGAAAGAAAGGAAGGAAGGAAGGAAGGAAGGAAGGAAGGAAGGAAGGAAGGAAGGAAGGAAGGAAGGAAGAAAGAAAGAGAGAGAAGAAATAAATATATACATATATACACATGTATGTATATCTGTGTATATACACGCACATTTGTATATCTGTGTATATACACACATATTTTTATATATTTTATTTCTATTATTTTTATTTCAGAAAAATTATGTGTGTGTATATACATACACATACATATACACATACACATACATGCATGTGGGAGTAGCTAGGTGGTGCAATGGATAGAGTGAGAGGCCTGGAGTCAAGAAGACTCATCTTCCTGAGTTGAAATCTGACCTCAGACACTTACTAGCTTGTGTAACCCTGGGCAAGTCACTTAACCTTATTTGCCTCAGTTTCCTCATCTGTAAAGTGAGCTGGAAAAGGAAATAGAAAACCACTGTAATACATTTGCTAAGAAAACCTCAAATAGGGGCATAAATAGTCAGACACAACTGAAAAACAACTGAACAAACTATAAATATACACACATACATATATACTCACATACATATATAAACATATTATACATGTATCTATATACACACAGGTATGTATATACAAACATATACATATGTGTGTTTATAGATCTTTATATGTCTTCTTATATATCCCTTCTAATAAATAAAATCATTAACCAAAAATCATCTATTAAATTCTTACAATGTGTCAGGCACTGGGCCAAGCTCTGGAGCTGCAAACATAAATTTAAAAACTGCCCATGCTCTTAAGGAGTCTACATTTTATTAAGGGAGATTTTATATACATATATATGTATGTGTGTATGTGCATATGTACATATACTGCATGTTTTTATATGTTTGTGTATGTATCATATATACACATATATATCCATAGATACACAGACATAAAAACTAGCTACCAAGTGATTTTGCTGAGAGAACACTGGCTTCTGGGAGAATTATGAAAGGCTTCATGTCAAAAATTATACTTGAGTTGAACCTTGAAGGAAACCAGAGATTCCAAGAGCCAGAGGGGAGGGGAGAATGGGCTCCAGGCATAAGGAATGACCACTTAGGTATAGAGACTGGTAATGAAATATCGAGTATGAAGAACAGTAAAAAAAATTCATTTTGACGATGATAGAGCCCAAGAATTGTGGTAATATATAATAAGACTGGGGAGATAGGTTAAAGACAGTTTCTGAAGGGCATTAGATGCTAATACAACATAGAGGCCAAATACTACAGGGTATATAGCATTTCACAGTCATGCCCCCTATCCCTAATACTTCTGGGTCTTAGTTTCCTCATGTGCACCATGATGAGCTCTGAAATCCCTTCCAGCTGTAAGTAAAGAAAACAATAATAATAGCTGACTGTTATAAAGCGCTTTAAAGTTTACATAGCATTTCACGACTATCATCTTATTTGATCTTTACCATAACTGAGAAATAGGTGCTGTTTGTTTATCACTTGTTCAGTCATGTCCTCCCCTTCATGACCTCATGGTGTTTTCTTGGAACAGATACTGGAGTGGTTGGCATTTCCTTCTCCAGTGTATTAGGCAAGCAGAAGTCAAGTGACTTACCCGGGGTCACATAGCTAGTGAGTGTCTGAGGACAGATTTGCACTCAGGTCTTCCTTACTCTAGTGCTCTATCCACTCAGTCACCTCACTGCCTCCTGATAAATGCTACTATTATCCCCATTTTACAGCTGAGGCAACGAGTAAGTGATTCGCTAAAGGATACACAGCTTTTAAGTGTCTGAGGCAGAATTTAAACTTAGATCTTTCTGGTTCCAGGTCTACGTCTCTCTACACTGTACCACCTACCTGCCTCTAATATATGGCCCATGTGTCATATATGACCCAATATATGTCATGCATATAGCATGCAAACCCACAGAGATATTGAAAATTTAATCCTACCTGCTTTATTAGCTAGAAAGAATTTAAGTTGTCCAAGAAAGAAGGAAGAGTCTTTTGTTGGTAGAAAGGGAAGCATTAAAGACAGTAATAATATTCTGATAGATTACACATAAAAAACAAAAACCAGTCTCTCGGAAATCCCTGCTAGAAATCCAAGGGTGCAAATGCTCTGCTGGAATATTTTAGGAGTACATGACTTCTATTTACCAGAACCTAACATCAACATGATTGAATCGTTAGTCAATCAAAATTTACTAAGCAGTTACTACATGCCAGTATCTGTGTCAAGCACAGTGACAAAAAAATGCAGGTGGGAGTTTACCTTCTGATTCTAGAGACAACATATACACATCTAAGAATGTGCAAAATGAACAGAGGGTGGCTCTGGGAGGGGCTGTTCTAGTACCTGAAAGGACCAGGGAAGATTTCATATAGAAAGTGGTGCTTGGGCTGAGTCTTGAAGGAAACCAAGAAATCCATTGAACTGGAGATGAAAAGGGACAAAGGATAGCCAATGCAGAGCCAGAGAGCAAAACAGGAAATGGAGTATTGTGTGAAGCTTGTTTGCCTCTGTTGGTCCCTTAATCCAAGCATACATATAGCTTAGGCCACTAAGACCACATTAGAAGTAGATGATGATGCCTGTTACCTCTATAACCTGTAAAGATTTCTTCACTCTAAACCTCTTCTTCTCCACTGGGTAGAATGATCAAAGCTACCCCACCGATTCTTGTGTTGGAACCGCAACAACTCTCTATTCATTCAGAACCCTTTTTCTTTTTCTCACCCACCTATTTTTGGGAGTCACAATGACATCGACTGAGATCCACCTTTCTACCTTTTCCTGTGATCCCCAAGAGTCAGGCTGCCTTTGGTAAAAGAAAAAAAAATAAAATAAAAAAATGTGTTTATAATATTATAAGGTCTCTGGAAGTCTGGAATGATGGGAGGTATGTGTTGACTTTAATCATCACTCTACAGAAGCGATCTTGGTCATCTATATTCTCAGCTGATCATCTCAGAACTGTGCGCAGCTCCAGCCAGGGCTGTTTGCCCAGTGCAGAGCAAAGCTTTGCAGTCATCTCATGAGCGTAGGTCACCACTGAGAGCTCGTTTGCAGGCTATTTTTGCATAAATTATCCTGGTTGGCTATCTAGATGCTCAGAAATTCCCCAGATAATTGCATCACCCTTTGTTTCCCTCTAGCTGGATAGATCTTCCCTCAGAGAGGCCAGCAACTAAGGCATACTTCGACCAGAAAACAGCATTTGTGAGATGTCATGTATAAAGCAGGCAAACCCACAGATATCAAAAATTTAATCCTACCTGCTTTATTAGCTAGAAGGAATTTAAGTTGTCCAGGAAGGAAGGAAGGAAGAGTCTTTTGTTGGTAGAAAGGGAAGCACTAAAGGCAATAATAATATTCTGATAGGTTACACATAAAAAACAAAAACCAATCTCTCAGAAATCCCTGCTAGAAATCCAAGGGTGCAAATGCTCTGCTGGAATATTTTAGGAATACAAGACTTCTATTTACCAGAACCTAATTGCAGTGAAGTGGTTTCTTTGGATAGAGCTATAATAAGGGTGATTCTTCTGCTACCCTGAGTTCTGACCAGGACTGACTTCCCCCTGGAGAGGTATTATATTATGTCTCACATATCTCATTTATTCTTCTAAGATTATATGGCATCATAAGCTTGGCATATGTATGAAAAGTGTCATAGAGTGAGCAAACTGGCTCTATCTGCCCAATGTTAGGTTGTTCTGGACAAAGCTAAGTGGCCTATGAATGGAAGCTCACTGGGTGGCTCCCTTTTCATTTCTTCAAAATTGCCAAAATTTCACTCTCTTTAGGGCTCTGGGAATAGTCCATTTGATTAGTTCTTTTTATATAAAAAAAACTATTGAGAACAGAATCACTTCCTAGCATATAATTTACTCAAATAGAAGGGAGTATGTGAATATTTGTTTCTGGCAGTAGGAAGATGGTTGGACTTGGATTCAGGGGCCATGGGTTGGAGTCACACCTCTGTCTTGATGCAGCTTCGGGAAAGTCATGTAGCCTTTCTAGGATTCTGTTTCCTCATCTGTAAAATAAAGAAGTTAGACCAGGCCATAATATATAAATTTGGAGCTAGACAGGAACTCTGAGGTCATCCAGCCCCATAACCTTTTCCCCCATATTTTACATATAAAGAAAGTGAGGTCCAGAGAGAGATGGATTATAAGGCCCCTTCCAGATCTTAATTGATACTCTTATGACCTCATGAAAATTAAGTTTGATTCCATTGTGTAGGATTTACATGTGATTGTATTACTCTGGTACTCAGCGTATATTGTTGATACTTTGTAGATATCAGGTAATAATGAAGACATAGTAAATCTACCTGTACCCACTCACATTACAATGAATTCTTATTTCCCCCAAAATAACCATATTTTTCCATGAATTCCTTCCAAATCCATATTCATGATGCCTTAGGAGAGTCCCAACTTAGGAATTCAGTCCTTGAATTCTGTAACGCTGAACATTCCATCTGGGAATCATCCTTCCAATGGGTAGGACAGCTGTCCTAGGAGACACAGGTCCTAGGAGTATCACCTTCCCAGGGGGTTTCAGGCAAGAGCTTTCTCTGGTTTCAGCACCGAGTTGCTTATCTTGTCCACCCTCTGCTCTCTCCAATTATCAGCGGTCTCTTAATGGATGAATCTGCTGTCTCTTCTCAGTGCTCATCCTCTTTGAGCTCTCTGCAATATTTGACACTGTTGCTCACCTGCCCTTGGATATTCTCTCCTCTTGGGTTTTTGACACTGTCCTCTTTTCTATCTGACTTCTCCTTCTCAGTTTCCTTTACTGCTTTTCCCCAAGGCTATGACTCAGACCATCTTCTCTTTTCTCTCTGTATTAACTTTTCTATGCAGATGATTCCCAGATCTATATCCAGCCAATTTTCTCTTCTGAGCAACAGTCCCAGTCAATTAGTCAATAGCATTTATTAAGCGCCTGCTATGTTCCAAGCTTTCTGCTAAGCAGTAGATACAAAAGAGGCAAAAGACAGTCCCTCCCCTCAAGGAGTTCACAATGTAAAGGCCGACTGCCTTTTGGATATTTTGAATTGCATGTCCTGTAGACATCTCAAACTTAACAAATCCAAAGCAGATCTTGTTATCTCCCCCACCCCAACCTTCCTGTCTTCCAAACTTCCCTAATGCTGTCAAATCTCCCCCACCTTCAATCCATTCTCCCACTCAGTAAACTTCAGTGCTTCCCTATTGCCTTGAGGATCAATATAAAATCCTCTGCTTGGCATCCAAACCTCTTCATAACCTGGTCCCTTATGACTTTTCTAGGCATTTTACACTTAATTCCTATACCTATATCTATATATCTATATCTATATCTATATCTATACACATGCTCCGCAATCCAGCCACACTGGCCTATTTGCTGTCCTTACAAACAATTTTAATTTCCCACCTCTGGGCCTTTGCACTGTTGGTTCCTCATATCTGGAATGCTCATCCTCCCTCACCTTCATTCTTAATTTCCCTGGCTTCCTTCAGAATCTGGCTTAAATCCCACCATCTCTAGGAGGCCTTCTTCAGTTCCCTGAGCTGCTAGTGCATTCCTCTCTGAGACTGCTCTCCATCACTGTATTATTTTATATAGTTTTGTAGTATACCCATTGTTTCCCCTGATAGAAAGTATGCCTCCTATGGTGAGGACTATTTCATTTTGGGCTTTGTAGCCCCAGAGCCTAGCATAGTGCCTGTCACATAATAGGCTTTTCATTCTGCAGTAGAAAGAGTGATGAACTTGGAGTCAAATTGGTTCAAATCCTGGATTGACCGCTTGTTACCTGTGCTACCTAGGACCTTGTATCAACCTTGTTATTTACATGTTGCTTCCCCCATTAAAACGTGAGATCCTTGAGACCAGGCACCATTCATTATGTCTTCAATGCTTAACACAGTGCTGGCACATCGAAAATGTTCAGTAAATGTTTGTTGACTGACTGACTAACTACTTAGACTGGCAAGCCACGTTATTTACCTGATTGTCTGTTGAGCTGGATATCATCACAAGGTTAAGTCCAGAAGGGGGTGGAATCATGGACACTGAATTCAGGTCTCTTGAGCGTTTAAAGCCTGGTATTTTTCTGGATAGTTCTTATTTCAAAATCTGGAATTCCTCCAGAAGGCAATAATGCTGAACTTTAAAAGGAGAATTAATTAAGTGTTACAAAGCAATCCAGCAAAAGTAGGAGATAATTGCATTTTAAAGGAGATGCCAAATTTCCATATGGAAAGGACAATAAAGAACCTAATGGAGGGAGGAGGTATTTTTCTATCATTGGCCACAAAAGGGACTATTTGGCAATAAGTCTGAAAAAAAATATCACTTAGCAATAGTTGAAAGATCCACAGCTCTGTTTTATAGACATTGAACTGGAAAGTTTAATGCTTACTTTTCCACATGCACTCCAAGTTTGTTCTGGCAAGTAAAACCCATCTACACCTAGCTGCATAGTGTTCTATGAACTTGTGTAGAGTATATTGAAGTACGGGCACAAGGCACATGTTAAATTCGTGAAGAAGATGAAATAATACTTTGTTGTTTCACTTTCTTGCACCAGAAGAATCAGAGTTGTTGGTTCCTCTTAGCATAGCTCACTTAATGATGTGAAACATTTAACTTTTTTTTTTGGTGAGGTAATCAGGGTTAAGAGACTTGTCCAGGGTCGCAGAGCCCGCGACCTCAAGTGTGTGAGGCCAGATTTAAGCTCAGGTCCTCCTGGCTCCGTGACCCATGTTCCATCTACTGCATCACCTAGCGCCCCAAGATGTGTATTTCCTTGAGAGGAACCCACATTTAACATTAATTTTGACATTTCATCCCTTATTGGATGTTGGTTCCCATACATAGATAATATATAAGATCACACTCTTTTGAGAGTGTGAATTTTATTGCAAAGCATTATTGGACTTATACCCCTTTTAGTCTCTTAGACATAGAGCAAGGGTAACTGGGGGTAGAAGAAAAAGTAAAAACTAAAGACCTAGGCAAATGACTACACAGCCCCTACTAAGGAGATATTTGTACATAACAGTCATCTTCTTTGCCCTGTACTTTTCGGCTGAAAGGCCTGACCGTCTCCTCGTAATTCCATTGTGGTAGACAAAAAATCAGTGAATCATCAAGTTAGAGCTGGAAAGGATCTTAGAGGCCACTGAGTCCAACCTTCTCATTTTAGAGATGAAAAAAATTGAGGCCAGAGGGCTTTAGTAACTTGCTCAGGGTCACAGAGCAGGTGAGACTCTGAGCTGGGATTTGAACCCAGGCCTTCTTGGCTCCCAGTTCAATGCCGTGTCTACTGATGCCATACTTCCAGTCATTCTGATACCATATGATTGGCCAACTTTTATGTTGGTATGGAAAAATGAGAACTATTGTGAAATGCCACAAAAGTTACCAAAATCAGTTTTCTTACCACTCAACATGTTTAAAACAGAATTATTTCCTCTCAAAAAGCTTGAATTTCCCCAGTTTTTAGAGGTTCCCTCTCTCCTTCCAGTCACCCAAGTTTGCAACCTTAGAACTATCCTTTACTCTTCCTTCCCTTTTACCTTCTGCCTCTCAAATCGGATCAATTGCCAAGTCAAGTGGGAGATAGGGCAATGATATATGCAAATGATCACGTATATAGGAATGGTCTAATAGATTCGAAGTGGGGAGAGATCATTCTTTTAAGGTTTTTTTTTTTAAATATTACTTTTGAAGTCCTGTAGTACCCCCTACAGAGAGTATATGTTGAGAGAAAAGGCCTATACAGCTGTCCTGACTCTATTGTAAATCTTAGCAGGGCCTTCAATTCCCAGAGGGACCATTTTTTTGTATACCTTTCTTACTATGAAGCTGCAATGTGTTTTGTTACAAGGAATCTGTCCGTGTCATTCTCGCCTTGGAGGTGTTGTTGGCTTACAGAGTCCAACATTACAGAATGACAGACTGGTAAGTTATCAGGTGAAACCTTTTACAACCAGTTTGTTGATTAAAGCCAGACAGACTGGGTTGAATTTTAGACTTTCTAAAGAAAGGCAATGGGGCATAGTGCATAAAGAGTTAGCCTTTGAGTCATGAAGACCTGGATACAAGTCCTATTTCTGAATATACTAGTGTTGTGACCATGAGCAATAAGTCATTTCACCTCTCATGGAATTCCCTAAGCATCATGTCAGTCTTCGTTGGTGGAAAGAGGTGCCATACTTGGATTCCTCTTCCATTCTTGCCTCACCAGATGCTGGCTGGATATCTCCAAATGACTATCCCATAGGCATCTCAAACTCAACATGTCTGAGACAGAAGTAACTATTTCCCCTCAAAGAGCTTGAATTTCCTCTCCCTCCAGTTACCCAAGTTTGCAACCTTAGAACCACCCTTGACTCTTCCTTCTTCTTTTCCTTCTCCCTCCCAAATCTAATCAGTTGCCAAGTTTAATGGGAGGTAAGGTAATGATATACACAAATGATTGTGTGTATAGGAATGGTCTAATAGGCTGGAAGATTCAAGGGGGAGAGAGATCATTCTTTCAGTTGAGAGGTGGGGAGGGAAGAGAGAAGGTATCCTGGCAGATGAATACATGACTTTGATGCTGAACGGAGAAGGACTTCAATGGATAATAGTAGTAACACCAGCAACAACAACCATAACAATGGCTGGCATTTATATGGTGCTCTGAGGTTTACAAAGCACTTCACAAATGTGATTTCATTTTATCTTCATAACAACCCTGTCAGGTAGGTTATTATTGTACCCATTTTGTAGATGAGCAAACAGATACAAGTACAGACTTGCGGAGGGTCACAGAACTAAAAATTATCTGAGTTCAAATTTGAATTCAGGTTTTCCTAACTCCAAGACATCACTATCCACCTATTCTAGTACCACCTATTTGGGAGGTCAGGGAGTCTATTCCAGGCATTGGGAGAGGCCAAAGGCCATGTGCAAATGTACAGAAGCAGTAGGGGGCAGTAAGAGATCAATGATCTGTCCATATGCATTGTAGCCAAATGAAAGTACCATGAGCTAAGTCTAGCAAAGTAGGTTTGAGCCAGATTGTGGAGAGCAGGAAATTCTATTTTAAGGAGTTGGTATTTTGTTCACTAGACAATGGGGAGTCACTAAAGGATTTGGAGCAAGGGAATTATATAATCACAATTAAGATTATTTTTATGTCGGCACAAAGGATGGATTAGAAAGGAGAGAAACTAGAGGCAGGAAAAACAATTATAATCATGCAGGCAGGAAGTACCTGAATTAGAAAGATCTCACTAAGTGGGAAGCAGGAGACAAAAGCAAGACATGTCCGAGATCAAATTCTCACTACCTGGCTACTGATTAAATGGTGGGGAATGGGGAAATAGGGGAAAGGAAGAGTTAAACAGCATTCAGAATCTTTGAGCGCTGGAGCCTGGGAGAACAGTAGCATCATTGAGAGAAGTAAACAAGTTAGGAGAAAGGGCAGATGGGATAGACAGGCAGACAGACAGACAGACTCATTTATATAGAGTAATTCATTTATATAGAGTAACTCAAACCTATAGAAGAGGTTCTTATCCTATTTTATTATAGACAGGTAGGTAGCACAGTGGCTAGATGCTGGACCTGAAGTCAGGAAGACCTGAGATCAAATTTCACCTCAGACACTTACTAGCTCTAGAACTTTGGGCAAATCGTTATTTGCCCCAGTTGCCTTAACTATAAGATGGGATAATAATAGCATCTACCTCCCAGGGCTGTTGTAAGGGTTAAACAAGATCATATTTCTAAACTACTTAGCATAGAATTTGGCACATAATAGGTGCTATAGAAATATTAGTTATTATTAATTTTTGTCATGGACCCCTTTGGCAGCCTGGTAAAGCCTACGGAGACTTTCTTTAAAATAATGTTTTTTAAATGCATAAAACAAAATACGTAAGATTACAAAGGAAACCAATTAGATTGAAATAAAGATTTAATTTTTTTCCCTTCTAAGTTCATAGATCCCATAAAATCTATACATGTATCCGTAGGGTCACTGGGAACTAGGTTAAGAAACCTAAATCCAGAGATTTATGGCTACAAAACCACTTTCCTCACAGCTACTATGTGAAGGACATGATACAAATAATATCATCTTGTTTTACAGAGGTATAAACCGTGGTGACAAGTTGAATGGCCAGATTTTTACTGCTCATGTCAGAGTAAGAATTTGAATCTAAAGCCTATGCCCTTTCCATTATGCCCTGTGGTAGACCTATTCTTTTTGAGGTACAGATTATATCATACAGCAAGTTCTTTGAAGTAGTGAACTAGAGCTACAGGGAGGGTCAAGGCTGGAGATACATCAAAATTGCCAATCTAAGTGAGTAGCAATAAATCAGGACGGTTGATAAATGAACTACGTCAGGTTAAAAAAAAATCGCACAATTTTAAAAGAGAAGGGAGCTTTTATGGGGAGTTGCAATAATTCAAGCCTTAATAACTTTAACATATATTCTGACATTTGGCTATCATTGAAATATCTCACTAATTTTTTTTCTAGATGCCATTATTATCTTGATTGCAGGTAGTAGGTAGGATGGAAAACCACTCAGATATCTTAATCTGCCTAAATGTAAACTTCCCTACAGTTTGGTTATTTTTGATTATCTCAAAATAGAAAAAGATTATAATAAGCTATTAATAGAATGTTCCATTTCTAAATGCTCCCTTTTGAGAGGCAAAGGTTACTTGTATGATGGCTTAGAATACAAATATAAATTATCATAATATCTTATGTAAGTCATATGTAGGAAGATTATCTAAAATATATGTAACAAATATGATAGATACATAAATACATCGATAGATATGTAGGTAGATAGATAGATAGATAGATAGATAGATAGATAGATAGATAGATAGATAGATAGATGTGGGGGGAATTAGTAGATATGGTCTGAACTCTGGTCCACTTTTGCAGAAAGTTGGAAGAGGGCCATGTCTGCAACACCATGTGGGGAGTAGCAGGAAGAGTTCAGAACCATCAGAGGCTAGGTGATCTCTCTTATCTCCTAAAGAGGTATTCAACACATTGCACCACACTCAAATATCTCTAAATACAACATTTAGGGGCTAAAAAAGAAAGTAACTTCCTTGATTTCTCTTCAAGGACAGGATAGCTCTTAGCTTAAACTCACCAGTTTAGCCCCTCACCACCAAATGCTTGTTACACAAATAGCTAATAGCAAGTAAACTATTTATACAAACAAAACAGAAAATAGAAATTAGAAAAGTTCTACAGATTAGAATATATTAACGAATACTCAACAGTAAATAAAATTTCACCTCAAACCAGGAGAGAGAACAGTCTCACTCAGGGAACGTCTTTTTCTTAATTATCTCCTGAGTTACAACTCCTTGAAGTCAAGGAAGATGGGCTTGCTCTCATATTTGTCTATGGTTGTAAAGGCTCCAGTCCATCTTTTGAAAGTCTCTTTCTCTCTCAAAAACCTCCTTAGAGATCTGTCTGTGCCTTTGAAGTCCCTCTCTGCAACAAATTGAAATAAGTCCCCTTTACAGACAGGGTCATCCTCAGCATTCTCTCAGACACTCAGGAGTCATATCTTCCTCTGTATAAGCAGCACAGGGCTTACCCCTTGCAAAACTGCCCCAGGCTTCACACTTAAAACATTTGTGTAGCATTTTACAGGGATTACTTCCCCTGCCCCCCATATAGTGCCCCCTCCCACCTCCCCACAAAGTATTTCATTTGATTTCCACAATAAGCCTTTTAAGAAGGGAAGTAAGTGGGATTGTGATAATACCACATATTGTGATGATTTGGAGGTAAAAACACAGGCCTAGAAAGGTTAATTGACTTGTCCAAAGTCACTGAGCTGGTGGAACTAGTACTTGAATTCTGGTCTTCTGACTCCTGGTTCGGTGCTTGCCACCAGCTTTTCCTGCTGCCTTCATTCAATTATCTTGAAATGAAGCTGCAATTCATCAACTGTACCTTCTTAAAAACCAATTTAAAATATTACTCTTCCTCCCGAATTCTTTTGTTATTAGCTATCTACATTGAAAGGCCAATGCTTTCAGGCTATTTATTTTCTTTTGAATGAACTATAATGATGTTCATTTTCACACAGTTTTTTTATCTCCTTGATAGTATTACATATAGGATTAGGCAGGTTAAACTAATCATTTCATGTTAGTTTTAGAAACAACTCAGCACTTGAGCATTCTCATCATAAAATTTGTTTCATTTGAAAATAACAAAAGCCAAATAAAATATATATACTTTTTTTTGGCAATTTCCAGCTTCGTTATTATTTCTACTGTAGTTGGAATTTTTTCCTTTTATAATAACTGTCCTTTAAATAATTGTTCTTTAAAAAGGACTAGCCTTTGCCAATATTATCTGCATGAACAGATCCTCTAGTCAATATATCTGTATAATTTATGAGTGTCTTAAGGTTTTGGGGGGGTTTGTTTTGGTTTATTTTTTTCTTTTCTTTTTCTTCTATTTTTTTTAATAATTAGCAACTGCTAACAATCTAGTTATTCCAATTTAGGCAGAAAAAATTCAGACTATCTTCCAGTTTTAAAAATGGATACATTTCCTCATTTAAATTCTCCCTTCCTTTGGCACATATGCTACTGTGCTTTCCTAATTCTCCCCTTACCTCATTTTTTTCTCTAAATAGCAGGGTGTCAAGGAAAATAAACTGAGGTAAATAAGAGTTATAAGAACCATATTTTGGTCCTTTCTCTACCACTAGCTAATCATGTGACCTTGGACAAGTTGACTGAGCTCTCATACACTGAATTTCTTCTCTTACAAATTGGGGATAATACCTCACCTTCCTGCCTCATAGCAATATTATGAAGATCAAATGAAATCTTTTGTGTTGGATAATAGAGATTAATATGAACAACATTCTAGATGTATAAAGGACTGTCCTCATAACACCCCCACAAGGTAAACTGCAGAAGTATTATTATCTGTATTTTAGAGATAAATAAACTGTACTTTATTTTAACTGGCATACCTCATCTCTACCAGCTACCTCTGCATAAATGACTTCCATATCAAGTGAAACTTCCCCATTCTCCCTAGTCTCCTTGGTCCAAATACCTATGGCATCTCCTTTTGCTTCTCTTTGTACATGAAAGGATGGTTAACAATATATTCTAAGAGGAATGGCATGAGGGCTGACATTGGAGTGAGAAAGATAGTGGGTCAAGTCTTACCTCAGGCACATACTGGCTGTGTGGTCACTGGCAAGTCATTAACCTTTTAGCACCCTTAGAAAGCTCAGGACAGTGATTCTTAAACTACCTTTGCTCACTTTAGTATAAGAAAACATTGTGTTGTTGTTGTGGTTTTTGTCCTTCGTTTTCGAAGAGGCCCATGGCATCAGGGAAATGATGGCATGACTTGCAGTTGACTTTGATTTCAGTGAGGGAGGATGTGCAAGGTCACCAGCCTCACTTTCTCCTCCAGAGCCATCTGGGTCCAGTGACCAGATATTCATCAGGATGACTGGAGATGACCCAGGATGCAATGGGAGACCCTGGCCCTTTGAGGCTAAGGCCTTTTCATGTACTCACTTTTAGAGTGAGGTAACACACATTGGGTGAATAGGCCTTTTTAAGAAGTGAGTCAAGAGATGGCCCCTTTAATTAGAAAAAAAGGGGAAAAAATCAAGTTGGGAGGGGAAGACCCTCAGGGTTGCAGTTCCAAAGAGAAACAGTTACCATTGACATTCGCTCTAAGCCAGGAGGGCCCAAAATACAGCCATTAAGTGGACCTATTGTGGTCCAATCTATGAACTACAGAGTGAACTGGGTTTCAGGTTTTGTTAAAGAAAAGAGAGAGAGAGAGAGAGAGAGAGAGAGAGAGAGAGAGAGAGAGAGAGAAGGAAGGAAGGAAGGAAGGAAGGAAGGAAGGAAGGAAGGAAGGAAGGAAGGAAGGAAGGAAGGAAGGAAGGAAGGAAGGAAGGAAGGAAGGAAGGAAGGAAGAAACATAGTCCAATTGTGAAACTTTGAGAACCTAAGATTCTAAATTACAAAAGGATTGAAGCTCTGCATCAAAGATAAAATTTTCAATGCTGAAAATTTCCTACACAGTGAGATATAGGAGAGCTCAGAGGGCTCTTGACACTTGCTAGTTACATGACTGTGAGAAAGTCATATAATTCCTTTGAACCTCTATTTTTTTCATCTGTATAATGGGGAGGGTGATATTAATACCTGCAGTACCTTCTTCACAAGATTACTGTGAGGCTCAGATGAGTATATAAATTTTTTTTGCAAACTTTATAAGAATATATTTGTGTATGTCTGTATATATACATGTATTTGTGGGTATCATTATTCTTACATATCAAACTTAGGGTGCCCTTGGAAGAAAACCACACAATATCCATAATGGAAATACTGTTGAATTTGGAGTAATAGGTCCACACCAAGTGATAAGTGATCAACAAATACATTCCGGTGGTGAACACTATGAAAACTTAGGAGAGAGAGAAGTTATTTCTGTCTGGAATGGTGAAGGGACATTTCATGGAGCATTTAATAAATTGACACCTTCGATCATTTGGATAGAATGTAAACCCCTTGAGGGCAAAGGATGCTTCATTTTTGTCAGAACCTAACAAAATGTCTGCCACATTAAGTACTCTAAGATAAGCTTATTGATACAAGCTTGCATCGGGGTCTCAGTTTCCTCATCTGTAAGATGAAGACTTTGATCTGGATGGTATTGTGGTACCTCAGAACTCAAAATCTATAATCCTGTGAAATGAAGCCCCACTAGTTGAATATTGTCTGTGGAAACTGGTACATTGGTGCCCAGGACAATGGGTCTTAACTTGAGGAAGCTAATAAAGGTCATTTAATTATTTAGGACATGTTTTCTTATAAGGGGGCACCCTAAACTCGTTGAACAAATCATTTCTTAAGCCATTAAATATCTGTGACATAGATCGATTACTGCTTCTGTTGTTTTTTAGTTGTGTCTGACTCTTTGTGATCCCATCTGGGTTTTTCTTGGCAGAGATATGGAGTGGTTTGCCATTTCCTTCTCCAACTCACTCTACAGATGAGGAAACTGAGGCAACAGGGTTAAGTCCAACTCTTTTTAACTCCATCTGAGGTTTTCTTAGCAGAGACATTGGAGTGGTTTGCCATTTTCCTTCTCTAGCTCATTTGACACTTGAGGAAACTGAGGCAAACAGGATTAAGGAACCTGTCCAGGGTCATACAGCTAGTAAGGAGCTGAGACCAAATTTGAACTCAGGAAGATGAAGCTTCCTGACTGCAGGCTTGGTACTCTACCAATGTGCCAATTGACTACTGCTTCTACTTACCAACAATAGTGGATAAGGAGGCATTTTGATAAATTTTGAAAAATTAACACATTTTTATTTCATATAGTTGATGTATCTGCATGTAATTCCTGTGTAATCAAAGTAATTGTCTATCAAAATTGATAAAGAAATTACCAAACATTTAATGAAGGGGGCAATAACCATTTATTAAGCACATACTCTGTGCCAGGCACTATACGAATATTATCTCAGTTGATGAGAAACATTATTTGCTGCTGAAAGGACCTAGTCCAAATCAATCAATTTAGAGATGAGGAAATTGGGGTCAAGGCACAGAAAATTTGAGTGACCTGGCATGTAGCTGAGCCAGGATTTGACCTTGCTTCCCTTCCAAAGGCAGTGTGGGATAATGGAAGAAACTCTGGATTAGGAGTAGGGAGATGTAGGTTCTAGTCTTTGTTCTAGAAATGGCCAATTTTACTGGAAAGAATATTGGATTTGTTATGAAAAGACATGGGCTTGAATTCCAGCTCAGCCTTAAACCAGTTATTTAATTTTTCTAATCTTCAGTTTCCTTATCTATCATCTCTGATCCTGATGCGATGACCTCAGTTTCTCAGGAATGAAGGATCTCTGTTTCTGTTGTATGACCCTAGGCAAGATCATGTGTTCTTTCTGGTTGTCCATCCCTACATAGGATGGCTCCAAGCCAGGGAAGTTTATTGCCAGCTACATACACACACACACACACACACACACACACACACACACACACACACACACACATCAGGGGAATAGCCCAGGAGAGTGAAGGGCAGAGGATAATGTCATTACTGTCTGCCCTTAGAGTCTTTTGCCCCATAAGACCCAAAACATCTCACAGTGACAGACGAAAACAATGTATGTGCAGACTGACATTTAGGAATTAACTGGAAGTAAAGGGCAGTTTCTATTCTTTAAATCAGAGTCACTTAAGATAGAGATGTTGATCCTAGCAGGACAAATTGCAAATGCCTCCACTATCATGGTTCCAAAAAGCTTGACTCTAGAAAGCTAAGAATTCTCGACCTAATCAAATCCTTTCTCTATAGGGGGAGTTACTGAGGTAGTGTTTGTTTGCTACTCTGATAACTAGGTGTGCCTTCTTCTAGGCAAAAGAAAGATAGCAAAGCCCAAATCTCCTCCTGTTGGGCAGGGGGTAGCTCCTCCAGTAAGCTAAAGTTCTGACTCTGGTAGCAGAGACAAGTTCCACAACTATTTGGGCAATGGAGACACCTAACAATAAGTATCACCATGAAAGTAGGGTAACTAACTGCAGAATGGGCAAATCTAGAAATGACCATGACCATGAGAACAGCTGGAGTAGACCCAGTGGAAGCAACAGAGATATTGGCAAACATCAAGAGCCTAACAGCACTTGAGGCATAAGTAATCCCTCCACAAATGTGGATACATATTTACATGTGTTTCACCCATTATACCTATTCTCATTGTAGATGTGTGTATTTAAGAATGGGCCCATATTGGGGGGTGGGGGAGCAGTTTGGAGGTTGAAGGGGAGAATGTTTCAATTGCTACTTATCTCGGTTATTATGACACTATGTTAAATGCCGTCGCTTTGAGCTTACTGTGTAATCTAGCTAATGAGTAAAAAGTAAACCCATCAGTGGAGATTCAAGGTTATATAGCTTTGAGTGAATACAGGCCCACAGAGAACCTTGAATGGGGACAAATGTGAGACCAGAGTGCCGGATGCACTACAAAGTCCTTCTGACTGGATTAGATTTTATTTACCCACATCTCTCATTCAGACCAGCACATCTTCTTGGTTTCCTCATATTAATAATGCCATAATTTTCTTGGTCTCTGAGTCTTGAAAACTAAAATTTAGCTGTGATTTCCCCACACACACATACACACTTCACTTTCCATATCTATTCAATCACTAATTTCTGCCAGTTCTTTCTCTGTAATGTCATTTGTATTAGTTCCTTTTTGTTTGTTTCCATAGCAACCACTCTGATTCAGATTTTTTAGCACATCATAGTTTAATACTGCAACTGCCTCCTAATTGTCTTTCTACTTCCCATCTCTTACCCTTTGAATATGATTATTGAGAAATATATTTGACAAATCACAGCCATACCATCATTTGTGTTAGAAAGGACTTCCCGGACATTGTTTCACAAAACCCTTACTTATCCAGTCTCTGTCTCTAACACAAATTCTGGCTCCTTTTGCCTATTAAATTGAATCTCGGCTCCCCAGTATAATTCAAGGTGGCATATAAAGTTCTCCTGCCCCACCCAGTCATTTTTCCAACCTCATGTTTTATCAGACAGCAATACAGTCCCACCTTCTAGACAATGTGGTCTAAAATCAGGATGTTTACTCATCCTTAGAAAACCTTGCCACCTTTCTTCCAATCTATGACCTTTACTTCCTTCAACACCTAGCCATTGGCATCTCAACTTCAAAATGTCTAATACGAACTCATTATCTTTCTCCCCACACCCTCCCCTGTTCCAGGCTTTCCTATCGTTAAGGTACTCCCATTCTCCCAGGCCCACAAAGTATCCGTCCCTTCCCCACTCCCTCCCTCCCTCTCCAACTTACTTTTTTCTGGCTTCCTTCAAGACTCAACTTAAATCACACCTTCTGCAAGAGACCTTTCCCACTATACCCAGGTACTAACACCTTCAACTCTCATTCCCATATTATTCTTTAAACACTTTTGTTTGTAGTACATAGAATATGATTTTTTTGCACATGAACCTTTGAGAAAAGGTTGAAAGTACTGTGTGAGTCCACATCTACTCAAAACTATAGCTCATGAACCTCCACCGATATGTTTACTCATAATAATCAACCAAAATGATTAGTTTGAACAATTAATTCAAAACAAAGACTTTTAATGAGATAGCATAATAAGAAAAGTATCAATTTTCTCATAAATTTGGTACAAACTATCCCACAAATACATACATCATCAGTGAGAATGGCAAACATAAGTAATAATCATTCATGGGGATCCACAAATAAAGACCGTATGTGACCAAGGAGTACGTGTGTACATATAGGGAACCAATGTGGCTAGGGAGGGTATGTGAAGGAGCAAACCCATTCAGAATGCGTGGATCTGGGACCCACATTCAGAGGACACCAATGTAGGATATGCATGCTGCCAAGGTATTTGTACACGTTTAAGCTGCACAGGTCACCAGTGTACCCACATGGAGGGGCAACTCCTGCCTCCGGTACTACATGTGTCCTGGGCCTGCTTCCTGCTGGACACTGCATTGCCAGAGTGCACTGCTGGGTGTGGTATCTCCAGTACTCCCCCCGTGGCTGTCATATCTCTCCTGTTTGTCAGCTGTCTTTGCTGAGCTTTAGATGAAGTCTTCAGCTGGAGTGTTATCTTTTCCTCATGAGAAAAATGAGTCCTGCCCATCTCTCTTTTAGCTTAGACTCTTTTAGAAAGGTAGGCTCTTCATATATCCAGTCATAAGGAAAAGTGGTTTTCTCTCCAAAAGGAGAAAGAGGCCTTTGTGATAGGATGGACTGCCCTTCAGCAAAGAGGAGAATTTTTTTTAAAAATTCTGATGTTCCTAATTGACTTAAAGGTTCTGCTTAAACACTCTTTTTTTTCTTTACTTTACTACATTGGAACATACCTAGGATACAACATTGACCTACCATATACTTCTCTGTTTCCTTTCACTTGAAAAATATGCAAAAGATTTTGGCTCAGCTTTAGATGGGAAAAATTTGTTGGCTTTTCCTAAAAGGCCTTCCCTTTTTAGTTTATGTAGCATGATACCTAGAACCAAGAGTGGATTTGTAGAAACCCTTATAACCTGAAAGAAGAGAACTTAGTTATGCAGACTGTGGACAGAGTGAGCTTGTTAACATACGCCTTGTACAGGAGAATTCAATACCACTGCCCTTCTGAAGAAAGAGTCATGGAAATGAAATTGACCTGTGATTTTCCTTTTTTCTTATTAAAGGCTTCTGACTCTTAGTAAAATATTCATTATTCAGTCTTCATTGAGAACAAAGGCCTTCTGTTTCATGTTAAGTTTTTAAAAGTCTGAAGAAGAAATATTTGATATTTCTACCTATGGCTGAATGGACTAATTATATAAATATCTCCTATGTATATTAGATGCATATGTATGTGCGTCCATAATGCAAACATTACATATATTTATATATGTATATGCATGTATATATATGTATATATACATACATACATACACATATATATGTATGCATATACATGTACACTACACATAAAGAATAGGTTGAATGGGGCAGCTGGGTGGAACAGTAGATAGAGCAGTGGATCTGGAGTTAGGAAGATTCATCTTCTTGAGTTCAAATCCAGCCTCAGACATTTACTAGCTGTGTGACCCTGGGCAAGTCACTTCACCTTGTTTGCCTCAGTTTCCTCATCTGTCAAATGAGCTGGAGAAGGAAATACCAAACCACTCCAGTATCTCTGCCAACAAAACCCCAAATGGTGTCCTGAAGAGTCAGACACAAATGAAATAACTGAACAACAACAAATATGTTGATAGAGATTCAAAAAGAATTTTTGGTTCAAGATCTATGGTCCCATTGCAATGGGTAATTCTCAGGGTCAAAACTGCTTCCACCAATGCATATCAGCAAGTTACTCATAGAAGTTATTATCTTAGAAAGTTGAATGGGTACTAAGATAACTTGCCAATGATCGCATCATTGGGTGTGTGTGTGTGTGTGTGTGTGTGTGTGTGTGTGTGTGTATGGGTGGAAGGGCTTTGTGACTCTCAAACCAATTCCTTCTCTCACTATACCATGGCCATGCTGCCTCTTTGACTCGGTATGAATTTGAGATACTCAAATTAAAAATGTCATCACAATTTTATCAGTGAAATACTTACACATGCAATATATTGGAAAATGCCAAAGTTAATGCTATGGGCTACTAGAAAGTACCTGATCGAGTTCCAGAGCCCAGAATTCTAGTCTCAGCCCTGTCATCACCTGGGCAACTGATTCCATTGTCATTTTTTTCATCTTATAATGGGAAGAATTAAACTTGTTCCATCACACACACACACATACACATCCAACTGCAATAGGGTTATTGTGGAAATAAAATGAGAAAAGGTACATATGTGAAATCACTTTAAAAAAAAGAACAAAAAGGGACTGGAAATGCAAATCATAGGATCATAGGCCAAAAGAGTAGTAAGATATCTTGGAGAACTTCCAGTTCAGCTTCATTATTTTACAGATGAGGAAATGAAGACTCAGAAAGGAAATGACTTACTCAAGGTCACACAGATATTAAGGTAGCTGACAACAGCATCTTAAGATGTTGCTGACTATAGTTTCTTGAAAGCTGTTTTCCAACACAGCAATATCCTCTTCCATTCAAATCTACTGTAACTCCATACAATGAGAGCACAGATCTGCCAGATGCCAAAAATTAGGATTACTCGATAGTTTATCATTATTTTTGTTTTTAGTTTGGGGAGGGGTATGTATATTTTTCTGGCAGTAGGGGAAGGATGATTAATAGTTAGTAACAGATCATCTGGCCACAGGTCCACAATAATACTCGTTGTTTGGCATTTAGATTTCTTAGCAATATAGTTCCAACTTATTTTGCCAGATAGATTCAACATCAATTTTCCCCGCATGTTATATGCTCCAGTCTAATTGAAATACTTTCTGTTCCCACTTCAGGACTTTCTATCTCCTCAGAAGGTTTTAATCTGGGACCTATGAACTTTTATTTTTAATATTTTAATGTTTTACTATTTCAATTTTAATATTTCAAATCACCACATACCAGTATCATTGGTTTCCTTCATAATCCTGGGTATTTTATTTTATGCATTTAGAAACATTCTGAGAAGGGCTCTGTATCTTTCATCAGATGGAACAAAGGGGCAATGATACGAAAAGTTAAGAAGCTCTGATCCTCAATGCATGCCTTCACGTAAACTATCCCCTTCAGAGGCATCACTCCCTCCTCATGTACCCCCTTTAAAATCCTTAGCTGCCTTCAAGTCTCAGCTGGAGGGTGACCTTTCTGTGAGGGCTTTCTTCATCCCCTCTTGTCTTAAGCCATGCCCCCCACCACCACCAAACTACTTTGTATGTATATTTTTATTCTTATCTGTGAACCTATTGTTTTCCCCAGTAGAACATAAGCTCCTTGAAGACAAGACTGGCTCATTTTTTTTCTTTGTATCTCCAGCCCATAGCAGAAGGTCTAGCACATAGTACATTAATACTTGTTTGTTAAATGGAGTTAAGCTGAATAGAATTGAAGTGAACTCCCTGGAGTGATCTTTTTAGTTCATCTGCTAACCTTTACACTTCACTGCCCTACTCTAATGAAGGTTTCCATAGTATAGTATAGGCCTGGCTATAATAAGAGTTCATGCTTGCACTGTGACAATATGTATGTATATGTATATATACACATACACATAGATATACATTTACATATATACACACATATATGTAAACACAAAATGGGTATAATTATATTTTGACTCCTTCACAGGGCTGCTATGAGGATAAAATATGATTGTATATGTAATTTTAATAAATATATAAATATTATATATGTTTAAATTTTACATAAAATTTCTATATGAAATTATACATGTGTATACATATATACATATGTAAATTTATTTGATCCTCACAATACCACACTGTGAAGTAAATTGTCAAAATATAATTATACCTATTTTTCAGAGAAGTTAAGTGACTTAGTTGAGGTTACCCAGTTATGTTAATATATACAAAATCTTATTTGATCCTCATTAATAGCCCTGTGAAGTAAATAGTCAAAATATAATTATATCCATTTTACAGACAAGCTAAATTACTTGGTTGAGGTTATATGGTTATTCAGGAGCAGACCAAGGTCTCCAATGGTATTCTCAACTCCAAATCCAAACATTTCCACTTAGCTATTTCATTTTACACTAACACCAAGGAAGAATGGATATAAATTACCTACCCATGCTAAGGGAGAGAATATGACTATCCCTAGCCTTAT
The DNA here is from genome assembly GCA_028646595.1 of Phalanger gymnotis. Classification (NCBI taxonomy): domain Eukaryota; kingdom Metazoa; phylum Chordata; class Mammalia; order Diprotodontia; family Phalangeridae; genus Phalanger; species Phalanger gymnotis. Next base: position 46,210,642 of record CM053626.1, read on the forward strand.
CACCTAAGAATGAATGCAGAATTGGATTCCTGATATACCTACACATATTTCAGAGTTCTTGAGATCGTACACTTTGCCTTGTCTCTTTAGCCATAGCAAATTACTTACTAGGAACTGTAGAAAATTCAGCCATCTTCCTAGCATAACTGAAAAGAATTAGATTTGAATTTGAAGGACATAGATTTCAATCTCTCCTCTGCCATTAATAGTTCTACGATCTTGAACAAGATACTTAACCTCTGTAGACCTGTTTGCTTATCTATAAGGGGGGGGGGGAAGATTAAACTGGAAGACCTTTAAATCTATGATTATATGAATTAGATTATAATACATCTGAAAAGGAAACTGGTGATATAAAATATTCGAGAGATGGATGACTTTTCTTAGCAGAAGTGCTACTTCTTTCTCAAAGATCCAGTCTGAGGAGGTGTCACCTCCTGTAGAACCTTACAAAGGTCCTAAAGTTAAATATCGGTAAGCTCCTGACATTAACTAGGAGGTGTAGTAGATAGGGTGCCAGGTTTGTAGTAAAGAAGACCTGAATTTGAATCCTGCCAAAGACATGCACCAGCCGTGACCTTCAGGGAGTCGCTAGACACCTCTCAGCCTCAGTTTCCTCATCTGTAAGATGGAGATAATAATAGGACATAACTCACAGAGTTGTTGTTGGGATCAAACGAGATAATGCATGCAAAGCAATTTACATGCCCTTGGCAAACTTCAAGCTTCTACATAAATGACAGTTATTATTATTATTGATATCGATATTGTTATTTGTTCTTATTGATAATATGCAAATTATCTGGAAATCGGAAATCAGGTAAGTTGGAAGGTCCAAAAATTTGAAATTCAGAATTTCCCAGAGCCCCCAGCTATGTGCAAACTTGAACGATCCAAAAGTTTGAAATTTAAAATTTTACAGAACCCCCAGCTATGTTGCAAAGTACATCACAAAGTTTCTCTGACCTCCAAAAAGTAGTAAGTGAAAATACTGTACCTCTAGCAGCAAGTGAGGCAGAGAAATCAATTTTGATCCACTCATCCATTCATTTGACAATGATCCTAATGGAATGGGTCACCATTTCTTTTAATGCTAACAATAGCTGATTTAAGTAAACCATATAATCAATATGACTAGCATGTGAAATGGCATAAAAGATATCCTCAAAGACGTGTATGAAAGGAAGAAGGAATGAGCTGATCACAGAATGAGAATAAAGGATGAGAGAAGGACAAAGCAAGGGCTACAGTGATACTTGTGAAATATTAAAAGAACCAAAGCATTGAATGGCTCCACGATAGTGTATTTATGTTAAGACACAAATGGCACTGTTGGACAGTATCAGAAGGTATGGATAGGTTTGACATCTACAGGGGTAGAAAGAATACATGATGTGATCACAGATTGATACCATAGTGCCCAATGAAATGGGACACTGAAGGTCATGGAGACACCAACTGCTCTATACTTTTTCATTTGAAGGGTCTCATAATCCTGCTACTTAGCTATTTGCCATTGTGCGAAAAACTCATGGATAAATTCTTTTTTCTCTCTCTCTTAGAGATGCCTTTGTTCCATGTTTCATAGGATAATTATTGAAACCTTCCTTTTCTCTCCCCTTGATACTGCAGAATAACAGACTAAGAAAATATGCCTTTGAATTGAAAATGAATGACCTGACATATTTTGTGCTGGCGGCTGAAACAGAACCAGATATGGATGAATGGATTCACACTCTCAACAAAATCCTCCAAATAAATCCTGAGGGGCCTCTTCAGGAAAGAAAGAGTGCAGACCTCACAGATCTCAGGCTGGGTGAGAAACAGATGTGCTAACATTTCTTCTCATACCAAAAGGAGACTCCTTATTTGGGGTCAGTTAGGTCATTTAAGCTGCACCAGCTCAGATAACTTTCTGCCTCTAACCCTTCCATCCCAGAGGTATCCATTTCTGTAAATCATCCTCCAAATCTTTACATTGACTTAATAATGGTGGTGACTGCAAATGAGCATTTTTTCCAGTTGATTGACAATAGTTTGAGATAATATTTCAACAGAAGTTGTTGGGAGTCACCTATCACAAACACTGCAAACATTATTTCTGAAACCAGTTAATGGATCATGATATTTTTCAGAAGACACATCACATTTTATGGCCTGACGTTGGAATCAAGTAATGGAACTCCATAAGGTTGATTTTTTTAAGGCCTTGATAATGCAAATGTTCATGAATTCCTAAGTGGGTAGCAATACAGCAGATAGAGCCTTAGTTGTGGAAAGAAGAAAAACTGAGTCCCAATCTGAACTCTGAATCTCACTAGCTGTGTGATGCTAGGCAAGGCACTTAACCTTTCAATGCCTCAAATCCCTCATCTATAAAACAAGGATACTAATAGCACCTTCCCTCAAGTCTGTTAAGATTAAATGAGATGTTTGTTAAAGGTTTTGCAAACTTTAAAGCATTACCTAAGCGCTAGTGACTATCAGAGTGGTGGGCCTGGAGTCAGGAAGACCTGACTTCAAGTCTAGCCTCAGACACTTATGAGCTATGTGACCCTGGGCAAAGTCACTTAACTCTGTTTGCCTCAGTTTCCTCATCTGTTAAATGAGCTGGAGAAGGAAATGGCAAACGACTGCAGTATCTTCGCCAAGAAGGTCATAGAGTCAGACTTTAATGAACAAGATGGTAAATATTATAAAATATGTTTAATGAAAATGAATCCTCTAGTTAGAAATTTTTCCAATTTTTCTTCCAAATCTGTTCTCTCTTGGTGCTCTCCTGTCTGGTCAGCTTAATCTCCTTTGCTTGTTCAGGTGCATGTTTTTCCCAGGGGTGTCCCCAAGACTGTTTCCCAGGCCCTCTTCTCCTTTTCTCTTATACTATCTTACTTGATGATCTCAAGGGCTCCCAAGGCTTCCATTATCTCCCCTACACAGATGATTCCCAGATATACCCAGTCTTAACCTCTCAGCTCTACTACAACTATACCTCACCAGCTGCCTCTAGGGACATTTCCAGCTAGATATCCTATGTGTATCTCAAACTCAATGCAACCAAAACAGAACTAATTCTCTTTTCTGTAAACTGTCTAACATCTCAAACAGGCCTATTTCTGTCAAAGGCACCACCATCCTGCCTGTTTCCAAGATCATATCGCATTACATACATCATATCCTCAGCCACCACATACATCTAATCTGTTGCCAAGTCTTGTTTCTGCTTTCCTAATATGGGCCCTTCCCTACACTCACAAAGACACCTATCTTGTTCAGACCTTCATCACCTCATTGCCTGGGCTATTATAATAGCCTTCTGATTAGTCTCCTCTGATTGCCTCATGTGAGGAGAGGGTCAACGGGGAAGGACAGGGGAATAACCATTTATGTAACACTATGTAGGTTCCAGGTACTTTTTACAAATATTGTCTCATTTGATCTTCACAAACTAACTGTGAGGTAGATGCTATTATTATCCCCGTTTTACAGTTGAGGAAACTGAGACAAAGAAAGATTAAGTGACTCATGCAGCATCACACAGCTTACAAGTGTCCTAGGTAGGATTTGAGCTCTGGTCCTAGTCTAGTAGTCTGTATCCATTGAAGTCTGATAGAGGGGAGAAGAGAACTTAAGCTCATTTGTACCTCTTGCCTGAATGAGAAGAGGAAATCTCAGACTCATAGAACGTACTTCTTTCCTCCTTCCTCATACACAGATATTTCATATTGCTTCTGCTCCCTTTTCTGACATAGCCAAGGCTGAAGAGAAAAGAGACTATTTTGTTGACAGTGTCAATATAACGTGTGCTGGTTTCAAACAGGGTCAGTGCCCAGACCTAAACTGAATGATTCAAACCATAGGGGAGTGGATTTGATAACCACCTCAAAACACAAAGATCTCTGATAGCCTGTCCTGCAGTACAGGACCAGTGGGATTAGAGGGTGACCCCACCATGGTGGTGGTGACTCTGAACAGAGGGCAAATCTAAGTGTTGGGGCCAAGTACAAAATCTAACAAATGGCAGCCTGGGAGATGAGAATCATAGAATCAGAGGTCTAGGGCTGGAAGCAACCCTGGTGGGCAGCAATTCCAAGACCTTCATTGTACAGGCCAGGGGACATAGGCCCATAGGTTGTGATGTAGTAAGGGGAAGAGGCAAGACACAATAAACTTATTAATCCAGAGCAGGGTCTGAGACCGAATGAGTGTACCCAGTCTGCAATTCTAACCTGGGTGATGTGTACTTTAGTGCTAACTTTAATGATTGGTTTTCTTGGTGAGCTAAATGCTCTCAGAAAAACCTGGGAAGACTTACATGAACTGATGCAAAGTGAAAAGAGTAGAACCAAGAGGACATTGTACACAGCAACAGCAATATTGTGGGATAATTAGCTGTGAATGACGTAGCTTTTTTCAACAGTACAATGATCCAAGATAATTCTGAAGGACTTATGATGAAAAATGCTATTCATTCCCAGAAAAAAGAATGATGGTATCTGAATATAGACCAAAGCATACTTTTTTTACTTCATCTTTCTTGAGTTGTTGGGGTTATTTTTGGTCTATATTTTCTTTTACAATATGACTAATATGGAAATATGTTTTACATGGCTACACATGTATAACCTATATCAAGTTGCTTGCCTTCTCAATGAGAGCGGGTGGGGAGGAAGGAAGGAAGAGAATTTAGAACTCAAAACTTTAAAAACAAATGTTAAAAATAGTTTTTACATGTAGTTGAGGAAAATAAAATACTACTAATAAATAATTTTTTAAATGATTTGTTTTCTCATGTGTCTTTTCAAGATTCTCTGGAAAATCCTATGACTTGTGAATGCACATCAGAGGAAACAGATTCTTCAGAAAACAACTTGCATCCAGAATTCGCAAAAGTAATTAACTGAGGGTATGGGGCAGGAAGGGGAAGATAATTATGCCAAGAAGGGTTTTTAGTCATGTTTGCTCCTATATCTAACCTCAAGAAATTGATTTTACTTCTTTTTCTCCATCTTTAGAATGAGTAGTTTGAGTTGGATGGTCTTTAAGATTCCTTCAAGATCTATCTTTCTATGATTCTATAAAAGATCTTTAATCTTTAACATGAGATTTATATGGAGACATCCCCCCCCAAAAAATTCCAGTATTCCCAAGTGCATATCACCAACTGAACACGCCCGAGTTAAAAAATGGAAACAAAAAAGTTTTCCAAGATTTGACCCAAGAATGGACGCAGGCATGTCAATGGGGAAATGACTTCTTTTGGGGCCAAGGGGAAAGAGAGGGCTTGGGAGAAGGTCACAAGTCTGTCCATGAATGTTTCGTTTTCTTTGTTTTGTTTTCACAGTACCTCACAGAAACAGAAGAAACTGTTAAAATGTCTCGAAACATGGAGAGGCTAAATCTGTTCTCTCTGGATCCAGATATAGACGTAAGTTAGACTTTACTGCACTTAACAAAGGTGAATCTATAAAATCAGAGATTATCATTTAGATTGAAAATGTAGAAATGGATGATAGGTGAGTCAATTTTTCAAATTCTTTTTTTTTATTGTTGTTGTTATTAAGGCCTTAAAACTTCAGAGAAAGGATCTTTTGGAAACAGAATCCATGATCAGGCCATTCGAAGAAAAGGCAGCCAAGAGATTTATGATTGTTTGTAAATCTCTCAACTTAAATCTTCAGGGATGCGTCACTGAGAATGAAAATGATCCATTGACTAATGTAAGTTGGTATTGGTTATTTCGTCTATTGATAAGTCGACCCTGAATTGGCCATCCTAACTCCAGATGCAATCATGATTAACTAATGCCCTGTTGTCCCTGATTATTATGCTTCTTCTCAGGATGGGCTTAATAACATCAGGATTTTCTAGCCCCCCCACACTGGGAAATAGTGGCTAGCAAGTCCCTATACATAATCTCTAGCCGGAAAAATATTCCTCATTGCTCCAACATGATGCATCAAAGGAAAAAGGTGTGTTTCTAGCTGTTTCTAGTTATTTGGCACATATCCTCTGCCTTCAGATTCAGTCTCTCTCTATGAATGGAACTTTCTTATTTATATTCTGATACTAGGTGGACATATGAGTATGTGTGTGAGAGACTGAAGGCAAAAGGGAAAGGGAGTGACAAGAATGAGATAGATAGATAGATAGATGGTATCTTGGAAACATTGAGAGACAGTGGAGGACAGAAGGGTCTGGCATGCTATCTGGTCCATGAGGTCATGAAGAGTCAGACACAACTGAACAACTGAGCAGCCACAACAGTATGAGTATGTGTGTGCGTGTGTGTGTACATACGTGGCACTTGAGGACCTAGAGGGCCATGTGTGGCCTCGAGGCTGCAGGTTCTCCACCCCTGACCTAGGCGGCTAGGTGGCACAGTGGATAGAGTGCCAGGCCTGGAATTAGAAAGACTCACCTTCCTGAGTTCAAATCTGGCCTCAGACACCTAGTAGGCAAACAGAGGTAGGTGACTTGCCCAGGGTCACACAGCTAGTAAGTGTCTGAGACCAGATTTGAACTCAGGTCTTTTTGACTCTAGGTCCATCGCTGTATTCACTGCTCCAAGTGTAGTGCTTGTACCATTATACCAGGTATGCATTTAGTCATGTTGTACATGGTAGGTATTTTTTTCTTTAGAATCCCATATCTAGCATATATTTATGTTCCAGTGCATCTATGATTTCATCCATGTGGGTATATACCCTCCGACAGTACAGATTGCAACTCATCCGTATCCTTCTTATTCTATGTGACTCCTGTCCATGTCATCCCAACAGTCTCCCACAGTGGTATCCATCCCATGAGCTGGAGGCCATCGTCTTTGTGTCTTGACTTGAATGCTGAAAGAACACATAGCCTACATATACATTTTTCCCCATTCTTACTACATGATTGGCCCACCCCTCCATTTTGTCAGGCATTTTTGTAATTCTGTCTTTCATGCTGTTTTCTGCATAGAATCTGTAGTTGGTAATGGGCCGCATCCTGCTTCCATCCACCCTGCAGCTTTCCATTGTCCTTTGGATGACCTCCAGTTTTGGTTTCTTGGGAGATCATGGTATTTTGTGATGTGCAACCATAGAGCATCTATTTATATCCCTGCAAAAATGATCTAGCCAGCTCGTTGTTTTGATCTTCATCCTAAGTGAGGCTGAAGCTGCCAGAAATGAAGATGTGGTTAGACTATATCTGTAGCTCCTAAAATTGGGTCTGGGGGCTCTTGGGAGTCTGCTCTTGTTTATAAAAAGGACTTAGGGAACTTCCAAAGACTCTGAGGGAAAGGAAACAAAGGTGGGCAAATGGTTTTGAGGGAGCAAGGGGAAGAGCGAGTACCATTTTTAAGGCCAAACCCTGCCTTTGGGACAAGAGAAGGGGCAGCTTAGAAACTGAAAAGGGTCAAGGAGTCACCAAAATGTTGAGGAGCCAACAAAATGTCATCTAAAAATATGTATTGAATCTGAGGCCCCATGCTATATGCTGAGCAGCATACAGAAAGCAAAGATTTAGACCTGAAAGGTCTCCTTAGTGGTAGTCAAAGTCCACCTCCTCCTTCAACAGCTGCAGAAACAGGACCAGTTAAGAGAAAGGCAGGTAATAAGTGGCAAGGCTGGAGTTTGTGCCCATGTCCTCTGATTTGAAACACAGTCGCACCAGAGTTAGAATCCTGCTTCAGACACTTACTGGCTATGGAACTACCCTCTCTGCCTCTATTTTCTTAACTATAAAATTGGAGACTAAGGTCTCATCCCTCTCTAAATCTGAGATCCAAATATTATTAAACTCATTTTATAGAAGAGGCAACTGAGTCTTTGGTTGTCCAGTAACATGTATGTAGTGATATCTTGACCCTACGTTTAGCATTTTTTTCCCATTACACCAAATTGTTTGGCCATAGCCCTGAGATAGGCAACCTGAAGGAGCAGCTGGGTGAAGCAATGGATAGAGCTCTGGGCTTAGAGTCAGGAAGACCTGACTTCAAATCTGGCTTCACACACTTACTAGCTATGTGACCCTGGACTAGTCACTTAACCTCTCTTAGCCACAGTTTCTTCATCTGTAAAATGTGGATAACAATAGCATCTATCTCCCATGAGATAATAACTGTTAAATGCTTAGCACAGTACATGGCATATATTAAGTGTTACATTAATGTTAGCTACTAGTTAACAAGACCAGGGTCTCCTATTGCATCCTGGGCCATCTCCAGTCATCCTAATGAATATCTGGTCACTGGACCCAGATGGTTCTGGAGGAGAAAGTGAGGTTGGTGACCTTGCACAGCCCTCCCTCATTCGAATCAAAGTCAACTGCAAGTCATTTCATCATCTCCCTGATGTCATAGGCCTCTTCAAAAAAGAGAGGACAAACACATTAGCTATTATTATTCTTCCAGTTTTCCTAGAGTACCTTATCTTGATAGCCCCATTGCTTCATTCATATAACATTCTGCTTAGAATTATGCTTGTCCAGATAAAAGTTATACCTGTCCTAGTGAACCGTAAGCTCCTTAAGAGCAGGGACTGTATTGTTTTTCATCTTTCCCAAACACTGAGAACAGTGCCTTATGTATATAGTAAGTGCTTAATAAAATTTTATTAAATGAAACTTTCTGCCAAGAGAAAGAATTCTCAAGATCACACTTGGTCAAAATTTTTCTTGAGTTCTTCTTGTTAAATAAAGTATTGTGTCTCTGATTTCACTGTTATCTTCCCCATGTGACATCCAGCTCCTATAGGCAACTTTGCATGTCCAGGTGGGGAATGTTTATTAACTATCTGGTCTTTCATCTCACTTCCAGATTGAACCTTTCTTTGTGAGCCTGGCCCTTTATGATACCAGAGACAACAGAAAGATTTCTGCAGATTTTAATGTGGATCTGAACCATACGCTTGTTCGACAGATGGTTTCAGGTGCTTCAGTGGCCTTGGAAAATGGCAACATTGACACAGTTAGCCCCAGACAGTCAGAAGAACCACATGTCAAGGGATTTCCTGAAGAATGGCTGAAGTATCCAAAGCAGGTCACCATTTTGTTTCCCCTTGATTATCCAGGAGACTTTTGTAACTGTTCTTTTTTTTTCTTTTTTTTTTTGGTGGGGGGTGGTGGGCAGGGCAATTCGGATTAAGTGACTTGCCCAAGGTCACAAGCTAGTAAGTGTGTCAAGTGTCTGAGGCCGGATTTGAACTCAGGTCCTCCTGACTCCAGGGCTGGTGCTCTACTCACTTTATAACTCTATTTTTACTAACGAATGAAATTCTTTGGGGGTACCAAACAAGAATGTCGTGAAGTTTCAATTCTAAGTGGAACTTTGCGAACAACTTCATTAGAATGTGGGCACTTATTAATAATGTTCCTTGATTTTATTTAAATAGGCTATATTTTCTGTAAGTAACCCACACTCTGACATTGTTTTGGTGGCCAAGATTGAGAAAGTGCTTATGGGAAATATCGCCAGTGGTGCTGAACCTTATATTAAAAATCCAGACTCCAACAAGGTAATTAACAAAGTTTCTTAAACATTTCTCCCATTTTTTTTCCTTAAAAGAAATGACAAGAAAACCAAACGTTCATTGGTCAGTCATCAAATTTGAACGGCCAATTTAGAAAAATATTCCATTAGTGAAATATTCATGAAGATTAAAACATAATATATTTTGCATGGGAAAGTTATTATAGAGCAACTGGATTTGAATGCATGGGGAATTTTCCATTTGGGTAATGTTTAATGTTTTAATAATACTCCCTTCAGTATGAATTACGACAATAAAGAATAAAGTTATTGTGTAAGCCAAGGCTATGAATTTGAGAAATCTTTACTTTCTAGACTCAAGAAGGTTTTTCCTAATTAGTAGAAATCCAATGTTGGAAGGAAAGATATTGCCCATGGGATCCAAGAGGGAGAGGGAGGGATACGGAGGGGACACCATTTGATCCACAGGATAACTGAATCCATGATGTAGAAAAGCACTTATAACGAACTTTTATTATACTAATAAGTGGGTGAATTTGAAAGCAAAAAAAAATGCCTCTGGGATAAAATATTTACTCCTCCATTTAACTTTTAAAGCCTTTCACAATGGAGCTTCAAGTTTTTATTCCAGTCTCTTGTCACTCCATTTCTCATGTTCTTCAAGTCAGCCAGACTGTCCTTGCTTTGTTCCACCTCTTTGTCTTTGCTTTAGTCCATCCCCCATGCCTAGAAAGCATTCCCTCCTTACCTTGTCCCATTCTTCCTTTAAAAAGACAAAATTCAAGCCCCACCTTCTGCACAAAACCTTTCCTGAACCCCTAAGTGCTAGTGTTGCGCCTCCCAAGCACCTTGTTTTAACTATTGTGTATTTATTTGTATTTATTTTGAATATGCTTATATATGTGCTTGGTGCCCCCTCCCGTATGGTAATCTTAGCTCCTCTTGAGTAGGGAGTGTTTCTTTCTTTATATTTGTATCTCTAGAACCCAAAATAGTACCTGGCCCATAGAAAACATCTGAGAAATACTTGATTGATTAATCATAATTTTCCTATACAAGTTGCTAGATGTTCATTGCTAATTTGCTTTCCTCTTTTTAGTATGTGCAGAAGATATTAAAGTCAAATAGGCAGTTCTGCGGCAAGTTGGGGAAGTACCACATGCCATTTGCTTGGGCAGTGAGGTATGTTAACTATTTTACTTGCATAATTTCACTCAATAACTAGATAATGAAATTATAAAATCTTCTCTGTGGCATAATAGAAGGAGGCAACTAGGTGGTATAGTGGCTAGAGCACTGGGCTGGGAGTCAGGAAGACCTGAGTTCAAATCCAGCTTCACACATTTACTAGCCATGTGACTTTAGGCAAGACATTTCACCTCTATTGTCTTAGTTTCCTCATCTGTAAAAATAATGATAGTAATACCACTTACCCCCCAGGCTTGTTGTGAAGATCAAATAATATAATATTTGTAAAATGATTTGCAAACTATAAAGTACTATATAAATATTACCCATTATTATTAAGATTTCGGAACTTGAAGTCTCCTGGAGTCATTAGTTTCCACTTGACCAATTCAAATTTTTAAGGAATTTTTTTTCAGTGAACTTTTATACCTCTTTTTCCATTTGGCTAATTCTGCTTTTTTTAAGGAGTTCTTTTCTTCAGTGATTTTTTTTTTGTGCCTCTTTTACCTTTACGCCAATTCTGTTTTTTAAGGTGTTAATTTTCTTCCACATTTTTGTGACTGTTTTACCAAGCTGTTAACTTTCTTTCCATAATTTCTTTGTATCATTCTCATTTCTTTTCTCAATTTTTGCCCCACCACTCTCCCTCTTTCTTTAACTCTTCTAGGAATTCTTGTTGGACTTGTGTTCAATGAGCATTTTTTTTTTTGAGGCTCTGCTTGTAGCTATTTTCAAATTATGGTCTTCTTCTGAGTTTGTGTCTTAGTCTTCCCAACCACCATACATGTTTTTTATGGTCAAATTATTTTGTGTTGTTTGTTCACTTCTCCACCATATTTCCTGACTTTGAACTTTGTGTTAAAGTTGGGCTCTGCTTACCTGGGAGTGGGGAAACCCTATAACTTCAAGCTTTTTCATGCTTTTGTTTTCAGAAATAGTTCTGGGGTTTTACCAGTTTTCTGTGCTTCCAAGGTGATGTGGTCCAAGGAGAGGCGTGGTCACTGATGTCCTGGTGTGTTCTCTGGTCTTTACCCAAGAAGAACACCTACTCCCCTGCAGTCACAAAGGCCAGCACTTTTCTTGGGCCCGGAATTGTGACCAGGACCTCTACTCTCCTGCAGCTATAAATGTTTATGCTCCTTTCTGCCTCAGAACTGCAATCAGGGCTCCTGTTCCCTTGTGACCAACCAGAAACATGTCTCTCTACCCTAGAAGTATGACCAAGAATTGTGTATAGGTTACCAATCAATGCCAGCTGCACCCAGTGCCAGCAAAGGGTCTCCTGTAATCTCTTTCTGACCAGTTGTCTGACCCCCTTACTGTCTCTGAGCTGAGAGTTCCCAAAGCTGCTGCAACCACTGTCAAAGCCACCTCCAGAGCCCACAGCTGGTACTACAGACCTCTCTGGCCAACGTGCTAAGTTGTCTTAGGTTGGAAAAATGTGGCGCTCTGACCTTTTTTTGTTTCTGTTGCTCCAAAATTTGATTTGAGAAGTTATTCTAAAGTTGTTTGGAGTGGAATGTTGGGAGTGCTCCCCTAAGTGAGCCTATACTGCTTATACTCTGCCATCTTGACCAGGAAGCCCAATTATGCTCATTTTTTAAAAAATGAATTCAACAAACATTTACTAAACGTACACATGCTGTAGGGAAATATCAAGACAAAAATGGAATAGCCTTTGCCCTCAAGGAATTTGTAGTCTATTTGACAACATTTGCTACCATATTGCTCCACAGGTTAATTGTCTAGCTCTGTGATTGAGATAACACTTTGTAGGTAGGACCTTCTTATCAATATTTAAAGGCAAGAACTTCTTAGATCATCTTGTCATGGGATCCTGGATTAAAAGCTAGAAAGGATCTTAGTTTTCATGCTCTCATTGTACAGATAAGAAAATTAAAATTAAGTGACTTGCCCAGGGCCCTATGGCTAGCTAGTGTCTAAGGCAAGATTAAAATTCAGATTTTTTTTTACTCCAAATCCAGAGCTCTGTTTACTATCTATCTGCCAACTAGTCTAATCTCACTTTACAAAGGAGGAAAGTGAAGCCCAAAGACATTAAGTAATTTATCTAAAGTCACATGGATGAGGGAGAAGAACTTAGTTTCAAGCCCAGGACTCATTCTGCTCTACCTTTTCACAGTTCACTTTGTCTTATACTTAATTGTGCATGTGTCTAATTTCTTTTTGCTATATTTTAAATTCTTTGAAGACAGGTCCTCTCTCATCTTTATGTTCCTAGTGCCCAGGGCAGTGTCTTACCCATAGTAGATATTTAATAAGTGTTAGTTGAATTGAATTAAATTGCTATCACAAACTTTTTGAGTAGAGAACAGTCTGGATCAATAATAAGGATATTCTTTCCCAATGATCGTGTCTTTTCAGAAGAGTAGAGAGCAGATGGTACCTCCGCCTGATTTATAAAATAGTCAGATGCATGAAGATTATCATTATACCTATATTTTTTCTTCATGGAAACCAATGTAATTTCTAAGACAAATGGAGAAATAGAACCTACCACTTGCCTAGGCCACCTTTGTGGAGAAGTTCTGTGACATTTATTTCAAACCTGGAATATCAACAAGATGGTATGAGGGAAAAATGAGGTCAAGTCTGAGTCCATAAAAGAAACCATAAGAAGATTTGGGGGCAGAGAGAAGTAATTATTCAATTTGGAATGAGCTGGCAAAAAGTCCAATAGAGTTTCCAAGGAGACAAACTTAGTTAAGTATCCCTGACAATAGAACAAATTATACACTTGGGATAGAAAAGCCAACAAATCCCACCATCATCAACTGTAGCAATATCAGGTTAGTGGCCCTGAAGTAGGCTAAGAAAACGTTATACAACGCTGGTCCGAGCCAAGTATATTTTTAATTATATCAAATTAATAGTGTCTAGGATGATATATTTCTTACATGGTTAATGGAAGGATGTATGGTTATACTAAAGATTTCCTATTAGACCGCGTGGCTTGTCAAACCACAGATGTTTTAAAATGTTTTCTCAAACTCCTTTATATCGTGGAGACAGTACAGCATGATGGATAGAGAGTTGCATTTAGTTAAGAAAACCTACTTTCAAATATGGCCTCAGACTCTCAGTAACTCTATGACCCTGGCAAATCACTTAACCTCTCAGAGCGTCATGCTTCGCATCCATAAATGATTGTTCCTACTTCACAGGGTTGTTGTGAGAGTCAAATGACATAATGTATGTAGAACAATTTACTAGAGGGGTGTGTGTGCCTGTGTGTACGTGTGTGTGTGTGCGTGCCTGCGTGTGTGTGTGTGTGAGAGAGAGAGAGAGAGAGAGAGAGAGAGAGAGAGAGAGAGAGAGAAAGAGAGAGAGAGAGAGAGAGAAAATATTCTGACTTTGTGGGCAGATGGTTTAAATGGAAATTGTCATAGCCTTACCACACTTGATATCACCCATGTCATTTTGCTTAATGATGTTGCTTGTCCAGAATTTTATTCTTATGGCAGTGCTGTAGAAATTTTTCCTTTCCCCTTATATTATCCAGAAGAGTCCTAATTTTGAAATATTGTTGGGGTCTTTTTTAACTTTAAAACATGACTCTGAAGTCAACTGTGTCACCAGAGTAGGGTAGAAGTGATAATGTAGCTCATACCTCATCAATTCACAGATTAAAAAACTAAAACCTGCTTGGCCTAGAATTGTTTTTACCCAGTTCTAGTCAAGATGACATTTGATTCTTATCACTTGTGAAAAATCTTCTGTCCAAAAGGAATTTGGTGCTTGGCCCCTTTTATGGCAGAGGGAAGGGAGGCCAGCTGTGGTGCCATTTTACAATGAAAATGTTATCTTTTCAGCTAATCACGAGAGCAGATACAAATGGCCTATGCTAGATTTTTAACACTCATTTATTTGACCCTTAGATATGTGTCAAGTTGTCAAGCATGAAAATGGAACTTCTATGCCAGTGTCTCTTTGAAAAATAATACTTCTAAATTTAGTGGGCCGGAATCCCTTCCTGGTTTCTTCTAAAGCCAGCCTCCTCTGATAGTCTGAGCCAGTAGTCAGATTTTATTTTTCCTTGGTAAAAAAAATAGATGATTTTTTTCCCTAGTGTTTTAAGTTTTACAAAATATATAATATATTTTGTCTCATCTGATCCTCACAACAACCTAGTAAGGTAGGTGCTTTCGTTATGCCCATTTTATAGATGAAGAAAGTGAGGTACAGAGAAATTAAGTGGAGCCCTTGGTTCCACCACTTGTCAAGGCAAAATAGATCTAGTCTTTCCTGGATCTAAATTGAGTGCTCCTTCTACTATAAAGAGCTGCCTGTCTTCATAATTCTTTTCAAATTAAGATGAGTTCTTGCATTCTAATTCCTTCATTGGGGATGACTCTCTTCTGTATCCTCAATCTCGGTTGCTTTGGTGCTTTCAGTGATTCATGTCATGAGATGTACTGCAGTTTCTCCACATCTAGTCCTATGTGATCTGCATCCATATTTTACCATAATCAGTGCACTAGAGATCAATTAGTAAGACTTTATTAACTGCCTA
Source organism: Phalanger gymnotis (assembly GCA_028646595.1). Classification (NCBI taxonomy): domain Eukaryota; kingdom Metazoa; phylum Chordata; class Mammalia; order Diprotodontia; family Phalangeridae; genus Phalanger; species Phalanger gymnotis. The sequence continues at coordinate 46,225,836 of CM053626.1, forward strand.
TTGTATGCTGGGAGTTCTGGCTGTAGGCACTGGGCAGACAGATACACAGCTGTGACAGTCCTTGACTTCCTCTTTTATCCTTGGCACAATGCCTTGTACATAGCCTAGTATACACATACATGGCACTTGATAACCGCTTGTTGTTTGGCGGATAGATTGTTCTCTTTGTATCTCAAGGGTACCAGTCACAACTTCAGCTATCTGTTCCTTAAGGTTTTTTCCCCACTAATTGACCACCTCTTCCTCTCAGCCAAAACTGGACTCAGAGAACCATCGTTTTGACTTCCTTCTATCACTGAGTTCTCCTAAGTTTTGAGACCTACTTCACTCAAACCCAACATATCTGCCCTATCTTGGTTTTGCTTGTTTTGCTGCTGTTACTGTCTTGGTGGTCATTTTCAGCACCTACTTCCATTTCCCTTTCAAACCCCCTATTTCTATCCACAGACCACAAGAATCCATTTTTATGGCGTGTTATGAAAAGATAAAGCCTAAAAGAGTATCTCAATCTGAGCAAGTACATACGAAAGAAACCCATGCTCACGTGACCTAATTTTTCAAAGCATTAAACAATTGCTTCCGGAAATCTCTAAAAGAAGGAAAAGTTCCAAAAGAATGGAAAATGTCATGCAAAAAGACAATGACGACCACCAGCCCTTAGACCTGCATTCTTATTTCTATCGAATATTTGTCTAGAATGATCTAAATCTAGTATGGTAAATATGCATGGAAGGTACTTTCTATGAGCAGGAAAAGGGGGAAAATGGAGTGTATAGTGAGCCAGCCCAGAAGTCAGGAAGACCTGGTGAGTTCAAGTCCCAATTCTTATACATATTGGTGATGTGACTCTGAACCAGTCACTTAATTTCTCAGTGCCTCAGACAATGAATGGTTTCCAGCTGTAAGAATCAGAGCAGGTGACAATTAGCATAGAGAAAGGAGTTTCCATACTAGGAATTCCATATCACACTACAATCATTGGCCAACCCAAAACAAACAAATAAAACCAGAGAATCAAGCAGATGAGTGGGGTTTTTTAATCCTGAACCATATCTTTATGATCACATGTATGTATTGATTATTTGTTGCTTTATTGAAAGCATTTGATTCAGTAAAGCAAAATGCAGCCACAAGGATAATATCTCCACCAAAACATTACACAATATTCCATGAAAGATACACCTTCATTCATTTCATTCAATGATCCCCCTGGCATTAGATATGGGGTTAGGCGGGAAGATCTCTGTGCGCCAGAGGACCTCTTGGGTGTGTTAGCAGATGTGCCCTAACATCCAAAATAGAATTTCCTTTTCATGGAGAGACTCTCTAAATGCCTCAGGGTCTGTGATTTCATTACCCTTGGGAATTCCCAGTATAGGAACTCCCTCTACCAACACCAATCAAAAAACATATATGGCTTAGTAGGTCCTAGGGCCCTGTCTACAGTACATGGAAGGTACAAGTGGCCTAGAGTAACATACTTCATAAGTGTCAAAGGTGAAATATGAACCCAAGCCTTCTTGATCCTAAGCTTAGCACTCTATCCCCCATATCAGGAGTAGGAAACCTGGTAGGATTTGTTCAGTAAAAGTTGGACTCAGTCAAAAGGCCACACCCAAGAACCTAGAAGGCCACCTGTGGCCTGGAGGCTGCAGGTTCCCTGCCCTGCCCTATATCCTACCTCTCCTATTTACAGATAACATCATGCTAATTTGTGAGAGGCAGTGTGGCATAGTTGACAGTGCTGGACCTGGAGTCAGGAAGACCTGAGCTCAAATCCTTCCTCAAACATTTACTAACTGTACAGCCTTAGCCAATATAGCCTATATGTTAGCTCACATGGCCTATTGGAGCCGTGGTTTCCTCATCTGTAAAATGAAGGTATTTTGCTAAATGACCTCTAATGTCAGTGCTAGCTCAGAATCTATGATCCTATGAATTGATGAAGCAAGTCACTGGATTTGAGGTTTCCTTACCCTCAAATTTGCTCCATCCTTATTTAAGGTTGTTTCATTTTTGGTTTGAATTCACCAAACGTTTATCGAGGCACTGCGCCAAGCTCAGGAAATGCAAGCGTAAGCAAGACGACCTACTCTCTAGGAATTTACAATCTAAGAGAGAGAAAGACATGCACACAAACAGGCATGCTACAAGAGGGAATGAGATCAATGTGAAGGAGAGATCCAAGAGAGTACAGAGAGAAACCAGATCATTTGCTCATTCTTGTCATGAGCTCAGCTCTCGTGAGAGCTCCATGTAAATGAGCAACTCCTTTGGCAGGGACGGGGGTGAACGCATCAACAATTTGTCCTACAGCGACTTGATTTAGTCATCAAGAGAGCAGACGGAGTCTTTGGGATGACTAGATAAGGAAAAAACTATTGTTTGAACTGAGTTAACATTCCCATAGAGTGAGAAACAAATGTCATACTGCTTCCAACATGCCAGTCACCTAAGGTGAAACCTGGTGTAACATTTATGCTTAAAATTGTTTGTCCTACACAGATTTATTTCTGTTTCTTTTTTCAATTGTAAAATAGAACAGAGAAAATTAAAAGGGCTGGTTATATTAGCTGAAACCCACTGCTTCTGAGAACAGCCTGTTCTTCCATCACCCTTTTTCAGATCATGTAAGAAAATATGATTTTATGATTGACGGTCCATTTAAAAAATTAAAAAACAAATGAACTGAGTTCAAAGGCTTTAAAAAGTAATGAAAGGCTCTAAATAGGGTGTACACATTAGCAGAAATTAAAATCTAATGTCCTTCTGACACTATTAAGACTAATTCATAGGACCATATATTTAAAGTTAGGTGGGACTTTTGAGGTCATTTAGTACAACTCCCTCATTTTACAATTCAGAAAACTGAGTCACAGTGTTTAAATGACTTTACTGAGATCATAGAATTAGTAAGTAACATATCTGGGCTTAAACCCAGCTTCAAATCAACTTCAAATCTAGTTATAGATGTTCTGTTTTTCTATTATGAAAGAATAAAAACCAGCATGTAGGTATTTCATTCATTCTTTCAGCACACATTTGTTAAGCACTTAGTATGTACTTAGTATTTCCAGTGCTAAGGGCTAGAGGAATACAAAATTTGAGTAAGACATCATCCCTGCCCTCAGGGAGTTTGCTGTCTAGTAAAGGTGATATCTCCATGGCCACGTGTTTCCCAAGTTCACCATTATTCAACTCCAAATAAATTTCCTAACAGATATTTTCATGGCACCAGTAAGGTGGCACTATGGCACCAGGAGCAAGTAAGAGAAACACAACTAAATTGGATTTGTGTCCTTTATTCTATAGCCTAAAATGTTCATTGACTCACATACCCTAGTCTCACCTTTGCCCTGTCCTAAAAATGAAAAAGATTGATTGGAAATCTTGATTGATTGGAAATATCTGAGTTCTGACTATCAGCATCTGCCAAATTCACCAAGTTCTGTCATCTTCTACATATCTAGTGCTACTTACTTTCCCTGGGAAAAAGAAAAATCAAACTAGAGATGCTCAATTAAGAGTTTCCAAAATGATAAGTTTTAAATATGAGTTCAAATATGACTTTTATAAAAGAATATAAATCAAGTTCCCAACTCTCATATTCACCCTTCTCCCCAAGGCTCTTCAGGCTTTTAAGTCAAGATGAATGAATAAAGAAAGAATGAATTAATTAAAAAAAATTACTGAGGACTTACTGTGTTGTAAGCACTGTGTTAAGTGTTAGGAATACTATTACCAAAGTATTTGCTTCAAGGACCTTATATTCTCATGATGAAGACTATTCACAAAGAGAATTAATAGCTAGAGTAGAGCACTTTGGTCTAGAAAGTTACAGGTATATTGAGTGAAGGAAGTGGCCACAGGAAAGTGTATTCTATCTAGGGACAATGTCAAAATTGATTTGATTATGTTTCATAGTTCCAGAATTGGAGGGGAACAGTAATGGGTACATGAGTAGCAACCAACTGACTGAATAGGAGGAGTCCACTGGACAGTAGGTAGTGAAATAAGACATAATACCTGGAGCTTTCCTGAAATTGTGGTCTGATAAAGGCAGTCACTAATCAAAACACTGGCATGAAAATTCTTCATGGCAATAGGAAATTTGGTAAAGGGTATAAAGAGTGAAGGCATTTATTTATGGTGCAGGGAAATGGCCAAACTTCTCCTTTGCCGCCTCCCTTTGAGCTGGCCGCAGTTCTTTAATGCTGCCTTTGCTTCTATCGTGCTGCTGGCCTTCCAAAGATAAGACAAATTGCTATGAGGGAATGATATTGAAAAAGAATATTTTTCACTGATGTTTCTATTCATAGCTCTAAGTAAGTTGAGGCTGGCCACCAGAATGCAAAAATTTGGAGAGCACCTAACATCACTGGCACTTGTTTAGCCAATATAAAAGTTATACCAAATCAGTAAGAATAATGGTTGCCCAATAGTAGACTTTTTACTGCCCTTACCCATGTACACATCAACAGTTTCCCAAGTGAATTTCTGTCTTCGATGGCACTGCCCTTTCTTGCAGCCTCCCCATCAGCAGACTCAAAGCATCCTAATCTCTGTCACGTGACCATTGGACCTTGTGCTCCTTGAGGTGTGCTGTTCACCCCAGGCACCAAAGTTGCTAGCTATGATTCTTCCTTTAATAGTGCTTTTTGTCTTTTTGCCTTTAAACTTTGATTTGGAAATTCTCAAATCACAACCAAAAAAACCTAAACTAACATCAGCAGTATCATTTTCTTACAGATCAGTATTTAAGGATAACCAGGGGAATGTGGATAGAGACTCAAGATTTTCTCCGCTGTACAAGCAAGAAAGTAGCAAGATTTCCACTGAAGACCTGATTAAACTGGTATCAGATTATAGGAGGTATGAATTTTGGGCACTATTGTAATGAAGCAAGATTTGGCGAGGTTTTGATGATTTCTCTGTGGTCTCTATAGAAAGGCATCAAACTCCCATTTATTGTTCAAACTGTACCAAAATCTCAGTCAACCAATAAGCGTGATCTTCATGTTTCTTCACAAACTGCTAGATTGTACCTTTCTAAAGCAAGTGTTCCAGAAAACAGAAAAGGTATTTAAAACATTAAGGAATAGTTGAGTGCTACCAGAGAGGAAAATAAAACCACTGACTGTCAGAGTAGGAAAAAGGAAACAATTAGGAGAATTTGACATCAGTGAATTCACTATCCACCCACCAAGCCTACTTGTTGTTCACGTGAATTTTAATAACAGGTTTTCAAATTGTGTGGTGGGCATTCATCTGTACTGCCAGGTTGGGATCCTTTCCTATTCCCCTCCATTTTTAGTTATTAAATATTTTTCTCTCTATGTGTAAGAATGAGCAATATGAGGATTCTTTTATTAAAAATCACATTTAGCAAAACTGATAATAACATAATAATGGGACTAGAGTCTTGATGGTTGATCCCAGGAAACTCTATTGAGGATACATCTTTCTTAAAACTCAATCAGAGAATTTAAGACTTGAAAGGATCTCACTGGCCATCTAGTCCAAACAATACCCAAAGGGGATCACCGATATAGCATGCCTGATAAGTTCTCTGCTTAAAGAACTCCAGAGGGGAGACCCCCTAACTACCAAGACCTCCCATTCCATTTTTGGTTAGGAAATTTTGTTTTGTTTTCTTGCCATCAAGTCTGAATTTGTCTTTTTGTGACTTTCACTCCTGAAGCCTGTGTCTTCTGAGTTCAAACAAAACAAGTTCAATCCCTCTTCTATGTGACATTGCTTCAAAAACTTGAAAACATACACACACACACACACACACACACACACACACACACACTCACGCACACACATCAGTCTCCTCTAACATAAACATATCTACTTTCTTCAATCAATCTCCACGTAATATGATACCCTCTACATAGTAGATGCTTAATAAACGCTTGTTTGTTGACTGATTCAAGGCCCTTCGCCACCCTAGTGGCCCTCTTCTATATACTTTCCACATCATTAATGTCCTTTTTAAACCATGTCACACAGAAGTGTACATAATCATCTAATCTAAACAGGAGTCTAAACAGGACAGAAAGACATTTTTCCTGGAAGTTATCTCTTAATACAGCCCAAGATTGTATTAGTTTTGGGGCTGCTACATCATATTGCTGATTCATACTCAGCATGCATTCCACTAAAACCCCAGGATCTTTTTTTTTCCAGACAAACTACTTTCTTAAATTTCTCATTCATTCTGTATTTATGAATTTTTTTAATCTGCGTCAGACTACATTTATTCATACTCAATTTTGTCTTATTAGATTCAGCTCAATGGGCTGGTTTTAAGATCTTTTTGGATCCAGTGTGTTAACTATTCCCTGATACTTCATATCATTTGCATATTTGCTTGGTATGCTGGATATAAGTTTATGCAAATCATTGATAAGAGAATTTAATGGAAATAGGACAAGTACTGATCCCTGGGCTTCTTCACTGGAGATCTCATGACAAGTTGTCATCAAACCAAATCTTTTACAACTACTCTTTGAAACAAATCATTTATCCAATTCCAAAAAGATCTAATTGTATTATTGTCTCCCTCACATCTCTGCATCTTCTTTACAACAATAGTAAGAAATATTTTAACAGCATGCTTCACTAAAATCTTTATAAACTATATTTACATTTCCCTGTTCTACAAAATTAGAAATAATGTTACTCTGACATGTCCTGTCCTCGATGAAGACATGTTGGCTTCTTGCAATCTCTGCTTCCTTTTCTGGGTGCTAATTAGCCATCTCTTTCAAAATCTGTTCTGGAATTTTCCTAGGAATCATACAAACCAGCTTTGTAACATACTGCTATTGGCCTACAGCCTAAATGACCACTGAACTAGATAAAAAATTTACTTGCCTAAACCAATAACTACATATCCTGATGAATTCCTGAAGTCTGGTTTATATAAAATTATTTGGATTGCTTGGTTGTCAGTCTGAATGGATAGATTGCTAGAGACAGAGAAATAGAGAGAGAAGGAGACATAGATGTAAATGTAGATTAAATTCATATATAATTTTAAGTAAGAGACAGTGTGGCATAGTACATAACAGGCTAGTTTTAGAGTATCAAAGACCCAAGTTCATGGCCTACCTTTGACATTGTGGGATACAGTACAGAGAGTCCAAGCTCTTGAGTCAGAGGTCTTGGGTTCATATCCCACCTCTGAAGCTTAATGCAAAGACTTGGGCAAGTCACCTGGGTTTCAAGTTCCTCATCTGTAAAACTGGAGATTGGACTTCATGGCCTTTGAGGTCCCTCCTAGCTTTAGATTTATAACTCTATACATACTAGCTTTGGTAGCACACCTAAGCTCTCATTGCTGCCAGACAATTCTCTAAGAATCTAAGTTATAGACAATGTGAGCATCTTTATCAGTGGAGGGAGTTTCCAAATCAACAGTTCTTTCCACCAATAAAAATAGCTCTAAGGGAACAAAATCCATAGTTAAAGTAGAAAAACATAGCAAGTGTTCACATAACTCTCTCTGCCTTGACTCTTCCCTAGCTACCCCTTTCAGTATCATTTTAGCTTTTCATTTCCAGAAATGAGATGAACTAAAATATACTAAAGTGTTCTAGATTATTTGTAGTCTTCTATATTCTGTACCAGAAGCTCCCCAACTTTGTCATGAATAATCAAGAGCGGACTAGTTTGTTCCTGTGTTTCGGTGATAATTCAGCATTGTTCTCATCATTTGCTCTCCTTTCTCTTGTTTCTAGGGCAGACAAGATAAGCAAAACACAGATCATCCCTGGAAGCCTGGATATTATAGTTGAAAATGTACCTTTGGAGCATCCAAGTATGATCAGTCATCATCATTGATTTCAGTCTTTTAAAAATTAATTCTGATATTTTTTTGGATGGGAGCAGAGATTTGGAGTGGCAGGTTAAAATCAAAGTCATCATTGTACTGACGTCATTGTCATTGTACTGATGTCTTCCTCCACCAAGGCTTAATATAAATACATAGAGCAAAGACCATTGCCAAGTATATGAGTTGTATTCTAGCCATCTATATGAGCACAACTAGTTAATAGAGAGTGAAACCAGACCCCTCTCATTACAAATAAGGGAAATTCTCTTCCTCATAGTATAGTCAAAAGTCCCATTGATTTGCATAGGTTTTTCTTTTTAATAGAACATGGTATACATATATACAAGCTAGTTAAAGCCAGTGTGGTGTAGTTGATGAGGGCTGGCCCTGGAGTCAGGAAGACCTGAGTTCAAGTCTTGTCTCTGATGGATACTAGTTCTGTAACTCTGGGCAAGCACATGAGCTCTCATTATCTCAACAGTTCTCTGAGTGTAAATTATAGATGGTTGCTGATCTATATTCGGGGGAAGGAATGTCTAAACTGGGAATTTTCCACACTGATGAATAATAGATCCAAACCCTCCCCAAATTACAGTACCACCACCCCCCCAAAAAAAGAGCTGATTAAGCTGGTAAATGGGACATTGGGCATTTATGAAAAAAATTAGATTATATGGAGTTATTCCTTAGCTTTTCTATAGTAGCTTTCTCATTACTATGAAAGTACTTCTTGACAGTCTTCATCCTCCTTTATTATTAGAGGAAACTAGGTAGCACAGTGGACAGACAAAGTTCTGGACCTGGAGTCAGGAAAATTGAGTTCAAATCTGGTCTAATATTCTTACTAGCTGTGTGATCCTGGGTAAGTCAACTGATGTCTATCTGCTTCAGTCTCCTGTAAAATAGTAGCACCCATTTCCCAAGGTTGTTTGTGAGGATCGAATGAGATAATATTTGCTTGCAAACCATTAATTACTATATAAATGCTAGCTATTATTATCATATCTGATGTGGTATGAACCTGGAGAACATTACATGATATCTTCATTACTTTAACCATGCTCGTTTCCCCCCTGGATTTTTGCCATGCAATTATTTTAGCATGAGATATAGCAGAGAATCTAACCCAAGCCATCTGCTCTTAACTATTTTAATATTGATTGTCATGAGAGATTGAGAGAGAGAGAGAGAGAAGCACGAACTAGGCTATTTCTTTTGACTATTTGGAGAATCAGACTTTTATCTGTCCTTGAGCAAATGAAGGAAAAAAAAATGAGTCAAAATGATGACTGAAATATTCTTTAGGAGAGAAACATTAGTTGAAGAGATGTTAGAACTCTGTTCTTTATCATTAAAAATATATTACAATTGACTAATGCCAATTCTATTTACCCAACAACACACACAAAATTTGGTAGCATGTCAGGGTATGAAAGCTGGGATCTTTGGAAATGTTATGAATGAAAGTCACTCACTTCTTTGAGACATTCCTCTGCCACCTCCTTAGTGGCATACATTTCCAGAATTACTAAGGATTCTAAGAGGCAAGAGTGAGGGGGTAGTTCATTCTAAAAATGGAGGACAGTCATTTATACAAAGGTAGGAGATTAAATGCCTTACGGAACCTCCACAATTAGGGAGTGGGGTCACACATACACACACACACACACACACACACACACACTTTGTAGGTTGAGAGGTTCCACTGAAATCCCTTCAGGAAAGTTGATCCAAAAAGAATAAACATTTGACTAATAGTTTTATGCTCTCTCCTTTTGAAGACTGCGTGACCTCATCCTTTACCCCCATCAAGCCTTTTGATGTGATGGTTCAACAGGAGCCAACGGTAGAAGTGGAAGAATTTGTTTATGATTCAACCAAGAATTCCCGGCCTTATCGGGTATATAAAAACCAAATTTATGTCTACCCAAAGCACCTCAAGTATGATGGGCAGAAATGTTTCAACAAGGTAGGCCTTCCTTTTCTGAGAGTGCCTCAAACTTTTTGCCCTTCATGACACCTACATCAGAGGGAGCATGTCTGGAAAGTGAAATTACAGAGTGCTGAATGCCAAGAGCTCAGAATAGAAAGCTATTTCAGGGAAAACTGATTACTTTTGAACTGCAATGGGATTCCCTTTGGTATTATAAAGGAAAATGCAGTTTTGTGACTTATGATAATCTTTTCTGAAGTTCGTCCTAAAAATTTTCTTTTGGCCACATTTTTAATGTAGCTTTTAAATGTGCTCCAAAAAAAGCCATGTCTAAATCCTATTGTGTTTGGACTTTTGTCTTGTGTAATGAGTATAATGCTTGTTTAAAAAATTCCCAGAATCTGCTCTTATGTTTCATAACCCCATGAGGAAGGTCATGTGAAATGTGTTCTTTGGTGTGAATAGGGGCTACTTATTTCAACACTTGGATTTTTTTTTGGTGGTGGTACTAAATAACAAATTATAACTTCTCTTTCCCCTTGCTATTTCAGGCACGAAACATAACTGTGTGCATTGAATTCAGAAACTCGGATGAAGAAGGTGCCAAGCCAGTGAAGGTGAGCCAAGACACCAAAGAGTCGCAGAATAAAAAGAAAATGGGAAAGAAATAACATACTTTCCTCCAACTAAAGAGGGATATTTTATTTGAATTTAGTTGAAAAAAGAACAATTTAATACATTTGTTTCCTATTTCCTGAAATGAACTTTTTTTAAAAAAAATAGCAATCATTAGCTGGAGCCATTGGAAATGTCAACCTCAAGGCACAGCTTGACTTGAAATGATTTAAAAAGAAAATTTCCTTGTTTCAAACGAATGTGAAAAGCTTCCCCTTGAGGAGTAGTTGCCCTTTATCGGAAAAGAGCCCAGCTCTCACCTCCTGTATGTTTGATTCAAATATTGCTCAGTGGGCCAAACTTCCAAAGCTTTGTGCAAAGCCTGCCCCTACAATGGCCTGATTACCAGCACAATAGACCATTTGGACACTTTCTCTTGTGGAAGGCATGCCTGTAGGACCAAATGGGAACTCCACGTTAAGTGGTTTTGAAGTTAGAATGTGAAAGTATGTCCCTGTTGTTGTTAATATAATTTTAAAGGATCAGTAAAAATGTATATGGTACATAGAATTCTGCTATATTACCCTATAATTATTGAAGTATACTTAGCCAAACATATCTTTTCAAGGTTTTGTTTGTTTATATTTTCCAAGTTATAAGGTTAGGAAAATATAGAAAAAGAAAATTTAAGATTTTTTTTTCTATGTAAACAGCCTTTAGGAAACCTAGAAATAATCCAGTTGTCAGCACAAATTGAAATGGGGAAAAAGGACCACCCTAGATTTAGGGTAGAGGGGGAGTTGCCATTTTTGTATTCTAAATTCACTCTGAAATCCAATTCAACAAATCTTTTTACTGTCTACTATGTATAAGGCACTGTGCTGTGCATAGAGATAGAATGTCAAAAACAAAATAGTCCCTACACTCAAGGAGTTTACATTCTACTGGGAGTGAAGATGGAGTGAGATATGTAATCAGATAAAGATACGCAAAATATTCAAAGTAATACAAATTAATTTCAAGAGGTAGAAAACACTAGCAGCTAGGCAACTTAGGAAAAGCTTTGGTAGAAGATAGAATCTGAGTTATACTTTGAAGGAAGATAGGGATTTCAGGAGGCAGAGGTGAAGCTGGAGTATATTCCACATATGGGTGACCACCTGTACTCTGGGTCCTAATTAGTGGTACTAAACAGCTTTTAGAATTATCCAGAATTATGGCATGCTGCTGAATATTAGTGAATGGATAGTCATGTCAGTAGCTTGCATTTATGTAGCGCATTATGGTTACAAAATGCTCATTCAACAAGCATTTATTAAGTGCCTGTTGTTTACTTGCTTTGGTGCTATATGCTGGGAATATAAATTCAAAGAATGAAACAATCTCTGCTCTCCAAGATATTTAATCCTTTTAATATGTAGAGAAAGTAGGCTAAGTGATATCTCTGTTTTATAGATTAAAAAATAAGGCCTGGAAAATCATGTGATTTGATCAAGGTTACATAGCTCGTTAAAGGATAAAGGCAGGTCTTAAACCGATGTGTTTGTGAGAACTAAAGAAATTACAAGGACAGTGGCTACTAAATCAAAAATATAAGCCATCAACATTTTTTTAAAAAACCAAACATTAATTAATGGAGAAAAGTTACAAACAGAATTGTAGTCCAAAGTCAAATTGTGAGATTTTGCATATACAGGAGATAGAAATAACGTCACATTTGGAGATATGATAAGGAGGGGGTGCCTCCATTTATAGCACAGTTTAATTGTCAAAATTAATTGGTTAACTAGAAAACGAGAAAGAAGGGTATTAGAAATTACCTAAACAGGATTAACAGCAGTGAAATTAAGGTCTGCAGAAATTGCTTGCCAACATAACTGGTTATCCTCAAAAAAACGAACAATTCTGGACTTGGAATCTCTCTCACATGGTTGTGAGGGTCAAGTAAGATAATGTCTGTAAAACACCTCATATACCTTAAAGTGGTGAAGAAATGTCAGTTATTATAGTTAAAACAGACCTTTGTATTTGGTCAGCGTATAATTTTTTTAAACAGTGTATTTACGGGAAACCTGGAGGGCCGCTGTTCACTACTGCAGCATACACAACAGTACTCCATCATTCCCAGAATCCTGACTTCTCTGATGAGGTGAGTCCATGGTTTTCATGATCCTACATGTTAGTTAAGAAGGCCAAGAGATATATAAATTTATGTTTTAAAAATATGATTTCTTGATTACAAAAATAACTATCATGACAGCTCGTGTCAGTGAGTCTCTGGCACAAGCCATTTTTTTTTAAACAGGATTTTCATCTCCACTAAAGTCATCCTTGCATCCAATATTTGACAAACCCTGAATTTTTGAAATTGCATTTCTCATTCCTTGATATAAATACTCACTCTAGTACCTTCCCCTCACTCCAGTTAACCCCCAGTTATTGCTTGACTAGAGATTCAAAGGCCAGAAGGCCAGAACCCCCAACAATCACAAAAAAATCCCAATAACTTCCCATGAGTGAATCACCACACTTTCATAGGCCCAGCTATTGGAACAAGGAATGGGGTAGGAACAGGAGAAATAATGATCTCAGTGGGGCAGGAATGGCATCACTCGTTAAATTGCTGTGATAAAGGAAGGTCACTCCTTGCCATAGCTAGAGTATCCCTCCACTCATTCATAGGTCATAGAAACAAACAAACAAAAAAGATACCACCTGGAACAACATCGATTAACTCTCAGTTTACCTATAAATCCCCATTTCTTCAATATGCTGCTAATAATTAACTCTGATTTTAATACTATCATATTATCATACAGCTGTGTAATTTGATTTTTTAAAAAAATAGAACACACATTTGTTTGTTATTCTTGAGCAGAAGCCATGCTAACCTTCTCTGTTATCAATACATTTTTATTATATGGGCTGCCAAAGCAATTGTATTGAATTTTGAGAAAATAGAAGTCATGCACCAAAATCCAAGTTTAGCCAGTTTGACTGTTTGGAGTGCTAAGACATTGGTCACATGGAGAAATGGGTAGAGTCCTAGGTTGAGAATCAGGAAGATGTGATTTCATACTCATGACATTAGATGCATGACCCTGCTCAAGTCACTTTTCTCAGCGCCTCAGACAACTCCCTAGGAAGTACGTGGGCGAGACTGCAAAGAGGCAAGCTATCCTAACAAATGGAATTGTCCAAAAAATGGAATCAGCTACCTCAATAAGAGGTAGAATCCCCCTGCTGGGAGGTCTTCAAGCAGAGGCAAGATAATCACTGATTGGCTCTTTTATTCAGGGATTCCTTTTGTATATGGGTTGGTCTATGAGGCTTCTGAGATTCTTTCTACTTCTCAAATTCTGTAAATGTCTAATCTACTAAGGCATAGAAAGTTATTTGCAAATAATGGTGCTTACAGTCAGCTAAATGCAAGTAACCTTGCAGAGCATCCTAGGACAGATCTCTTAGTTTAAAGTTCCCAAGATCCTGTCCTTTTCTAAATCAAGCAATATTTTTTTCAATAGTGCACACAATCAGAAAATATACTTAACATTTTTTTTGAGATTTTGTTCTGGCATAAATACTTAGATACAGAATGCTGATATAAAATAACTTATTTTTGATTGCCATATTAATTTTGTTCATATAATTGAGGACAGAGCAAATCATTTGGTAATCAGGTTTGGGGGTTGTTTGGTAGGTTTTTTTTTTTTGGTTTGGTTTGGTTTGGTTTCGGTTCTTCTGTTTTTTGCTATCCTTGAATCTCTGTGGCCTAATGCTGCCATTTTGATAAGATCTAGTGTTTGCTTCCTGGAGTTTTAGCATGTTAGTCCCCTAAGTGGTCAATTGTAACCTAAGTTATCTAATCAGTAAGTATTTCTCGAGAAGCCCTTGAATTATACCACAGTATGCAATTATACATTTTCTGTATATTTGCTTATTGTAAGCCTTACCCTTATTCAGAATGCTTTTACTTGGTTTTATAATGTTATCACAAGATCATGCTGATAGAGAATTTGCATTTTTACAAAATGAGGATTAAAACTGATTCCATCATTTCATTAATATTTTTGTTGTTCTTTGGTCATTTTTCAGTAGCGTCTGACTCTTTGTGACCCCATTTGGGGTTTTCTTAACAAAGATACTGGAGTGGTTTGCCATTTCCTTCTCTATCTCATTTAACAGACAAGGAAACTGAGGCAAACAGTGTTAAGTGACTTGCTCAGGGTCACACAGCTAGTAACTGTCTGAGGCTGCACTTGAACTAAGATGAGTCTTCCTGACTCTGGGCCTTCTACTCTATACACTGCCCTACCTAGCAGCCTTTAAAGAACTCTCACATGAGGAAAATCCTTCTACCAATGCAGAGCAGCACCTTTTCTATAAATAGGAGTTTTAAGTCAAAAAATTCACCCAGGTTCTCCTAGCCAGAATGCTTAAGAGGCACCATGACAAAGTGAAAAGGGACCTGGGATCTGGGTTCAGACAGCTTAATGGATTTGTGACCCTGGACGAGCCCTCTAACTTTTCTGGTCCTTAATTTCCCCATCTGTAAAATGAGGGGATTGCCCTTCTAAGTTCTCTTCCAGCTCTAAGTCCTGCAAGGTTCATAAAATAATACTTTTAAAAAAAAGGAGAAGAAAGTATAAAAGTAGCAAAAGAAAACACTAATCGATTGGTTAGTTTCCTAATTTAATTAATTTCTCCATTAGTTGTCTAATTAAGTAATTGATGGATACCTGTTGAGAGTCACATGAGGACAATCCAGATTAAAGGACTCGCTAACCTGAGCCACCTGGTAGAGTGGATGGAGAATTAGCCTCGCAGCAGGAATACCTGAGTTTGAACCCGCCCCTGACATATACTATCTTTGTGATCATGGGCAAGTCACAGCGCTCTCAATAACTTCCCAATAGCAGTAACAATAATAGCTAACATGTACGTAGGACTTACTACATAGCGGTACTAAGTATTCAACACTTTACAGTAACTATCTCTCTGGATTTTCACAACAACTCTGCGAGGTAAGTGCTATGATTAGCCCCATTTTACAGATGAGCAAACAGAAGTTAAGTGACTTTCCCAGAGTCACACAGCTAGTATATGGAGGCCGGTACTCCACCCACTGCCCCACCTAACTGCCCAGTCTATAACTTAGAGAAGGTGTTAGCCTACATTAGTAGGAATTTCCTCCCCTGGGAGTTCTTTGTATCTATAATAACTAACATTTACAGAGCACCTGCTATATGCCAAGAGCTTTATAATTATCTCATTTGATCCTCTACAACTTTGGGAAGTGCTATTGCTATCCCCAATTTACAACTGATGCAAACAGAGGTTAAGTGACTTGCCCAGGGTCATACAGTTAGCCAGTGTCTAAGGTTGGATTTGAACTCAGGTCTTCCTTACTCCAGGCCCAGCTCTCTGTCCACTGCACCACCTACCTGCCCATGAAATGACAGTTCCGGTCCCTTTTATTTAAAGCATGAATTTCAGTTTTTATTAGGCTAGAATTGCCATTTTATTTCCCTTGCCTTATTCTTAAAAAAATGACTTAACTCTGAAATCCTAAGTACTCCTTTACATTACAGGTGAAAATTGAGCTGCCCACACAACTCCATGAGAAACATCACATTTTGTTTTCATTTTATCACATCACATGCGACATCAATGCAAAGTCTAATGCCAAAAAGAAGGAGGCTCTGGAGACATCAGGTACTGAGCAAAGTCCTACATAGAGATACAAGTTCATGTTGTTTGCATGAATTAAAAAGTTCTTTAAATGCCTTAGGTTTGTTGAATTATTTTAGGTAAAGTTCAGCTATTCAAAAGCCCTTAATGTTGTTTTTTTTAGTTCATTTTCCTTTTTCAACAAATAGAGTCCAGCAGAACAAATTCCTACATTGGCTGTGTCCAAGAAATGAAATGTACGTTCTCAGTCCATCACCTCTCTCTCTCAAGAAATGACCTGCATCTGTCTATCTTATCTGTCTACATCTTTGACTACGACAAAGTTTCTTGGTCAAAAAAAATTTCTGTGTCTCTTCTCTTGAACAGTTGGCTACGCTTGGCTTCCTTTGATGAAAGGTGATCAACTAACATCTAAAGAATATAATATACCGGTAGCAACCACTCTGCCTCCTAATTACTTAAGCCTTCAAGATTCTGCAACCGGAAAGGTATTCTATATGCCAATGATATTCAAGGGACCAGAAGTTCTGTTGTTGCTCAGGATTGGTTTATTGCTATTAGAAATATCCTTGTTATGAAAGTACTTTTCATCACGTCATTGGCTTGTTTCTCCATGTGTTGTCAAATGTAGTCAAGTATGTCTTTTCTTCTCCTGCTAATTTACAACTCAACATTAGTAAATCTTGATGGCAAATTCTATTGAAAAATGAAGCAACCTGCATTGCGGAAAACTGTAACTGTCGCAATAACGTCAACAAACTTTGTGTTACAGCACAGTGGGAGTGACTTTAAATGGGTGGATGGTGGGAAACCACTTTTCAAAGTAACAACATTTGTTGTATCAACAGTGAATACTCAGGTGAGTTCATTCTCCTTGATGTTCTGTTATCTCCATTAATATTAAGGAAATTTCAGAAATCCTCAGGATCAGTAAAATTACCTGAGAATTAAAAGAATATGCTGTAATAAACTCTTGTTCTGCCTTTTTGCAGAGTGATTGAAATTTGTTACTCAGGCTTTATGTAGTTTATAATGAAAATGTATTCATTCAAAGAGAAGCCCCTTCCCTTTCTCAGAGTGTAGACTATAACCTTGGGACAAAAGTTCCACCCCTGAATCCTGTTCGAGGCTATGAATTCTTTATGAAAGAGCTCTCTATATCATTGTGATCACAGTTCTAGTCTCTAATCTTATGCCCCACATGTGGCACAGTGCCTTATAATAAGTACTAAAAAGACATTCTATGAATTAAATTTTGTTGAAATGAATTTAAAAGGCATATCTCTATGGTGAATTACATTGACTTCAGCAGTACTTCAGCATTGACTTCAGTATATAATCAACCTTCCTACAGTATGAGGAATCTTGGTGTAAATTTCATCATGGAGAACAGTACAGCATTGAGCTGTCTGCTTGTTCTTTCTCATGCATATTACACAATGATCCCTTCTCCTTTTCTTTTTTTGGAGGGGGGAGATGAGGTAATCGGGGCTAAGTGACTTGCCCAAGGTCACACAGCTAGTAAATGTCAAGTGTCTGAGGTCGGATTTGAACCCAGGTCCTCCTGATTCCAGGGCCGGTGCTGTACAGGTGCCACCTAGCTGCCCCTTCTCTTTTTCTAATCCCTGTTGCCGCTGATATCATTTATGCCACTTAATTCATACCAGTTATCATTGGTAATAGGTTGTAGCTAGTGTGTCTTTCTGTTGCCCTTTTTTTTCTCCAATAATGGTGATGTTTATGAGAATGAAGTACTCCATGATTCACAGCCACATGTCAGAAAGTATAATAGAAAAAGCAAAATGGATAAAAAATTCAGAGTATCCAGATTATTATATTTTTATGGTTATTGTATAATTTATTATTATATATTTATATATTGTATTATACATTATATATAATTATATTATATATTTTATATACAACATAATATATTATTATGTAATAGTATATATAATATAATATAATCATATATTATATAATCATATTATGTATAAATGTAATATACAATATGATATATGATATAATGTTATATATAATATATAGTATATAAATATATTTATTATATATAATATATATTCTGTTTTATTATATTATATTAAACCTGTAGTTTGTTGGCTACCACCCTGGTTTATTTAGGCCCTCATCCCTTCCAGCCTGGACTATTGCAAAAGCCCTAGCCTTGGTCCTGTGCCTCACCTCTCTGCTCATCCCATTCTCCACACACAGCTGCCAAAACCATATTCCTGAAGCACAACCTTAGCCACATCATTCCCCTAAGCTCCAGGGACTCCCCATTTTCTCTCAAATCAAATGTAAACTTCTCTTTGAGGCATTTAAATCCTTTCATAATCTGTTTCCAAACTATCTTTCCAGGCATATTACATCCTATTTCACACACACACACACACACACACACACACACGCCTGGAATGCACTCTCTCATTAGCTCTGCCTCTTAGTATCCCCAAATTTCCTTCAAAGAGCAGTTTTGTGACACTTCCTATAGGAAGACTTTCCTGATCTCCCCCCACTGCTATTGATTTCCCTTAGCATTGTTTTTCAGTCGTGTCCAAAAAATTTCATTGGGGGGGTGGCATTTCTTGGCACAGATACTGGAGTGGTTTGCCATTTCCTTCTTCATCTCATTTAACAGATGAAGAAACTGAGGCAAAAGAGGCTTAAATGACTTGCCCAGAATCATACAACTAATAAGTGTTTGAGGTCAGATTTGGATTCAGGTCTTCTTGACTCCAGACCCTAGCCACCGAGCAGCCCTCCCTCAAAATTACGCTGTATTTATTTTGTATATGCTTTAATAGGTATAAGTTGTTTCCATCAAATAAAATGAGAGGTCCTTAAGGGCAAGGACTGTTTCACTTATGTCTTTGTATCCCCAACATCAAGCACAGTGCATGGTACCTAGTAGGAGCTCAGTAAGTACTGATTGATTGACTGATTGGCTAATTCGTTGAGTTAATCCAGCAGGACAAATATCTCAGACGTGAACTTGCCCACACTAAGGCTTTTGAAAAATTGTTCAGTTCTTCCAGTGATCCTAAGCTTCTCACAGGTCCCAATAGAGAGCTTTTTTTTCACCTATAACCTGCCAGTGATTCATAAAATATTTTTAAACACTTTAATTATTAGTATGTTCCTATGCTGTGATTCATGCATCTAAGTGAAATTAAAATAAATTCATTATTTATCTAGATATTTTTGCATGTATTTTGTCAAACTATTTCCAAAAATATTTCCAATATATGTTATCATATGTATGTCGATAGCATTTTTCCCCAGGCATCCAGATGTTTGCCTCAGATGTTGTATTTCTGCTAGTATAGTAAAATTCATTTTAAAAGAACCCACCATTTAAAAAACAGTGGCATATATGGTCTTTCCACAGGGAGAAGTTGCGGACTTTGTGCAGAAAGGATGATAGGAGCTTTCTGTCATCCTTAAAGTTTAGGAATGTATTCTAAATATTACTAACTTCTCTTCAGCATCTATTTTTAAAAATCTATCATCCTAGAGTTTATCTAACCCCTTTTTGAATCTGTTTATATTTTCAGCCTAAATAACTTTTCAAGGTAATAATGTAAAAATGAGTTTCAGAATATAGAACTAATATGCCAATGATTATTATTATGTGTAGGAATTGGGAGCTCATTCTATTTCAATTCAATTCATAAATTCCTAGAAATTTAAATCCTGAGGTCGATATCTTTCTTTTGGTATTTTAGGATCCATTTGTGAATACATTTTTTCAGCAGTGCCAAAAAAGAGAAAAAGATATGTCTCAGCCTCCTACCTCAAGTTTTCTGCTCTCTTGTAAGGTGAGTCAACTTAGAGTCAATTGTCTGGAATGCTGAAATAAACAAAAAGAGTTTTTCCTCCTTTTTTGGCATTGGACTAGGAAAAACAAACAAAAGAGAATATGCATAAAACTTTGGGAAACATAAAGTCAGGGAAAAAATGCTTCTTCCACACCATTCCTGAATCTTCTCCAACTTGGGGAACAGGGAAGGGAAGAATACAGGTTAATCATCCCCAAATCCAACCTGAATGAAAAATCAAAAGTCCAAATTTTTTTAAAAATCAGCAAAAATTTAGTCGAGAATTTATCCCTAGGCTCATGGGGTGCTATGGGGTCTGAAATGATCAGTCATGTCTATCATCATATTCAAATTTGTTTCTAAAAATGGCGACCATGTTTTGCTTTAAAACTGATCAGTGTCATTTCTCGTGATTTATTACCTACTATAGAACTTGCTGAATGTAGAGAAGATTCATGCAATCATGAGTTTTCTTCCCATCATCTTGAATCAGCTCTTCAAGGTTCTGGTTCAGAATGAAGATGATGACATTACCACCACTGTTACCAGGTATTCATAATGTACTCATAAGAAAAAATTGTATAAGTAATATTATCTAGTTGATTTCAGAATAGTTGGATATACAGTAATGGTAGTCCAATGAAGTGCTTTATAGGGCATTCTACCAAATATTTTAATGGCATATTGCAAGTTTTCCAAGCTTTTACATATCCTGGGTATAATGAATTCTCAATATTATTATCATAGAAATGGTATCCATATCACTTATACATGGTAACTTCTTTCATAGTTCCCTTCATTATTTCCTTTATTACACTACCACTTACTCAGTCCACTAGTCTGATGGTCTAAATATAGCTCTACAAAACAATTTCCTCTTTATAAGCAATTTTTAATTAATGATTAAGTCATGAAAGTATAAATGTCCTTTTAGAATTAGAAACTGTACTGGCATTCTGAAAAAAAATTTTTGACACCGAAGTGTTTTCCTGGTATTGGGAGCTAAAATTTCTAATAGTACAGTGATACCCTAGACCGCTTCTAGATGTGTTTATGCCCACTTCATGTGTGAAGTGTCTGAAGTACAGAGCTATTAAAAAATAAGCCAGAGGTCATGCGTCCACATATTTGTGCTGTTACAATAAGAATCCAGGGCCATAACCGGGATGAGAGGATAAGTGCTTTGCTACAGGACACTGACTTTGGAGGGTGCAGTAGGGTTGTGTTTCCAACCTGCCATCTTCTTACATTTCTGAAGACTTAGTCATGCAGTGTAACTGATACCATGACTTTGGCTATGACAGACATAGCCTGGGGGTCCCCTTTTTTGATGTACCTGACCCAACAACACAACACACACACACACACACACACACATATCATCATCATCATCTCTTTAATCAAATGGGGAACTTTGTTCAATTAAGCTGGCTTGCCTGTTGATTATTTAACATCAGGATAAAATTATACAAGAGAAGATTTGGGTTTAAGCCTTCTAAAACATACTGGCTATGCAACTCTGGGTAAGTCATTTACCCTCTCAGTGCCTCCAAGCAACTCTCTAAGACTCTCAATTGCAGAGGGGATGCAGATCTGCTTTGGTAAATCTCTCAAAGAAAGTTTCTTATTACAATAACATCTCAGATCTGCTCAAAATAGGAACCGCACCAACCAAACAAAACAAAAACCCTTGTGCAGAGCAGCCAGCCTGCAGAATTAGGTTGGGAAACTATCGTTATCTTTCCCTCTTTCACATTTCTTATGGGCTTCCTACCCAATTTTCATAGACCTGTTTCTTAAATCAATATCCTTTCCAGTTACATAGAGCACCTAAAAGTTGGAGAAAAGGGAACACATCTATGAGAGTAGGCAATGATTTGGAAATTTAGAAGGTGCTAATGGACTGTCAGTATCCTATTGGCAAACCAGCCTCTCAGTCCCTCCATCAAAGATGATAGTAGTTATCACATTCACCTCCCAAGCCAGAAAACCCTATTTTGAACCCAGACAGTAGTAGCATCATACTTGCTCCCAGGATTAACAAATTATAAATGACCAAAAAGGAAAAAGTAACAAGCATCATTATCAATTTTTTCATTAGGCAACTCATTTGTGCCTTCAACGTTGAGTATTTGCTGTAAGGAAAACACTGAGTTAGGCATTATTGGCTTAACTATGCCAATGTGGTCTTGAAATTGTCTTGTTCTACTGTCCAGAGAGATAAATAACTTTGATTTTTTCAGGGTTCTAACTGATATCGTGAGTAAATGCCATGAGGAGCAGCTAGACCACTCCGTCAAATCTTATATAAAGGTATGAAACATCCCCCTATTCTTTTTCCATGCCTTTATATGATATGTAGCTTATCCCCTTTCCTGTCTTTGATGCTTAGTGCCTGTTTTCTTTTCAACAAGTCAGTCCCTGACCCTGTGGATCTCAATAAAACATCCACCTTAATGTTTTTGAGTTCCATTCTTTGTATTGACTAGCTAAGTATATAGCTTTCCACATGTATACATATTCATATGGGGGGGAGGAAGAGAAATTAAGTCTTTCTCCTTTGTAAGTTAAAATAAACCGTTTCAATGTGAAATTGAAAAAAAAAACATGTCTGTGGGTTTGCTGAATGCTGTATGTTCTTGAATGTTTTCTTAGCTCTTTTTTATTGTTTTCTCAGGCTTTTTTTTTTCATTTTCCCAGTAACTGTATATTTGTACCTGCTTCTGGTATGTTAAAACCTTTCTCTTCTGGCATGAGTCATCTGCCCATCCCATCATGTGCATTGCTTTTTCCAGTGTCCTCCTTCCAGTCTTCATTCAGGGATCTATCGATTCCATTGCCCAGTTGGCCTCTTTTCCTGCCAGTGAACTTGGGATGATGTTTTGCAAGGTCATAGCAATAACACAGCCAACTGCACCTCAATCAGCAGGAATAATATGCCTATTGAGAGAGAAATGGGCTTTCCCCCAAATTTATATACATATATTCACACACAACCCAATCAGCACCAGGTTGTTGTGTCCAGATAAAAACCTAAATGGAACAGGGCATTGATCTCAATGGCCCTATATTTTTAGGATATACCGAGAGATAAAGACTAGGATTCGGTGGCCTTTTTGAGGAAAAAAAATAGTATGGATGTGATTTTATCAGTATAAGAGCCCCCAGTGTAGAAATACCCTCCATCAACACAAGCTGTAACTCAGATGTAACCTATATTCTCAGAGAGTTGCCCAGGGCACTGAGAGGTTCTGTGACTTGCCCAGAGTCACATAGCTAGTGTCAAAGGCTCGATTTGAATCCAAGATGACCTACTTCCTAAGGTCAGCCCTCTATCCACCAAACCACACTGTCTCTAGGTCCCTTTAGAGTAGAAACAGAATGTGGTAGACCAACAGGTTCTTCTTTCAGGGCAATGGCAGGAAGGTTCTCTAAGGACTTTATGCCTGGGCATTATAAAATAAGGAAGTTACTTAAAATTCTCCCAACTTTTTAACATCTTTTGTGCCATTCAGCAACAAAAATACACAAGAATAAGCATGTCTATCTTTAAAAAAAAAACCTGAGATGCCCAAATATGGACTCATAAAACATATAATAAATTGTCCTGGAGGTGGCAGTAGAGAGTAGGGAAAGGGAGGGTGGTAAATGGATTATTCGCTTTGCAAAAATATCATGAAACCTATGACAAAGCTCCTTTATGTAGTAAGCTCCTCTACTACCATTAGACTATAATTTAATTTACTAAAAATTTGTTGATTTCATAAGTCAAGCTATACCCTAAAAGTGTTTGTTTGGGGAAAGTTATGATTAATTTAGGTAGGATCTAACTGCAAAATCATCTAGAGTGTTCCCAACCTCTAACCATCACCATTTTTACTTCTGTTTCGCATTTCAACCTCCAAAGGCCACAGAAACAGAAAGGATTTTGATTTTTCCATATGAAAGCTTTGAAAAGGCAGTTTCTCTGTTCTTTAACTTGCCCCCCCACACACACACACACACATTTCTACAAAGGTGCAGCTTTCCTTTGCCCTCTTCAAGCTCAGTGAAAGAAGAAATAAATATGGAACCAAGTAAAACTTTGATGCAGCTCTTCTGGGGATAGTAATGAAGTTCTGGGACCTCACAGACTCAGATTTTTATCTTATCTTTGAAAGTCTGAGAGAGCAAGAATGAGGCTTCAGAGACCGATGCTTTCTTGTCTGGTCCAATTCATTCTGGGATAAGGAAGATTGATTTTGTTTTTGTCCTCACATAGCTGAAATCCCTAAATCCCTCACATAAAGTTTTTATTTTATATCAAGGCTTAAGATTTTTTAAAGCACTTAAAGACATCTAAAATAAATGTAATCAGTTTGGCTTCCAGTCTAGAAAGGTCACTGTATTGGGGAATTAAGAAACCTTGGTTCTGGTTTTAGCCCCACTGCTAATTATTACACAACCTTGAACAAGTTACTAATATTCTCTGTGCCTTATGTTCCTTATATGAGAGGTTGAACTAAGTGATCTCTGAGTTTCCTTCCAGCTTAAACAGTCTATGATTCCGTGGTTGAAATCTTGGCTTAGTGAGGAGCAATTAGGTCCCCCATATCTAACTTTATTTCCTCTTGTGTGCGAAGGTGGAACTGAAATTTACTCTAACCATATCATTGCTTCACTACCACCCAGGAATGTCCTGAGAAAATAAGGGATTATCTGTTAAGTGCCTTGAATTCCTCAAGAGAAATGCCAAAGAATTTCTGTGTATTTTAATAATTATTCAAAGATAAAAATAAACACCATTTCAAGTTCAGTGATGCCAAATGCTGCTAATTCACTCCATCTATGATAGCCAAAAGTATTGTGTACAGACAGCAGAATCAATTCAATTCCAAGCTTTGAGGTACTGTATTGCACTGCCATGTTCGAGTCCAAATTCAAAGCAGTAAATTTTTCAGAGCTTGGAGCTAAATAATTGTGCATGTATGAGACAGGTTATGTTGGAGTCTACCCTTGTTTGAGTGATATTATGTGATTTTTAAAAAAACACTTTTCCTCAATTCCATATAATTTCATTCGTCTCTTAGCTTTTCCTTTATTCTCTATAATGAATCTTAGATGAGTCAAGCCTTATTAGGATCACATATGGTCTGATAATGTTCAAATCCCACATTTGGAGACAGTTATCTTTCTATGTACTTCTTTCCCCTTGGTCAAAGTCGATTTTCTGCCTGCACATTGGATAAGACCCTGACTGTCACAACTGCGTTGAAGTTGAAAAATGAATTTTGTCTTCTCTTGAGGACTACTTTATAAGCAACATGGTGATAATTCAGTAATTAGCATAAAAATATCTAAAGTGCATTTTAGTGCACAAATTGATATGTTTCAATACAATGGAGAAAAACAGTAACTAAGTAACTAAGCAGTATGCAAGGCAAACTCTTATAATGAAAAATGGGTATTATTTGAATGTACACATTAGTAATAATAGTAATGATAGCCAGCATTTATAAAATGCTTTGAAGTCTACAAAGCAACTATATGTATACTATTTTATTAGAACCCAGCAAGATGGGTTCTATTAAGTGTGACCATGACACCTCTGTGATTTTACTAATGATGGAGATTCATGGGCCGTCCATTAAAAGTTGCTAATCATGGGGCTGCTATGGACTAGATCTGCGGTAGATTTTACCCTGCTGGCCTTTGGCTGGGACTCTCCTTCCCCACTTGGCCATTTGAGTGGGTGCTTTGCCCCTTTCAGGACGAAGAGTTCCTACCATCCCATATGTTGCCATTGGAAGAGAGAAGGGGAAAAGGTGCCCTCCCAAGTAGGTGGGTCAAATGCCCTCCATGTTTCCTCATGCCTCCTTAATCACTCCCTGTCTGTCTGTCTGTCACACCCTTGCTTTCTCTGTATATGTGTGGTAAGAACTTAGAAGGGGCAAGGCCCCAGATACCACTTGCCTCACACAAAGTAGAGAATAGGCAAAGGCATATCAGACTCTTATGGTTGGGACCTCATTGGTTTGGATAGTGATATCTACAAGGAGCAGATAACTCTGAGGGCTAGATTAAAGAACTGAGAACATTCTTTTCTGGAGTTTCTGTCACGTTTCATTTGATCACTTCTTGGATTTTCTCCAGTATGTATTCAAGACTACAACATACAAAGAGAAGACAGTCCATGAGGAACTGACAAAGAACATGGCTGGTCTTCTGAAATCAAATGAGTTAGCAACAGTCAAACACGTCTTGAAGGTACACAATTTAAATATTATGTCTCATTTATTAATACCATATATGTTTCAATTTCATCTTCACTTTCTTCTTCAACAGATCCACAGTGATAACATTAATGGATTTCCACAAAGCTTATTCACCTGTAGCTTCAGGCACGCATTTCATATTGAAAGGCTCCATAGGTCATGGTTGAATTGATGACTAAGGTGAATTTGAGCACCTCTTCAAAATGCTCTTTGAAACATGAACAAAAATTATTTCATGTTTGTATTACAGCAAAGAGAAGCAACTAATTACTAGAGACTTGGCCTTAGAGTTAAGAAGACCTGAGTTGAAATCCCACTTCTGACAAGTACAGGCACTGTAATTTTGAGCAAGTCATTTAACTTCTCAGTTCCCCTGCTAACTCTTAAAGATTTTGAGCTATAGAGAAGGTGCCAATCTGTGTTGGTAGAGGAAGTTATTCACCATGAGTTTCTTAGAGCTGCAAAATCAGAGCTCAGCCCAATTTTTTGAAAAACTACAAATAATACATTATACAGATGTAATAATGGGCATGTATAACAATGCATACATGCTTCTGAATTTTTCCAATATTATTTCATCAGCATAGTTATTAACCCCTCCACTAATGAAGATGGCGGTCTCTCTATGCCTTGGTAATTTCTTCATCATTAGTTGCTATGACCCAAAACTTAATACCTTGATAACCAGCTTTCTAGTGCCCAATCTCTCCAAACTTAGGCAGGCTGGTCCTCAGACAGCACACAATCCATCTTGAGACTTGTACTCCAAGGCTTTTCAGCTCAGTTTTAGATCTGCTAGAACTTGTGTCCCACTGGCATAGCCTTTGAGAAGCCAGGTTACCCAAGATGCTACAATGAGTTATTAGAGTAAGACTTTAGAATGCATACATTTTAAAGAAATGTCAGTCAAAATGAGTATTAGCCTTCAAAAAAAATTTACTAAGTACCTGCTATATATTAGGCACTGGGGACACAAAAACAAGAGAAAAGTTCTCTCTTTGCACATTTGTTATTGCCTTTGTCAATGAGAAAATATGAAGGGAAGATGGATTTCAAAAAGCCTGCTCAATCACATTGCAAATGTCTTTTCAACTTCTTACCCTAGATTCACATAGCTAGAGCTATAATTGTGGAAAAGGTTGCATTTTTACCAAGTATGACACTATTTTAAGAGGGTGGGGCATATGTTATTTGGGCTTCACTCCTCTTAATTTGGGCCTTCAAACTCATAGGTTCCATTAACGTGCTAAAGAGTCACTTAACCACAATGGGAAAAAAAATTGGTCCAAAAGGTGAATTTCAAAATAGGAAATAAATTGTTAATAATCACCTGAAAAAATGCTCCATGAACCATAGTTTCCATCTCTCAGCAGAGGAGTGGTTATTGTGGTTGTTGTTATGGTTGTTGTTCATCCTTGGTTCTCAAAAAGGACCATCAGGGAGGTGATGCCATGACTTGCAAGTGAATTGGATTTAAGCGAGGGAGAGCTGTGCAAAATCACCAGCCTCACTTTCTCTCTGGAGCCATCTGGGTCCAGTGGCAAGATATAGATCAGGACAATAATAAGTGGCCCAGGATGGGTAGATTATAAGGACAAAATAAAGTGCCCAATTGTCAGACACGGCCAATGTTTCCATTTGTTTTGGTTGGCTATTTATTTGTTGCAGAGAAGGATTCTACAATATGGGGGAGGGAGAGAATAAATGGGAAGTGACTATGATAAAAGAATTTTAAAAGATAATCGACATTTTAAAAGAAAAATGTTCAGCCTCAGGAATAAAAGATGAAAATTAAAATAGCTTTGAGGTACCCCTTTACACCCATTAAATTGACCCAAAAATTAAAAGCAATGAAAATCAGTATTGGGGGATTGTGGAAGAGCTAATAGGAATTTTTTGAAAGTTAATCTGGCAGTATACAACAAAAGTTATGACAATCATTATACTCTTTGACCCAATAATTCTAAAATTAAATACTGAAAGTATTATAATTGACAGATTCATAGTCAAAGATTGTCATAGAAATATTACATGTAAGTAGGAAAAAAAACCTGAAAACAGCAATAGAGGAATAGTAGTGGTATTCATGAAATGGATTCTTGCGATGCTATCAAGTTTGACAAGTTTGAGGGATACAAAGTAATCTAGAAAGAGCATCGTGAAGTCATGCAAAGAAAAAAGAAAAGAAAAACAGAATTAGAAGAATAAGAATAGAATATACATTAACTACAATCATACAAAGGTAAATGAAAATGAACAAAAATTCCAATGAGAAGTTAGAGGGAATGGCTGAATTAGTACTATATTTTATATGTTTAAATTAATTTCAATGTAAAGGTTTGCTATATGAATTTAGTTCATAGGATCTTGGATCAAGAGTTGGAAAGAACATCAGAAGCCATCTAGCTCAGACCCCTGATTTTACAGATGAGGCAGCTGAGGTCCCATAAAGTTAAGTGACTTTCCCAAAATAACACAGGTCTTAAGTAAGCCTCAGAGGCAAGATTTGAATCCAAGTTCTCTGACTCAAAAGCCAGTGGACCTTGCATTGTGCCACACTGTCACTCACGTCAATGGTAAGGTTTTTGTTTATTTTTGGTTTTTTAAACATTTTAAAAAGAAAACTGAGTCTGGGTGACCTTGTTGGGTTCATCTATATTGCATGCAGTGGTAGACCAAGTAAAACTAAACTTTACCATGGGGATTAAGCCTTATAATTAGGTGACAAGAGATAGCTGGTCTAATATAAATAAAGTAATAGAGAAAGGCTTTGGAATATTTGGCCTAATTTCACTGTTATTAAAATCATTGAAATCATCCTGACTTTTTTCCTCTGTGAGTTGTGTATACTTCAGCCTCTCCTATCTTTTCAAGGAAATGGGATTATGACCTAAATTCCTCCATTTTCCTTAGAGACAAAATGATTGTATCCCCAAGTGTTGTTAAACACTTGGGTGTCTGTTGCTTTAAAGGTTAAATTTATGTTACTATAAAAATCTTTGTGTTTATTTATTTTTTAAAATGTTAGTAAGTTAATTAAAGAGAGAAATGTGTTTTTAAACTAAAAGGAACTCTTTGCAAATAAGATTCAGGTCCTAAGGAGAGTAAATCTATTATAAGAAAAATGGTTAGCTCCTTATGGCCTGGCCTGAAGCCTAGCAAGATTTTAGCTATTCTTAAAATTGGTATAAGAAGAAAGGCAATAAGTTTTCCTGAATTAATTTTTACCTGTAAAGTCATGCAACTTAATAGATAGCTGGCCTTCTGAAACCATAGAGAACTGACTTTGCTGCCCGTGGCATATTTTTGTTGTTGATGTTAGTCATTTTCATTTGTATCTGACTCTCTATGACCCCATTTGGGGTTTTCTTGGCAAAGATACTGCAGTGGTTTTCCATTTTCTTCTCCAGCTCATTTGACAGATGAGGAAACCAAAGCAAACAGGGTTAAGGGACTTGCCCAGGGTCATACAGGTAGTAAGTATTAGAGACCAGATTTGAACTCACAAAGATGAGTCTCCCTGACTCCAGGTCTGGCACTCTCCCTCCAATGTGCCATATAGCTCTCCATATGTCACATTTAACTTTCTAATAATCGATTTCAGGGTGTGCTTGAAAGCATAGTTCAGATGATTGCTAAAATGCAGAGAGACGCAATATAGGTTGGTTTTCTACCATAGAGATGAGTTTGTGTCTTGTTCTTTTCAGCATTCCTGGTTCTTCTTTGACATTATCTTGAAGTCAATGGCACAGCACTTGGTTGACACAAAGAAAATTGAGGTAAGACTGGAAAAAATGGGTATGAATACTCACAAAATCAGTAAAAGAGCCTGGGTTCATGAATAAGCTTTTTCTTTAAAAAAAATTACACTGTCATATGGCCCTATGGTCAGAACCAGGAAGAAACCAGGGCAGCCTGTACAACATGTAAGTTGGAGCCACAATTTCAGATCCAAATGAAAAGTGAAAAGTCACAGTCTATGTACATAGTACCCATCATCCTCACATTTATATATAATCGTATTGTAACATCATATGGGCAAAGCTTCCAGATAAATTACTGAATGTTTAACCTTTTTATCTAAGTGATTTCACGTCAGACAGATACAGAATTGGTAAAATTCTCCTTCACTTCAATTATGGACACTGGCTACTTTCTCTTTCCCTGGTCACAGCATAGTTTTGGGGAAGGAGCACTGCCCTTGGGAGTTGAGAGGCTTGACTGTTGGCTATGACACTTACCGTTATGTAGCCATGGGTAATAAATTAATTTCTTAATTATGGTAACATATAGTTAGTATTTATATAGCACTTTAAGATGCTGATGTAACTATTATCTCATTTTATTCTCACAACTCTGAGATCTAAGTGCTCTATTCTTATCTCTATTCTTTACAGAAAAGGAAACTGAGGCAGACAGAGTTTAAGGGGCTTGACTACTGTCTCACAGCTAGTAAGTGTCTGAGGCGGGATTTGAACTCAGGTCTTCCTCACTCCAGGCCCAGCACACTATCCTCTGTGCTACCTCGCTATGTCTTAACCTCTTATAGCATTGAATTCCTCTTAATGGAAAGTGAGGACAACACTGCTATATGTCCAGAATGGTCCTTGTGGGAAAAAAGTCCCTCTCTAAACTTCAATGTGCTAAATAAATGTGTAAGCAATCCAATGTGAGCTGTAAGTTCCTGGTCCCACTTCAATTAAAACCGATAACCTAGG
This sequence comes from Phalanger gymnotis, assembly GCA_028646595.1. Lineage (NCBI taxonomy): Eukaryota > Metazoa > Chordata > Mammalia > Diprotodontia > Phalangeridae > Phalanger > Phalanger gymnotis. The sequence goes on from CM053626.1 coordinate 46,256,726, forward strand.
AGGGCTTTCAAGGAACCCATTGAGTCTTCTCAGGTATAAATTTATAACATCTGATAGCCATCCTGAGGTTTACGCACATATTCTTTATCCACAGAACCTCTCAACCAATTGTGGTATATGTAGAACCGTGAAGATATAACTGGGGCACCACACAAATTGATCTCTTTAATCACTGGACTTGGAATCAGGAAGACCTGAGTTCAGATCTAGCCTCAGAAGCTTATTAGCTGTATGATGCTGGGCAAGTCACTTAACCTCTCTTTGCCTCAGTTTCCTCATCTGTAAAAATGAGGATACCAATAACACCTACCCATTACCTGTGATGATCAAATGAGATAATAATTGTGAGACACTTTGCAAACTTTAAAGTGCTACATTAATGCTAGTTATTATTCTTAATCAAGTACTTGATGGTCCTGAAGAAAATAATCAAAATACTCATTGGAATAAATAACATTTATTTGAAATTAAATAGAGATAATCAAGTAGATGAATGATCAATAAAAGAGATATCTTTTCTTGTTCTTATAAGACAGTCCCCAAAATAATATTAGTTATTACAGGATTAGCTAATTAAGATTAATTAATGTAACAAGATAGAGTTAATTAGAATTGTAGCATTCTAGAACAGGATCATCTAATCTGATCCCTTCATTTTGCAGATGACAAAGCTCATGACATCTTGAGAGCGAACAAACTTACCTGAGAGCCCATAGATAGTGAAGAACAGAAAAAAGAATTTGAATCCCATTGCCCAATTGATAAATGTTCAAAGGATGTGAATAGGCAGTTTTCAGAGGAAGAAATTAAAGATATCTATAGTCATAGGACAAAAATGCTCTAAATCACTATTGATTAGAGAAATGCAAATCAAAATAACTTTCAGGTACCACATCTCTCCTGTCAGATTGGCTAACATGTCAAAACAGGAAAATGATAAATGCTGGAAAAGATGTGGGAAAATTAGAACACTGTTGCATTGTTGGTGGAGTTGCAAACTGATCCAACCATTCTGGAGAGCAATTTGGAACTATGCCCAAAGGGCTATGAAAATGTGCATACCCTTTGACCCAGCAATACTACTTCTAGGGCTGTATCCCAAAGACATCATATGAGGGCAGAAAGGACCTGTATATACAAAGGTATTTATAGCAGCTCTTTTTGTGGTAGCAAAGAATTGGAAATCAAGGGGATGCCTATCAATTGGGGAAAGGCTAAACAAATTGTGGTATATGAATGTAATGGAATACTATTGCTCTATAAGAAATGAGGAGCAGATGCACTTCATAAAAACCTGGAGAATCTTAAATGATCTGATGATGAGTGAAGGGAGCAGAACCAGGAGAACATTGTACACAACCACAGACACATTGCTTCTGCAATGACTAACTTTGATAGACTGGACTCTTCTCAAAAATATGAGGTTCTAAGACAGCTCCAAAAGACGCATGATGGAAAAGGCTATCCACATCCCAAGAAAGAATTACACAATCTGAATGCAGATTGAAGCAAACTATTTTCTCTCTCTCTCCTTTTATCTTTTTTATTTTATTTTACTTTATTTTTGGTTTTGTTACATCTTTCTCATGGTTCATTTCATTGGTTATGATTTTTCTTTGCAACTTGATTATTGGAAAATAAATTTAATGTGAAGGTATATGTAGAACCCATATCAGATTACATGCCATCTTCTGGGGGGAGGGAGGAAGAGAGGGAGGGAGAGAAAATTTGGAACTCAAAAACTTGTGGAACTGAGTGTTCTAAACTAAAAATATTAATTAATAAAAAAAATTTTTTAAAGAATTTTAATCCCAAGCTTATAATGATTCTAATTTCACTGCTCGATCCCTTACATGAAATTAATATAATCTAATATAATGATAGAGTATATTTTAAGTTGAGTAACACACATGCCCCATTTAAAAAGTATAATCTGCTCTCTATTTAGCTTCAACGGGCTCAAAGGTTTCCTTACTCTTACCAAAGTGAATTGGACGCACTAGTAATGGTCATTTCAGACCACGTGAATTGGAAGTATAAAGAGGCTGTTGAAGAAACGAGAAGAGCAAACCAGAGTGTCGCAAGATTTCTTAAGGTAAGTAAAATGTCAGGTCACAGTTCTGCTGACACCTTTGCTATAGGAAATTCAGCATACCTACAGAGCAACTCCTAACTGGAGCATAATAGTTTACAATGCTGATGCAAATCCTTTATGACTATGTAAACATGTAAAGAGCTTTTTCTCATAGTTGATGTTTACAGAACAATATTTTTGGTCTTATGTTTATGTGGTTGTGGTTGTTTTCAGTGTTAAGGTGTCAGTGACGAAAAGACCAGGCGCTAATCCAACTGACATGATAGTCACGTCACATCACAGGAGTGCCTATTTTACCGTGACAAGAATCTGTTGTTCAGCAATATTCTCCTCCTATGACATGCACAGTGCCACAGAATTCTAGAACTTGTCCAGAACGTAGCAATTGCCAAGTCCAACTTAGTCCAACAATATACTTACAAAATACTTTCTAAAACAAAAGCAGGGAGAGGTTGGTGCAGCTAGGTGGTGCAGTAGATAAAGCACTGACCTTGGTGTCAGGAGGACATGAGTTCAAATCCAGTCACTTAACCCCAATAGCACCCCAAAAAATAAAATACTTTCATCTGGAGGCAGAGAAACAGCATGTCATTGTAAATTAAAGTCCAGTTTTGGAGTCAAGATGATCCGTGTTCATGTCTTGCCTCTCACCTATGCTGCTTCTATGAAGCAAGCAAGTCACTTAACCTTTACATGGCTAGACAATTATCTAATACTGTAAATTGCAACTAACTTGCCTATCTGCATTAATGGAGAGAGTTTTCATATTGGGAATTCCCTACACTGCTGAAGTCACAGGTTCAGACAATAAAAAACTCCTTATATGATATTATTTTCTTACTCTTACATTTTGGATGCCTTACGTAAACTGAATAAGTCTTTTGCTTTTGTGTGCCTATTAAATGAATGAATAAATGTTTCTACCACTACTCTATCTTTCTATCTTTCTCTATCTTTCTCTCTCTCTCTCTCACATACACACACACACACACACACGCACACACACACACACACACACACACACACACACACACACACACACACACCTAACAGTCATTACTATAGTTAGGGGTGGGGTAGCACTAATGAAATCCTAATCAAGGAACTGAAGACCTTAGGGGTATAGGTAGTGTTTTCATCACTGCTTCCATTTCAAAGCAGGTGCTGCAAAGATGAAGGTAGATCTGGGAAGTAAACAGTTGGTTGAGGAAGATGGTAACTGAAAAAGGATCTAGATTTCTAGACCATTGCTTAAAATATTTAAGGGATGGGCTTGGGGCCATGGATGGAATAAACCTAACAAAGCCTGGTAAAATGCATTTTTCTATTTTCTTTCATTTCTACTCATAGGTTTAAACTGAAAAGGAAAAAGGAGAACTCTATTTACACCTATATCTTCTTAACTAGATGCCAAAGAGCATAGTAGCTAGAACATAAGAAGAGTAGCAATAGAAATAACCAATAATTTATGAAACAAAATCCAAGGAAGGAGCCAAAGTCTCTTATGTCTATAGATAAATGCATGAAGTGCAATCGTCATTAGTTATTTTTGCTTAATTGGTATTCTTCATTACAAGGCAGGATTTTATTCTGGAGGAGGCATGGCATATTTGAAAAAAAGGGGAAGAGAAAGGAAATTTACATAACTTTGTTGTGTTTTTAAAAGGAATAGCAAATTGTGTATAGTAGATTTATGGTTTCATGTGCAATAATCTTTTTTGTTGTATGATGTGATAAAAATATTTGTTTTATTCCATAAATTTAAACATTTTTAAAAGAAAAAGACTGATATAAAAACAGAAAGCATCCATAAAACTTAATAAAAGAAAAAACAAAGTAAGCTAGAGAGTGTAACTCAGGGATAAATATGACCTCATAGGTATTGTGAAATTTGGTCAGAAAGGGTTCAAGATAAGAATACGGTTCTAAGAATAAGTGTAACTTATTCAAGAAGAATAGAATAAGTAAAGAGGAAGGAGAAGAACATTGTAAATTAGAAGGATGTACTCAAGAGGAGAAATTGAGAATGCTCCAGGGATCTGTCCTTGTACTTTTCTGTTTGACATTTTTATCAGTCACTCAGATGAAGACACAGGTACTTATCAAACTGTCAAGTGGCATATATCTGGGAAGTATATCTAACAATTAGGCAACAGCATGAAGATCCAAAAAGATTACGGCAGACTAGAAGGCTGAATTGAACAAGATGGAATTTAATAGTGAGAAATGTCAAGTCCTACACTTGAGCTCAATCAGCCTTCTAAGTGCCCGATCGAGTAGATGTGGCTAGACAGAAGTTTGTTTGAAAAAGATACGGGGCTTTGAGTGGAATTCTAATTCAGTGTGATGGAAGCCCCTGAAAAAAACTAATAAAATCTTAGCCTGCTTTAGGGATGATGTATTGTCCAAAATGTGTGAGGTGAAAGTATCACTGTATCCTGGTCTTTGAGTGACCACATTTGAAATGTTGTGTTTGTTCCATTCTGGGTATCATATTTTATGAAGGACTTTGACCAGCAGGAAAGTCTTTAGAAAAAGTAGAGATGATACCTTAAGGGGAGCAGCTGAAAGAACTGGGAATGTTTGACATAGAGAAGAAAGGAATTGGATGGGGTGGAGACAAGTGGGTAGCTTTCTACAAGTACTTTAAGAGCAATCTGGGGAAGAGGAATTAGGCTTGTTTAACTTGTAGAACTTACAAGGAGGCAAATTTTCACTCAAGATACGGGAAAATAATTGTTATTGTTCAGTGGTTTCAATTGTGTCCCCATTCTTGGCAAAGATACTCTTGTGGTTTACCATTTCCTTCTCCAGTTCACTTTAGATGAGGAAACTGAGTCAAACATGGTTAAGTGACTTGCCCAGGGTCACAGAGCTAGATTTGAACTCAGGAAGAGACATCTTTCTGACTCTGGGGCTGGTACTCCATCTATACATTGTGCCAGGTAGCTGCCCTCTAGAATTCCTTATTAGAGCTATCCAAAAGTGGCATGGGCTGCTTCAAGAGATGGTAGTTTCTGCCGTTCTAGATTTCTCAATGCTCAGCCTAGATGGCCACTTATTATGGTGGATTCTACCAGCATCAACATTATGGATGTTTTAGAGAGGGAATTCTCAGTTGGGTATAGGTTAGAATGGATGAACTCTGTACTCCCTTCTGACATTTAGTTTGAATGATTCTAGATAAAATATCGAATAGAACAATACATTTAAAAGAATGAATATAACCTCTCCAAAATTACCAATTCATTCTCGCTAGATCTTTAAAAAAATCAAAGATTAAAAAAGTCACCAAAGAAGAAAGTGGGAAAGACTTCATTCTCTACCATAGTTGGCTTAAATCCCCTTTGCCTTCTGGACTACATTGTTTCCCCCACTGCCCCTTTGTATTTCATTTATTCAGAAGTTCCTGCCAGAAATAGATAAATCAAGGACTTGGGAGATACTGGGGTGGGGAGACACGGGGGAGAGACAAAAGATAAAAACAAAAAAGAGTCGACATTTATTGTAAATATCAATAAAATATAAGAGAATAAAGGGCAGATTGCAAAATGCAATCTGATATTAAAAGGAATTCTTTGTGCATCACACATCATAAAAGCTTATTTGTCTCAGGTGACCAACTTATCAAGCAAGCATTGTTTAGAGCACTTGCTGTTCCTTGCCAGTAGAAATCTGGATGAGCTGCTTGACCACACTTAGCCTCAATTTATGCATCTGTAAAATGAAGGAATTTAACTAAACCTCTGAAGACCATTTCACCTTGAAATCTATGGTCCTATCACCTCTACCAATCCATTAGTTCAACTATAAATACTCAAATAGTGTAGATAATTTTTTTCCTTGACCAGATGATAGAGGAAATACAATCATAACACTTCATTATCAATGGCTTACAAAGACACAGTTGAGCTGACTTTCATAATAATAAATAAATAAACCCCGTTCTCTTGGGATCAGTATCCTATAGTGCTTTAAGATGTCCTGTGTATCTATCTGTCTGTCTCTTGATAGAGAGGTGAATGTTAAAGATAGAGATCAGAGTCAGAGACAGAAAGACAGAGAGAGATAATGGATCAAGAGAGGCCAGCAGATAGATGACAGATAGACAGATGGATGGATGATGGGAATGGAGACAGATTGATAGATGATGGGTCAGGCATGATAGAGAGATAAAGATAGATGGATAGATAATGGATTTGCACAGATAGAGAGATAATGGAGACAGAGTAAGACAGAGAGAGAGAGAGAGAGAGAGAGAGAGAGAGAGAGAGAGAGAGAGTGAGAGAGAGAGAGAATGGAGACAGATGATGGAAATAGATAACAGATTGATAGCTAGATATAGTTTGAAGGAAGCAATCCTGTCATTCCAATAGGCATTAGAAGAGTGTCTTTGGCAACAACACAAGCTTGGGGGATGAGGGAGTGCAGTGCTGTACATTCTTTAACAAAAGAGAGAGATGTGATGGGAGGCTCGAGGAATGAGAGGAAAGCAGCCTTCTAGCTAGCAGGTGCCTCTCCTGATTGTGACTCACTGCTGGGGAGATCCTCAGCTGATCCAGAGCTACCTTTACCTGAGCTCAGCTACCAGGACAATCTCTAACAACAAAAATCATCCTAAGTTATGTTGCCTGAAACTTCAATACTTGCAAAGTCTTTTTTCCCAGCAACCTTGTGTTATAGATTGTGTGTGTCCCTATTTTCCAGAAGAAAGTGTCAGTGTGATAAAGTGACTTGAACAATGACAAAACTCAGTGTTAAGAGCAGAAGTCAAACTGAGGTCTCTTGACTCCAGGTCTTTTGCTGTGCCCTAATGCCTTTAAAGTTATAATACCTGATACTAGTATAGTGCTTTAATATTCCCAAAAACACTTACCTAAGTCAGCCTTTTCTGTTTGAGGCTGACAGAGGTGAGGTGGCTTATCCGTGATCAACCAGGTAATAGGGAACAGAGATAGGGCCAAAGCTCAGGTCGCTTCTGACTCCAAATCCAATATTCTTTCCATGGCTCCATGTTTTCTAAGGAGAGGATAATATGAAGAGGGATAACAAAGGAAAGCTCTGCTTGTTTTTAATCACTCACAGAGCCGCATCAACTTGTCTCCACAACCACAACTTCTTCATTGGCTTCAATCAATTACCCCTTAATTCACTGGCAGCAGGTTGTGGGAACCTGAATGCAGCCTGCCCACATGATTTGATAGGTTTCTTTCTAACTCATTCAGGCTCCTCCTTGAGTATGAATACAGTGCATCCCTCATTCTATTCACTCTCAGTTAAAAAAAGATGTTGTGTTTGAATAGTCTAGTAGATGGTCCAGAATATAGTTATGTTGAAGTTTGATTTGGTTATTGCTTTTCAGACCTAGGGAAAAAAACAGCATTGGTATAAACTGCAATCTCCAAAAGTGATTTGTAATTAATGTAGAAGACTAATATAACCATAATTCACATTTCTATGGTGCTAAATACCATGTGTTTTCCTCACAACAGTCCAGTCTGGTAGGTTGCTTAAAAATATTATTTCCATTGTACAGATGAGAAAGCTGAGGCTCAGAGAGGTCAAGTGACTTCCTCAAGGCTGCACTAGCATCACATATGCTAGATAATTCCATGTCTCCTAACTTCAAGTTCAGGGGCTTGTTTTCCTATTATACCACACCACTTCTTTGCCACCTTACAATCTATTTGTACAAATAAAAAGTGAAATACGGTCGTAACCAAAAATAGACAGTGGAGAAGAAAGATGATGCTTACCTGCTAGCCTCCAAAAGATATTGTTAAAATTAATAAAGGAAGGTTTTTAACTTGCTGGTTTATGTTCTTTCTTCAGTATGTCTAATCAGTTACCACTTTGGAAGTAACATTTAATACAGGTCTTGAGAGCTTTTTAAGTATATCTTAATGACACTTCTGCATAAATGATATACTGTTTTTAATTATTAA
>CM053626.1:46265265-46290387 GCA_028646595.1 Phalanger gymnotis
TCTGTAGCTCACTAGTCTGCAGAATCTCAGGTCTGTTGTCTCCAAGTTCTTACTTCTTCTCTTTGGGCTGAATTCTGACCTTAATGGCTACCTTCTGGGTATATACATTTCTTTCTTAGGGCCGGAGAGCTTCATGCCCAATCGGTAAAAGGTTTTAGGCCTGGGGTTTAGTACTTAGTAAGTAAAGAGTGTAGGCCTGCCTCTAGTCAAGCCTCCCTTACCCCCACCTGAGGTCTATTGACTGGGCGGGGAAAGATCTTTAATCACTGATTGGCATCATACTATCAGACCTGGGGTCCTTTAATTAACCAATTAACAAGAAGTATTACTATGTGCTTACTGCTAGGGGTACAAAGAAAGGCAAAAAGGTGTTCCATGCCCTCAGAGAGCTCACATTGTAATAGAGGAAACACATGAAAATTAGAAGCTCTTCAACCTATCTATGATCACTGTTCCGTTGATTTTTCCAGAGACAACTCCAGCAATCTGAATGCCAGAATTCAATGATGAAAAGAATTTTTGATACCTACCTTCTCTTTTTACAAGTCAATCAGTCAGCAACTGCTCTGAAACATGTTTTTGCTGCATTAAGGTTGTTTGTATCAAAGGTAACAATTCTCTGATATTCCAGTGAAATCTGTACTCTAATACATGCCTGTGACCTATATAACATTGTGTAAATCTAAACATTTAGGAGTAGAGATACACATGTGAAGACCTATTCAAAAATATTTTGGTTATCATTAATGGCGGGGAGAAGAATTTAATTTTTATAAAAGAAAGCGGGAGCAGATTTTGAACAATGATCTCGAAATTGGGCCAATAACTTTGTCAAGCCTGTCCTATTAACATTTTCTCCATCACTCCCTTGAGTCTAGACAATCAACAAAACAATAAACCACGCCCCTATTTGTGGCATTTGCCAGTTTCTGAAGTATAAACGTTCACACTGAAAACTGAACAACAGCAGGCTGGTTAGAGTTGGCTCCCACATATCCTGCCTACAATCCTGGTGCCAGAGGCAGCTATAGCACAGATAATAATAGTAATAATCACAATAGCTCAAATTAAAATGACACAAAATTTTCCTCACAATCCCACAAGAGTGATAATATGAGTTTCTTAATACCCATTTTGCAGGTAAGGAAATTAAAGGTCAGATATGGACATGACTGTTGTAAGGTCACACATTTACTAAGTAGCCAAATTTATCTTCAGCAGGGTTATCATACTTTTCTTGCCTCAAGTAGCACAACAGAAACCTGGGAAATACAGAAGGGGTAGTATCATGATAGAATGCTAGAAGACCTAGTATTGAATTCTGACTCGAAACTCCTAAGTATGTGACCCTGAGCAAGACATTTAACCTCCATGAGTCTCCACTTCCTCATTTTTTAAATGAGGATGGCAGGTTCAAATGAGAAAATGCAAACTTTAAAGCACCAACCAAATTTGAGCTGTGTGTCTTACCTCTGGCAGCCCAAGTGTTCATGTAGTCATCATTCAAGTCACCAAGTAATGAATATGTGACAGTTATTGTACCTCCTCGTTGACTGCAGACTCCCAACCCCCTTTGGAGGGCCCACAAAGTCACTTACACATGGAGTGGTCAACCTGTCATTATCTCAGTAATTGGGCCAATGCCTTAGGGCTTGGTGATGGCCAGATGTTTTAGTTATGATTTTGTAAGTTAGAACCCAGACCAACATCCACTGTAGACTTACTCCTCATGATTCATGGAGGATACACAAGAGTAATTAATGTTGTCACTTTAACTTGAGTCCAAGTCTTATAGAACAAATCCTTTTTATTAAGGGGATTTGTTCTGTGAAGTTTGAATTCAGTCAAAGGGCCACACTCGAGGACCTAGAGGGCCACATGTGGCTTCAAGGCCACAGGTTCCCCACCCCTGTCAGCTAGAACATTTCTAAATAAAAATCTGTAGTGCAACCCATGTTGGCTGAATAGGTAGTGGGCTTCAGAGGGTGGGCTAAGATATTTTAGAATGAAGCCAGCACAGGGTGGCAACAAGTAAAGTCACCCCACTTTGGGGAAGAAAAATATTATCCTAACTAATAAACGTAATTATCTCCTCTTAATTTGTGTGATACACAAAAGGAAAACAAAAACAAGAGGGTTATTAGGGGACTTTTTTTAAAGTTAGAAGGAATGGAAAGAGATGTCAGCTCTACTCAGTCTGTCTTTTGTTTTTTAGTTCCCTTCAGCATTCTTTCAAGGGCAGGCCGACCTCTGTGGATCATTCTGCTATGAAGTCTTAAAATGCTGTAACCACAGGTCACGGTCAACTCAGACAGAGGCCTCTGCACTCCTTTATTTCTTCATGAGGAAGAATTTTGAATTTAACAAGCAGAAGTCAATAGTCAGGTCCCACTTACAAGTAAGTCTTGCCAATTTTTAGGGCTAGCTGCCCCCAAAGCTACTGATCAGCTCTCTGTTGGGTGGGTAACATCATTTGCATCAGGCGATCAATGAGAGAGGCAACCGGAATCTTTCTACAGGATGCTCCTGACAGATACCCCAAATACCTCCCGTTGAGGAGTAGACAACTGGAGAAAATGGGGAGGAACCATCTTGCAAAACAAGAACTCAGGACAGGCTTGGGCTTGGGAGTGCCAGTAGCTCATGAGAAAAAGCAGCTCTAAATGTCCCACTTTCCTACCTTTTCCTAGGTCTATCTCCAGATGTACCATGAGAACATAAGCCCTTGCCGAGTAGCAACTGTTTCACTCTTTGTACGTGTATCACCAGCACCTATTACAATGCTTAGCATATATTAAAAGCTTAATAAATACTTACTGATTGATGAAATGATCAATTAACTTCAAAACCTCTAGGCATCCTGGGTTCCTGCCAATCTGGCTTCAGGATATATAATCTTTCTTCTCCAAATATTTCAGAAGATCTGGTTTCATTTAGGGTGGGCACTCCTTCCACCAAGGGCAGATCATAATCCCCTCCTTGCCTTAATAGACATGATGATGAGTTGGTATGGATGAAAAAAACAAGCTATCATCTGGTGACCATTTATCTGTTGATGAATCTCTCCAAGCTTAGCTAAGCAGGAAGATCTTGGATAATAGATGCACAGTCTCTCCAGCTTATAGAATATGCCAAAATTTCAAGGTCCCATGGCAGAGCCTTCTAGAAATCAGGGTCCCCTCCGCATGACAATGGTCTCATTGTAAAGAATGCACATCAAAACCCTTTACTAGAGTTCTAACTATTCATTTGAATGAATGGTAAAGAAGGATGTCCATAGTTGGACCCATTGGGGGAATATTCTTAGGTCCACTGAGTCCTATGTATGTATGTGAGCAAGATGGGGCTACTTCTGGAATTGGTTCTTCTTTATTCAATTCTGCTTTCTCTTCTAGCTCATTAAGGCTGTAAGCCAGTTAATAGCTGATGCAGGAATTGGAGGATCCCGGTTTCAACATTCCCTTGCAATTACAAATAATTTTGCCAATGGAGACAAACAAATGAAAGTAAGAAACGTTTTGCGTCCTTCTCTGTGCACATTAGGAAGAAAGGTGAAATGTAATCTAGAGAGTGGTGGATTGCCTACCAATTGAAACATTAATTGTACTTTTAAAACACAGCAACTTCAGGTGGGCACTGTGCTATTAATGGTACTAATGAGAAGTTTCGATTTTATTTTTCCTCAAGATGCCAGTGGGATCAAAGGGAAAGCTTTACGAAATAATTATCACATATCAGAGAGAGATCTGATGCTCAGCATTTATCAAAGCTAGCCCCAATTATGCACACTTCACTCTTCACCCTTTTCTAATTATACTCAATCAGTTAGTCAATAAGCATTTGTTAGGCGTTTACTACGTAAATTGGGCTAAGTAAACATTGGGGAAACAAAGAAAGGCAATGTTTGCATAATGACTTTTTTTAAAAAGCTGATTTAACTTTTTTTCTCACCCACACTTATGGTATGGAGAAATGAACATTCAATCCCAACTTCGACCTGTGATAGTAAGGTGTTGGACTCATGCAAAATGACTGTTGAGTTCTCACCTATGGTACTGATGCCCTTCATGCCCTTCATGCCCTTCATGTCCTTCATTTATATAAGCATCTCTTAAATATGCTTCTCCTTTAGGAGAGATTGCAGTGACAAACTCTTTAACTTAGCATGTATCTATATATATATATATATATATATATATGTGTGTGTGTATGTATGTATGTATGTATGTATGTATATACAGCTTCAAAGCCTGACTCCAGACTACCCTTCCAGGTTTCGTACTTATTCTGTCACGTCTATCGTACTGCCAAATTGGCACATTGGTACCATCTCCAGCCTCCCTGCTTTTGCATGAAGCATATCCCATGGCAGGGACACACTTTTTCATCATCTCTGCCTCTTAAATATTCAATTAGTCAATAAGGGTTTATTAAGCACCTACTGTGTGCCAGGCACTGTGCTAAGAACTGGAAACTTTAGCTTCCTTTATGGCTCAGTTCATCTGCTACTTCCTCTGGGAAGCCTCTTATGATCTCCTTGATTTTAAATGCTCCCTCCCTTCTCAAATGTCTTGTGTGTGGCTATCTGTCTACGCATTGTATCCCCACATAAGCTGTCTATCCTTTGTATCACACTTCCTCAAAACTCATAGTAGATGCTTAATAAATGCTTATTGGATTGAACTGGACTACGAGATTTATCACATGTTATCTAATCATACACACACACACACACACATATCCCCTTGGTTCCATCATCATCACCATCATTAAAATAACTTACATTTACATAGTACTCTATCACTTAAAAGTAAATCGTAGTTAGCCAATTCAATAAGTATTTGAAGCACCTATGACATATGAGATTGTCTTAGTCGTTGAGATTACAAAGATAGCAGCATAGGCCCTTATCTCAAGGAACTTAACAGTTCACTGAGGGAAAAGACATGAACACAAATAATTATGATGCAAGGGAGAGAAACCTCGACCCTTACAGCCCTCTGAGGTGTGTAATGCAATATTATACCCATTTTACAGATGAGGGTGCTGAGGCTCAGAGAGGTTATATTACTTCCACGTGGTTGCCCAAGTAGAAAAGCCAAGATTAAACTAAGCCTTTCTGATTATAAATCCAGGGCCCTTGTCACACTGTTGTTCCATCATAAGCTGTGACGTTATTGCTGTGAGGAGCATGAGAGCTCAAAACCCAGGGCAAGGATTGTATTTTAGTTGACTAAGTCCTTATTCAAATTGTTTCTATGGACTCTGTCTAGTGATGGGTCACCATTTTGCATGTGCCCATTTGGATCAAGTCTGCAGCCTTTGTGGATATGAAGCTAGGCAGCTAAGTGGCAGAGCAGATAGAGCACCAGACTTAGAGTCAGGAAGACCTGAGTTCAAATTCAGTCTCAGACACCTACTTAGCTGTGTGACCTTGGACAAGTCTCTTAACCCCTATTTGCCTCAGTTCCTCATCTGTAAAATGGTGATGCACTGAAGGAGGAAATGGCAAACCATTCCAGTATCTTTACCAAGAAATCCCCATGGACAAAAAATCCATGAGCTCAAGTATAGTCAGAAATGCCTGAATGACTGAACAACAACAAATGATTTGAAACAGAAAGTCTGGCCACAAATATTTAGAACAGCGCTAGTGACTTTCCATCCCTGTTCCCAATCTCCTTCCTCTTAGTGCATCCTCAAATCCCAGATCACTTACGAGCAGAAAGTGCCTGTCTCTTCATCAGAAGACTTAGTTTAGAATCTAAGCTTCAAACACTTATGAGCTGTGGGACCTTAGACAAATCATATAACCTCTTTGAGTCTATTCCCTCATCTGTAAGATGGGAATGATAATATCCTATCTACATCATAAAGTATTGAGGAAAGTGCTTTATAACCCATAATGTGTGACTTAAATTTAAGCTTTTATAAACCCCCTTGGAAGATAAGCTCCTTGAAGGCAGAGACTGTTTCATTTCACTGATCGAGATCTTTGCTTTCACTTGAAGACTTGCTGTATTGGCTAAGCCTTTGACCCTGGACAACTTAAATATATTAAGTGGAAAGAGAAAAAAGGGGTTCATGTGTATGTGCATGTGCTGAGAGGAATCATAGAATTGCAGACCTTGAAAGCCAAAAGACATCTTGTTGTTGCTGTTTAGTCATTTCAGTCACATCCAACTCTTCAAGACCCCTTTTGGGGTTTTCTTGGTAAAGATACTAAAGTGATTTGCCATGTCCTTCTCCAGTTCATTTTACAAATGAGGAAACTGAGGCAAACTGGGTTAAGCAACTTGCCCAGGGTCACACTGCGGTATCTGAGGCTAGATTTGAACTCAAGTCATTCTAACTCCAGGCCTAGTGCTCCATCCACTGTACTACCTAGCTGCCCACATTGGCACCTTAGAGGGCATTTATTCTGATCTCCTCACTTGCAGATAAGACTACTGAGGCCCAGAGAGTCACAAGATCATAGATTTAAACCTGGAAGGAACCTGAGAAGGAGCTCACCCCCCTCATGAGGAACCCAGACCCAGAGGGGTAGAAGTGGTTTCTCTAAGGTGATACAATTGATGAGCTGCAGACCTAGGATTTGAACATAGGTTCCCAGCTCCAGGTCTTCTATTCTTTCCACCACATTTGCCAAAGCATAATGGTGGCAGATAGTTTGCACAGTGGATAGAGAACTGGACTTGGAGTCAGGAAGACCTGAATTGAAATCTGGCATTAGAAAGTAGCTGTAGTACCTTGGGCAAGTCACTTAACCTCTGTCTGAGTTAGTTCACTTATCTGTATAATGGGGATAATAACACCTACCTGCCAGGATTGTTGTGAGGATCAGATGCAGTTAGCACAGTGCCTGGCACACAGTGTGGTGAGAAGTTAATAAATGCTTGCTCCCTTCCTTCCTTCCATAGGAGAAATGGATTCAGAAGTCTTTTCTCTCCTCCTGAAGCACAAAGCCTTCAGGACATCCACACACGTGCTCAGTCACACACATACACACCTCACCCATTTCTGTGATGAGTATGTACTTGCTCTTCCATGCTCACACAAACTGTATCTTTCTCCATCCTTCTCCAGGAGAGGACCACCCATGTCACTAGTGTATCACCCAAATGATAGCAAGGCAAGCCATAAGCATGACTAAAAGGAAGCTCAGTTTTGAATTCTCCCGACACTGAACTCTGAGTCCACCAACTCAAACTTACTAGAATTTAAGCTCCATGAGAGCAGGACTGTTTCTTATCAGAACCCACCCTCCTCTCCACAGTTAACAAAGGGGTCTACAGATGCCTGGTTGGTTGGTTGGTTGGTTGGCCGGTTGGTTGGTTGGTTGGCCGGTTGGTTGGTTGGTTGGTTGGTTAGTTGGTTGGTTAGTTGGTTGGTTGGTTGGTTGGTTGGTTGTTGTCCTTCATTCTCAAAAAGGATCAAAATGACATCACCAAGTTGGAGTCAAGGTACAGTGTTTCCAACTGGCTGATCAGACCTTTAGCTTGGAAGGCTCCACTACGGGTCAGGCACAAATAGTCCATATGAACATTTGGAGTGGAGTTCTTTCTAAATTTGCGCATCTCGTGTTTTTTTGAGCTATTGCAATTCTGCCTCACTCATAGAGAGTGCACTTTCTTTGATGTGGACATGCCATGCTGGGCAGTCCTGTGCCAGTATTTACCACGTCTCACAATCGATTCCAAAGTTCTTCAGAGAGAAATGCACATATTTGTTGAGTTCTAGCTGTTACATAAATACCAGTGGCACAAGAAGATATGATAAGAAGTGCATGAGGTCAAGAGGGTTTTTGTTTACCCAGGATTTTGTCTTTTCCAAAGAACAGTCATTTCCCAGCAGAGGTAAAAGACCTAACGAAACGGATTCGGACAGTCCTCATGGCCACAGCTCAGATGAAGGAGCATGAGAAAGACCCTGAGATGCTAGTGGATCTCCAGTACAGCCTGGCAAATTCCTATGCAAGCACCCCAGAGTTACGAAGGACATGGCTAGAAAGCATGGCCAAGATTCATGCAAAAAATGGAGATTTGTCAGAGGTAATTTGAGGAGATGGGGTCATTCAGTAACAGAGTGCTTTATGAATATGTCAGAGAAAAGGACCTCAGGCCATCTAGTCTAACCCCCTCCCCATTTTACAGATGAAGAAACTGAAGCTCAGGAAGGTTATGACTTGCCCCAGTTCAAACATGCAATGAATCAGAAGCAGGATTTGAACACAGAACCTCTTACTCTGGAGCCAGTACTCTTGTTTGTCAGATTTCTTTCTGTTGGCTTGAATGAGATTTGACCTTTATGTTGTTTACATTAGATTTGCACATAGGATCCAAGAAATCCTCGGTCCTAGTCTAAAGAATCAATTAAATGTCATTAATTCTGAAAGAGAAGGGAGGGCGGAGGTCAGCTAGTACAACTGTATTCAAATCTATTACTGACTTTAAAATACTGAACTAAATTCCAAATGCCTGCCATTAAGAATTGAGTAATAATAGTAGATAAAGACCCCTTCATCATCACCCCAAGTTTGCCTTTTATGGTAAAAGACTAATCTTTACCAGAATTGGAATTGACTCATACATGTAGCATATTGACATCTGAGCCCTTACCTGAGCCTTTATCCTGGCTCTCAGTAGACCTTCCTCACTCATGAGTAAGGAGCAACCCAAAGGAGCAGAAACCTGGGATAGGGTGATATTTTCTCTGCTGAATCTTTATTTAAATAACAGGCTGGGGAAAGTTCTCCTCCTGAAACAAAGAGCATGAGGCAAACCAACCTGTAGTGGTGTGTAAGTCAAAACCTGGGTTTTTGTGCAGAAAAAAAAATCAAAACCCAGACTTTTATGCCGGGCAATAAAATTTACTCAGCACAATGTGAGCCTTCCCACGACCTTGAGAGGTCAAACATTTAGGACTTGATCAGCATATTAGGCATGCTTCAGGACATCAAGGAAGAAGGAAACATCACCCTTGTCTTCAAAAATTTCTAGTCGTCGAGTTACAAATAAAGATTATTACATAATCGAGGGGTGTGGTACCAGTTTTCAGTGGCTAGCATAGACCTCCGATAGATCTAATAAACGGAAAATAATAATCAAGGAATTGACTCAAATTCATCACAGGAGCTCATAGAAGGGAGAGAGGCCCCCAGCAGTAAGAGTGAGGAGGGAATGCTCTGGGGTTACTCCCAGGTTGAGTCACAGTAGCATCAGTGTTCATTCTAATGCTTAAACATTATTAAGAAATGAGGATAATTGTTTAAGAGACAAAATAAAAAGATAGTGCTCATTTGGGTGTGGAGGGGAATCTAATTTTACATAATACAGAACTCCAGAGAGGTTCGAGTGGAATTAGTGAATTTTCTCGAAAAGAAATGGCAGCCAGGTGGATTGATACAAGGTTGGTGACAGTATAACAGACTTGGGTTCAAAGCCTTCCCCTGGTACTTCCTTGCTATGTGACCCTAGTCAGCAAGCCATTTAATTTCTCTGAGCTTCAGCTTCCTCATCTGTAACACGGAGTAATGATACCTGTCATACCTACCTCACAGGTTGTAAGACTGAAGTGAGACCAGGCTCATAGACCATCTAAAAAAAGTGAAAATGCTATCAAAATGGCAGGTATTATGCCAACATCCTCTATAAATTTTTTATCCTGAACCATGCATGTTCCTGGGGAGTGCTTCACTCCCCTTAAGTAACCCCTCCTCCACCCTCCAAGAATTGCTTCTTTTAAAAAAGAGCTAAGAAACTTAATTATTTTCTGGCTTTAAAGATAGTAGATAGAAAACCCTACATTCTTCTTGTTTTTTTTATTTTTAATCTAAATATCTTATCACAACCTTAACATTAAACAAAGTAACTGTATTTATTAGTAACTATTTGTATTTAAATCAGTTTAAGTGCATAAAGTATCATACCACTTTTTTGCTTCTTCCTTCTAAGTCTCCATTCCTTTTTAATTACTTTTCCTCTTGTGTGGTTGTAGGTAGCGTGTACTCCATTTTTCTGGTTATGTTTTTTGTTCAGTCTGCATTATTTCATAATGGCCTTTGCAGATATCTCTATACTCTTCATACTTGTCCATCTTAATTGAGTTATAATGTTCCATTACATTACTGTGCCACAACTTAACTGTTACTGTACATTAAAATTGCTTCAATTTTTTTTCTTTCTCTATTACATATAATCAGGTTAGGAAATCTTTTTTTGTTTTGATAATACTACTGGTATATTCCCAACAATGGAAGTATTGGGTCAACCATGGTTTGCTTTTTAACTTGTATTTTCTTTCTTGTTCCAGGCTGCTATGTGTTATATCCACATAGCTGCCCTCATCGCGGAGTACCTGAAAAGAAAGGGTAAGATGAATATGATTAAAACAAATGAAACCAGAAATTATGAATATTATAGCATTGTTTAAAATTCGTGCATCATTTTAGATTATATCAGTCTTTTGCAGGGTTTTTTAAATTGACTTGCTCTTTTTATACATTTCCAATTAAACTGTGATACTAAATTTTAACTCCATAGCATCATAATGCTATTCATTTTTTGTTGAATAGTAAGCTTCTTAATGCTAAATGAGAGTACCTCATGGGTTAGCGACTTGTGACTTAATATGCATGTATTAACACAAGATGGTAGTATTCTCCTAACATCATCTCGCACTGCCATAGGTTACTGGAAAATGGAAAAGATTTGCACATCAGCTATGCTCCCGGAGGATGTTCACATCTGTGATAGCAATCAGTTACTAACAACTCACAATGGAGGAAGTGAGTGTTCTAACCGTGCCTGTTTACGCGTCAAATAACATGACTTAAGTCAATCGAGGCACCTCTTGAGGTGTATTCAAAGGGGAATGTCTTCAGTGTGCCTGTTGAAACAATGGCGTCTCAAGCCCAAGTCATGCATGATTGACTTATAGCAACCGAGAGCAGTGGTTCTGAAATCTTGCCTTAGAATTCTGAAGGTCAGGTAATTGAAACTTAATCCCTGTCCTCGACAAACAAGGTCGCATGCGATTTACATGATTGGTATGACGAGCCATGGTCATAGATCACTTCCAACCTGCATGTTGCCCCACCTTCGGAAGTCTTAACAATTTTAGTCTGAAATGGATGAGTCTCGTTGTCTGCCTTCTCAGTGGGTGTGGGAGGGAGAGAGAGAATCTGAAACTCGAAATTTAAAAAGAATGTTAAATATAGTAACAATAGATTTTTTTGAGAAGAAGACTAAAGTAGGAAAGACCCAGGTTATTAAAAAAATAAAATAAAATGGATGAGTCTCTAAGATCCATAAGGAAAGGTAAAAAACCTGATTTACTTCAGTTTTGCAGTGCCTAAGACTTTGATAGACACACTGTAGGTGTTTTTAAAAATCTGTGGAATTTGAAACTATCAAATGTTCATTTCAGATTGCTGGTAGAGTAAATTTTAGTTTTATATAAAACATTTATTTACATTAAACTTAAGATATATTAAAGCATAAATGTAAAATAGACTAGCTTTTATAATCTTATTTCTGTGCAAAGAATATTATAGATTTGAATTTCAAAAAACATAATCAGCTATTAAGATTATTTTCAGCACAGAAGAAAGCTATGATCTGTCTATATATGTATATATACAATGTGTATATATGTGTGTACGTATATATATATGTATATATATACACAATGTATGTATGTATATATATACAATGTATATGTGTATGTGTGTATATATACATACACACACATACACACTTTTTTAAACTGGGTAGGTTCTTATTTCTTCAGAGAATCACAGAATGTCAGGGTTGGAAGGGGCTTCAGTAGCCACATAGTCCAACTTACGCCCAAAAAAGAAAGGCAATAGGCATTTATTAAATGGCTACTATGTGCCAGGCACTGTGCTAGGCACTTTACAATTATCTCATTTGATCGTAATGACAACCTGAGAGGTAGGTGCTCTTATTCTCATATTACAGTTGAAGAAACTGAGGCAGACGGAGGTGACATGATGTCTTTAAGGTCACACAGCTAGTAAGTTTCCAAGACTGGATTTTAACTCAGGTCTCCTGGCCCAGTTCTCTATCTGCTGTGCCACCTGACTACCTCAAAAGGAATTCTAATGATAATATACATGACCAGTGGTCACCCAGCCTCAGCACAGAGATCTCAGAAGGGAAAACCTTACTGCCTCCTGAAGCTGCCTGTTTCACGTTTAATTATTAGAAAGTTGTTTTTCCCCCCTGACATTGAGCCTAAGATCATCTTTTTGTAATTTCTATGTAGCATCTGGTTCTTCCCCTTCTGAAGCTGGATTTCAATTTATCTTCCTAATTTCAGGTCCAGTGCCTGCTCTGCTCTATTGCCCAGATGCCTATACTACTATACCACTCTTCCTCTCTGAGACCTTTTAAATAATGCACATATAATGAAAAGAGGTCTTTATGAGTGAGCAGTTAAAATTCCTATATAAAATATAACTTGAGACTTCAGAATCATTACTGGTGGCTTCCTTTTTACAAGCACAGAATCTTTCATCAAAGGATCTCAGCTTATTTTACAAATGAAGTTGTTGTACACAGACACAATTTAAATACAAGGAGGTAGAAAAGAGTGTAGCCAGAGAGACTTGATAGCTGTCTTCTTATTTTTGAAAGTCTGTCACACAAAAGAGGGAATAATCTTGTTCTGCCTAGTCCCAAAGGGCTAAGCTAGGAAAAATTGGAAGGAGAGGAGGAGTGGACTTGCTGAGAGACAAATTTAGGCTTCATATAACGGGAACTTCCAAATAATTAAACCTTTCTGGGGGCCTGTCATGGGAGGTCCCTCACTGAAGGACTTTCATAAAAGGTTTGATGGCCATTTGTTAGATTTGTCATAAAAGGGATTCCTATTCAAGTACAAGTTCAAAGAACTGGCCTTTGGGGTCCCCACTAACTCAGAATCTGTCATTCTAAGGCTTTTTCAATTGAGGATTCAAGTGTCATTGGTAAAGCCATAACTGTTTCTCTTAAGTACTTACTGGGATTTTCTCACTATGGAAATTCACTCCAGTGGTAAAGCTCATAACTCCTTGATCCCTTAGTATTTTGTCTTCATGAATTACCATGGCTAAAAAAAAATTGATCACCTTTTGACCAAAGTTCTCATGACCAGCTAAGCTGGGCCACACATGGCAGACATACAATCCATACCCAGACTCATAGTTAAAGCTTTTGCATTTTGGTGGGGCCTTGACGGATCTTGACCTGAAACCCTGGGGACAGCTCTATGTCATAAAGAGGGTAAAGGCATGGGATGAGACTTCACTGGAGGGTCCAGGCATATGGCCTGTATAAATGTAAGCCATATTTGTTGTGAAATTCTTTATATAGGGCCTTTTCCTCAAAGGTGCCTTTTCACATGATCAACCAAGACCCATCTCATTTCCATAAAAATTGTTCTTGACTTTGAAGTCTCTGAGCTATTAGAGCTGGAATAGACTTTAGATGCCATCTCCTTCCAATCCACTTATCTTACAGATGAGGAAACTGAGGCCCAGAGAGACAAAGAGACTTGCCCAGTGTGACCTAGGTAGAAAGTGGAAGAACAAGGATTCAAATCCAGGTCCTCTGACAGTAAAGCCAGCACTCTTTGCACAGCACTGTGATTGTCAAGTTCTATTGGAGAAAGAAAGAAAGAAAGAAAGAAAGAAAGAAAGAAAGAAAGAAAGAAAGAAAGAAAGAAAGAAAGAAAGAAAGAGGAAGGAAGGGAGGAAGAGAGAGAGAAAGAGAGAGAGAGAGGTGGGGGGAGGAAGGAAGGAAGGAAGGAAGGAAGGAAGGAAGGAAGGAAGGAAGGAAGGAAGGAAGGAAGGAAGGAAGGAAGGAAGGAAGGAAGGAAGGAAGAGGGAAAGAGGGAGGAAGGAAGGAAATGAAGAGACATTCTGACAAAATGCAAAGTTGGAGCAATTGGGATAGCTCATGTTAAGTAGTCATGTGAGTCTTTGCCATCCCCATTTACCAACCCCAAGGAAACATTTTATGCATAGTCATGTAATTTCAATTATCAAGACTACATTGTCCTAAGTGATCCAGTTTGATCCATTACCATGCACTACCAGAATAATTTTACTTCTGCTATCCAATTGTCCAAATCTGGCAGAATCCTCACTATGCTAGGAGTGAACGGAGAAAAGAAATGATAAAGAAAATAATAATTCCAGTAGACCGGTTTCCAACAGAAATCCGGCTTCTGTCAAGACTATCATTTTTGCCCAGGAAGAATTTGTAATGGAGCCTCCTGCAACTAGCTAGCCCTCCCCAATTTTTCTTGTATAGTTTTAGTAATACAAAGAAGTATTTTCTATAACTATCTAAAAATTTTAAAAACATAGTCTCTACAATGGATCTATCATATTAGATTCTGCCTTTTTTCTCGGCCATTAACATAGGTGTATACATAGAAACTCACAAAATCAGCAGTGGGGGTTGAAGCCATAGCAAGACAGACCAAAGATGGAGGTAAGGAAAACTTCCAGGCAATTAGAGTTGTCCCAAAGGGTAATGGGCTTCCTCTGAAGGCAGTGGGCTTCCTCTCATTGGATATCCATCAAGTAGAGGCTAGAGATGATCATTTGTCAGGAATACCATTGTTGAATTCCTGTTCCGATATTATGGATAGGACTAGATGACTTTTGAGATCCTTTCCAATTGTGATCCCTTGTGATTCTTTCTCTAGTCACACTACTATGTAATATCCTGGATGTAATACAGAAGAGATGTAAGACTATCATGAGGATGCTACTTGCTAGAAAGAGACTATATAAAATGGACTCTGTGGTGATGAATAAGATTATTCTTTGTCTAGCAAAACATATTTCACTGTGAACAAAAATCATATTTGTTTAGTTCTACTATTACTTGAAAATAGTGATGAAAACAATAATTATCCCATTCATATAAAACTTTAATCAACTAATAATAATTTCTTTTTGCTCTGGCTTTCTCTTCCTAAGGCATGTTTTCTATGGGTTGGCCTGCTTTCTTGAGCATCACACCAAATATCAAAGAAGAAGGAGCTATGAAAGAAGATTCAGGGATGCAGGATACACCCTATAATGAGGTCAGGCAAAAATAGACCTACACATTTAGTAAACAGAATATTGTTCTTAAGTCGTCAGATGAACAAGGGATATAACTTTACTTTCATAATGGTAGCCTATAGTTAAAGAAGAAAAGGCAGCTCAAGACTAGACAGATGTCAAAAAAAAAAGCATCTATCCTATAATACTCTATCTCAGCTGTGCAAACCGATAAAGGCCTCTCAGATGAAATTCAACCAGATTGTTTATGACCAATTAATTAGCAAGCATTTATTGAGCATTTACTGTGTGCCAGGCATGGCGCTAAGCACTGAGAATACAAAGAAAAAGCAAAAACAGCCTCTGCCCTCTAGGAGCTTACATTCTAATGGGGTAAAAATGTGTATGTGTGTGTGCATGCACACGTGTGTGTCTGTGAGTATGTGTGCAACAGAACATTTAAGATAGAGAATATTGGTTGGAAGGTGACCATAGGGGGATAAGACAGTTGGAAAGGACTTTGTAAACTGTGGAGTATTATAAAATCAATGATGACTATAGTGGGAAGAAATCTTGGCCATTTTATGAGCTGGACACCTCTTTGATTTACAGAAAGAAAAAAAACAGAAATCTACCTTCCTTGATTTTATGTCACCTTTACCTTAGTTCAGGTGTTCATACAAGTCAAGTACCATCAAAAAAATTCAGTGATTTCTTGAACTAACCCTCATTGGTGAACTACTGTATTAATCTGTCAAATGCCATTTTAATTTGGGAAATTGCAGAATATCCTGGTGGAGCAACTCTACATGTGTGTTGAGTTTCTGTGGAAGTCTGAGAGATATGAGCTTATCGCTGATGTCAACAAGCCCATCATCGCAGTCTTTGAGAAGCAGAGAGACTTCAAAGTATGTTTAGAAAACATTTAATACTGAATTTAAGTTGCTCACTTCAAACTGATGTTATTTAAGATAAATCTCTTTATTTTTGTATCAGAATCAGACCAAATGAAAGCCTCCAATGTAAGGTTATTTGTTTGTGTGTGTCTTTTCTGGCTTTAGAAATTATCAGATCTCTACTATGACATCCATCGGTCATATCTGAAAGTTGCAGAAGTGGTGAATTCCGAAAAACGACTGTTTGGTCGCTATTATCGTGTGGCATTTTATGGACAGGTAAGTGAAAAGGAAACAGTTTACTTACATAGCAGTGCATTTCATTTAATTTGTTGGATTCAGGCTTTCTTTTTTATTTTTTTTTAGAAAACTTAGTTTTTCCTCACATTATGTTTTTGTGAATTTAGCTAATTAAGAACCCAAATGGTCAGAGAAACTCATGGGTGTCTTGATAAAGGCACAGCTTAGAACAGTGATTTCCACCTTCGGGAGAATTGAACTTGTTCTCATCATTTGTTTGATTTCCTGACACCCTTTCTTCCCTGCCTCCCCGAAAAGTAGT
The DNA here is from genome assembly GCA_028646595.1 of Phalanger gymnotis. NCBI lineage: Eukaryota > Metazoa > Chordata > Mammalia > Diprotodontia > Phalangeridae > Phalanger > Phalanger gymnotis. The sequence continues at coordinate 46,281,785 of CM053626.1, forward strand.
CTGTGCTTTAGTATTGGGCAACAGACAGATAATCTTGAAGCCAGGAAGAGCTGAGTTTGAGTCTTATTTCTGACACAGACTGACTTATATGACTATGAGCAAATTACTTAATCTCTTAGTACTCTAGATAGCTCTCTAAAACCATGAGTTGAAGAGAAGGTGCTAACCTGCATTGGTAGAAGTAGTTTCCTCACCTGGGAATTTACTATACCAGTCAATCTCAACCCCAATCTTTACACTTCAGTGAGACTCTGTGGCTTAACGATTAGGGAAGTGGCCTTGGTGTTAAGAATCCCAGAGTTCAAATCTTGCCATACATACATATATATATATACATATATATACATACATATATATATATGTATATATATAAACACAGATACATATATATACACATATACATATATACATATATATATACGCACATATACATATATATACACATATACATATATTATATATATATATATGTATTAGCTGTTTGACTATAGGCAAATAATGTAACCTCTCAATGCCCTAGGCTCAGTGTTCTAAAAACACGAATTGCAGATCTGGATCAATAGAATTTACTCATCATGATTTCCATGATTTCCTACCACGTGTAAAATTACAGGTTTAGACTAAAAAATAAAATAAAATTAATTCAGTCTTCAGAATTGTTAGAGAAATTCTAATCATCTCTAGAGATAATTGGAGACCCTTGTGGGAATATCACAAAGCTAGAGCTATGAATATATGGCTTAATGACACTCTGTTGCTTTTCTTTTGATTTTTGCTTCTAAATTACCACTGCTTTTATGTAGAAGAGAGTATAATATTTTGGAATCCTGCCTTGAACTTCGACACATTTTGAAACACAACATGCGAGTTTATATTATAAACTATAGACAGGAACCGACATGTTCTGTTCTTCTAAAAGCCAGTCAGCATACCCTAAAAATGTGACTATTTATGCGTGCATCCTGAATTTTCCCATGCAATCACTGAAATAAGATAATTATTTATATGAGGACTGGTTACTACGTCGTCATTTTTCAAGGAACTTGTCTCACAGCATTGTCCCTGTAAATAAGCATTCTATACCCTTTAAATATTACACACTAGCCATTAAATATAACACAGCTATCTTTCTTTTTTGCTCTCATTTCAAGTGCTGTTCCCGTGTGTTGCTCTTTCGTTTGAACTCAACCAACATTTAAGAAGCACCCACCATGTCCAGGGTGTTGTGCTAGTTGTGGAGCTAAAAAGATCTTTTTTTTTATCACAATCCCTGCTCTAGAATACGCATTTATGCTACAGTAGATATTTTCCTTCTCTCCATATCTTCAGGTTATTACTAGAGATGCTACCTCAACTCTATTGTTTAGGATTACTTTCATTGTGTCATGGTGTCTCCCCTTGATCCTCCAAGTATTATTAAGGAACTAAGTCCTGGATAGAAATATTGAGAAGATACACTTTTCATGTAATAATATAATTAATTTCTATTTGTCCAAAATATTCCTTCAATCATTCATTCAGCATTTACTATCTACTTACCATGTGCAGAACACTATGTTAGGCACAGAGAGAGATATAAAGTTTAGCTAAGACGTAGTGCTTATCCTCGTGAAGCTTACAGTCCAGAAGTCACAAGCATAATTAATTATAGTACCCCTTTTAATCGGCTATATATGGAGTCCGAGGGAGAAGTTCATTACCAAAAGCTACATGAAAAAAGTGAGACTTAAGGGACTTGGGCTTTAAAATCTGCAGCCAAAACAGAACCTTCGTGAGGTAGCAGGGAAAAAAGTGATGGGACACGGGGGAGGAGGGGAAGGGGAGAGGATGTTGTGTGGTCAAGAAGGCCACCAAAGATCTACTGAGGAACCCAGAGACAATAAACCGTTCAGATTTTCAACACATGATTAACCAAGAGTTGAGTAAGGACTTACTTTAGCCCTTCCTTTACTCTGATCTCTCTCTTCTTTCCTTAAAATTTCTTTTCAATTTACAGAATAAAACAAGCATTTCTATAACAGTGCAATAAAAAAGATTATTGCGCATGAAACTGCAAATCTACCATGTACAACTTGCTATTCCCTCCAAATATGTAACAAAGTTATCATGTAAATTTTTTCCCTTTTTTCCTTCCCTTTTCCCTGTCTCCACCCTCAAGATGGTTACCATTGGACTCAAATATCAGTTCTTTCTCTAGATGCAGATAACATCTTTCTTAATATGTCCTTTATTTTTAATTTGCGTGTTTATACTAGTCAAAATGACTTAGTTGCTCCAAGTCATTCTTAAAATAAGATTGCGGTTACTATATAACTTTAAAACGGGGTGAAAGGGGATCATTACTACCCAAAACATATAAAAATAGGTTCCCCATCCTTATGTAATTCAATCTGTAAGACTCAGAATGGGTAAACAAGTTGAACTGAATCTTGCTGCTTGCTGATTGATTTTTAATGCCCACCTTTGCTCTTTTCTTCTCTTGGTCTTGATTATTCCAGGCTGTGGTAAGTTCTCTATCCCTATGCATGCTCTAATACTGCTCACTCTTCCCTAAGTGCAGTTTTTAACTGAATCTTAACTTCCCCTTTTTGGTTACTCAGTATGTGGTGTAAAAGGCGAGATAATCCTGCTGCCATCCATTTAGGAATCATCCTGCATTTATTAAACTAAATGTTTTTTCCAGTTCCTTGAATTACAAAAATGTATCCATTGATTTATTTATGCATTTATCTTCTTTGAGTTTTGATCTATGTACACTTACTCAAATAAATATTTATGTGCATGCATATACATAAGCACATATACCTGGTCTCAAGATTTTTAGGTAACAGCTCTCCAGCTACTCCACTGATAGTCTAGTAACTGGCCTTCTTAAAGGAGCATTCTATATAATAGCCAGTGCACGGGCCTGGCTGACAAGAGACCTTCCAATTGAGTCTAGGACATTACTAGCTAGTTAGCTGTGTGGCCTTGGGGAAGTCACTTCATCTCTCTTGCCTTCAGTCTCCTCATCTGTTAAATAGGAGTATTGGGTCAGATGATCTCCAAGCTCCATTTAAATTCTGAAATTCTACAATACTACAGAATTTGAAGTAGGTGCCCAAACCTCAAGTGTCCTACGAGTATTACTGCTGGTCCCCAGAGATTGGAACCTTTTAACATGAGAGCACTCTTTCTTCATCAAACTCAATCTTGGACATTGCTCCAGGTCCTCATGAAGAAGCAATGGAGACACAATTCTTTCTGCAAAGGATCCTCTCCTAACTAGGGAGAGAATTTTCTCGCTGGGTTAATTTCAAAAATGCACAAAAAAGAGATGAGGCCATGAGTCTGGAGCATTTGGAGTCAGGAGCTAGGGAGAGAATGTAGAGATCATCTAATCCAGCTCCTCATTTTTCAAATGGGGAAACTGAGTCTCAGTGAACTTAACACAAGTAGTAAAGAACACACAAGTAGTAAATGGCAGAATTGGGATTCAAACCCAGGTTATCTGACTCTAGATCGGGGTTCTTTCCATTACCTCCCACCCAGGCCCCCTTTCCAAAATTAAGACACTGCTGGACACTCCAACAAAGCTGCTCAATTCAAAGACAAAGCTGGTAGTTAGATACCAGATGGATAGCAAGACAGCCAGGGGAATAAGGAAGATCTTCCCAATTAGAATGAGTTGCAACCATAGAAAAATAATAATGAAGAGCAATACCTTCTCAGAAAGCTATGAGAAACAGTTTCTTTTTAATTCTGTCATGAAGGAGGAGGGTTCCAAGATGAAAATGAACCACATAAATTTAAATAGAGCTTTTCTGAATTTAAAAAGAAAAGAGAGAGAGAGAGAGAAAGAAAGAAAGAAAGAAAGAAAGAAAGAAAGAAAGAAAGAAAGAAAGAAAGAAAGAAAGAAAGAAAGGAAGGAAGGAAGGAAGGAAGGAAGGAAGGAAGGAAGGAAGGAAGGTATCTTTTATAAACAACAGACTAGATTTCCAAGCCAAGTGGAGGGCAAAGGTGTCTTGAGTAGACCATGTGATATTTCATTGCAAGGACAACACATACTTAGGGCTTTGTTAGACAGAATCCCAATACAAAATGCTTTTCTTGTCTGTATGTTGTCTGGCAATATACAAATATGTTTATTTGACAAGTGTATACTTTTTTGTAATTCTTTAAATATCACCTCCCTCCCCACTCCAACACCCATGACCCCCACTGGAATATTTTCCACCTTCATATGTAAGTTTGGGATCCTGACAATTTAACTCACCTTCTAAAAGAACACTTGCAAACCCTCATACTAAAGGGAGCGGGGTGGGGGAAGCAGAGATGGGACAACTTGGTTGATCTTATTTAAGATGTTTTTATGTTTTAAATGTTTAAATTGTCTGACTTGTTCTTTTATCGGTTTTCTAAATCATGCATCCTAATACTTTTCAGTTTTTTGTTTTTGCTTTTGGATTTTTTTTTAATGATGCCACAATTTCCTAGCTGTATCTGCCAAAAGTGCTTATTGTCTTATTAGAAAATATTGACCAGCCTCAAAAACCCAAATATGCTTTGCTGAGATCACAAGTGTTCAGAGACCAGAGGAATGTGTTGGAGCTAATTGTTAAGTTTTTAGCGTGAGCATTTATATCTCGGAAAGTAGCAAATGCTACAAGATCAGGGCTTTATTATTTTATTCATTTTCTAGAAAAAAGTAACAGAAAATCTTAATAATACAGATTAAACTTAAAAGTGTGCCAAGAGTACTTTTTCTCCTTCTGGAGAACCAGTTGTTAGACATTTACCAGCATTGCCCAGCTAAGAGCCCAGTGTCATATGGAATGAAGATCTAGCTTGTTCTGAGCAGATGTCATCCCAAGGCTCAGAAAATTCCAGCCTCAATCATCATTGCTCAGATTGCACTCACATACCTTTCCCAAAGGGCCAGATGCAAACAGAAGCAACAGCCTCCTCCCTCAGGCAAAAAAAAAAAATAGGAGCAGGCAGGGCATCATTCCACACTCAATAACAAATGCAACACCAGAATAGATATGAATAATCCACAGGACATTCATAGAGTGAGGACTGCAAGAAGAGAAGATTAAACCTGTGAACACTTGATTATAACTAATCCCCAGGGACAGAAAGCATTCTTTTTTCATGATGTTGCATTATGTAACTGTAAAAATCACCTGGAAATGGAGAGAAGAACACATGCTTTGAAATCGGGTTACAACAATTATGGCAACATAGTTTTCCATAAGCTCGTTGCTTTGGTAGAGACATTTGGGGAAATGTTTGCATCCCTTGGGTAACAATGCTTTCATTTTCTAGGAGCTGCCAAGGTATTTAATATTAATTGTTTGTGGGGTACTAGACATGCTGTAGGAAGCATGTTGAATAAAGTCTCAGAGCTTTAGGACTCAGGACTTGCACAGAATAAATTTCCCAACCTTTCACCCACCTTCCTTTGCACTCTTGGATTTTGTATGTCAGTTCATCCTCACAATTTCCCTGAGGTTTGAATTGCTGACATTAACTAAAGAACAGCTGTAACAAAACAGCCACTCAGATCAACGAGGACCTCCGGCTCTTTCACTCAGTGTCTGGGCAGACAAGGCAATGCCCAGTGCAGAAGCTCAAGGGCCAGGTGCCCTTAGAACCCTTACATAGAAAGGGAAGAAGGAAATGAATGGGTTGCAGGAATGTTATCCCACTCTCCATCTGATCTCAATAGGTCTCTACATTTTTAAATAGGCAGAGATTCTTCTGCATTCAAGTGATTCCATGTGGATGCTCGACCATTTATCTGCTCTACAAATTCTTCCTTTCCTCTTGGCTCTCAGTGGGCTTATCAGCCTTGTTGTCAGCAAATTCTGAACCAGCATTGTTCAGAAACTCTCTCTGTAAATGTATCCAATTGATTATGTGTTTTATAGCAGAATAGCAGGGGGTCTTCTATTTCCTAAGATGACAGCAGCCACCATCTTCAATAGAATGGGCAAAAAAAGAAGCCAAAGAGACCCTTAAATATTAGAAGTACATGTAAAGAGATGTAGGATTTTTCTTCAGTTGGCTATGATTCTACCATATTTCCTCCTTTCTAAACTAGACTCAAATTATTTATTTTTAATAACTATTTCTAATTCAGGTACTTATTATTATCCCATTTTAGTATAGGGCTTTGCAGTCTGCAAAGCTCTCTCCTCACAACCATTTTGTTAGGTCACCAGTAAAAAAAATATATGTGTGCCTGTATGTTTGTGTGTATGAGTGTATATATACATATATATACATATACATAAACACATATGTGCATATATATGCATATATACATATATATGTGTGTGTGTGTGTGTATAATCCCCATATTTGCAGATGACGGCACTGCCCATGACTACAATCAACTAATTTAAGAGCAAAACTCTAAGCCCAGGGCTCTGTATACAAGACCAAGTGCGGCTAGGTTACATAGTGAATGATGTATTGGACTTGAGAGTCAGGAAGACTCAGTTCAAATCCTGCTGCAGACTCTTACTTTCAGTGTGATGCTGAGCAAGTCATTTAACCTAGTTCAGCCTCAGTTTCCTTAGGTGTAAAATGAAGATGATAATAGCACCAACCTCCCATTTGTGTTGTGAGGAGCAGATGAGATAACTGGGTAGAGTGCTTTACAAAGTTAAAAGTACTATGTCAATGTTAGCTAGCGGTTTGATAGTGAGATCAACCGCATGCTGGTTATTCTCATTACTGTCGATGTTATTACTATCCTGCAAAGTTGCCATGATAATAATTAGACATAGGTAGTAAAGGTATAAAAGTAAAAGGCAGCATGCTGGCTCTGGAGTCCAAATGTGCCACCTGTGTGACCTTTAGAGCATTACTTAACATCTCTAGACCTCAGTTTTCTCAACTGTAAAATGAAAGGGGTTGACCCGATGACCTCAGAAGCTCCCTCCAGCCGTCAAATCCTATGTTCCTATGGTAAAGGCATGATAATCTGATATTCTATCAGCTCAAGGTCTTTATTAATATATAGTTTTATACCCTGTGTAATACAGTGTTCATTAATGTTCCTGTGATGATTTCTGTTTTCTCTCCAAACTCTCTTTGCTTGGTGACTTCATCAGCTCCCAAAGTATTATTTATTATCTCTAGGCAGATGACTCTAAGATCTATATATCTAGTCCTCATCTCTCTCCTGAGCTGCAGTCCTACATGGGACATTTTGAATTGGATGTCCTTTAGGCATCTCAGATTCAACATATCTAAAACAAAAATCATCATCTTTCCCCAAAATTCACCCCTCCTCTGAACTTAACTGCTTCAGTTGAGGGCATTACTAGCTTTCCAGTCACTCAGGTTCACAACTTTGGTCCCATTCTCTCTGCCTTCACATCGTATATACATAAAGAATGGCTACTTTTGGTTATGTGTGCTTCCACAACTCTGCTATGCTTCCCTTTTTCTCCACTCACATAGGCACCACCCTAATCCAGGCGATCATCACATCTTGCCTGGACTGTTGCGATAACCTCAAGTCAATTTCCCTGACTCAAGTCTTTTCCCACTTCCATCTTCCACGCAGTCACCAAAGTAACTTTCCAGACAATGTCATTCCCCCTTACTCCATAAACTCCAATCGCTCCCTCTTGGATCCAATATTGGGCATTAAGAATTTCTATTGGGCATTTAAAGCTCTTTATAGTCTGGTTCCATCAGACCTTCCTAGCTTTATTAACACATTACTCCCCTTCACACACTCTAATCTCTAACCAAACTGCATTTCTTACTGTTCTTCACACATAACACTCAATCTTCCATTTCCTTGCCTTTATGTTCCTCATGTATGGAATATACTCTCTTCTCACCTCTTCTCCTTGGAGGCTCGACACAAGCTCAGCCTTCTGCAGGAGGCCTTTCTTTATCTCTCCAGCTTCTAGGGCTGGGGGTACCCAAATATGTTCTGCATGTGTTCTGTTCCCAAGCCGCTATCATGGCTCCACCCCCTCTGTATGTGTTCTTTATACACTTAAGTGTGTGCATCTTGTTCCCCATCTTAGAATGTAAATTCCTTGGGGGCGGAGCCAAGATGGCAGCTGGAAAGCAGGGATGAGCGTGAGCTCCCCACCAAGTCCCTCCAGAAACCTATAAAAAATGGCTTTGAACCAATCCTAGAACTGCAGAAACCACAGGGTAGCAGAGGGAAGCAGGGCTCTAGCCCAGGACAGCCTGGATAGTCTCTGGGTAAGGTCTATCCCACACTGAGCTGGAAGCAGAGGGGAGAGGAGCTGAGTGGAGCAGAGCCCAGCATGGGCGGTGAGGACCAACGAGACCAGGAGCCAGCAGAGCATGCCCTAGCACCATGAATCAGTGAGCTGCAGCAGTTAACAGACTTCTCAACCCACAAACGCCAAAGACAACAGAGTAGGTTAGTGGGAAAAGCTGCTGGGGACAGGGGCAGCAAAGGTGGGGCAGCTTCAGAACTACAGCTGCAGTTGCTTCTGCCCCAGGCCCACCTGGTGGGAGGAATTAAGTGGTGGATCAGAGCAGGAGTGAAGAGCCTGCTGAAAATCTAAGTCCAGTCCAGGTTGGGGGATCTTGGGGAAGGAGGAGTGCTGGTGAGGCAG
>CM053626.1:46290887-46315502 GCA_028646595.1 Phalanger gymnotis
TCCTTTGAGTAGTACATGGCACATAGCAGGTGTTTAATAGATACTTTTGTTGATTGATTGATTGACCAGATCATAGGATTTAGAGCTAGAAGGACCTAAGAGATCATCTAGATCAGACCCCCTGATTTTACAGGTGAGAAAACTGAGGCCCAAAGAAAGAACTTACCCAGAGATCCAATGGCTAGTAAAGAACAAAGCTGAGATTCAAATTAAAAGTTTCTCTTTCCAAAGCAAAAGAATGTGCTGCAAAATCCTGACGTGCCTTCAGAATTTTCAAAAGACCATTCATTTTTTTTCATCTGATGTTATAATGTAAATTGTATTTTATCATAGTCTACTTTTTTGAAAATTGCTATTTATGTATGATAAATACTCCCCTAAATATTTAATTAAATAGACTTCCCCTTATTTCATTATGTTAAGTCAACAGAGCCTTTATTAAGCACTTACTCTATGCTAAGGATATAGAGAAAGGCAAAAATAGAATAGATGGAATGAGTCCCAGATGGGAAGACACTAGAAGGTAGAGAGACTGGGAAAGGTTTCCTGTAGAACGTAGAGTTTGAGCTGAGTATTAAAGGAAGACAGGAAAACTAAGAAATGTAGGTGAGGATAGATAGCATTCCAGACATGGCAGACAGCCTGTACAAATGTACAGAGAGAGGAGAGAGAGTGCCCCGTTCAAGGAACAGTACGTAGTCAGTATAATTGTATCATAGATCATATAAATGGGAGTTTCGTCAAAGAAGACAAGAAAGGTGGAAGCAGCCAAGTTGTAAAGAGCATGCCAAACAGAGGACTTTACATTTGATCCTGGATGTAACAGGGAGCCACTGAATTTTATTCACTAGAGGATTAGCAGAGGATTGTCCTATATCATTATATTTCTCTTTTTTTCCTAATCAGTTTTTAGTACTTGAAGGGTCGATGAACGTTAATGTGGGCACTGACCCCGTCGATGCAAATCACAAGTCCTGCATAATTTAGTAAATAGTTCTGGAGAGTTTTTTTTTAATTCTTAAAAATGTATCATCCTGTGACCAAACTGATGATGAGCCTGTCTGAACTTAGCTAGGCTCATTTGGGGTCAAGAGTCTGTCACATAGCCCGCACTTCCTGGGATATCAGAACATTCCAGAGCTAGACCGCTACTGGCATTCCCTTTGAGAACCCAGTGAGGCATCGGGAGAATTTCAGTTGAGCTTCCTCATCAAACATAAAAGTGCTGGGGATGTCACTGTCTCCTGACTTGAAATGGGGTTCTGCAATCTGCTTACCACCTTGGTCATGGAACAAAAGGAAAACAGGTCCTACAATAGCTAATTATTTCTGTTTGCACATCAGTTGTTTTATAAAAGACCTAGGTGGCACAGTGGATAGAGTGCTGGGCCAGGAGTCAGGAAGACTCATCTTTGTGAGTTCAAATCCAACCTCAGACATTTACTAGGCAAGTCGCTTAATCCTATTTGCTTCAGTTTCCTCATCTGTAAAGTGAGCTGAAGAAGGAAATGGCAAACCACTCTAGTGTCTTTGCCAAAAAAAAACCCCAAATGAGGTCACAAAGAGTTGGACAGGACTGAAATGAGTGAACAACAACAAAAACAGAGTAGTTTCTATGTAAGAGAAACCAAATAAACATGTCCATGGCCACCCAGAATTATTTTATCTCACACACTTCAGCAGTTATTCTAATTACTTTAGGGTAAGGGAGCACAGCGTAGTGGATAGAGCACTGAACGTGAAGGCATGAAGACTTTGATTTGAATTCTACTTCTGATGCCTGTGATCTATTTGAGACTACGTGACTCACTTTATTGCATTCAACCTCATGGGTAAAATGGAGTAATAATTAATATCTGCTGTCAGCACCTAAAGAAAAACACGGATGGGTTTTAAAACATTCAGTGTTGCCCTCGCGAAGGACTGGAGATGCAACTATGAAAGCAAGATAAGCTCTAACCTTAGGTAGCTTACATTCTAATAGGGAGACTGGTGGCTAGGGAAAGAATATATAAATTGTGGTATCATCATCTTCATTATGCCAGGTACTCTAAACTTCATCACTTCAAAAAAATGGTGATTTTGTCAGTGTGGGTACTCCCCCCAACAACACAGAGCAGAACACCACTATGCCTTTCGTTCTGAATTCATGAGTTTCTGTGTTCCCCCAAAGCTTATCCCTTCACCTCCACTTTCCAATAACGAACCTCTCCAAATCTAGCCAGACTGTCTCAGTTGCCACCAGACCCATCCTAGAAACGTTTCCAGCTTAACTGAATGTTCCAGGGCCAATGCCCCGATAACCGAGTCTGAAATGACCTTCGAGTCTCTCTCACACCACAATGATGCATCAGAAGAAGACTTTAATGAAGAAAATAATCTATCATATTCTTTGAAGGCAGGATTGTCATCTCTTTTCTACAATAAGGGTTTCTAGTCAGAGGACCTGAGTTAAAATCTTGACACTATCATTTATTAGCCATGTGACCTTGGGAAATCCACTCTCTGGGCTTCAATGAGGGGGTTGGACCAGATGGTCTCTGCAGTCCCTTCCAGTCCTCAAGCCATGATCTCATCTTACAATTACCTAAAATGTAAGGTTCCTTCCAACTCTTAAATCTGTTATCCTTTGATTACTGTGGGTGACTTCGAATATGAGGTACAGTGAAGTTATAGGTTTTGACCAATGCCACACAGTTGGATATCACCAGCCTGAAAAAAATGAAATTCAGGATTCTGGAACCCATTACCTACCACTCTATTGACTTTGAGATACATAATTAATAGTAGGTGATTTTTATAAATCACTTTATGGCTTATAAAGTGCTTTACACAAGATTTGTATTGACATATGACTAGGGTGCCTCTGCCCATGCATAGACTAATGAATAACTGACCTCTTGTACACACTTTCAATGTCATATTTCATCAGTCTGGGGTTTGCCAACATTTGGTCTGGAATATCATCAAAGAAATAGATTTTGAAAAGCACAGCTGCACAGTTGTGTCATCTCAAGATCAACTCTGCTTAAATCTAGCGTCTCTGTAGCACCTTATTTTTTGGGGTTCCCAGGAACCTGAGCATGTGCACCAACAAATCGATACAGGGTGGAAATCATTTGGGTTGTTAAATAGTCCATCTACGCATATCATTTCCTACATGAGTTAATAAAAAAAAGGTTAGAACATTTTCTAACAGTGCCCCCATGAATAATAAATGTATTTTTTAATTCAACAAAATTATAAAAGTTTAATGGTCTTCCGTCTGCTTGACAAGTCTCACTAAGATCTTTTTGAGAGAAACAGAGAGAAAGAGACAAACAGAGATAGAGACAAAGAGACGGTGGAAAGACACATACACAGAGACAAAGAAGCTAACGGTGTTCTCATGTTACACCCACATCATAACCAGAGAAGAAATCTCACCTAGGCATGATGAAAGATGAACCAGCCAGCAGAGGCAATAGAAAAACTGCTGGATTGGGAGTCCTGTCTCAGACACATAGCTTGTAACCCTGGGCAAGTCACTTAACCCTGTTTACCTCAGTTTCCTCATCTGTAATATGAGCTATAACTTGTCAAACCACTCTAGTATCTTTACCAAGAAAAATCCAAATGGGGTCACAAAGAGTTGAACATGACTGAAATGACTGAACATGAGAGTACTAGGAGCTGGGATCAAATCCTGACTCTTCTACTTACTACCTCCATGACTTTGGAGAAATCACTTAATCGCTGACCCTCAGTTTCCTCAGCTGTAAAATGAGGTGGTTGGACTAGACCTCTGACACCCTTTTCATGTCATAATCTATAAGTCAAGCAAATCAAAAGGGAGAAGGGTAATATTTTTTCACAAGAAAATACTTTGGATCTAAAACCCTATGACACATGGTTATGATTAATCCTTCCCAGTATAAATTTGCAAACACATAAAGAAATCATTTTGTTTAAAAATTTTTTGATTAAATTACATCGAGCCCTTTAACTATGTAGTCCTTGGAGATACTGTGCCAATTTATTTTCAAAGTGATGGCACATAAGAAAATGCCAAAATTATAGATTATTTTGTCTTGACTATGTTGCCATGTTTAATGAATGTTAACCAACTTAAAAAATCCCACATCCCACAGAGTATTGTCTCCTATTGTTATTCCAAGAATGTGTAGATTATCTGTAAATTAAATGTAAACTGAGCTCCAGGTGATGCCCAAAATTGCTGGGTTTGTGTTCTACAACAGACTGCCACAAGAGGGCATTCTCTCCCCAAAATTCATGCATTTTTTGTTAGTATGTTACTAAAAAAGCTTGAAAAGAGACAAAATGTGGCTGCATTATTTTATAAGGTCCTCCATTTCTGCTTATAAAGTGAACTTCGGATCCATGGGCCAGGGCATTTGTTGATGCTGAATTTTAACAGATATCTGGTTCCTCAAAGGCTGGGCTTCTCATTCAAGCAAACAGCTTCATTCTCTTGTAGTCCTTTAAATTTGCTTCCCGTCATTACTAAACTGGTGGTTTGCTGGTTTTCTCTTCCACAGGGATTTTTTGAAGAAGAGGAAGGTAAAGAATACATTTACAAAGAACCTAAGCTGACAGGTCTATCTGAAATATCCCAGAGACTCCTAAAGCTTTATGCTGATAAATTTGGAGCAGACAATGTGAAGATAATCCAGGACTCCAACAAGGTAAGGAGAAAAAAAATGGATTCAGCTTAAACCTCATACAAGAGTTTCCTTGATTCCTTTTAAAATAGAAGTGATATTTATAAGCCCTGGGTTAGCAACTTAATCTCTGAAAAGCATAGTGGAAAGATCCCCGGATTCACTCAAAATAGCCCACCTGAGGGTTTGGATGTTTGGGGGAGCACATTTTTCTATTTAAATCTTTGTTGGTAAAACTTCCAAGTTTTAAGATTATCATTATAATGGTAGAAGTCACCGAATTTTCTAATACATCAAGAGCTGGGCTTTAGAAAAAAAAAAACTTGTGAATTAGGCCAACTTTGTCTTGCTTCAAACTCACCTCAGTTTCCTCCCTCCCACCACAATCTCAAATACCAGGCTGACTTCAGTGATGCCCCCAGTACCCTTGGGATGTGATAACAATAGGGAATAGCATTAGATCTGCATGGTCCATGAGTAAAAACTTCTGAGTAAGCTAGGTGGTACAACCAGACCTCTAATCAGGAAGACCCAAGGTAATAATTCAGCCTCTACGCTTACTAGCTGTGTGACCCTAGGCAAGTCGCTTAACCTCTTTTTCTCAATTTCCTCCTCTGTAAGATGGGAATGATAATAGCATCTGCTTCCCAGAGTTGATTTGAGGATAAAATGAGATAATAGTTGAAAAGCGCTCTACAAACCTTAAAGTACTATTTAAATGATAGCTATCGTTATTACTGGGCAGGTAGGTGGCACAGTAGATAGAGTGCCAGTCCTGGAGTCGGGAGGAGCCGAGTTCCAATCCAGCCTTAGACACTAGCTGTATGATCCTGGGCAAGTCACTTCACCCTGTTTGCCTCAATTTCCTCATCTATAAAATGACCTGGAGAAGGAAATTGCAAACCGCTTCAGTATCTTTGCCAGGAAAACCCCAAATGGGGCCAAGCATGAAGAGTCAGACAGGACTGAAAACGAATGAACGACAAATGTGCAAAATTAGGGCATCAGTATAAATAAGAGGAAGACGCTGTTCTCAAGTTATAATCTAGTGAAAAGGATAGATAATAGGCATAATACAATCGATATTTACAAAGTGCTTTAAATTTTGTAAAGCATTTTACATGCCTTACCTCATTTGGATCCCACCACAATCTTGTTAGTTGTGTGAATCACACTTTAGAGTTGTTCTATTTCCAATTTCTGACTTTAGGGTCTCATGTCAATTAAAAGATCCCTATTACAGAAGATTGTGCTAAAAATGGTATGATTCTATATGCTGCATGCTATATAAATGTAGGCTACTGTTGATGTTTTTGAGGAGCCACTCACCACTCAGTAAATGGTACCGGATTAGGTCGCATAGGTAAATTATTCACGGATCAATCCAAAAGATATCTACCCTGTCCTCAAGAAGGTGACATTATAAAGTGGGCAATACTGACTTGAACATTTCTGCTTTAATAGAGCTATGTTCGCATTGTTAAGGGGATTCCTCCAATTAGTAAAAAGCATAACTCATCCGTGCCATTTCATCTGCATAATTCACACCCATATCTTTCCCCAGATGTTTCATTGAGAATACATCCAACATGTTGGGTGCCTTCCTATATTTATAAATATTTTATTGGTACCATTGTGATACTAGATAGTCATAGTACCAAAAAAATCCATAATGGAATAAACAATGGGAAATTCAATATGATATAATAGGAAAAGAGGCAGCTTGAAGTAATGAACAGAGGACTGACCTATTTGTCAAGAAGACCCAAATTCAAGTTCTGTCACTGACAGCCGTCACCAGGTATGCGATCACAAGCAAAGCACTTAGCCTCTCAGCATCCCCAGCACCTCCCTTAGACTGTAAGCTACAGACAAGCCGTCAACGTGATCCCGATTGACACTCTAGGATTTTCCCATATCAGTACAGTCCCGGGTCTGCTTCCCCACTAAAATATAAACAGTAATGAATAGCCTGAAAGTCAGAGGTTCCCGTTCTAGGTGTGCTATTGAATAACCGTGTGAACAGGGTATAGTTATGCAAGTCAATGAGTATCCATCCCTTTCACCTCTTCGGTAAAATGAGGAAGATCAGCCTCCAGGTTCCTTTTAGCTGGAAAATTCTGCGCTTTCTCAAACAGAAGACAAACACCGTGTTCACTTTGTTCAAGTATCGGGATGAAACGCGGGCCAAGAACGGCAAATGTTTTTATGTAATCCGTGCCAAACATTATCACGTGCTGAATATAGACATGGGGCCCTAAGACATCAAAACTATACTTTATTTTCAGACATACTAAGAGGTTTGTCTCTATAGCGCCATTTTCATCTTCTGAAATACTGTGTTCTTATGTCTTTTCTGGGATAATAGCAATAGGAAGAGACCGGGAGTAAAGAGACCGTTACTGGTTCTGCTAACAACAAACTTTTATTGTTATTCAGTCATTTTTAGTCGCGTCCATCCCTTTGTGACCCCATTTGGAGTTTTCTTGTCAGAGATGCTGGAATGGTTTACCATTGCCTTTTCTGGCTCATTTGACAGATGAGGAAACTGAGGCAAGCTGAGTTAAATGACTTGCTCAGGGTCACACAGCTAGTGAATGTTTGAGGCCGGATTTGAACTCATGAAAATGAGTCTTTTTGGTT
Organism: Phalanger gymnotis; assembly: GCA_028646595.1. NCBI lineage: Eukaryota > Metazoa > Chordata > Mammalia > Diprotodontia > Phalangeridae > Phalanger > Phalanger gymnotis. The sequence goes on from CM053626.1 coordinate 46,298,192, forward strand.
TTAAGCCCAGTGAGCTACACACTGCACCATCTAGCTGCAGACTATGTGTCTGTGTACAAACTATGCGTCTTTAAATAAATCACTTAGCCTTTCTGGGCCTCTGTTTCCTCATCCATGAAAAGAATAGGCAGACTTGGGAAAGGCCTTTGAGATCCCTCCCCACTCTAAAAGGACATGATTCTAAGATCCTGATAGGGAAGAAAAGGTGAGGAAGCACATTCTAGGAGATTGCATTTTACGTCGTTACAACAAGGGACCAACTTAAAAAATCCATCAAAATATATCAGTCCATCAGTTTTTCATTGCCGATAATGATGTTCCTACAGGTCAACCCCAAGGATTTGGATCCCAAATATGCCTACATCCAGGTGACCTATGTCACACCCTACTTTGAGGAGAAGGAAATTGAAGATCGAAAGACAGATTTTGAAATGCACCACAACATCAACCGTTTTGTCTTTGAAACTCCGTTTACGCTGTCAGGAAAGAAACATGGCGGCATTGAGGAGCAGTGCAAGAGGAGAACGATACTCACAAGTACGTGCTAGTGTGGCAGAGGGGCCTCATGGGGAGATCTCATCGGTGGCCAGATTTTTATGCTGGCCCTGGACCAAGCAACTCTCCATGCCTGAGATTAGTAGGTAGAGGGGGATGATGGATTGATTCGACAACACATATTATTGTCGACTCAGACTCAACATGGTGCCTTTGCCTAGGGTGTGTGCTATGCTTGGAATGCTTTCCCTCATGACCTCCAATTCTTAACTTCCCTGGCTTCCTCCCAAGATTCAGTTCGGATCCCACTTACGGGAAGCCTTCCTCAGTCCTTCCTCCTCTCCAATGCCTTCCCTTCTCTGATTGCTTTCCATGTACACTATATATCTGGTAGGAATCTGGCTAGTCATACACTGTTTCCCCCATTAGAGTGTATCCTCAGTTCTTAGCATAGTGCCTAGAACATAAAAGTGCTTAATGTAAGTGGGAAAGAGAAGGGAGTAAACAGTTATTTTGTCTTTCTTTAATTCAATTCGGTTACACTCAGCAAGCATTTATTAATTGCCAACTACATTCTAGGCACTGTACTAGACTTTGAGGATACTAAGAAAGAACCAGTCATTGCCCTCAGGAAGCTTATATTCTGCTTTCTTTCACCATGAACTCTTGGGAGGGCAGTGGGAAATAAAAAATCTTATTATAGCTGCTGCACCCAGTAAGCAGAATGGCAGTGACTTTCAAAATTCCAGGACTCCAAGGGACTCTCCATTCACCCCTCCTGCTGTCACAGCTAGGTCCCAATGAGCAAGCCTGCTGGATCTCAGTTTCCCCATCGGTAAAATGACAGGGTTGGACTAGATGATCTCTAAGATTCTTTCATTGAATATTAATGAAGTACTTAGTGCAAGGCGGTATGGTATTATAATGACCCATATAGCACCTTACAATCCACAAAATGCTTTATAAATATTATCTCATTTGACCTTCACACCAGCCCTAGGAGGAAGGAACTACTGTTACTCCCATTTTACATATCAGAAAACTGAACTGTTAAATGGCTTACCCATAGTGACACAGTCAGTAAGTATCTGAGGCAACATTTGAACTCAGATCTTCCCAGCTCCAAGTCCCGCACTCTAACCACTGCACCACCTAGCTGCCTGGTAGGGTAAAGAATGCTGGTCTTTGGCATTAGGAAAACTTGCTTCAAATCCCACCTCTGAAACATGAAAGTCTTCATGTCAAATTGGTTGAAGAAACTAGACATATTTAGCCTAGAAAAGAGAAGAGTGGGGGGGGGGCGGAGAGGTAGACATTAGAGCTGTCTTCAGATATTTATTTATAGGGCTAATTAAATTAAATTAAGTCAAATTAAAATCAGACCTTCTCTTCTGAATTTTAGAATACAGAGCTAGGGGCAGTGCATGGAAGTTGCAAATGAGCAAATTTTGGCTTGATATTAGGAAAATTCCCTGTTAATTAGAGCTACTCGAAAGGGGACTGGGCTCAAGAAGTAGCCAGTTCCTCCTTATTGGAGGTTTACAAGCAAAGGCTGGAAAACCACTTCTCAGGTAGAGCTTCAACCAGACAGTGTCTGGGATCTCTTCTAACTCAGATTCTGGGATTCTTGGAACAACTAGACTGCAAAGCAGATGCTAAGTACAGTGAGTAAGAGGCAGTGCAGAGTTCTGAGGCATCCTCTACTTGCTACTGCCCTGATCCTTTAAACACCCTTGAATTTCCTTTGTCCAGCAAGCCATCTGTTCCCCTACGTGAAGAAGAGAATCCAAGTCATCAGCCAGTCAAGCACAGAACTGAACCCCATAGAAGTCGCCATTGATGAAATGGCCAAGAAGGTTTCCGAGCTTAATCAGCTTTGCACAATGGACGAGGTAGACATGATCAGACTGCAGCTCAAACTCCAAGGAAGTGTCAGCGTGAAGGTATCTATGACTTGACTCAGTGTGGTGATGATGCATCTATCTATGAGAGATCTTTTTTCCTCATTTCTCTTTTTTTTCCTTTTTTTTAAACATTTTATTTAAAAATGAAGAGATAGTTATATAAGAGACAGCTCTTGGGAAATATGGGCAACATAAAAACAAGTGATGTCATTAAAAACTATTTTTAAAAAATAAAATGCTCTCTCAAGGGTTGAAATAAAAATTTGTTAAAACAGAAAACTTTTTTTCAGTACAGAAGGCAGGGTGTAGGCTAAAAGCTAAAACTCTTATTAATTACAAAGAGATTTCAATGCAAATCCAGCCATAATAGACACATGGGATCTATATATATGAATACATATATGCATATTTGTACATACAATTATATCTACATAGGTTCATACATGTGCCTGTGCCTACATATACCTTATTCCATATGCAGCTAAAACATCAGTTGTTCAAATTATATTAGCATGTATGTTGGTGTACCTCAATCAGTCAATTAGTATGCATCGGAAACTGTGCTAAGCTCTGGCAATACAAGTTATCAGTTTGATATGGAGATATGACATTTCTGGAATTTTTGAAGTCATAAGGAAAATGTAAGTTTTATAATACTTTTTTAAATGCTGCAAAATTCAGTTTTTCAATTCAGTTCAGCAAATACTGTCTTCTATGAACAAGGCAATGTGCTAGGTGCTAGGGATGTGAATATTTTTTAAAAATGGTCCCTGTCCTCAAGGAACTTGTACTCTACCAAGGAGGATAAGATATTTACACATATAATACAAACGGTATAATGGGGATAAAGAAAAAAAACTATTACCATTTTCTCCCAATGCTTTACATTTGAATCCAAATAGTTCTCAGGCATTAACATCCTTGCAGAAATGAAAAAAAAACTAACACATTTCTGAAATGTTTACCGACTTACCAGTGCTTCTGACTCTAACTGCTATCTCAGTAACCATCTGTTAATCACAAGTATCTATGGCTTGTTGAAATATAGTAAGTGGTGGAAGCCACCCTGTTTGCTTCTTTTTTCTTTCTTCTGCCCTAACTTTACTCTTTTCAGGCCCTCGGCCCACATTTTAAAAGTTACAAAGAATAAGCAATTCAGATCTTTCTTAGTAGTTATTCTGCTTTCAGATTTGAGAGTATACATATGCATGTATTTGTCTATTCAGCAACTATTTTGGGATTTCCTGTATGTATCAAGTAAGGAGGGAGGTGGTACTAGAGGTTCAGAAAATAATATGAGGCATCCTCCTTGCCCTCTAGTAGCTTACAGCCAAGTTTTGGAGATTAATACAAATAACTACGGTACAAGGTAATGTGTTGAAAAGGAGCAATCACTCAACTAAAATTGTCCTTTCTAAAGTCGCCAATAATCTCTTAACTGCTAAAGCTAAAAGTCTTTTTCTATTTTCAGTCTTTATCCTTCTTGAACGTACTGCTGTCTTTAATATTGTTGACCACCTTTTCCTCCTGGATACTCTTTCCTTTCTGGGCTTTTCTGACATTATTCTCTCCTGGTCCTCCTCCTCCTCCCTGTCTGATCATTCCTTTTCAATGTCCTTTGCGGGCTCATCACCTCTGAGTGCTCCCCAAGGCTCTGTCCTTAGCCCTCTTCTCTCTATGTATATACTCTCAGTGACCTCATCAGCTCCCAGAGGTTTATCACCTCGATGCAAGACGTCTCACATAGATCTCTATATCCAGCCCCAGCATCTCCCCTGAGCTTCAGCAATGTATCATCAGTTGTGAATTGCACATTTCATAATGGACATCCCAGAGGCATCTCAAACTCAGCCTGTCGAAAACAGCTCATTCTTTTCCCCAAAATTCACCAATCTTTAAAACTTCCTATTTCTGTCAAAAACACCAACATGCTTCCAGCCTACTAGGTTTATGGACTCAGTATTATCTCTCCTTTATCCCACATATCCAGCCAGTTGCCTAATCTTGTCATTTCTCCCTCCATGACATCTCCCATTTTTTTTGAGGGGAGGGCAGGGCAATTGGGGTTAAGTGACTTGGCCAAGGTCACACAGCTAGTAAGTGTGTCAAGTGTCCGAGGTCACATTTGAACTCAGGTCCTCCTGACTCCAAGGCCAGTACTCTACTCACTGCACCACCTAGCTTCCCCCATGACATCTCTCATTTATGACCACTTCCCTCTATTTGAATAGCCACTACCCTAGATCAATCCTTCATAACCCCTTGCCTAGACTCTAATTGATGTCCTCGTTTCCAGTCTCCTCTCATTCCAATCCTTTTTCCACAGTGGCTACCAAAGTGATTTTCCTTAAGGGCAGTTCTGACCATACCTTACTCAATGAACTCCAGTGGTTCCCTATTTCCACTAATGGAAAATAAATTTTTTTTTCCTTTTTAGCTTTTAAAGTCCCTCAGAAACTGTATACAGTCTATGTCTATAGTCTTATACGTTAATTCCCTTCCCACACTCTACAAGCCATCTAAACTGACCTCTGTTCCTCATACATAGCACTCTGTTTCTCCTCCCTGTGCTTTCCGTGTTGGCGATTGCCCATGTCTGGAATGTACTCCCTCCTCAGATCCACCTCACAGAATTCCTCTCTTATTTCAAGACACAGCTTAGGCATCCCCTTCAACATGAAGCCTTTAGTGGTTCAGTCCTCCTTCCAACTAGCTTGTATCTATTCTACTTATGTTTATTCAGTATAGACGTAAATATGGACATGTCTCATCTATTAGACTGTCAAGTCTTGAGAAGAGATCTTGTTGTATTCATTGTATTTGCATCTCCAGCATGGAGGCAGTTAATAAATACTTGTCAATGAACTGACTGGTCAATCTCTCTGAGCTGGAGGGGTCAGGTGAAACTTCTCAGAAAAGGTGGGATGTGAGCTGGGCCATGAAAGATTGTTGGTAGTTTGATATGTGGCCATAGAAGAATGACCTTAATTAATGCTGGTTAATTTATTGATTGATTGATTGACCTCTAACAGCCTAAAACCATTCTTCCCAATAGGTAAATGCAGGGCCTATGGCTTATGCCAGAGCTTTCCTTGAAGAAACAAATGCAAAAAAATATCCTGATAACCAAGTAAAGCTTTTGAAGGAAATTTTCAGGTAAACTTTTTATTGCTTTTGAATCTTTTTTTCTCCCTAGGAGGGAAAGAGGGAGGGGAAAGGAGGCCAATAAAATGTGACTTAAGGTATGTTGTCAGTATATAAGGGAAGGCCAGACAAAAGGTCTCACAGAAGACAGCTCGTGTTCAGTGATGGCATGATACTTTCTTCCATCAGCACATTTTTTAGACCATATTTAACCTGCTTGCTTCTGTCACCAAAGGCAATTTGCAGATGCATGTGGGCATGCCCTCGATGTTAATGAGCGCCTCATTAAAGAGGACCAGCTGGAATATCAGGAAGAAATGAAGTCTCATTACAAGGACATGATCAGTGAACTCTCCACAATCATGAATGAGCAGGTGAGTGAGGTTTTTAATTCCTTATCAATCCCAGGCCAAGAAGCTTCACAAAGTTTATCTGAAGGGGTGACTGATCTAGTTAACTTTAAGCCCAATGTAAGAAGCAGATGCCGGAGCGATCACCTTGCTACTAAATAATTCAGTCTATCCCTAAGTTAACTATCAGATATACACTCAGTATCTTTCCTCCCCCAGGTAGAACGCCCACTGCCTCAAAATAGCACTGCTAATGGAAAAAGCCATACTTCTAAGCATATTCCTGCCTCTCTTAGCTGCTACCGCCCTCCCCATCCTAATATACCTGGCTTCTCCACATCAGGTTACATAGGGGATGAAATCCCAGGTCTGATGCATAGGGAACCGGTGATCTTGAACCAAGGTGTCAAACACAGGCCCTTACAAAGTGTGAACCAAATTAAAATGCAATGGGGAAATATTTAAGAAAGCACACAAAAATACAATAAAACATAGAAATTTTATTATGACATTTTTAAGTCAACATGGCTCCCACAGGAATCCTTATGTACAGCCTAGTTGCTCCCATTTCTATTTGAGTTTGACAACATTGATCTAGAAGACGAAATAAAGAAGACAAGAGTTTAGGCCTAGATTTGTACTAACCTAATTATGCCCCTACAGAAGCCAGCCACTCAACAAAAAAGTTTCTGCTGAATCAGGGTCAAACTCAATCTTTGCCTGAAGGAAGTGTTTCCTGTATTCCTATAATCTAAGGTGCTAGATTTACTTCAAGCAGAGTGAACTGCATTCTTTCACAGTTTTGTCCCTTGAAAATGCAAGCTGTTTGATAAAAGTATGTCTCTGCACAACAGAGAGGAGGAAGGAGGGAGGGAGAGACAGATAGACAGACAGAGAGAGACAGAGAGAGAGAGAGAGAGAGAAAGGGAAAGAGAGATCCAACTCCTTGAAGGCAAGAACTGTACTTTATGTCACCTCTACATCATCAGCCTGTGTGGGACATGATTTTCAAATAATAGGAGAGACATCTTTAGGAGAAACAAAGTAAATTTATTTTACAAACCTTGCAAGATTTGAGCACATCTCCATAATGGAGGAGGCGAGGTAAAAGGGAACCTGCCTTAATTTATACTCTTAATGAAAAGATTCCCACCCACCTCTATCCCTTCTCACCATTGGCTGGGAGGTAGGCTTAACAGTCTAGGTGCAAAAACTAGACAGAGGATCAAGGTTGATCCAGTCCATTCAGATTTTCCCTATCGGAACTCAACTGCCAGGGTGGCATCTGAAAGTTTAGAAGAAAAAATGGGGGTGGGGTGGGGAGGAGAGACCTTCCTGGAGCAGAGAACAAATAGCTCACAGGAAGTTCATTATCTTCTAACATTTGAGAGGGGAGGGGAGGGCATGCCCATAGCTCCAGGCCCTGACCCTCCAGAATCACAAGGCCAAATCTCAAATCTCTCCTACTCCCTTAGACATTACCCTGTGAAGTCTTCACAATTATCCATCCCATTCAAGCCCTATATGATACATTATACTAAATGAGTTGAATTATATTCAATTATCTTCTCTCAACTCAATCCGGGCAGGGTTCCTAGAAACTGGGTGATTAGAACTGGACCTAGCTTTTTGGTCTGAACTGTATGTATGTAAGGGCAAGAAGGAGCAAGGGTTTGAGGGAGGAGTAGACAACCATATGCCATTTTGGAGATAATTTGCTGGTAATCTTGCCTCTGGTGGGGCAGCTGGAGCCACTTGTCTCAGCTTTGGGTTTTGTGAGAACTCCCCTGGCTGTTGATGTTAAGAAATCTCCCATTGAAAGAGAATTCAAAGGCCTGGGGAGACTACCTTGTAAAAGTCATCAACTCTGATAGAATTCACACCTTGTATCAAGTTTCATTGTCTCAGTACAGGGTATTATTATCTTGAAAGGTATGCTCCCAGATCTTAAGAGCATCCATATTGTGATAAGTTGAATGACTGCGCAATCAGTGGCTGCTATAGCAGGTGTGGACTCCTACCCCTTTGATACAGTAAGACTTGAATAATGATAAAGTCTGGGCAAAAAGAAATGGATATCCTATACACTGGGACAAGTGACTGCCCAAGGAAGATTGCTAAAGATGAGGGGCACATGGCTTTCATAAAGGGTGCCTCATCCAATATAGGCATGTGGGTAGAACTTTCACTCTTGTCCTGTATGATGAATTGAAGAAAGTAATCTAAATACCTCCTAATTAAAAATGGAAATGGTGACTATAGATTGTATAGAATACTTGACCATACTTGGCATTTTGGACCACTGACCTTCAAGAAATTCCTGTCCTCTTTTTTATCCAGGCCAGATCATGTTTGTAGAGGAATCAAGAAAAACTCTTAGAAAAAGGGACAAGTTTATTGTGATCCATTTTTCACTCAACGGAATTGACGATTTATTGGTTTGGGGAAAATTATGGTCACCATGGGTCCAAGAAAGCAGATCCATTTAGACCATCTAATTTAAATGCTATTTTGTAGAACCATGAATTTGTGTTTCAGTATTTTTTAAGTTATTTCTATCATTTGTACTTAAGAACTATACATATATGCATTATGTATATATATAATATATATGAATATATATATATATATATGAAATCCCAGGTTCCCTATGCATCAGACTTGGGATTTCACATATTTATATATATACATATATATATGCATATATATACACAGATGAATATTTAGTAGTTATGATCTTTGTTGGGCATTCTGCTGCAAGAACACTAAGTACACAGAACACTCTGAGACTCCTTATGTAACAACTGGATTATCCAATAAAAAGGAAAGGGAAAGGGCAGGGAAAGGGCAGGGAAAGGAAAGGAAAGGAAAGGAAAGGAAAGGAAAGGAAAGGAAAGGAAAGGAAAGGAAAGGAAAGGAAAGGAAAGGAAAGGAAAGGAAAGGAAAGGAAAGGAAAGGAAAGGAAAGGAAAGGAAAGGAAAGGAAAAGACTGGTTTTTGAGTAAAGGATGGGTATTATTTTTAGATGACATTTCCTAGAAATGTATGATAAGGCACAAAATTAGGAATGGCAAACAGAAAACTAAAAGGCTGAGTATATGTTTCACTTCTTTTATGGGTAAGAGAAATAAGCCTAATAAGTTGGCCAAGGTGAAAAAAGCAATGATGTTCTTTTCAATCATCTGCGTAGCCTTTGAAAATAAAACTTAGAGCACAAATACTTTTTTTCTTTTTTTCTTTCCTGACAGCTCTGTCATGGTCCGTGTTTATACAGCTTCTGTTCTTCTATGTCTAACATTTCCCTCAATACTGTAAGCAAAAGTGGTATGTTTCGCTTTTCTTATGTCTATATGTCTTTTGTTGTCTTGCCCATTCCTGTCTCTTGCTGAATCTTCCCTTTTCCCTTGCGTCTTTCACCTTCTCTGAAAGCTCATTGCTGATTAGCATAAATGATAAATAAGCCTCATTTGCTCATTCCAGCTCCACACAGTAACCTCTGAAGTTGTATAGGAGAGGGGAAAAAATCCCATTTGTCACAAATTCTAGTACTGTCATAACCATAAGCAGCAGCTCTACCATAAGAGCATTTCTACCTTTCTTAGACTTAGGCATCTTCGGTCTGTGATGCGGGTCAAATAATTCAATTAGTAAATAACATCCTTTTACACAGAGGACAGTTTGCCTTTCTCTATGTCATTATTGTTTGTGCTGCCAAAAACAAAAATCCATTCTGGATTAATCTCATTCCATTTTTTCAGAGGGTTACTGGGCAGGTAGATCAGGGGACCTCTATAGACATAGTATAACTAAATACTAGCAAAGCATTTGGCAATTTTTCATGATATCGTTGTGGATAAGACAGAAGAAAGTGAGATGGACAATCATATAGTCAGATTCATTCATAACTGGCAGAATCACTGGATATAAAAAGTATATATCGATGACTGATGTTACCCCAGGGGGAAGGTCTGCAGCCAAGTATTACATGGCTCCATCATTCATCCATAATTTTAACAGCTATTTGAATAAGGACACAGATGCAGATTTATCAAATTTTCATCATATATGAAGCTGTGGGATATTTTGAGAATCTATTCAAAATGATATCAAAAGGTTACAACAATGGGCCAAATAAAAGAGGATGACATTTCACAGATATAAATGTCAACTTTTGCACTTTCTTTTGTTTTGTTTTGTTTTTAATCATATACATTCAACATAGTAAAAGTAGAAGTTCATGTTAAAAAGACCTGCCAATATGAATTGAATGGCAACTACAGTAAAAATTAACATTGTAACGTGGCTATTGGGAAATCTAATTTGATCAAGGGCTGCCTTAATAGAACTGTAGTGTCCCAATCAAGGGAGGTCCACTGTGCCTATTCCTCATCAGCCCATACCTGGACTACTGGTTTCAGTTCCAAATACCTGTTTTATGAGCAACAATGACAAATTAGAATACATCTAGGATGGTAAGGAAGCCCAAAACCGTGTCCTGCGATGAGCTGAAAGAACCAGGGATGTTTAACCTAGAAGAGAGAATACTTAGGCTTTCATTATAGCTGTCTCTAAATAATTGAATGCCTTATATTTGAAAAACAGATTAGGCTTACTATATATGGCCCAACATGTCGGAATTAAGATAAATAGATGAATTTTTTTTATTCTAAGGGAAACTTCTTTATAATTAGAGCTATCAAGAAATGGAGTAAACTGAATCTATAGGTAGTGAGTTCCACATCACAGAAGGTGTTCAAACAAAAGCTAAATGGCAGGGGTGCTGTAAAGAAGAGTGACGCGTTTGGTCGACATTGACCTAGTTGGTCTCTAAGATTCCTTCCAAGTTTAAGGGTCCAAGACATTCTATAAATACATTCGCAGATAGTACTGAACCCTCCAGTGCTTCCAAAAATAACCAAAAGAAAATCCTTCTTTAGTAGATTCCAAGGTCAAATATCCTATTTCTTGACTTTGGGTTTCATTTTCCTGTAGGAAGATGTTATCAATTAAGGACAAAGACTGATGCTATATCCCATTGCTCCTATCCCTGAGAACAGATCAGGAATTCTAAGGTCATAGCTAGTAAATGAAAACCAAGATTTTTATCTGCCACTGGCTGACCTCAGAAAAGTCACTTAACCTATTTGAAGCTCAGTTTTTTCATGTTATAAAATGAGAAGGTTGGAGTAAATGACTTAAAATCCCTCTTAGAATTCTATCATCCATGATTCTGTATGTTAAACATGATACTCTGATTTGGTCATTTAAGTATATATTAAACGAGAGATAACAGTTCAGTGAATTCAGCTGTGGTCATTGGTATCGATCTGAAACTGGAGAAGGGAACAAATCAATTCTTTCCCATTCTGAATCATCACGTGGAGTGTTTATTATTACCTGTATTTCTGCCGTTTTTCAGGCAAAATTTCTAGTAAATCATAGGCCTTGGTTCTTTTGATCATTGCAGTTATGTATGTCCTCTGGATACAAAGGCCTGTGAATGCCATTAAACATAAAAAGAAAATGCATGTATAATCTATGGAGATAGAGTAGATATAAGACTCTCTATTTTGAGCTAGAAAAGATCTAGAAGTCTTCTACTCCAAGGTTTTCAGGTTACAGAGATGGAAACTGAGGCTGAGAGATGCAAAATGATTTGCCCTTGGTCTCATATCCAGTCAGTGGCAAAACCAGGACTTGAACCCAGGTCCCTCTGACTCCAGTCCAATGGCCTTTCTACTACATTGTCATGTTGCTTCTCAAATGGTCAGTCTGGGTTTCCCTTGAAGCATCTTCAGCCCCAACCTGAAAAGTAAATGAAATGCAAAGGATATGCATTTATAGTTCCATTATCAAAGCAAAAACTAAATACCATAGTCATTCCATATGCCACCCCCCAGTTTAGCAACTTCAGGATGGTTGAAAAGTGCCAGAATCTAATCTCCGATGCCACAACTGTAATAAAGACACCAGGAAAGGGAATGATGTATCCAACACTGGAAGGAAATTCAAAATAGTCTTCGTAATATTCTTCAGTAAGAAAACATATTTAAGGTTATTTTTTAAATGACTGATGACTTAATGTTACTAGATCCGATTCATATCTGGCCCATTAGAAAAGCATTCAATTATATTTCAGATCTTTTGAAGGTGAAGCCCAGGAGAGGAAAAGGTTGGCTAGTATTTTTCCAGGAGCATGCACAATGAATTGAAATTTCAGCTGTCTCTCTTTTTACCACACAGAACTGGAATAAATGAAATGTAAGCTTTCATGACAGTGTAAAATTACAGAAAATCTCAATGATGTTAATAATGTCTGGTGCACCCTTGATTAAAGGAACTGCTGGTTACAAAGTTATCTCTTCAAATTGTGCTCTTATTATCAGAATTTGTGCTTAGATCCAAAATCTACAGAATTACCTTTTATAAGATGTCATAAAGAGTTCTTTGTTAAACATATTTTAAAACCTCAACAATGTAAATTTCTCATTTTTAAACATACACAAGACATTAACCATGATTTTTTGACTTGACGTTTCTCTTAAAGATTTCGTGCAAGGAGGACCCATCAAAGCAAGGAGTGGAGCGAACTTATCCTCGTGTCATTAGTAGGACAAGCAACCCCCCACAGACAACCTTGGCTTCTCCCAGTACCGATGTCTGATGCCAGCCACAACCCTGGTCAGACCTCTACCTCTAGAGGACTTTGGCATCTTTGAGCCAATCATGAGGGCTACAGTGAAACTGGCGAGGGAAAGATGGTTTTAATTTATTCTAAGTCTTCATGGTGTTAATATATTATTTTTTACATTGCTAGCTTGAGAATTTTGCCAACTCCAGTATTTGCACATTTCCTATGGTTTTGTTTTGTTTTGTTTTTTGTTACTGAGCAAAGTTTATGGAGCCAGGCTGCATATGTGCTATAAATTTCCAATAGATGTGGAGCTCAGCAGCAAGCAGGGAATTTGCTGTGAGAATAGGTCTAATACCAAGTCCTAGTATACATATTTTAAAGGTCACTGTGGGTGTTTTGTAACATTGAAGCCTATTTCAGTTGTAAATAGAAGATGTGTAAAATATGTCATTTTTACAAAATTGAACAAAAGAGACTTTTTAGTTCATACTTATGACAATACTAAAATTATATGGATAACCTTTGAGATACCAGTATATTAAAATATTTGTGTATGTGTACAAAAGTGTTGATAAAGGCTAATCTTTGAAGCTTGTGGAGTTATTTTATTGTAACATATGCTCTTAGAAGCAATGAGATATGAAATGACTGTGGTATATTTTTTTCGTTTTGTTAATAGAAATAAAAATACACGTACTTTTCATCTTGTATGCTCTTCAGATTGGGACCAAAGGGACTTTTTTAGAAATTCAGGGAAAGTAACTTAGCTGCCCCCTACCCATCACTAACACCCAAACTGGTGGAGGCAAGCACAAGGAATCATATCTCAGCCTCAGAGTTCCTCCAGAGGTCAACTAGGGTGTCTTTCTGCCAGCAATCAAGCAAAAAATATTTATTAAATGCCTATAACTCTCTAGGCATTGTGCTAAATACAGAAAATACAAAAAGGAAGGAAGGAAGGAAGGAAGGAAGGAAGGAAGGAAGGAAGGAAGGAAGGAAGGAAGGAAGGAAGGAAGGAAGGAAGGAAGGAAGGAAGGAAGGAAGGAAGGAAGAAAGAAAAGAAAGAGAGAGAAAGGAGAGAGAAAGAAAAAGGAAGGAAGGGAGAGAGGAAAAAAGAGAGGAAGGAAGGAAGAAAAGGAAAGAAGAAGAGAAGGAAGGAAGGGAGGGAGGGACGGAGGAAGGAAGGAAAAGAAAGAGTACCTGCTCTCTTGGAGCTTCCATTCTATCAGAGGAGACAGCAGATGTGAGTAGATACGAAATAAATGAGGTAATTTTGAGTGGGGAAGCACTAGTTTGCGGGGGGAGGGTCAGGGGGAATAAAATTCTGTAACAAGTCACTTCAACATATTCTGGTTGTTTACCCAAACCAAGCTTCATAAGATGGTCTTTTGCCCTGACAAAAGGAACTGGTAAGGCATTACAGTTTCTTGATCCAATTTTCCAGGCCCTTTTAATCCTTCCCTATTATTTAACCTAGCCCATCTTTATGCTTCCCCATTGCTAAAGCCCAGGGGATGTTAGCCCAGCAGAATTATTTATAGATGTGAGAATAAACCAATATTGCTCAGATTTTGAGTTTTTAGCTTTACTATTTTCTAGTCACATATCTATCCTCTTTCTCCAAGAAATACAAAGGATTTTGATAAAATTAATGAAGCCTCAAATCCTATTTATAAGGAACAATGAAAGATATTTGTAAGTGGAAAAACTGAAAGCCCAAGCAATGGCCTAATTCTAAATATCACCTGATTAAGTTTACCCAGAGAGACATTAAGCTAGGACTAAACTTTAAATGGCTTCTTAGACCACAGAACCTGGTGATGTTTATTCATTCACTCATCTCTCCATGCACCTTCGCCTTCTCCCGTATGCTGCCAGGTTTCTGAACTCCAATTATCTAGATAGTAAATTGTAATGTTTATCTTCACTTTGGTAACCTTGATCTTAGCAATAAAAGCCTATTGACTATATACACAATTTCCCTGTCACAACATTTACATACTTTGAGTAATTTATTTTCCTGTTCATTTGGAAAATGACATAAGGAGGGTCAGAGCAAGCATATTTCCGGTAAGGTTTTTAGATCTTGAAAGAGGCAGTGTGGCAGCTAACATCTTTCTGTGTGTACAGAGACTTTCAATCATGTTCAGCTGAAGAGAGTAATTATTTTCAAAGTGTTAGTCTCCAGTCCCCAAATGTTTTGCTGCAGAAGGCTTTCACAGCATTTGCAGGTTGATGAATTCTCATCTCATTATTCACATGCTTGAGGGATTGGACACAGGAATGAAATATGAGTGGTTCCCATGAGTTTCTGGGAAATGGAAACACATTTTCTAAAATAAAATTAAAAAGTCCAAAATGCTGTAGCAAATGCGATGCAAGGATGTGAGAATACACTAACCAGGAATATACAAAAGTTCAGCAAATAGAGGGTGGTAGAGTGAAAAGAGGAGTTGGCAGGAATTCAAGAGAACTGGGTTCTAGTCCTATCTAGAACAAATTGTGTTGACTTGGGCAAGATCCTTCAGCCCTAGGGTCATCGGTTTCCTCATCTTTAAAATGAGGGGATTGGGTTGAATCATCTTTAAGGTTACTTTCAGCTTTAATATTCTGTGAGTCTGTCAAACTTTTGCCTACTAGGAGCCCCACATCCTGCAACACATGTCAATAACCAATTTTAGCTAATAGAGTCTTCTAAATATCAAGGTAATTACAGAATGATAGAATCTCGGAGTTGGAAGAGACCTCAGTAACCATCTAGTTCAACCTATATTTAAAAGAGAATCCTTGCTTCACGAATACCTGCTCATCCAACCTTCTCCCAAAGACTTCCAACATTGGGGAACTACCATGTGCTAGGGCAGCACTTTTCATTTTCGGATAACTCCAAATGGTAGAAAGTTGTTCCTTTATCAAGCCTAAATTTGTCTTTTTGCCACTTCTTGCTGCTCTTATTTCTGCCATCTGGGACTAAGGCAAAAAAATGTAATCATTCTTTCATACTAGCCCTTCAAGTATTCGAAGATAGCCATCATCCTAGTAGCCCTCTCCAATTCCCAAGACTTACCTTTTCCAGGCTATTTCCAGTTGCTTCAACTGATCCTTCCATGGTATGAACTCAAGTCCTTTCCCCATTCTAACCGTTCTCTTTTGGCCACACTCTAGCTTATCAATGTCCTTCCAAAAATGTAGCAATCAGAACGAGACACCACTAGTGTGGTCTGACCAGGGGAGACTAAATCAGAACTCTTCACTCCTCATTCCTAGGTGTTTTAATGGAGCCTATGACTTCATTACACTTTACTGTTCTCATACCAGATCTTTTTCAAACTGCTATCTAAATACCTCCTCTATCTTGTTTAAAGATATCTTTTGAACCCATGTAAGACTTGACATTTACCTGTATTAAATTTCAGATCATTCTATTTGGTCCTCTGTCCTAGCCTGTCAAGATCTTTTTGAATCCTGCTGACATTCAGTGTATTAGCTATCACTCCTATTGTACCTTTGATGATGTGAAACCTACAACTGAAATATGACTCTGGAAGGGTTTGCCTTACTTAGGAAAAAAGCCAATTTTAAGATCTTTATCCAAGTCTTTATCATTTTTATCTTTATCATTTATGACTCTATCCAAGTCATAGATAAAAATGTGACACAGCACAGAGCCATTCCATGTCCCCTTCCAAGATGGCATCCAACTGTTACTAAGTATTCTTTGGGTCCAGACCTTTAACTAGCTCTGAGTCCACCTGATTATATGTTATAATCATCTGGTCCCTATGGCTCCTTTTTCTACAAGGATAGCATGAAGGATTTTATGAGATGCTTTGCTAAAATCTAGGTAAACTTTGTATCATTCTCCTGCTCTATAAGTCTACCGACTCTCTCAAAAAAGGAAATGAAGTTATCTGATGTGATGTGTTCTTGATCAAGCCATGCTGGTTGTTTGTGATCCCTGCTTCCTTCTCTAACAATCCTTTAAAAACATTCTAGAATTTTGCCAAGAATAAAAGTTAAGCTCACCAGACTCGAGTTTGCAGATCCCATTCTGGCTCCTTCTTTTAAAAATTGGACATGGCAGGGTGGAGCCAAGATGGCGGCTGGAAAGCAGGGACTGGAGTGAGCTCCCCGCCAAGTCCCTCCAAAAACCTATTAAAAAATGGCTCTGAACTAATTCTAGAGCTGCAGGACACCCAAAATAGCAGACAGAAGCAGGGCTCCAGCCCAGGACAGCCTGGATGGACTCTGGGTAAAGTCTTTCCTGCACAGAGCTGGGAGAGCAGCAGAGCCCAGTGTGGGCGGCACAGACCAACTAGAGCAGGAGCTGGGTGGAGCATGCCCTAGAGCCCTGAATCAGTGAGCTGTGGCAGCTACCAGACTTCTCAACCCACAAACACCAAAGACAACAGAGTAGGTTAGTGGGAAAAGCTGCTGGGGACAGGGAGTTTGCGGTTTGGCCACCGCCCCGGGGGGGCAGCACAGGTAGCGCAGCTACAGAACTACAGCTGCAGTTGCTTCAGTGACCAGGCCCACCTGGTAGGAGGAATTAAGTGGTAGATCAGAGCAGGAGTACAGAGCCTGCTGAAGATCTAAGTCTAGTCCAGGTTGGGTGTTCTTGGGGAAGGAGGAGTGCTGGCGAGGCAGCGCATCCGCCCAAGCTTGGAACATAGAACTCTTTACTCTACAAGCAGTCATACCCCACTGAAAAACTCAAGGATCAAGTAAGTTGTCTGGGAACATGACCAGGCAGCGAAAACGCACCCAGATTCAGTCTCAGACTTT
>CM053626.1:46316002-46337204 GCA_028646595.1 Phalanger gymnotis
TCTCTCTCTCTCTCTCCCTCTCTCTCTTCCTTTCTCTCTTGCCTCCCTTTCTCCCTCCCTACTCTTTCTCTGTCTCTCTCTTTTTGCGTCTCTCCCTATGGTGCCCAGGCTGCCCCAATCTGGTTCTCCCTTTCTTAGGCAGCTGGTAACCCCTACTCATGGAAGGACACCATAATTGTACTGTATCTAGAGCAGACATCCAGTGACTTTAGCGTCCTATAGCTTAGCACTCCTGAACTCAAGCTATCCACTGGCATCCCAGGAGCAGGGATTACAAACATGTTCCAACTCTATCTTTAAATCTATAATCTAACTCAATTCTCTTATTTTACATAGAAGGAGGTGGAAGCTCAGTGTGGTTAATCTTTTCTATGCTTCTCCCTAGTGCCATAATTTTTCCAGAACTCTCTTAGCTAACCCAAGCCTGTTTTTTTTAAATTCATTATTTTGGAAATACAACTCTGTGTGTGTGTGTGTGTGTGTGTGTGTGTGTTTTCTTCACTCCCAGCCATTATTCAGCTCAGTGTTTAATCCTTTGCTTAATGGTAACCCAATAGATCTAAACTACACTATCTCTAGTTAAAACATATGCAAGCATACCAATCGTTTGGCATATTTAGACATAGTTAAATAGAAGAAAACATGGTGTCCTCCAATGCAGAGATATTCAAGAAGACATATAAAAGGAAGGGCTTTTCTTTGGAACTTTACAAATAAATGTTGCTGTCTTATGAATTGTCCAGGGACATGCCTTCAGCACTAAACTGACGACAGTGTGTGTGTATTTGGAATTTAATCTCCTGTTGCTTTCTTGCATAGGTGAGAAGACCAAGTATGGAATTGATGTTGAAAAGATCAATTGTGGAATTGATCCAAGAAAAGTTGGGAATGCTTTAAGTTATAAATAAAAATTTCAAGTAGATCCAACATATTGATTTTGCATCTTTTTGTAAAGATTTTTTTTATCAAAATGACTGGAATCTATTATTGCTTAATGCTTAAGTATGGTGATGGATGAATTTGATATTGAGGTCTGGGCACTTAACAGGATAATAATAAATGACATTTATAAAGCTCTTTACAATTTGCAAAATGCTTTACAAACATTATCCTATTTGAACCTTGCAACAATCCTGCAAGGTAGGTTGATAATGAAGGTGTTATTACTCCCATTTTACAGATGAGGAAACTGAGGCTCAAAGAGATTAAATGGTTTACTCACAGTCACACATCTGAATAAGGATTTGTGAGGTAGGATTTGAGCCTACGTCTTCTGGACTCAGTTCCAACATTCTACCCACACTGTTTCCACAGGCCTTCTCCCAACCAAATTGTTCTGACTTCTCACTTAGGAACTTGTGTGATTCATGACTTGTGTCTGTCGATAAATTAGATGTTTGAGGGGGCTAAGATGAGCAAGAGGGACCTAGTAGATGCCTGACTTGATTGACTGTATAACCAGTGTGTATAGCATATGAAATAGAGGACAGTTTGGTACAGAAACTTCTCCATTTCTTTGAAAGTCAGTACATTTAAGGAAGTAAGCAGCTAGCTAGACACATAATGTCCAATATGGGGACTGTGAGAGCAAAGACAGAATCATGGGGGTGTTTCCTACAGCTTAGGAACAGGATAGAAAATCACCTCTTTGGGGAAAAGAATATCTTCGTTCAACTGTGCGAAATATTTCGTTGTAGCTCTGTCTTTGGCCCGGTATACTTTGTAATTTTGAAGGCAGATTGATGCCCACTCACATCATGACTAGTCACCACTCTCCCAGGTTCTCACAATGAAAAAAACAAAGATACAAGCAAATAAATATCAGAGGTCAGAACAATGGTTTATGTCAACCAAAATAAGACAAATGAGAAGCAGTGTCTATGGGCCACAGCAAAAATACATTACATTCCAGCAGAATGTAAGCTCCTTCAGAATGGTAATTTTTTGTTCTGTCTTTTTTTTCTCCAAAGCCTTTCTCAAAGCAAATACCTGATGGATGCTTGTCAGAAGAGATTGGATTGGTAACAGTCTACGAGTCTTTAAAGGCTGTCATGTAGAAGAAGGATAAGATCCTGATCTCTACTGAAACAATGACAAAGTTAACCCTTTCTTGCACTGATCCAATCTAGTAATTTGTAGAGGTACATTAGGAATAATGAAGGATTCAAGCCCTGGCCTCAGCCTAGTTATGTCACCTTGGGCAACTCTCTTTCCCTCACTGAGCCTTTTTCCCTGTATCTGTAGAATAAGGGTTTTGGACCAGATAGTCTTTTGATATTGTTCTATCTATGTATCTATCTATTATCTATCATTATATTAAATAATATACATATTTCAGTAGGTACATTGCCCTTCTCTAGGTATGTTGTTATATTCTTTGCTTTAGGAGGTAAGGGAGAATCATAGACATTAAGAGGCTATCTTGTCCAATTTGTGCTTGGATTGGAATCTTCTCTAAGCCACTTCTGACAACTGGCCATGGGATCATAGACTTAGTGCTGGAAGGAATCCTTGAGGTCATCATATTCTCCCTCTTCCTTAACCCCCACCTTATTACATATCTGAAGAAACTGAGTCCAGAGAGCTTAAATGATTTTACCCCAAATCACATGTTGTAAATGAAAAAGTTGGGGTTTGACCCTAACACCCTTCTATTATACTACGACATTTATATATGTTTTATGTATATAGTTACATATACTACAACAGCTTTTGCTTGAAGATTTCCATTGAATGGGAACCCACTACCTCTTGAAGCTGCCCAATTGTCTTTTTGATAGTTCTGATTGATAGTAAGTTTTTTCCTTCCCTTGACATCAAATCTGAATTTTCTCTTCAAGCTTCCAGCTGTCACCCCTCTTTCTTTCCTCTAGGGGCCAAATAAAGCAAACCTCGTACCTCTTGTAAAGGACAATCATTCAAATACTTCAAGACAGAAAACATGTTTCCCATAAGTCTTCTCTTCTCCATGCTAAACATTCCCCATCCCTTTCACTGATCTCTATTTGACATGGTCTCTAGTCTTGTTCTTTACCATACTGGTTGCCTTCCGTTGGATGAAGGAATTAAAAGCTTTCTAGGTGTCAAATGCTGTGCTAAGGACTGGGGATATTAATACAAAAGCAATACGCCTAAGCTAGGGGCCTTAGCATTTATGTCTGCTCCTGTATCTCCTCCTCCCATTTCTGTCTCCCTCTCCCATGCCAGCTCAACAGCCTGGGCTTCCAGATTCTAGCTTCGAGCTGCTCCTTCCTGAGTGTTTTCTGGCTACAGTGATGGATTGCAGTAGGGAACTGACCATTAAGCTGGAGCCTCTGGAGTCCATCTACCTGTATTCTTTCACAATTTTATCAGGAAATCCGACCAGTTTCAACATGACTCTGACATCTGAAGCAGGAGAAAATGATGAAAAACTGCCCCAACAACCCTTAAGTTTCCTTGTAGAGAAAAGCACCCAGATGAAATTCCTCACTGTGAAAGATTCGCTTCAGGAAAATGTAGAAGACAATGATGTCTCAGCTATATTAAAATTGCTAGAATTCTGGGCAGAAGAAAACCTTGGCATGGTGATAAGCTTTCCTGTAGCATCAGCTGTTCAATAAAAAACTAATTGAAACCGTAGCTCAAAACAAGAGGTGGGTGGGGCATAGGGACTTGGCATCAGGAAGAGTTGGGTTTAAATCTTGCTTCAGGCACTTACTAGCTGTGTGACTTAGCCTCTCTGCCTCAGTTTCCTTATTTGTAAAATGAGGATAATAATAGCTCCTGCCACCCAGGATTGTTGGGAGGATCAAATGACATAATATTGGTAGAGCCCTTCCCAAATCTTAAAGTGCTATAGAAATGACAGCAGTTAGTATTATTGTTATGATTTGTTATAAATAAAAAGCAAATAAGAAAAACAGAAGAAAAGAATCAGGAGCCGCAGAGAGGCAATATTTCTGTCACACCTGTAACAATTGAGAATTTCATGAGTAGGAAGGCTGTTGGAGGTAGAACTCTTAGAAATTAAGGGGAAGAGAATGAAGGAGGAAGAGAAGGCTGGAAAAAAATAAATTAAGCGGAAGACAGCTGTCTGAAACATCATAATCTTGACACATCTGATCTCCAGCTCCCAGAAAGCTGGCAGCAGTGTAAAAGTGGATGAATCATTTTTCCAAGAAATGGATGACTTGCAGCCAGAGGAGAGGTCGGTCCTGATTAAACTCTGATTGATTTAGAGAGTGACTAGTGACCACATTGACTAACGAACTGGTCCTGTCAGCAGGGTGAGAATCCCTGTCTTTCATTTGCCACTTGCAGAGAAACTAGAATGCCACAGTATCTGCTGTCCTTGCTGAGTGTGCATTGGTTTCCTTTTTTTTTGCCCTAAGAAAAAATAATTTTCATTTCATCTTACACGTCTCATGCATTTCTTTGAAATCTGATCTGAAAACTTGAACCCAAGCAATAAACCTAGTAAGACACAGCAAATTGAATGTTAATACCACTGAAAAAATGTCATATATATGAATTACAGATACTAACTCTTAAGGAGGGTTATATGCAAACTGTAAGCAATACTGCCCAGCTGAAGGATATTTTATAGCTCACTAAGCCTTGTTCCCCTAATGAGGCTTGTCATTATCATCGGGGAATGGGATATTATGTGAAAGCATGCTAGAGAGCAGAGGTCAGATTATGGCTTACCTCTGGCTGTAGATCCCTGGCTTACAAGTATGGCCAATGCCCCACTTGTTTGTATTTAAGGAACAGATGTAAAAGCATCTTGGGAACAATTCCTGCCATGTGTGGAAATAGTTAGGTGGGGCAATTAGGTAGTGCAGTGCTTTTATTCAAGCAGTGGGAAATGTAGAATAGTGGCAAATGTAAAATTCATTCAATCAGTCAACATGCATTTATTAAGTGGTTGCTATAGTCAGGAAGACCTGAGTTCAAATCTGGCCTCAGGCACTTATTAGCTGTGTGTGTGACCCAGGGCAAGTCACTTAACCCTGTTTGCCTCAGTTTCCTTATCTGCAAAATGATCTGGAGAAGGAAATGACAAACCATTCCAGTATCTTTGCCAAGAAAATCCCAAATGGGGTCACAGAGAGTCAGACATGACTGATATGACTGAACAACAATGACGACTGGAAACACTACAGGGGATGCAGTCTGATGCAGTATAGCTGTTCTCAAAGTGTAGTCTGAGGAGCCCTGGGGGTCCCTGAGACCTTTTAAAGTGATCCAGACTATTTTCATAAAAGTAGTAAGACATTTTAATTTTTAATATGATAGATATTGATAGATATACCCAAGTAAACAAGAGCTCTCTTTTTTTGGGTGTCTTCAAAAATTTTTAAGAGTATAAAAGGGATCCCAAAAGACTCATGATGAAAAAAAAGAAAAAAAAAGACTCATGATGGAAAATGCTATACACATCCAGAGAAAGAACTGTGGAGTCTAAATGTAGATCGAGGCAGACTATTTGCTCTCTCTCTCTCTTTTTTTGTTTCTTCTTTTTCATTGGTTCCTCTCATTGGTTCTAATTCTTCTTCCTTTTTTTTTTTGCATATTAAGATTTGTTTATTTTCTAATTCTTCTTCACAACATGACTAATGTGAAAATATGTTTAATATGAATGTATATGTAGAGCCTATATTGGATTGCATGCCATCTTGGGGAGGTTGGAGGGGAAGGAGGGAGAGGGAGAAAATTTAGAAGTAAAAATCTTATGGAAGTGAATGTTGAAAACAAAAAATTAATTAATTAATTAATTAAAAAAAGAATATGAAGGGATCCTGAGACTAAAAAGTTTGAGAACCAACCACTGGTATAGTGCTCTGATCGTAGAGTTAGAAAGATTTATACTCATATTCCACCTCAGATACTACCTGTGTGATCCTGAAAAAGTCTCTTAATCAACTAGCATTTATTAAGCCCCTATTTGTCAGGTGCTGTGCTAGGTGTTGGGTGATACAAGACAAAACTGAAACAATTCTTAAGCCAGGGATTCTTTACTTTTTTTGTGTCATGGCCCTCTTTGGCAATCTGTTGAAGTCTATGGATCTCTTCTTAAATCCTGTTTTTAAATGCATAAAATAACAAACACAGGACTACAAAAGAAACCAAAGGTTAATGAAAATAAATACATTTTTAATCCAAGTTCCTGGATTCCCTGAAAAGTATTTAATGATCCCAGGTTACAACCTCCTGCCTTATTCTCTCAGCTTCAGTTTTTTTCATCTGTACAATGAGTATATCACCTGGGAGGATTGTTGTGAAGATAGAACGAAGTGATGTTTGTGAAATGTTTTCCAAACTTTAAAGTGCTATATAAATATCATTTGTCATCATTTAAAAATCACCTGTGCATTATAGACATTGCCTCAGAATCAGGTCCACATTCTCACAGTGATGCTACAATTCCCCTTGAATTCAGTCCACAAACTTTTATTAAGCTCTTGCTGTGTGCAGGTCACCAGGCCAGATGCTAGGAGAGACATGAAGATGAGCTCATCTTCCTTGTTCTTATTGAATTTAGAATGCAGGTGGGGAAATATAATACATGCATAAATACATACAATGCATAAATATCTCACAATAACTGAACCAGAAAGGGAAAAACAAAGCACTTTGTGAGGCATGATGGGGGAAAGGCTCAATTTCCAACTGGAGACAATGTTTGGAAGGAGAAAGAACTGTAATGGCAAGCAAAATGGAACTTTTCACTGTTCTTTGTTTGAATGGGGCAGGTAAAGTGGGATCTTTTGCCTTGGAATGTTTCTCAGCACTAAGACAATGGAGAGTCATTGAATTGTATATGATGTGGGGCTGGTGGGTGGAGCTTTCCCACACTCTCAGTATTAATGATTTCTCACACTAACCAGTGAGCCTTGAGTCCTCAGGGCCCTGAGACATATATATAAGATCTGAGGTTGGCATTTTGTTTTGGGGGTACACTCATTGAGAGAATGTGGATGATGAGACTCTGGGCAAGCCATTGAACCTGCCTCCTGCCCCCCGCCCCCTGCCCCAGCTTTGTAACCCAGATAGATGTTGGTGCTTCTCTGGTAACTATAAATTGTGATTTGATTCAGACAAGGTCTGTCTGTTGATGTTTGTAATTTCTGTTTGTATTTGCCCTGAAGTTCAGGGGGCTGGTCTTTTCCCCCTGAACTAAGTGAATGATATATGTATGTTTAATTAAACTGAGACTGTTAACTCGTTAAAGTTGCTGTCCTTAGAAAAGCAGATCCAAGAACCTGTGTTGGCAGCCCTCTGTGTGCTGGTTGTTGTTGGTCTTACATACCCACAATAGCTTCTAGCAACATTATTGTTACATGGACATCAACAGGGACAGGAGGAGGTGACATATGAGTGTATATCCCTTCTGTCTTTATTGATAGAAATCTATCCTGCCCCTTAAACTGAGTTACCCCCTTCCATTACTGACCTTCTGGCTTTTCCTAACTTCTGATAATAAGTGGGACTTTTGACTCTCCCAGCCCTGACATCTGCAGCCATTGCTTTTCATGGGGTCTGGAATAACAGGTCTACTGGACACAAGGTCAAATTTTATTATTTTTGGTAGACGACAATATGGTCCCTGGTATATATCAGAAAATATTCTTAAAGAGTGAAAGATAATTTGTTCTCACTGACTCCATTTAGAGTCACTCTATCCTTAGGCAATTTTATCATCCTAATTTATCATTTGTTTTCTTCAGCTGGAGGCCATTCAGACAAATCCCTGCTTTCCTCCACAGACTGTTGTCAAAGTAATATCCCCTAGTGAATAGTGAGGCCTGATCACGGGGCCAGGATTGAGGCCTATTAAACATTAAATGTGACTTCCTCTAATTGAAATTAAAACCTGTGCTTGGCATTGGAGGCAAAGAAGATGTGATTGGACATAAAATATGTATAACTCTTAACTCCTCCAGGGTTGTTTGGAATGACTTTGAATAAGTTAAAAAGCATAAATAATTTCTCTCCTCACTAGCCAAGGCTTCTTGTATTTTAATGTGGGTAGAATATGTTGTTTTAATAAAGGGAAGTCTTCGAGTCATTGATTTAAGGATGCAAAGAAAGCAGAGTCATTCATTGGCTTTCCTGACTCCTTCCAATCAGCTCAGCTCAGTCTTGACCAGGATTAGACTAAGCAGAATAGATTTTTTTTCTGATAATATTTGCGGCTGTACCAGTGGTCCTAAGGTCTGCTCGTTACTGATATGCAGTTTAAAAACAGGAGTGATGAGAGATTGGTTTGGAGTAGAGACAAAATATGGCCAGGATGTCCTGCCGCCCTCTTTTAATAGAATGTGCTCCTTCTTCCATTGGCCTCTTATCCCATTTTCTACAAAAAGAGCTTTCTTCTTGAACTTAGTCCCCTCTTCTTTATACAAGTTAATAGGGGGTAAGCAGTTTTCAGTTTTGATTTTTAATGACCAAAGAAAGGCGTTAAAAATAACCTCAAATCTCGGTGAAGAAAACATGTGTACGGATTCAGGAGCAGGAGACGGTTTTCTTGTTCTCTGCCATGCCAGTTTGTCTCCTGCTCTTCTCTCCTTCCCTGTGAACTGGACATACTTGTTCATTCCTGACCATGGGATTTTGCCGAGGCCCCTTCTCCTGCCCAGGTTGTTATCTCTCTCATTTCTACCTATGGAGTTCTATTCTTCCCTCAAGGTCCCACTTAACTCTTGTTTCATTCACAAAACATTCTTCTGCTACATCTCTACGTTTTGAAGGCTCTTCATTCCACATGGTTTGGAGATTATGAATATATGTGGGGCGGCGGAAAGTGCTCCAGGCTTGGAATCAGGAAGATGTGGGTTCAAGTTAAGACTCAGACACTTATTTGCTATGTGACCCTGGACGAGTCACTTGACCTTGTTTGCCTTAGTTTCCTCACCTGGAAAATGAGCTGGAGAAGGAAATGGCAAATCACTCTAGTATCTTTGTCAAGAAAACCCAAACGGGGTCACAAAGAGTCAGACACAACTGAAGTGACTGAACAACAACGTCTGTTATTCTGTCCCACACAATTTGACGCTTGATTATGTATTGTATTGGGCTCTTCTCTTATTTCTTGTATGTCATTCTTGGTTTCATGCATTAGAAGATCTTTAAGAGCAGATTATGAACTTTGCACTTTTTTTGAGTACTCTCACCATGCTAAATTGCATCCAGTCTGTTAGTCCTCTTCACGCACTCTACATTCTAACCCAACTGTACTATTAGCCAAGGATGGGAAACCTGCGACCTCAAGGCCATGTGTATAGGCCACGTGGTTCCCTCTAGGTCCTCAAGTGTGGCCCTTTGACTGAATCCAAGCTTCACAGAACAGATCACCTTAATAAAAGGTTTTGTTCTGTAAAACTTGGACTCAGTCAAAAGGTCACACCCCGCGACCTGGAAGGCCACATGTAGCCTCAAGGCTGCAGGTTCCTCACCCCTGTAAATAATTAGGCTATTTCCTAAACTTGGCATTCTACTTTCCATCCTCATATGGTTCACTGTATAGGTGATGGAATTGGCGTCAGGAAGACCTGAGTTCAAATCCAGCTTCACACCCTTACTGGCTATTGACTCTGGACAAGTCACTGTCAGTTCTCCCATCCATAAAAATGAGGATAATAATATTACCCATGTCCTAAGGCTGTTGTGAAGATAAAGTGATGTAGTACTAATAAAATGCTTCATAAAGCAGGATATGTATTACGCTTTATAATATATTTTATGCTTAAAGTGATGTATAAATGTTATGATGATGATGATGCTGTTTTCACACAGGCAGTAAGTCTCTTATGCTGGCACATACAGGGTTCAGCTTGGGTGCTATCTTTTTTGAGGAGCCTCTCATGAACCCCCTAGTTGGTAGCACTCTCTCCCTCCTCAAATTATTTTATTTGCTTATTTTTGTGCATATCATGTTAACTCCCCCCCCACAACCCCCACTTCCCCTGATAAATCATTTCAAGGCAGGAAGGCTTTTGTTTTTGCTTTTGTGTTTATAGTGATGTGCATATCCTAGCTATGTGATCAATGTTGGGGACACAGTAAGCTCTTTACAAAGCCTTTGTCCTCGCTAACTCAGTTGCTAAATATTCATTGACTTGATTACGCTTCAGGACTGGCTTATTGGCCCGTGGACCCTTTTCACTTCTCACTTGAGGCCATAGTTTTTATATTAAGTACCAGCCTCAAGTGCTGTCCTGACCTGCTTTCTGGATTTTTTCCAGTTTCCATTTAGCAGGCCCCAGACACTTAGAATTCAGAGTTCAATAGCGTCCATGGAGGAGAGAGGGCATAAGAAACACTGAGAGAGGAGCCAAATGCGATTCTATCAGTATGTGGCAAGCATTCAGCTCATTGAACCAAAGCTGGAACTTGAACCAGGACAGCTCTGTCTTTGACTCCCTCTGGGGATACTGGGAGGAGCTTAGAAACTGGGGAGGGGGATATAAAATCAGATCATTCATCTGGCTAGCTGCCTATAAAACGTCTTACTCAAAAGATGATTATGCGAAATTATAAAATGTTCAAAAGTAAGTTTTTGATTAATGCTATTGGACCCCTGAAATGGAATTGGCTTTTTCCCCCAATTAATTAATTAATAACTCAGGCTACAACTGTTTAATAAGATTTGCTGTATTTTGAGAATATGAATATGCAAGTTCAAGGAATTTAAAAAAAGTATATACACATACATATGTACGTATGTATATCTGTATATATATATGTGTCTAGGCATGTATATGTGTATAGTTATGTGTATATATGTATGTAGGTATGTATAGATGTATGTGTATATGTATGTGTATGTGTGCATGTATATAGGTATGTATATATATGTGTGTGTAGGTATCTATATATGTATTGCATAAGTATGTGTATATGTGTGCGGAGGCATGTACATATGTACATGCACATACATATATGCATATTTATTTATGTGCATATGTATGTGTATAGGTGTATATGTATGCATATACATATATGCATATGTATATGCGTATAGGTATGTGTATATATGGATGTGTGTAGCTATGTATATATGTATGTATATGTGTATGTGTATATGTATGTGCATATACATATATGCACGTGCATATATGCATGTGTATAGGTATGTATATATGTATGTGTGTAGGTATGTATATATGTATGTGTATGTGTATATATGTGTATGCATATACATATATGCCCATGTATATATGTGTATGCATATACATATATGCATATGTATGTGCTTGTATGTGTGTATACATACATATGTACATACATATATATGTATCTATTCAATATCAATATGAAAATGAATAACAATCAAAAAGTAGATTATTTATCTTTCAGTGCCTAATGTTAAGGATGAGTTAAAGGTGATCATTTCAATTTCAACCAACATTTCTTAAATGTCTATAAGGGACCGTGCTAGCTACTGTAGATGCAAAGACCAAGTAATTGTCTCTGCCCTCAAGGAAATTCTATTTTCTTGAGGGCATGGGTTATTAAATAATTACAAAGTCATTTGAGGAGGGGGAGAGTCCTAGTAACTGGAGGGGATGTGTGTGGATTGAATAAATGAATAAAGGAGTAGAAATATAACTTAGAGAAGTTGAGAGAAAGGTTATGAGCATGACCAAATACACAGGGGAAAAAAATCCAGGTTGAAGGCAACATAATTTTGAAAGCAGCGAGGGATCGATTTGTAGTGTATCTGAAAAAGCAGAAGAAGATAATGGATGAATGTAGGTAATACTCCCTGTTCTACAATATCGGATAGGGTTGCGGTGCAGAGATCCCTTGGTAAACCTTAAAACACTGTGGAAATGCGAGAGGATATTCTTCTTCTACTCAATTTCTAGATTTCCTTATGTCTGCTCTGACTCCCAGATCAGCACAGGTGATCAAGGACAAGATGAGAAAGTCTTCTGGCATGGTTCTAATTCTTTGGGTTCTAGTTCTAACTTTTCCAACAACAAAAAACAAGTAGCCGCTGTTACCACCACCAATCACTACCACCTTTCATAAGTCGGTCCTTTGACCGCTGACAAATTCTGAAACCTCTATGGACTCAGTTTCTTCATTTGTAAAATGAGAGGATTGAATTATATGGTTTTTAAAGCTTTTTTGGTTCTGCCATTTCCTGAGGTATCTTTACTAGGGAAGAAAAATTCATTTTAATCTTAGTAACTTTCTGCTATAGGGTTCCTTGTGCTAACTCTTCAGAATAAGCACATGACAAAGACAAAGATGGCTCAGTGGATAAAGCACTAAACCTAGAGTTAGGAAGACCTGCATTTAAATCTGATCTCAGACACTTACTAGCTATATAACCCTGAGCAAGTCATTTAGCCTCTGTTTGCCTTAATCCACTGGGGAAGGATGTGGCAAACCACTTCAGTATCTTTGCCAAGAAAACCCCATGTACAATGGGGTCTGTAGGATGACGAAGAACTGGACATGACTGAACAGTAACAACAGAAGACAAAGGACTTTCAGTTATGCCTTCCACACTGTTGGAGTTTAAGGGTGAAGCGCCCTCATGATCTGGAAAAAAACTTTTGTCCCTCCCTTTGTACCAGAGAAGAAGTCTGAATTATTATGGTATTAAAAGGTAAAATATCATACTAAATAATACTGTACATATGTAGTATGCATTTATTATCATTTTAAATAATATTTATAATGATGATGCAACGCTTTTTCTGTGTATTTGCTAGTCTTCACACATTGTCTGCACCTTCTGCAAAACTCCCCCCAAATTTCCAGTTAATTTCTTATGATAACCTGTGACATATTGAAACCATGATGGGGAAAGTCATGATGCAGGATAACTGTATATGTAAAAATCAACGTTAATATGCAGGCTGGAATTCTAGAATTGGAAAGGAGTGTCTTAGTAAGAGAACAGCAGTTTGCTCTATTGGGGTAAAGGCCTGATAGAGAAACTTGATCATCATTATAAGCCACAGCAGGGAGTAATCATTTATCCTGACAACAAAGTGCCTGATGATGCCATCCTAAAGCCAAGTGCACAGAGAATGAAGAGTATCAAGAAAGAGTGATAGGCAGTTAGTCTGTATCAGTCTCTAGGTGTCCTTATGATGGGACAGTTGGGTTGTGGGCAGTTGTATTCAGAGCAAGGAAACAGAGACTTGCTGGTCCTCTAATCTATCATTGGCCTTGAGGCTTAGGATAGAAGGAGTCATGTGACCAGCCTTGCTAATGAACTGGGGTAGAGGGAAAGATCTAAACACTGAGGAAGATAGTGACAGCTCAGTTTACACTGGAGAGTAGTTTCAAGATGGAGTCATTTATGTCAAAAGAGGGAAAAAGAAGTGCCCTCTTTCTTGGCCTCCATGGGAACACAGAGGTTATTTACTCCAATACTCTTCTCAGTGAATAAAATTCCTTTTTACATCATTAAATGGTTACCTAGGTTCCATTTTAATAGCTCCAACGATGGGGTGTTCACTACCTAATGCCTAGTAAGTTATCCTCTTTGAAGACTACCTAAACTGCATCATTCAAAAAAGCATCTGGCCTGGAGAGCATATTATCATCACAGTGTCCTTAAGCACTCTTTTTTTCTTGCCTTAGATTGTGTCAAGAGAGATTTGTGTGACAGCTCTTTTTTTTTTTTGTTTAATTTTCTAGGCCTGGGCTTGTTTGCCATCATACTGAGGGAGAGACAGAAAATCTGTCTGTGACTCAATCATCTCTCTAAAGCAAATGACAGGTGAGACTTCCTTCTTGAAAGCCAAGTTATTTTCCCTGGAACTGGGGGTGAGGGAGGTAGGTGTGGTATTGTTGGTTTTTTGATCTCACTGCGTATCTCTTTTTTTCAGGATTTTTAAAAAATGTGACTTTTCAGTTTGAAGGTTGAAGAGGGGTCTTTTAGGACACATGCCTATAGCAGCAATGGAGAAAAGAGTCATGTGCTGCTTCTGGTACTGAAATGCCTTTGACCTAGCCATTATTTTAATAGTGGAATCACATAAACATAATTGTGTAAGGTCCGTATGGGGTCTTGTTTAACTCTTCCTTTATCTCTGTCCTCACCATACTGATGTGGGAGGATGGCACCAGTCTTCAGGTATGCATGTTGAGGGACACTTTAACCTGCTTTAAGGGCAGAGCACTAGGAGACTACAGAGATAGAAGGCGAGGGGAAGGAAGATCTGGAGGGGTGCCATTGGGAAGAGAACCCTGTTCCTTCCTCGAACATAGACTGCAGCTCCAGCCTGAGTATTCTTTGTGAATTTCTGTCTCTGACTGTTCATCAGCCTCTTATGTATAGAGTGAGTCAAAGAGCGCTCTAAAAGCTTAGAACTGCCTTCCTTATGTACGATGACCTTAGAGACCTACACATGTTTTGGGGGATTTTTTTTCGGAACAGTGGAAAGAAGATTACATTTGGAGTTGAGTTCTAGGCTCAGATGGCAACTCTGTTGATTAATGCCTGTGTGACCATGGGCAAGTTACTTGACTGACCTCTTTGGGCCTTGGCTTCAAAAGGTTTTGTTTTTTAAACAAATGTTTTTAAATTTGTTTTTAAAACAAATGAGGGAATTGCAAAGAAATCTAAAAGGGAGAAAAAGGACTCATATGTACAAAAATGTTTATAGAGGTCTTTTTCATAATAGCTAAAAGTGGAAACTAAAGGATGTGTGTCTTCTTATTTGGGAATAGTTACACAAATTGTGACATATGCCATAAGGAATGATGTAATTTCAGAGGAAACTAGGAAAACCTTTAAAAACTGATACAGAACGAGGTAGGTGGAACTAGGAGACGAGATGGCAAAGAAACTCTGCCTACTTGGAAAGACTTTAGAACTTAGATCAACACTATTAGTCCAAAAAGGTGAAGAAAAAGCATGCCATTCACCTTCTGGAAAAGAAGTGATGAATTTAAAATACAGCAAGGGACATAATCTTTCTGGACATGGCCAATGTAGGAATTTGTTTTGTTGTATTATGTATCTATGTAATGATGATTCTTTTTCACCCCCCCCCCTTTAATTTGCTCAGTGGTAGGGGGTGGTGGAAGTAGGAAGGACGGATTAATAAAAGGAATTTTTTTGTTAAAAATAAGGGATTGTTGTCTGAGAGAGGTAGCAGGAGGTGCAGGGGGGAAATTTGATATAAAAATGTACCAGTAAAAATAAACAAAAGCAAATAAGGGCGTAACCTTAGATGATTCTAATATAATTCTTAAGATTTCTTCTAGCTCTAATTCTGATTTATAATATGATGACTAACTTCAACCAATTAGTAACCATTTTATTAAGCATTGTGTATACGACAGGCACTGTGATAGACTTTAGGAATATAAAGACGAGTGTAAAACAGCTTCTGCTCTCAAAGAG
This sequence comes from Phalanger gymnotis, assembly GCA_028646595.1. Classification (NCBI taxonomy): domain Eukaryota; kingdom Metazoa; phylum Chordata; class Mammalia; order Diprotodontia; family Phalangeridae; genus Phalanger; species Phalanger gymnotis. The sequence goes on from CM053626.1 coordinate 46,331,367, forward strand.
CTTATATCCTAACAAGGAAAAGGAGCTGCATGTACATTAGGTGTACCCAAAGCACATTCAGAACAGATGCAATACACTTGGAGAGGAAAGCACTAGGATTTTGGCAGAATTAGGGCTAAGACCTTATGCAGATGGTGATGCATGGGCTGGGACATGAAGGAAAACAGGAATTTCATGAAGTGGAAGTGAGGAGGGAGTGCTTTCCAGATGTGTGAGACAGCCAGGGTAAAGGGACGGAGATGGGAGATAGAATTTTGTGGGTGAAGAACAGCAAGAACATCTCTTTGGCTGGATTGCAAAAAAGCATGGAGCAGGATAGTATGTAATTAGGCTGGACAAAAGTTGGGGTCAAGTTGTGAAGAGCTTTAAATACCACATACAGAGCTACAAACAATGGCTATCTAGAGAGCTAGGGAGACACGGTCATACCTGTACTTTTGGAAAATCACTTTGGTGGCAGGATGTGTGGAGGATGGATTGGAATGGGGAGAAACTTGAGTAAGAGAGACCAATTAGAAGGCTATTGCAATATCCAGGTGAAAGGTGATGCAGGCTTGAATTAGAATGGTGATTGATCATGGAAGTAGAGATAATGGACATAGATAAGAAGTATTGTAGAGATAAATGACAAAATTTGGCAATTGATGGCTATGTGGGGAGAGTGAGAATGACACTGAGGTTCTGATCTTGGGCTATTAGAAAGATGGTAGTACTTGCAATTGAAAGAGGGAGGTGTGGGAAGAGGCATAGATGTGGTGGTGTTGGTGGTGGTGGTGGTGGTGGTGGTGGTGGTGGTGGTGGTGGAGGGAGAAAGATAATGAGCTGTTTTGGACAGGTTGAGTGGAGTATCCAGTTTAAAGCGTTCAACAGATAATCGATGATTCAGGAAAGGAAGTCAAGAGAGAAATTAGGGCTGTATCTAGAGCAAATCATCTCCATAGAGATAATTAATCAATGGCACTTCTCTGTGCCTCCATCCAGGAAATATGGGAAATGTAGATATAAACCCTTGTGTCAGAGGTTGTTTCGTGGCACAAAGAACTCGAGTATATTTATGGAGATTTTCTTCATTTTCTTAGTTTTTGTTCCACACCCTGGAAATCCAGGGAAATGTTTGCATGTTAATTCTCCAAATACTAAGGCTGACTTCCTCCTTATAACCTCACAATATCACAGAAGGAAATATTAAGGGGAAAAAACCCCAATTCTTGAATGAGCAAACTTTAGTTTCATGTAAATCACATTAATGTGTAAATCCTCAGAGATGTAGCTGCCAGTATGAGGGTTTCCTCAGGTGAAAGTCACAAGTCCTGCCTTGACTGCTGCTCTTTGCCAAGCCAAGGTATGTGGGGAATGTGTTAAAATGTGCTCTCTCCAAATTCCAGCCACTCCTTGGGGCATGCCCAAATCCACAAATGCAAAAAATTTCTCAGGGAAGGCCTGAGATGGATGTCTCTTCTTTCTGTTCGGTCTCCCCCTTTTTAGAAGAGCATGCTCTCTTTCACCCAACCCCTTTCCGTTTTGATTCTCCCCACTTGCTACTGCCCTCCTCTATAAGTCCTGCTTCCTCACTTTTTTTTCATTTCCCAGTTAGGCACATTTCATATTTTTTTTACATTTACAATGATATGCATTTTACATTTATATAATCATACATATTTTATACTTACATTTATGAATGTTTTAAAATTTATATATACTTACACATATGTAATTTATATACACTTATTTATACATACCTTTAAAATTTATGTGCCCATATATAACTTATATATAAGTTACATACATTTTTTTTTGGTCCAGACTTACAATCCCATTAGTATAAGGAACTTTCCTATGTGGAAATTCATTCTGTTGCGGCAGATCAATAGTTCTTCACTAATTTACAGTCTTAAAGTGTTGCCTGAGGCACAAGCAATTTGGACATGGTTACCCAGCTAGTAAGTGTCTGAGGCAGGATTTGAATTGAACTTTCCTGAGCTCTAAGGCCATGGCTGTGCTGCTTCTTACCCATGTACACCTTGAGGTAAACACCTTTTGCTTCCCTAGGGTACTAAAATGAAAGAGAAAGATGGGCAAAATTTCCTGGCACTAACTAAAGGACTGAAACTCCATTTGCTAGGGCAAAGTTTAAAATATTATAGATAAGAATTTCATCTTAAAAATGACATAGAATTTTAAAATTTCATTTAAAAATCTATATAGAATGCTAGCTCCTGGAGGGTAGGTACTATTTGATTTTTGTTTTTATATCTCCAGTGCTTAGCATTTTACCTTGCAGAGGGTATGGGGACTACTGCTATGATTTCATTGCTATAGAGAATTGGTGTCAAACTCAAATAGAAACAAGGGCCATTGATCCATACAGGAGGCTCCCTGTGGGCTGCATATTGACTTAGTTTTAAAATGTAATATTATCTATGTTTTATTGTATCTTTGTCTATATTGTTAAATATTTTTGAATTATACTTTAATCTTGTTCGAGTCCACTGGACAGTGTTGCTGGCCACACGTAGCCTGTGCCCTGTGCTTGATACCTCTGGTATAGACAACTCCTTGGATGAGGAAACTCTCTATGAATGCAAATTGGCATCTTCTTTGCAACTTGGAATCTCTAAGAAATGGCCAGATTACTGAGCAGTTAAGTGACTTGCCCAGGGTCACACAGCCAATATGTATTAGGCAGGATTTGAACCCAGATATTAACTTAATAAATATTAATTGAATTGAATTAGTTTAATAAGAACCTCTCTGTTCTACAGTCACAAACTATAGCTTGAATCCCTGCCAGCTGTCTTGGCTTGGTCGGAAATTGCTTATTGCAAAGCCATACACATATGTTATAAAAACAATTGAAGCACATGCCATATTGTTGGGGGTGGGGCAGTAAGTAATGCTATCTTGGTATGTTGTCTTCCATTCTTCTATCACTACTATGTGAGTGAGAAGTACTCTTGGCCTCTTTGGGAAAGGCATGGGAATACTATTGAAAATGGTGTTCTCTTGGGCCTTGGAAGTCACCATAATAGCTATATGATGACTGAGTGAGGGACCAGTATGACACTCTGTAGTCAGTTTATGCCGTTGTAACATCCCCTGAAACTCTTCTCCAGTACTTTGCCTTTTCTAAGACATCCTTATCCTGGAAGCCAGCCCAAGGCAGAATAGGACTCTTGTAATAGCTACATTTCATGTCCCACACTCCAAACTCCTGCCTACATCTAAGTGGTTTCTTATAGCTGTCTTGGGACAGCTTCCTACAAAGCAGTGGAAATCCTTCATTTCTCCATCCAATTCAGAGCAAGAATGAAATGGGAGGATGAAGGACAAAAATGAAAGTTCATAGCAAAGGATGCATTTGACAGTTCTCATGCTGAACTTGGAGAAATAGAAAAATTGCCCCCAAGCAAATCAAGCTAGTGGTATCTGGAGAGCAAGAGGAAGTTCCAGACCTGCAGATCAAAAGAAAACAAAAGTAAGGGACAGAAAGCGGAAGTGATGGAGGAGAATGTTGATAATGCAGATTAAACTTAAAACAGTGCTTTGCAGATATTTATTTCCCCTGGAGAGTCAGTTGTTAAACATTTATCAGTGTACACCTGAGCTCAATTTCTTCCTCCCCGACGAAGCCTCTCCTGAAAAAGCATGGGATTAGGAGTTAGAAGACCTACATGTGAATCCCGGCTCTGTTAGGTGATTTGGGGCAATTCAGTTAAACTCAATATACTTTTACTGCGTATCTACAAAATACCAGGAACTGTTCCAGGTGCTGAGGACACCAAGACAAAAATAAAAACAAAACAATCCCTACCTGCTAGGACCTTACTTACACATCCTATAGGGAGAATAATATGTACAAAGACAAGTGCATACAGCTAGGTGGCCCTATAGTGCACAGAGTGCCACGCCTGGAGTTAAGGAGACCTGAGTTCCAATCCAGACTCACACTTAATAATTATGTGACCTTGGGCAAGTCATTTGACTTCTGTTTGCCTCAGTTTCCTCATCTGTAAAATGGGGCTAATAATAGCAGCTATGTCTCAGGGTTATTGTGTAACTCAAATGAGATCATTATAAAGCAATTGGCACATAGTAAGTGCAATATAAATGTTAGTTTTTATTATCACCAAATATTTGGTGCTTTGGATTGGACCTGTGATTGATTGCTGTAGAGAGCTCTCCGGTGAGGAAATTCTTTCTACCCATGCAGACGGACAAACTGTTTTTCAATTTTTAGTCTTAGAGAGTTGCCTAGAGCTACTGAAAGATTAAATGATTTGTTGAGAGTAACACAGACATCATGTATCAGAGGTAAGACTCAGGTCTTTCTGATGCTGAGACCGGCTGTGCACTATGCATGGTGCTTCTCTTACATTACACAGACACAGATACACACGGAGTAAATACAAAGTAATTTTGATGGTGGGGAAAACACTAATAAATGGCAGGGGGAATTAGGAAAGGCTTTCAGTAGGGGGTGGCACCTGATATGAGCTTTGAAGGAAGCCAGGAATGCCCTAGGATGCATATGAGGAGGTAGAGTATCCCAGGAATGGGACCAGCCTGTACAAAAGCAAAGGGACAGAAGATGGATGGAATGTTGTATGTGGGGAACAGTTTGGCTGGAACTCAGAGTATGTGAAGGCGAGTAATGGATGACTAATCTGGAAAGCAAGCCTGGAACCAGCATATTAAGGGATTTAAATGCCAGATGGACATTTGTATTTTATCCTCTGGGAAGGTTTCTGAAGCTTCCTGAGTAGGGAAATGAAAGGCTTTAAACTATATCTTAGGAGGATCAATTTGGCAGCTCTGTGGATGCTAGATTGCAGAGGGCAGCAACTGGAGTCAGGGCAACCAATTGTTAGGGCAAGACCCTTCCCCTCTCTGGGATTCAATCTTCTCATCTGTCAAATGAGGCGGGTAAACTAGATAACTTCTAAGGGTGTCTTTTAGCTTGAATTCCCACAACTCCATATGAAATAGGTTCAAAATAAACAATATTAAACATTTTTTCATGTCTTATGGGTATAGCAGTGGACTGCTTTTATATCCCCATTTCACAGAGGGGGGAAATAAAAGTCATAGAGGTTAGGTGACTTGCTCTAGATTGCATAGTTCATAAGCATCAGAGCCAGAATCATAATTCCAAGTCAGATCAACAAGCATTTATTAAGCATTTACTGTGTACCTATAACTATGCTAAGTTTGTAGGATGCAAAGAAAGGCAAAAATAATCCACCAGCACATTGTCTTAAACTACGTATGCATGCCTAGATGTTACTGGTACTATTTAATTTCCCAGGGTTAATTCTCTTCCACACCAACTGAGATGAGTCTCAACTACAGGCTCAGTCATCAATTTTTTCTTCTTGTCCTGGCAACATGCCCAAGCTTCAGTGGGTCAGACTTTCTTCCTGTTTCCAATAGTCCATAAGTTATCTGGACAGTGTAGGTCTGAAAGGAACCTCAGCTTAGTCTTTCTTAGGGTAATACTACGTGACTAGAGATAGGCTTAGTCTCATCGATGAAGAGGATCACCTTTCTAGCAGGTACCTTTCTACCTTCCTCTGGTGAGTCGTCTAAACCCTTAGGGTAATATTCCTAGCCTAAAGGCTTGGTGAGTGAAGGTGGCACTCATAGCATTTTCAAGATTTGTGTGAGAATTTTGACCATGGGAATCCTTTGTGTTGTTTTTCATTTTCTATGGGTAAAATAAATGTCTTCTGTCCAGTATGCAGTTACTTTGAGAGTTTAGGACTACTCTAAGGGAATAAGCATTTATTTAGCATCTACTGTGTGCCAGGCACTGCACTGAGTTCTTTTTCTTTTTTTTTT
>CM053626.1:46337704-46364762 GCA_028646595.1 Phalanger gymnotis
ACCTTGAGGCCACATGTGGCCTCCAGACTATGCGTGTGATCAGAGCTTGGTCAGGCATCTAAGAAGCCAAGGTCTTCCTCTGCATCCTGGGCCACCTCTAATCATCTTGACTTTTTGTCCTGTGACTAGAGTTTGATGACTCAGAATGAGAGAGTGAGGCTGCCCACTTTGTGCAGTTGTGCAATCCCGTTCACAAGCACATCAAGACATCACCCTGGTCCTTTTTGAGAAAGAAAAACAGCAACTTAGTCACATATAACTTTTCAAAAATGGTGCTGTCCTCACTCCACAAACATCACTGACCAAGCCTTTAGTGGAAACAATTCCAGCTAAGTATGATCTGCCACAGGCTGTAGTCTGCTGGCACATCCTTAAAGGACTGAACGACTTCTCCACACCATGATGAGGAATTGGCATAGGACTTAAGTACATCTAGTAGGCATTTAATATATGTTGAATTTATGAATAGGTGGTGAGATTGATGAATGAACAAGCTCCCATAAGATATTTGCATTTTAAACTAGAAGAAATTCTCAAAAAAGAAATAATTTTACTCCAAAGTATGAATCTCTGAGGATAGAATTTCAGGCATTGTAGCAGTCCAATGAGTGAAATATTTGAAGAGGGTGGCAGGGTAGGTCTTGGGCCCTTCAAATCACACCATGTCAGGTTGTCGTAGGCTAGGCTAATTCTGGAATAGTCTCACAGATTCAAGGTTTTTCTTGTTAAAAATGCAGTAGGTTCTCAGAAGCCATAAAAATCTAATATTTAAAGTTCAAAAACATAACAAAATAAAAGGCTAATAAAATACAATTTCCCTTTGGAATTGGAGGAAGGCCCCTGGAGACAGTTCTGTTTCCTTGAAACATTTCCGACTCTCCTCCTGCTCCAGACCAATCTTGTTAAAGCCAAGGGCACCCTATTACTGCATTTCCATTTTACCTTACTGTAGTTTCAGTAGTCTCAGGAGCCAGCCCAAATTTCCACAAGGCAGGTGTCTTGAGGAATTGTAAGTGAGGTGCAAGATTTCAAAATGGTGTACTAGGAAGTATGACAGAGTCAGCAAACAGAAAATAAATCCAAGCAGTTTTATTGAGGGGAAATCTAATAAGAGGGGGCAGTTGGGAATAATAAAACCTGTTTCCTTTGGGGATTCAGGGTGGAATTCCATTGGGTTTTTATAAGGTTATCTGGTTCTAGAAGGACCAGGCACTGGTGGGGGTGGGGAGAGAACAAAAAGGAGCCTAGACCAAGGAACTGGCACTGATTCATGCTGGAGGAGAGGGAGGAAGGGAACAAGGGAGAGAAGGAGGGAGGGAAGAAGGGAGGGAAAGGGGGAAGGGAGGGAGGGAGCACCTGAGGAAGTGGCACCTACTTGATAGTCAACTCCACGCCTTCAGGAAAAAAGGATTTCAGCAATTACTGCAAGTCTTCCTTTAACCAGGTGACTGGAGATTTGAGCCTCCTCTGGGGCTTCATCTTTTAGCAGGGTGAAGAAGCTATCGAGACCCTTTGTGGTTCAGTCATTTCTCACTTCTTCATGATCCCATTTGGGGTTTTCTTGGCAATGATACTGGAGTGGTTTGCCATTTCCTTCTCCATCTTGTTTGACAGATGAGGAAATTGAGGCAAACAGGGTTAAATGACTTGCCCAGGGCCACACAGCTAGTAAGTGTCTGAGGTCAGATTTGAACTCAGAAAAATGAGTCTTCCCAACTTCAGGCCAGGCACTCTCTTCACTGTGTCCCCTGGCTACCATTGAGACCCTTACATAGGTGCTAATAAACCAAATCTGTTGGAAGTCAAGACTGCTGGACTTGACATAAAATATCAGGAAATAAATATTCGAAATAAATATTCAATTTTGCTCTAGAGAGAGGGAGCATGAAGCATATGGGTTATTAGAATTCCTAAATCAACAACAAGCATTCAGATCTAATATAAGATGAAATACCCAGCACACAGACTATTAGGACTATTAACTCAGAAACAAATGTACAGATCTGTTTAAGATAACTTCTACGTAATGAAAATAGAAGCCTTAACGATCATCCTAAAATATACTGTATATCCTGCTAGTCTTACAAAAGGATTCCAATGCCTGCCTGAACGAAGGTCATGTTGACTTCCCAAAGCTTAGCGAAGAAAGAAAAAAATAGAAAGAAGAGAGAGGAAAGTCTCTTTCTCAGTTCAGTTCCAAGGCAGAGCAGATCCAGGATAAAGAGTCCAACTAAAGCTCTACCACTCCCTTACAGCTACTCAAGAAGGAAGAAGAAGAAAGGAAGGAAACAGACATTTACAAAGTGTCTCCAATATACTAGACACTAAGAACTTTACAAATAATCTCTTATTTGATTCTCACAACAACCATGGGAGTTACATGGTATTATGATCTTCATTTTACAAATTAAATGACTTGCCCACGATCACACCGTTATAAAGTGTTATTATTGTTCAGACATTTCAGCCACGTCTGACTCATCATGACCCCATTTGGGATTTTCTTGGCAACGATATTGGAGTGGTTTGCCATTTTCTCCTCTAGCTCATTTTACAGATGAGGAAACTGAGGCAAATAGGGTTAACTGACTTGGCCAGGGTCACACAGCTAATAAGTATTTGAGGTCACATTTGAACTCTGTCCCATGCGCCACCTAGTAAGCGTCTGAGGCCAGATTTAAACTCATATCTTCCTGACTCCAGGCCCAGTGCTCTGTGTCCCATGGCATCACTAAGGTAAAGCTATCTCTATCCTGAAACAGGCCTTCTATGTTTAAGTATTCATGGAGTTTCCAAAAACACGCTGTTCTTGAAAACGGTACTCATTTAAGATTCTTGCTTTTCATTTGCAACAAAGAAACCTTTTCAGGAAACGAGTAATGAAGGATGCACTTCAGATCACATTTCCTTTCTCATGAAAGATTAATACCTAGTTCGTCTCCCCTTACAGTCTCAGAACACATTCCTTGCACTGCTGGAAAACCTTCTACAGAGGAACAACAAAGACAGAAAGCACAGATGCCCAAGAGTGACATCTGGCTCTGCCTGCGCCTTCCTCATAACCAACATGGTCGCCATTGTCGTCATCACATTTTAATCATACCCGTGTACTTTCTGTGCCTGTGCTCTTAAAGATGCCATGATTCCTTTGTGCCCAGAGCCAAAATTAATAATTTATCACATGGGAATAAAACGAGGAAACATTTTTTATGAGAAGAGTCTTCATCCATGTCCCTTTCGACATGCTTTGAAATCATCTGAAGCATTTTGCCATGGAGATGCCATTTGAAAATGTCCTCTGGTTACTAAGTGTAGGCGGGAGAGGGGAACTCACAAATGGGTCTGGAGAAGGACTGTGATATTTTGTAGACCAGGGATTCTTAACATTTTTTGTGTCGTGGGTCTCACTGGCAGGCAGTCTGGTAAAGCCTGTGGACCCCTTCTCAGAATAATTTTCAAATAATTGAAGGAAATGTTAAATTTCAGTTAGTGGTTAGTGAAAATAAAGATGTCTTTTTTTTCCATACAAGTTCACAGACCTCCTGAAATCTATCTACAGACCCCTTAGGGCTCTAGACCTCAGGTTAAAACCCCCTGTTTTAGATAGATTAAAAGAGGGATTAAAAAGTTAACAATTGGGGGAGGGGGTTAGCTGCAGGGCAATAACCCTGAATCCACGGAACTATGTGAAAGGAAATGATGAGAAGAAAAGCTCTATCCTGAAAAGTGAAACCCTAAATGAATAAATCATGGGGACCCTTAGAGTACCTTGAAAACTGAATCCTAGCTCCCTCCAAGTGCTGAAAGATGGCATTGACCTGGATACAGGGAGGGAGGACATCTATTGTTCAGGAGAGTTTAAGGACAAGAGTAGCCAGGTACCCCGATAAGGTGGCTTATCTCAGGCACAAGCAGGAGCAGCAGGTGACCTGACTACCCCCAAACGACTAGCAGCGGACAGCTGGCAAAAGGAGATGGAAGGAAATATCCAGCTCATGAGGGTCATCCAGGAAATGCGTTCTGAGATCAGCAAGCTGGAAAGGGAAAATAAGGCCCTCCGAGTGGAGCTGGACTTCACCAGCCAGAGGGCCTCTGGTTGGGAAAATAAATTGGAAGGAAACAGAGAAGAAGAGGGAGCCAGAAAGCCCAACGCTCTGGGAGAAGAGCCTGTCATTGCCCCCATAGCCATTCACAGGACGGTCTCAGCGGATTCTGCACTGGCCCTGAAGGAGCCCAAAGGTACCATTCATCTCATGCTGATCATCACTCACGTCCACACTAGCCAGAGAAAGCCCTCTGTTTCCCAAATAGGAGACTTTATTTGCCTTGTATTTTACACAACAGTCTCTGCTGGGCTTTTAGGTGCAGAGTTAGCTAACCAAAGATGCCTTGGAGAAACTTATTTCAGGGCAGTTAAAGATATCCCCAAGTAGTCCTGGAGTGAGAAAAAGGAACAAGCTCTTTCTAGCCACATGAAAAACAGAATTCTTTTTTAAACCATATGATTTCAAATGCGCTATAAAAATGTAGCGCACAAAACGCAAAATTTAAGAGCACAGACTCTGGAGTCAGAAGACCTGGATTGAAATTCTAATTTCGCCCCTGTTTGACTTTGGGCAATTTGCTAAAATGTCCCTGGGACTCAGTTTCCACATCTGTTAATTGAGGGGGTTGGATTAAAAGGTCTCTGAGGTCCCTTCTGGCTTTAGATCCACCATTCTATGAACTGGGACATGTGCAAGGTCTCACAAACCTCTGTAAAAAATCTTACCCACCTTCGTGAATACATTCCCGACAACACTACAGCCTGGTATATCATTTCTAAGTAAGTGACTTAGTTAATATGAATACTCAGATATCAAGTGTGGAGTCGAGACCTAGGCACTAGTCTTAACTTTATCACTCCATACAGACAGATTATTTAGCCTCTAAATATATGTTTCCTTGTCTGTAAAATGAGGATAGTGATATTCATCATATGAAAGCCTTTTAAAGTGACTTGTGAAGCAGCAGAGCAGAAATAGCATTGTACTGGGAGAAAAATTACTCTGGTTTTAATCCTGGCGCTGCTGTGAGACCTTGGCCAAGTCACCACTAGCCTCTCTGGGTTTTCCTGTCCTCATCGGTAGCATGAAGAACTTTGACTAACTGATCTTTAAGGTCCTTTCCAGCTCTTATCTAGCACCAGATGAGACATGTGGTTATAATGCTCTTTCAAACTGAAAGCTGCATGTAAATGTCAGCTGTTAGTATTACCACCCTGGGATATGTAAATTGGAATTGCCACACACAGGTGTGTCTGAGGATGGATCTTGTTTATCTGGGCACCAGAAGGAAATGGATCATATTTATTTCCGAGCATCATGGTATTCGAGAATAATTATTGGATTTGGCGTCAGCCTAGTTTTAGTCTTTTTTCAGCAGTATCCCCATTTGGGGTTTTCTTGGCAAGGATACTGGAGTGGTTTGCCATTTTCTTCTCTGGCTCTTTTTACAGATGAGGAAACTGAGGCAAACAGGATTAAGTGACTTGCCTGTGGTCACACAGCTGGAGTTGAATTTGAATTCAGGAAGAAGAGTCTTCCTGACTCCAGGCCCAGCATTTTATCCACTGTCTCACCTCTGTGGGTTCAGATCCCACATCAGACACTTGAGAGTTGTGTGATTGATTGTGGGTAAGCCCCTTAATCTCTCTGGGCCTTTCCTCTTCAGGAAATCTATAAAATGGAACAATAGTGTCTATGGTGACGAACCCACAGGGATCTTGTGAGCAGTAAATTAAATTATATTTCTACATATGTATTTATAAAATATATATTTTATTTGTGTGTGTATGTGGAGAAAGAGTGCTTCACAAATTTTAAAGCATCATACACATGCCAGTCATAATATTAATAATAATAATGACATAAGAATAATCATCATCATCATCCAAGTCACTAAAGTTTTTAATCAGACTCCTTGGTTACAGGGACGACAGAGGCCATCTCTTACAAATAGGGAACAAGATGCTCATGGATTGCATGAATAAAAGACATAAAGATGAATAATGCTAATAACTAGCACTTATATAGTATTTAAGGTTTGCAAAGCATTTTGCAATTATCTCGTCTGATCCTCGCAATAATCCCGGGAGGTAGGTGTCATTATTATCCCCATTTTCCAGATGAGGAAACTGAGACAAACAAAAGCTGAGTAATAATAATGATAGCTAACACTTATATCACACTTAATATGCGCCAGATGGCCGTGCTAAGCAATTTTCCAAATTTTACCTCATTTGAGCCTCAAGACAACCCTGAGAGGTAGGTGTTATTATTATCTCCATATTCCAGATGAGGAAACTAAGACAAACAGAATTTAAATGACTTGCCCAGGGTCACACATCTAGGAAGTGTCTAAGACTGGCTTTGAACTCTGGTCTTTCTGATTCCAGGCCCAGTTCTCCATCCACCATACCACCAAGCTGCCTTTAGCTAGCCTTTATCTCTAGTAACAGATGCAAAATCCATTGTTTTCCCAGGGTCATATAGCAAACTAGGGCTAGAAACCAGATTAAAACCCAAATTAGCGGATAAATAATCTGAAATCCTTCCCACTGGACCAGGCCACTCGCTTCATGCCAGAATGAAATATTCCCTTTAATCAGTAATGTCTGACTTTTGACAAAGTCCAAAGCAGAAATTTAATACGTTGTTTGTGGACTTACTTAAATGGGTGAATTTTATTTCGTGAATGTCTGCTACACAGGTAATATCATGACTGTTAGACGCTATACCATTTCCTCATCTGTTCATTCTTTTGCGGCCCACGAGCATTGTAAATCAGGGAAAAGACACCCGAGCAGCGGAATTCTGGAAGCCAGGGGAATAATGAAATCACCAGCCCGCTCTCCAGTTACAAAGCTAGCCAACGAAGATGGAAAGGGGTTTGCAGCGGATTGTTTTGCCAGCAACACCTCTAATAAAAGGACTTTTCAAGACCATGTTTTTAAGTGCAGGTAATATATTATGTACATATATGTATATACATACACACTCACACACATATATCTACATATATACGCGAACACACTCACAGACACACATACATATATGCATATTCATATACATACACAGATATATGTATGTGTATATGTGTATATAAATATATACTGGCAATGTATGAGATTATGTAAATCAGTCAACAAGGATTTATTAAGCAATACGCTAGGTGGCATAATGAATAGAGTGCTGGGCCAGGAGACAAGATCGCCTGAGTTCAAATCTGTTCATACATTTACTAGCTGAGTAATTTTGGACAAGTTTGTCTGCCTCAGTTTCCTCAACAGTAAAAAAAAAAAGAGATGAAAATAATATCTACTTCCCAGGGTTGTTGTGAGGATCAGATGAGATAATGTTTGTAAAGTACTTACCAAAGTTCTTGGCACATGGTAGGTGCTTAATAAATGCTTGTTTCCCTCCTTCCTTCTAAGTACTGGAGATACGAAGAAAGGTAAAAACATGGCCCCTGCCTTCAAGGAGCTCATATTAATGAAATACCACACTATTATAGGTACCTCTAAAAATTGGACCTACCAACTAGAGGATTGAAAATGGTCCAGCAGTGACCTTGAGGACACCTACCATGACTCATTCCAACTCAGAAGTCAAGTGTGGGGAGTTTTCTGCTTTGAGGGAGGTGAAGAAAGGTAATGAACAAACTTAATTTATCAATATGACAAGAAATTAGGATATTCTGAATCATAGAGTTGGAAGGAACTTCAGAGGTCATGTAGTCAAACCCTGCCATTTCACAGGTGAGGAAATGAAGCCCAGCCAGATTAAGTAAGTCACAGAGATTGGATCTGAACTCAAGTCTTCTGACTCTAAATTCAAAAAACCTGGATTTGGGCTAGCAACCTTCCCTTAAACAGCACAGAAAACACTTGTTGAAAAAAACGGTATAGTAGAAAGTCTGTCTTGGCTGTTAAGAAACAATAACCCAATGACATTTCTGCTAATTTGTCACTTCCCAAAGCTTTCACTGGCCCTTGAATAGATGCAAGGTTAATAAGACATAGGATATTGTCTGAAAAGTCGGTCTCTAATTAGAGATTACAAGTGTGTGTGTGTGTGTGTGTGTGTGTGTGTGTGTGTGTGTGTGTATCAGAGGGCTAAGTTAATGTTTGTAGAGACTGATTTTAAAATTCATTTTTATAATGGTTACCTAAAGAGTCGGTTTTCCTATTTTGCTAAAGAGAGAATTTTTAGAAGATTGGGCTCAATTTTACAGAAAGTTACTATATTGTTTTCAGACTTTATAATTCGATTTCTGCTCATAACTAGGAGCTACTTTTTTATTCATCTTATAAGAAACTGTGTTGCTATTATATTGTGTGTACTGGTTTGAAAATGAAATATATGGATTATTAGAACTGTGGACTATCCATAATTTAAATAGCAGGCTCACATCATGGGTTTTGGGGGTGGGCACAAATTCTTGCAGAGACCTCAAGAGACAGCAAGAAGTCTTCACCAACCCTGGTTCTTGGCTTTCCTTCTTGCAACACTCTAGGCACCCAGAAGAGAAAGGGTGGGCAGGAGGAATCTCCCCAGGGACTTCTCATAGAACTAAAGACTAGCTTGTATGATTAGTTCAGACTTTTGTAAATTCAGGGTTAAGTAGGCTTTTGTGGAAGGCCCAGGGATCATACAACCACCATTCATAGTGTCGTTTCTTCCAAATTCCAAAATAAAATTTTGAAACTCGGCCCGTTTTAAGTTGGATATTGGCAATAATTGAAAGAACAAACTGTGAAGTATTGCATGAAAAAGTAATGCCATCTGAGGTCGATACTAATCAGTTAATATATATATGTATATATACATATATATACATATATATATATATATATATATATATAGTCTGACCACTTTATGTATGAGTTCAGTGTGACGACTGAGCATCTAAAAGCACAAGTATCAGTATAATTGTATTAAGCTATGCAAGTCATTTGCTAAGTTGTAGTCATTTCTATTTTTCCAATTGCTTTCTTGGAGGTTAAATGGCCAAATAATTTAAAATCAGATCATTATCCATTCTACTGTTTGGTAGAGCCATTTATTGTAATAATACCCTTCGAGAGAAATTATAAAGAAATACTGAGAATCGGTTTACTTGGGTTGATTTTTTTAATCACATGAAGAATCAGACAATTTTCTTCATGAGCTTTTCCACTATTCTCTTTCTTTCTTTGCCTCCTTCCTTCCTTTCCTTCCCTTCCCTTCCCTTCTCTTCCCTTTTCTTCCCCTCCCTCCCTTTTTCTTTTTTCCTTTTCTCTCTTTTCTTTCTTCCTTCCTTTCTTTTTTGTCTTTCTTCCTTTCTCCTTTTCCATTCCCTCCCTCCCTTCCTTGAATAATATTCCAATTTGTTACTTCAAAGGAAGAAAAGTAAACTCTGTTGTTGAAAAAGTGGAGCACAATTTTTGGCGTACACACAAGACAGCTTATTACTTGTGAACTTTCCTTCTTCCTTTCCCTTCTAGACAGCTTATTACATGCATTCAGATAAACCTCTTTGCCCTTTATCCATTACAAAACCCATCATCTGAAACCTACTGAGCCTCCTTTTGTGTAAGCAGTAACCAAATACTGTTTTGACAAGAATAAACCTTCACTTGGGGAAAAACATAAGCCCAGAAATGGAGCCAGCCCCTCATGGAATGCCATTCTTCCCAGGAATCCTTCTGCCACCCAATCTCTCTGGATTGCCTCAAAGCTCTGCCCTCCCAATTGCTTCAATTTTTCTGCAGAATAGAGTGCATGAACATTTGATTCTACTGCAACTCAGAACTCCAGAGCTCAAGTGATCCCACAGCTTCAGCCTTCCCAGTAGCAGGAATTTATTTCCAGGCAGTTCATGCTACTAAAAGGCCAATCCCCTTGTCCCCTTGAGGGAGTTCAAATTTCAACAACCTGGTTAAAAGAGCTCTGGACTCTAGTCCAGGAGAACTGGGACCTACTCCTACTCCTAACGCTGATCTCTCTTTCCTCATCTGTAAAATGAAGGGTTTGGACAATTTGGACTCAGGGTCTTCTCTAGTACTGTGTGAGTCTATGAGAGTGGGTCTCCATTTCCCTCTACCTCCTCTTCACCTTGGTTTCTGTAAGACTTGATTGAGCCTTACTCAGTGACCTTGGGCTAGTCACTTAACCTTTAGGAGGCTTTTGTCTCCTCTTCTGTAAAATCAAAGATGTAGACCAGATAAGCTTGAATCCTTTCCAACTCTGACATGATATTTCCAGTGTGTTGGGGATGGAGAGAGCTTGAAATCCTTTTTATGTTTCTTCCTCAAAAGTATTGCATAGGTTCATAACAGTTTTGTGCTATGTACCCCTTAATGATCCTCAGAATAATGTTTTTAAATACATAAAATAAAAAATGTAGAATTACAAAGGAAACTTGTTATTAGGAAATATAATTATCAAATTTTTTTTTAAAAAAACAAGTTCTTAGACAGCTAGGTGGTGCAGTGAGTAGAGCATCGGCACTGGAGTCAGGCAGACCTGAGTTCAAATCCGGCCTTAGATACTTGACACATGTAGTAGCTGTGTGACCTTGGGCAAGTCACTTAACCGCAATTGTCCTGCCTTTCCCCTCAAAGAAAAAAAAACAAGTTCTTAGGACCCAAAGTTGTTTCTTTAACCCCAACCCCATTCTAGTTCCTGGATCCAACTTCGGAGGAGAGAGTGAGGCTGACAACTTGGCAAAGCTCTGACTCACTTAAATCCAGTTCACCATGTGTATGCATATATACATATATATATATATGTACATATATATATATGTATATATATATATAGACACCACCCTCGTGATGTGATTGCTCCTTTTTAAGAATAAAGGACCCATAACAACAACTTTTTCTTATCATTGATTGACCACTAGCTAAGTGACATGTGGAAGAATTCTCAGAGGCCAAAGTGAGAAGTAATGACCTTCTGCAGCTAGCAAGTTAATCAAAAGTTTCTTACTCGATAACCAGTCCCCACCCCATCCCTACAAAAAGCAGACTTTATGGTCGCCAAGCGTGAAGTTGTTCTTAATAACTAGGAACAAGAGAGGAAGTAGGGCGTAGTGCTGTTGGGTCAAACTCAAATATGTTCCCTGAGAACTACATTATTTATTATTTAATTAATAATTATCATTTAATTGTATTATTTAATTAAACATTTCTTAATTACATCATAATCTGCCCTACTTTCCCTTCCTCTCTTCCCTACTCTCCAACTTCCTGCACCACCAGCCCCACCCCTCCTCCCCAACCTTCCCTAAGTAGTAGAGAGAGCTGGCCTCTAGATCAGAAAAGCCTTAGTCCAATTCTTGTATTTTTAATGTTCTGGCTGTGTGACCCTGGACAAATCAGCATTACTAGAAAGAATTTCCTCTCTGGGAGTTCCTACTTGAATGAAGTTCAAAATTCCGTGAAAAAGAAAAACCTGAGTGCTTAGGTTAATTTAAAGAGAAAGCCATCAATTGGCCTTCTTCTTATGGGAATGGGGTAAGGAGGGGTGAGGTGGGTAGCCCCCCCCAAAGTATAGAGACCTAGGGGTCCCTGCATCTCCCCCAGGAGAATGATGTCTATCCCCTCCAAATGAGGGTGCCACATGCCTTAAGCATGGTTTCTGGTGCTTATCCAAAGTGCAAAACTTCCTAGTTACAGCCCTGAGAGGTAGGGAGCATCTAGTCCATGAAGGCATGAAGAATTAGCAATCACTTTGAACTGAGCTCTTTCCAGGCATATTCTCAGAAGCAGGTTGGGATGATTTTGTACCAAAATCTATAAAATATCATGGCAAGTAAAACAAGAAATGGACAGAATAATCACCCAAATAATTCTCATCCAAGTCTAAATAAATGGACCTATGATATCCAGCCTCTTGTTAAAAGAATTCTCTAATGGGAAAATCATTGCCTTTCTCTGCCCCAGGCCCCTTCCCCCTCCACCCTGCCCCCACTCCCTTCCCAGGCCACTCATTTTGCTTTTGGAAAGCTCTAATTACTAGAAGGTTTTTCCTAATCTCAAGCTTCCAGTGTGTACCCTTAGCTACTAGTTCTTCCTATAACCAAGCAGTATAAATCTCAAGTTTAGATCCTCTAGGTGCAGCCCTTCAAATACTTTTTAATAAAAAGACTGCATCCCTCCCTACACACACCCTTAGTCTTCTCTTCTCCAGGTTAGACACCCCTGCTTTCTTCAATTCCTCTTCATTTGGAATGATCTCATGGTTCTTCACTATCCTGGTTACCCTCACAGGATCACAGGCTTGAAGTTTCTCATAGACTGTTAGAAGGGATCTGAGAGACCACCTGAACAGAGTAGAATAGGATTCAGAAATGGAAGGAATCTTGGAATGATCCAGCCCAACGCTCACATTCTACACAGATACCCAACAAAGTAAAATGACTCATCCGAGATCACACAGTAAGGTGGGAATCTGTATCTGGTTCTCTTTTATATTCCAGGCTCCTCGTTGCCATTTTCCTGTTTTATTACTGAATGAGTAATCAAAAGTAATTTAGGGGCAGGTGATTTCCCCTCTCAGGGCCTCGGTTTTGACACCTTTGAGATGAGGAGGTTAGATTCCGTCTCTAAATTCATAGGATCATAGATTGAGAGCTGGAAGGCCGTCTAGTCCAACACCTTCAATTCTCACATGAGGAAAATGAAGCTCTGAGAGAGAGCCATGACTGGCCCAAGGTCAAACAGATGTAAGATTTGAACTAATATTCTCTGACTCCAAAGCTAGCATTCTTTTCATTGTCTCGCTCCTCTGGCATTCTAAGTTTAAAGAAAAGAAAAAGCATGTAAATACTAAGCATTTGACAAAGCGCTAAACATTTTAGAATCAAATCGGGCCTGACTGCTTGAGCAGCTGAAATTCTAACTTTCTCTTCTTTCATACTGCTTTCTTAGGGGGAAGATAAAGGCAGTGAGTTTCCTCTTACCCGTGGAGATGTCGTCATATTCCAAAGACCCAGATTCGTTGGAATGCGCACGAAATCAAGACCCAAAACAGCTGAGCACCATTATGGAAAAAGACATGTGAGACCAGTGAATTTTTAAAGACTGATTCTGAAGATGAGGGCCCTAAAATGATCACTCTGTGTGCTGCGTGTGTCAGGTTTCTTCTGCAAAGTGTTTTTGGCAAGATACCCCCTGAGAATCACAAAAGACTTTGTGTCGGGTCACTGGCCTCTTGTTTGGCAAGCAGTCCCTGAGTCTGTTGAGAACAATTGGTAATGAGATCTCCATAGATCTCATTCTTGTACCTGGAGGCCTGATTTGTGTACTGCCGGCTGCTGCAACAGGCCTCTTGCTCATAAAATGAGCCACTTCGTGGCATAACAACGTGCTCCATGCTCAGAATGTACTGTACTTATCTTCCCAGGAGATGTTATTGGTCCCCTTAGACTTGTTCTACCTCTGAAACGATCATGCTTCTCTTACCAAGTTCCATTTTTTATTAAAGATATAAAAAGAAGAGTCGCTGATAGCCATCCCTCTTTCATTCTTCATGAGGTTGTGACCCCAGGGGCAAAGGCATAACTTGGACAATTCATGATATAGGCTTTATTTGCTATTCTTTAGTAAAATGGCGATAAAATGACCCAGAGTTGTAAGGGCCAAATGAAATGCTTGCAAAGCACTTCACATAGTGAATAATATGTGAGAGATATATAATATATACAATCTATTATATAATATGTATGTGACATATATAATATGTGAGATATATCATATATACAATATAATGTGAGAAATATATACATGAGATATATAATATATACAGTATATTATATATGTGATATATAAATATATATGTGAGATATATAATATACAATATATAACACATGACATGTGAGAAATATATAATATGTGAAATATATACATATACACACATGTATGTACATATATATACATAAATATGTTATTATTAATATTACTCATTGTATGTGGTCCTCTAAGGGAATGAGTCCATTGGTTACCTAGGATCATGCCAACTTTGTTGAGTCTTTTCAGGATTCACTCCCAAATACACATGAGTACCCTTAGTTTTTCCTCTGCCCCTAACTCCCGGTCCCCTGCCCCCCCATGCCAAAATATGTACTCTTCTCTCTGTGCATGAGGAATTAACAATTATCACATACACCTGCCTTTAGACATGGAAATCCTCCCTCCTGAGAGGTCTAAGGATTCCTTCCTGATATCTATCTTTCTATATTCTCTATTTGCATAATCTCATCTTCTCATTCTGTTTGTCACACATCAAATCGAACTCAGTTCCCCATAATGGACCTTTAAATCCATCTCTTTTGCAAAAACAGTATTTCTACCTCCTCAGCAAGTACAGCCTTGTTGGGAGCAATGTGGTATAGTGGTAAGGGGGAAAGTGTTGGAGGCAGGTCTGTCTTCCTGCAGGTTATAAGAACCTTCAAGCTTAAGATCCTATGAGGATAACCAGGATGGTGAAGACAGACCATCTCATGACTTTTATCAACTTACCCAAGGCGAAATCAATTCAGTAACTGAAGAAATACCAACCAGAAATATCTAAGTTAAATACTTAATTTAGGTTGCTAACAGACCATCTCCTGTGAAATGAGTTGAAGGAATTGGGGGTGTCTGCCTGGGAGAAGAAAGGACCTGGGTTCAAATCCCATTTCTGCCTCTGTGACCTTTGCAAGTCAGTTAACCTCTCTAGGCATGAGTTTCCTTGTCTGTAAAATTGAGAGTTAGACTTGATAGCCTTGAAGGTTCACTCCAGCTCTAAATGTATGATCCTATGAGCCTGTCTATATTATCCTTAATATGAAGCTTTCATTAAGAGAGATAGTCCTCACAGAGGCTTGTGAGCCTTCTTCTCTTAAAATTTACCTGTGACAAACAGGTTCTCTTTCCAATCCTAATGGTGTCTACTATAACTCAAAAGCCCATTTTGTTTTTAGAAAGCTCTAATTCTTAGGAGATTATCCCTCCTATCAAGCCTTAGCTGCTAGTTCATTCCCCTGTATAGTATAGTATAGTATAAATCTAGAATCTAGACCCTCTACAACACAGACATTCAAATGTTTAGAAAGGGATGGCGGGTCTCCCTACATACGCCCTAAGTCTTCTCTTCTCCAGGTTACATGCCCCCAGTTTCTTCAGTTGATTTTCATATGGGATCATCTCATGGTTCTTCATTACGCTGACATGTGCTCACTCACTTTCCTGGTACTTCCTTGTACAGCAAGAAAATGTGGGGGTTTTATTATTATCACTATTGTTCTTCTTTTAAAGAGAGCAGAGATAATGACCCAAATTATTTGTTTAGGTCTGAATGTGTGGTGGCATCAATGTAGGGAAAGCCCCATGTGGGGACTCTCCATGGAGGCAGATGAGCAGTTCGGTGTAATTTGTCATCTTAGAGAATTGCCTGGAGGACTGAATAGAATGATGCCCTGGTGGTCACACAGCTAGCATGTGCCTGGAACAAGACATGAACCCGGGGCTTTGGGAAGCTATGCCGCTTCTCCAGAGTACCAGAATAATTTTGTAACTTACTCAAGTCACATAGCAATTCAAGAGAAGCAAGGATAAAATTAAAACCCATCTCTCTTGCACTGCATTTCTATTCTTTTTCTCATTATACACTATTGCTTCCAATGGACCGAATAGGACCACCGTGTGTGTGTGTGTGTGTGTGTGTGTGTGTGTGTGTGTGTGTGTGTGTGTGTGTGTGTAAGTTTGTGGGAAAGGGGGATGGGAAAGATTGTCCCAAAAAGATACACAATGCCAAGGAAACTGGCTAATCTACAGAAAATGTCTTCAGTGACTCAGTTGGTGGTCCTGAGGCTAGTTCCCTGTTCTACCTTGTTCCCCTGAGTGTTCCTGAAATAGCCCAAGGAGTCATGGCTTATACCATCCAAACCTGGCCCAGATCCAGGTGAACCAAAGGGAGAGAGGAATAAGAACAGCCTGAGACCAATCAATGAATCATCAAAAGTGCTTTCTCCCAACACTGACTCAAAAATAAGAATTAAACAAATTCATGCTTCCACTTCAGTCATAGACATGCTACATTATATACACACCATGCATCATAAGCAAGCTTGATTGCTTCCATTTATATGTTTTATTCATTCAAGATCAAAAACATACTCTGCTCCTATTGGACCACATCTGGTTATTATGCTCAATTGTGGGCATCACAAAGGTGGTGCAGTAAACAAGAGTGTTGGGCTTAGGGTCAGGAAGACTCATCTGCCTGAGTTCAAATCCAGCCTCAGACACTTACTGACTGGGTGACCCTGGGAAAGTCACTTAACCCTGTTTGCCTCAGTTTCCTCATCTGTCAAATCAGTTGGAGAAGGAAAGAATCTTTCTAGTATCTTTGCCAAGAAAACCCCAAATGGGGTCATGAAGAGTTGGACATGACTGAAAATGACTTAACGGCAACAAACTGATAAATTGGAGTGGGCTCAAAGGAGAGAAACCAAGACAATGAAAAATTTTGAGGTCATGTCAGATGAGCGGGGCTTGAAAGCGTTGTGGATAATTGGCCTTTTGGAGAGAGGACTTGGAATATGGAAGAAGGGTCAAATCATAATTGATTTCAAGTATTTCTGAAGAACTTTCCCTTACAATAAAGACTGGATTTGTCCTGGTCCCAGAGGCAAAACTAGAATTAATGGATAGAAAATAAATTTTTAAAAAAATAAATTTAGGCTTGATTTAAGGAAAAACTCATTTAATAAGTAGAGCTCTTCAGAAGTGGACTAGCCTGCTTGGTCTTACCTACTGGTGGTCTCAAGGAAGGTTGGATGACCACTGATATCAGGTAGGTGTAGCATAAAATGGATAGTCTAGAACAGATATGGTTTGGACTAGATGGCCTCTTCAGTCCCTTCCAACTCTGTGATTCTATGACCCTGTGATAAACACCCCACTGTAAGAGAGGAAGGAAAAAGGTCACAGCTCCAGAGAGCTAACAGAAATAAGAAGGAAGAAACTACTTTGTGTGAAGGACAGAGAAATACTCACTAAGGATTTACCAGTAGCTTAATCTCACAAGCTAAGAGGTTTCAGCCTGTCTTGTATATAATACACCCTGTTTATGGGAAGGCAGCACAGGGAACATCATGAGCTACATTGTCACCATTGACACTGAAGCCTTAAGAATGAACATTTAAATGAATCTTTTTTTGCTATTGAGTTGTTTTCAGTCATGTCAGACTCCATTTGGGTTTTTCTTGACAGAGATACTAAAGTGATTTGCCATTTCTTTCTCTATCTTATTTGACAGATGAGGAAACTGAGGCAAACAGGCTTAAGTGACTTGCACAGGGTCATATTTGAACTCAGGTCTTCCTGACTACAGGGCTGGCGCTCTATTCATTTCACCTCCTAGCTGCCCTGGCAGTTAACAAAAAGTTTGAAAATCACTTATTATTGTCATCAAAAAGACAAGTGTCCAGGTTCTGTTTCCAGATTGTTCTGTAGCTGGCTCATTTTTTGTTTTTTTGTTTTGTTTTGTTTTATTCTAGCTGGCAGCTCAATTCTGCTAGCAAGGGAACCATAGATATTCATTAACTTAATAATTCACAACGAACAATCCCAGTTTATTTAACTTCAAACTACCCAAGGCACTACTGGGAAATCACAAAGAAGACTCAAGCAACTTTCCCAAGATCAATCACAGGAAAGTAAAGCAACCTAAATTAAGTATTTAACTTAGATATTTCTGGTTGGTATTTCTTCAGTTACTGAATTGATTTCGCCTTGGGTAAGTTGATAAAAGTCATGAGCTGGTCTCCATACAGACTTTCCCATTTCTCAGGGAAGTATAATTTGCCTGTCAAAGAAAAATAGACTTCCTTAAATTCTCAATAGCCATGGTTATGGCAAAGTTTCAGCACCATGAACACATTATCATAATGTGTAAGATCAAGGGTGCAACAGGAGGTGATCAGATGGATAGAGTGGTCACATAGAGTGACCGGAACAACTTGAAGAGAGAGCATTAGCCGTACTAGTACATTTATACCACCAAGATACATTCCCCAAATACTCATTTCACAGACGGGAATATTGAAACCAGGGGACACAAAACTGGCTTAGATGCCCCAAGATAAACTTTCTACACCAAACAGCCCAGAACTTCTTGGCTCTAGAATTGGGGCCCAGGATGCTATTTGAAGCAGGATCCGCCTGATCCCAAGAACCCTCATTCCATTCCATGGAATTGGAATTCATTCCACAAACCTCAACTGAGACTACAGCTGCCTGGAAGGAGACTCTGGTACTTTTCTATTATACTTAATTGGTCTCTTTAACTAGGTGCTAACTCAACTTTTTTTGATCAATAGACTAGCTAGAAATTAGGCAGCTATTTCTAGGCAGCTAAGTGGCACAATGGTTAGAATATTAGTCTCAGAATCAGGAAGATTTGAGTTCAAATCCTGATGCAAGTCACTTAAACTCTATCAGCCTCAATTTCCTCATCTGTAAAATGGGGATGATAATAATAGCACCTGCCTCCCAAGATTGTTGTGAGGATGGAGTTTATGGATTATCTGATCCATAGGATTATGAATTTAAAGCTGAAAGGTGGCTTAGAAGTCATTAAATCCAATCTCCATGTTTTACAGATAAGGAGACTGAGATCCAGAGAAAATAAACAACTTGCTGAGGTCATAGAGATAATTAGTGTCTGTGGTAGGATTCAAACTCAGATCTTAATGATTCCAAGTCTACTGTTATGTTCCCTACCCTACACTTGCCCTCATCTACAAGCATAACTAGGGTGAGGTGACTAGGGTTTTGTCCTAAGCATAGACATTTAGAAGGTGTTCATAGCACTCATATCTAGTCACAACACAGGAAAAAAATGAGTTAGCACCTAATAAAGGAGACTAATTAGGTATAATAGAAAGCTACTAGGGTCCCCTTCCAGGAAGCTGCAAATTTAATTGAGATCCTCACACTTTCAACCCCTCTCCCTACCTCATACAGCAGCTTCCTTAGGAGCAACCTTATGGTGTCCCTGGGTCTCTGCCCATTGTAGGCAATGTCCCAGAGTCTCTCTTGCCATCCAACTTCAAGCAAATTTCTTTTAAAAAGTTGAATTAAAGGAGTGTTTCATGCCGTATGACCTGGGTACATTTTGTGAAGCTTGTCAGAGGTACTAAAATCATTAATTACAGACCACAAGATATTAGATTTAGATCTGGAAAAGGCCTTCAAAATAATTGAATGCAACCCTCTCATTTTATAAAGCGAGATACTGATGTCAAATGATGCTCACTATAATAAATGCTAATTGAAAAATAGGCTGAATGAAAGCTTGATATCATATAGATAACAAGTAGGAGAGCCAGACTTTGAACCCAGATGTTTTGACTCCAAATCTAACATTATCCATAAAACCTGGCACTAAATTTATTAAACCAACACTTCTAAAAAGTGGAAGTCATTCCACAATGTTCCCACTAGTTTTCTTATACTCATAAAATTCATCTATGGTCTAGAAAGAATGATAACAAGCCATCAAAAAAAAAGGAAAGAGGAAGAGAAATGTGTGCAACTGGCAAAATCTACACTGCTGACCTTCCCCCATCCTCTAGGAACTGGATTTGGTTATTTCTTAAAGTATTTAACTTTCCAATGTCAGTCTTGGGGAAATTGTAACCCAAAATACATAAGAGAATTCCAGAACATTCCTGTGTTTGAAAAAACTTAAGTTTAGGATATTCTCCATAAACTTTTTTCATTCATAAATAATATGCTAATATTTGTTAAATCCTCAGTTCTTTGATTTCTATCTTTATTTGCCATTAAGGATGCCATAGGCTGTGTGGTGTACTAGTCTTAGGTCAGAAGACCCGAGTTTAAGTACCAGCTAGTTGTATGAAGTCTGACAAATAACTTAACCTTTCTGCATCTCAGCTTCCCAAGGACAGTAACATTTGAGCTATTTACTCCACAGGATTGTTGTGAAAAAAGTGTCAAATAAACCTCTAAATTTATGAATGTGGCTATTAATCCAAAGAACCAAGTATGTCCTTGACGCAACCGAATGAGAGTCTAAATGTGCTAGATCTCCTAACTTTTTTGTTTACTTAGAAGAAATAAGGAATGTTGATTTCACTTGCAAGTTTAAAATACATATTTGCGTATTTAAGGAAATGGGATTGACTTGATAATATCTAGCTTTCAAAAATGAATCTGGTATAGTATTCACTCCACATCTACCAAGATCAGGAGTCCAGAACTTGACCAGAGTCCAGTTCCCTGACTTAGTTTACTTATTTATTTATTATTTTTTCCATTTTCATGTACTTTTTGTCCCTCCCCATCTCTTTCCACTCCCCTACTACTGACTCTGACTGACTTTACCAGAATTTTGTCCACTGTGGAAAGTAAGTTTCCAATTGGCAAATACATGTTAATTTTCTCTTTGCCTTTACCTTCAATTTCTCCTCTTCTAGTCCACTCAAAATTCTTATTATTTAAAACATCTAAATCAAAGCTCATATTGAAAGAGGTTTTCTCATAAAAAAAAATAAAATCCATTCTAGCTTCTATTTGGCATCAGCAGGGAAAGATTATTTATTGATTTCCATAGAATAATTGCCAAAAAAACTCATTTTAAAATAAACTGCACCCCTTTCCAGCATAAAACAAAATCATCTGTCATGCTATGATTCATTCCTGAGCTGATCCCCAGACTTAATTCCCAGCTCTAGCCCCTCACCTTCCTCTTTTTCTACCCCAGCTGCATGAATCTTTATTTCATATACAACTCTTTTGGGACAGAAAGAAGATTACTACATGAATAAATGAATATTTTAGCAAAGATGATAAAAAATGGAAATAGTAATTGTTGGGGGCAGGGGTTGAACTAAGAAGATATGCATACTATTAGTGGAATTGTAAAATAGCCCAATAGTTCTGGAAAGCATGCAAGTAAAGCTAATACATGGTTCATATTCTTTGATCCAGAAATTCAGTTACTGTGCATATGCCCTAAAGACACCAGCTACAGAAAGAAAAATCCCATATGTAACAAAATATTCATAGCACCACCTTTTTGCAACAGCAAAAATATGGAAGAGAATTGGATGCTCATTGATTGGGTAATGGTTGAAGAAACTGTGTCTATGGATAAAATGTAATACACTATTGCATTGTAATAAATGTTGAATGTAAGGGATTCTGAGAAACATGAGGAAATGGTATGAACTGGTACATAGTGAAGTAAGCAGAAACAAGACAACATCATACACTATGACTACAATAATGAAAATGAAAACAATACTGAAGGTGCAGTAGATAGAGTTGGGTCTAGAGTCAAGAAGGCTCATCTTCCTGAGTTCAAATCCAGCCTCAGACACTTATTAGCTGTGTGACCCTGGGCAAGTCACTTAACCCTGTTTGCCTCAGTTTCCTCATCTGTAAAGTGAGCTGGAGAAGGAAATGGCAAACCGCTCCAGTATTTCTGCCAAGAAAACCCCAAATGGAGTCATGAAGAGTCCAACAAGACCAAAAATGGCTTAATTACAATGACCAGAATCACAGAATTTCAGAGTTGGAAGGGGACCCGGAAAATACCTGAAGAAGTATATATTCTACAAGAAACCCAACAAGCAGTCATTCAATCTTTTCTTAAATATCTCCAATAAGGGAAAACACACAACATTTCAAGGCAGCCCATTTCTCCTTGAGGTAGTTCTAATTATCACAGAGCTTCTCCCTATATAAAAACTAAATGTCCTTTTTTATAATTTCCATCCATTTCTCCTGGTTCTATTCCTCTTAGACCAAATAGAACAAATCTAATCTCTTTTCTACTTCATAACTTTTCAGGTATTTGAGATAGCTGTCATGTCTTCCCTGGAACTTTTATGCATATGGTTAAACATAACCAGGTCCTTCAATCAGTCAATATGTGGTATGGATGAACTGAAGGTCTTCCTTCACCTTGCTTTCCCTCTTTTGGGTGGTTTCCAGTTTATCAGTCCTGGTACATGAACTAGTATACCACAAAACCTATGGCATCTTGCATGGGAAATGAGCAGATGATGAAATGAATTTTCTTCTTCTAGATAGAATGGTACAGAGGTCATGGAGTGAAAATGTTGTATACACTGTCAGGAATGATTGGCCATTTACCTTTGCTTAATTGTTTTTCCTTGTTATAGGGAGGGTTAAATGGGTGGAGAAATGGCTTTCACATTAAAAAAAGACATCAACAATTTTTAAAGGAATAGATGTAATATAAGGCTTTTAAGAGAGAAAAATATTTTACTCTCTAAGACATCAGATGAAGGAAAAGGAGATCGATTTTTGAAATGCCATTATGCACAACCACTGCTAGTCCAATTTATTTACTGTAAAATGGGCCTGAGCCCATTGAATGAAAAGAAGGAAATGAAAGGATCACTTGGAAGCAAATTAACTATTCAGAGCAATTGGGATCCCATTTAGTGCACCAGAGAAAAAATTTCCTAGATAGTTCATGGTTTCATGAAACAGTTAAAAATGCCTCCAAGAACTGAGCCAATTACTTCTGTCTTTACCATCTCATCATATCCATTATGTGTAAGTAATGATTTTAAATTGCCCACTAGGGTTGGTGCCTTTCTCTTTCCTGCTAATGCACTCATATTGACTTTGATTACAGTACTCTCTGTCTTTATATGTCAAAACTTGTCAATACGTATCATCATAAACAGAGTTTTCCTTCCTCTGTTAAAACAGGAAATCTTTTAGGTATTAAATCTGTCAAAATAATAGTTTTACGGCACTCCGATGCCATGGGAGTTATCAGCAATTCCAAAATTAAGCTGTGAGATGACAAATTTTCAAGACACAAGCCCACCCCAAACTAAATCATCCAATTTTTCCTCCCAAGCACCTCTTTTCTTCTCCACTCCTGTTTTTTTCCCATCCATTTTCAAGGCTAAATTATAGTCTAGCTCCATTCCCTAGAATTTAAATCTTAAAAGGTCAGTCTAAGCACCCTCAGCTACCTACAAATAACAAGGAATTGTGGCATCAACATAATAGGATAGCCATCCAATTTTCTCCACCAGCCCCTAATAGACCGCCCTTTCTTTCGAAATGGAGACTATCTAATTCTATCCCATGAATTGCAATTCAGAGCACTGAACTTAAAATAAAAAGAAAACTGGATTTTCTACCTAACCACCGCTATTGAACTATGGAATTTTGAATAAATCAAACAACCTCTTTGGGCCTGAGCTTCCTTTGTGAAGTCCTTTTGAGTTCGAAAACTCCATGAATCTATGATTATACACCTCTATCCACCTACCTATATTTAGTCATCCTTAGTGACTATAAGTGTTTAATTCAATAATTTACCTATAGTAAATTTCAGGTTGATTTCTGGCTTCTCTAAATTATGGCACAACCAGCAGGAAATTCATCTGCATGTTTTTAGTTTAGTCCAACTGCTCTTCCCATTTTTTTCTACAACCTGAGATGCATCAGGAACTGTGATATTAGAATACAGATGTAGTCCACTGTCATTTTAAAGAGAAAATAGTTTATTGTAATTATTATTGTAAATATTTTGACATGCTTTTTCCATTTTTTAGCTATTTGTTGTCCTACTTTCAATTTCATCCTTAAATACTCTCAGGATAATCTATCCGAATAGGATTTCTTGACAATCTGTAAACTCTGTTTTTCCTGTGTTTATCAAAGCAATACTCCTCTTCGTCTTTCACCATCATCCCCCATAATTAAATCATTCATTAGATTTTATTTTAAATCGGTGTCGTCCTTGATTAAAATGCCTCTGTTCTTGTCAAAGAGATTGATGATTTGATAGACAAAATAGATTTCTGACTCTTTTGCCCACCTCTTTGTGGCAATTATTTTACTTCAGGTAAACATTTGTGTGAAATATTGATGGTCCATGTTGATAACTGCCCCTCTCTCCTTGTTTATGTGAAGAATAAAAATAAATTACATATTATAGAATCATAGAACTTGAGAGTTGGAAAAGACTTCAATGGCTATCTTGACCAACTCATATATGAAAGGAATTCCCACTCTAATAAACCTGACAAATGGTCCTCTAGCCAATTCTGGAAGATCTCCAAGGAAGAGAAACCCACAGACTCTCTGTATTGTCCATTCAACTTTAATACAGCTTTGATTGTTAGGAGGTTGGATTTTTTTAAGGTGATATCAGTCCTAAATTAGCTCCTTTTCAACTTTTGTCCACTGCTTCTGGTTCCGTTCTCTGGAGCCATTCTAAGCAAATCTAATCCTTCCACAAAGTGTTACCCCTTTAAATACTTGAAGATAGCTATCTAGACCGCTAAGAATTCTCTTGAGGCTAAACTTGCCCACCTCCTTCAACCAAAAACCATACAATGTCAATTCAAGACCCTTCATATATACTTTATGGATATACTTTACCTTATCAATAATGGTGTGCAAATATTTGGTATTTGTGTAACATCTTCATTCATTGGGGAGAGGGGAGGGAACTACCTACAGCATTGAGTGGAATAAGAGATTTCTAAAAAAAAAAGGATAAGATCATAAAAAAATGAATAACAAAATTAAAAGTAGAATTCACGTTAATTTCACATAGAGATTTTCCATCTCTAGAGAACACTCAGAACTTATTGAATGTGGTGATTTGTTGATTAACTTTTTTCATTTTAAAACATTCCTAATGCTCCACTGACAGCATTTAAGTATAATTCTGTACTGTACACCCTTTGCCCCATTTTTTTCTTCTAGAACAATGTACAGTATGCCCCAAAGGTATTTTATGTTCCTATGAGCTTCAAAATGAAAAAAAAGCTGGAGCAGATTGTACCTATTGGACAAGCATCTCCTGCATAGATTGTTTCAGCCCCTATGTGACCTTAAGAAGGAGCAAAGTGGGATATGTAGAGGGGAAAGAGATTTAAAAAATATCAAGTTTACACATTGACTTAAAAGAGTGAGTACAACCCAGCAATAAAATCTCAGTGCAATACAGTAGGTTGAAAGAATTTGATTATCTACCAACTTCAAGCAAGGTAATGGTAGTATTTACAAGACAGGATCAGACTTCACATTCATCATCAAGTCATGCTTATTTATACATCCAAAGTGTCATATACATAACAAAGTTTTATCAAGTATCTATACAATGCAATATACCATTTTTGGAATGAGAGTTATAAAATATGGCACTGCCATATTACGATTACAACTTTAAATGATATCTGATAATGTTTAAATTATAACATTTGAAAAGCAATTTGCTATGTCAAGAGAGTAAAGCTTCCATAAGGGAGCAAGGGAGTTAGGACAAGATTAGTGTACAAACAAACTCAATTGTTTTTACCAAAAAAAAAAAAAGATAATGGAGGTCTCTCAATACAGTTGTCTATTCATTCATCATAATCAGTTTATCTATAATCTTCCTAATGCTAAACATCCTACTTTAGGTGCTCAACTTTGAACATTAATTCAAAGAGAAGAGGAAGCCTAGGCCAAATGGAATTTTACTCCTTCACCATTTGGCTAAGGCTGATTCTCGTGAATTCAGCCCTGCTATCACTCTCGAGGGGATCCACAGAAATAACTTATGAAATAAGGCTAAATATAGCACTAAGGTATCAATACTTAGAAAATGTTGTGTTCCTCACATACTTTGGAGTGAAGACTTACAAATATTCTTTTTTGGTTCACAAGTTGGAGCAAACTCAAAAGACTTCTTTTAATGTAGATCTATTTTTTATTAGGAGAATTTAGATAACAAAAGACACCTCCACTGACCATGGTAATGGTAATTAAGTAACCTATATGTAATTTAAGATTGTCAACCCAGTTTCTAAATGAGTTGCCATTTCTAATGAACCATGAAATTACTCTGCTACTCAGCAAGATTTCAAAACAAAATATTATCTAATTGCTTAAGTAGGCCAATAAACTGAGTAAGTCAACAAAATTTATTCTATTTACGGGTCTGGATAATTTTGAGAAAGCATTTATTAGAATCAAATACGCATTGGTCATTTTTAGAAGAAAATGCTACATTTACTATTTTCCAAAAGATTTGATTTAAAATATCTTCCCTTGAGTGCTTTCAGTTGGATGGCACGTCCACAGCTACTCATGTGATAAGTACATAAACTGAAGTGAATCTCACTTAGAATCCTATGACTCAAGATGAGGTTATGTTTTTTTTAATCTCCAAATTAGCAGTAGAAGACATCTTTTCCTTAACCACAACAGCTAGCACAAGATCCAAACGTTACAAAAACACAAAACAAAATCCAGGGCCCACTTATTTAAAAGCACTCTTTTAAAACAATATATTTGTTTCTTCATTAGTCACAATCATTCATCCACAATTAGATATCTTCCTTTGGAGTTTTGCTCAAAGAAACATATGGAGCAAATGAGCAAGCAATAAGCATTTTAGTACTTACTATGTTAATCACTATGCTAAATTATAGAGATATAAATATAAGCAAAAAAGCAGACAGTTCTTACCCTCAAGGCACTTACATTCTCATGGAGGAAGACAACAATTGAAAGGGGGTAGAGATGAAAGGTACTTAGAAGAGGGAAACTGGAGTTGGTGACAAAGTCCCAAGAGTCAGAAACAGAGATAAGAATGGAATGAAAGAAGGCTGGTCTGGGCCTTCCCCCAAAATGGAGGCCCCAGGAGGAACTCACCACTGGAAGAAGGATGCCAGTGAGGTAGAGAGATGTTCCATAAGAAGCAAGAAGGCCCCTGAGAGAAGTTCCAAAATAAGAAGGATATGAAGGTGGTAAGGTTGGGAGCTATAGTGGGAAAGAACACTGGACTTGAATTCGGAAGACCTCATTCTACTACTTATTACTGGTGGGATTTTAGGCAAATCATCTTCTCTCCAGAAATGATAGATTGATGGATGATAGAGAAAGAAAGAAAGAAAGAAAGAAAGAAAGAAAGAAAGAAAGAAAGAAAGAAAGAAAGAAAGAAAGAAAGAAAGAAAGAAAGAAAGGAAG
>CM053626.1:46365262-46381728 GCA_028646595.1 Phalanger gymnotis
TGGAATAAAATGCCATTGACCAGAGTTAGGGTATCCATAGCGCTAATACAGGCTAGTAAGAATATATTTTCTCGGAGTCTAAAAATCTAGTCAATGAGTCTTTAAACTGAAAAGAAAAGAAGAAAGAGATAAAACCTGACTACACATCTAACTATGCATCTCTATTATCTCTATCTCGTTGACAGTAGCTGCAATCTTTTTTTCTACTGCCATACAAAGCCAATTTGTAAATGCATATCATTGTTTTCAAAGACTACTGGGCAAGAGAGTGTGGATGACTCTGTACGATTCCTTCCCATTGGGGAAAATACACCTTAAAGTACATTCCTAACTGATCGTAGATTGGTAGCATTAGGAAGCATCATCATATGTGAGAGATATCAGATTTTAAAAGTTGAAATATCCTCCGTTTTAACAACAGTTGGTCTTCTCAGATTCTGAAATCATTTCTCTTTAAACACAAAAAAATGACAATAAATAAACTTCTAATCAATCGAGACAGCAAATGTTATTTCCCAATGTAGTATGCTGAACTCAGGCAAGATGAATAAATGCCTGTCTTTCAAAGGCCAGAAGTGAATTTCTAGCTGTTCATGCTAGCTTATTTTATGTAAAGCTTAGAGTTCATTAAAAAGGAATTCAATTCCATTTTCATGTTTTATTTCAATGGAGACTCATCAAATGCCACTTTGCTTGACTGGATCTGATAACAATTTGAAAATCCCCAGCTTCACACAGAAAACCAATGAGCAATTTCACAACTGAAGAAGTAATCTGCATTCTGACTCTATAATCAGCTGTAACCAGAAATTGCAATTTTCTATATTGTCTCTGAGATAAGACTAATTGCCCAAGCATATGAAACAGTGGCTTCTTAATATATGGACTTGTAAAGCACAAATTATATAATATATATAAAAGCCATATTACTAATAAAATTGACATGCCTGTTTTCATCATCAATACATGTCTATTAAGAAGCTTGGTGTATTTTAGGCTTGGAGTTCACCACAAACTTACTAATTGGTCAAAAAATATCTGCTTAGCACCTACTATCTGCTAGCCGCTAGGGACACAAATACAAAGAACAAAAGAGTCCCTAGTTGCTACGAGTTTACATTCAATCTTCTTATTGATCAGTCATTTCTGATTCTTTGTGACCCCATTTGGAGTTTTCTTAGCAAAGATACTGAAGTGGTTCACCACTTCTTTCTCCAGCTCATTTTACAGATGAGGAAACTGAGGCAAACAGGCTCAAGTGACTTGCCCAGGGTCACACGGCTAGGATATGTGTGACCAGATTTGAACTCAGGAAGATTAGTCTTTCAGATTCCAAGCCCAATGCTTTGTTCACTGAGGCACCTACCTGCCTACTTTCTAACTAATAATTAGGTAGAGAGAGGCTATTTCAAATGTGAAGGTAATCATTGGTCCACATACTCAATACTTAAGAGAAATCTTAGTGTGTCTATAGGAAATCAGACTGAACTTAAAAGAAATCAGGCAGCAGACTGGAAAGAAACACACTATATTCTTCTCCTTCCTAATCATATTGTATTAGGTTGGTTTTTTTTTTTAAATGACAAACTGTTTATGGGAGAATGTTGGTGGTGTAAGCGCCAAGGAATTGCTTGTTTTCTCTTCACCACAGTCTAAAAGGTTGTTTATAGGGATTTATGAGAATCTCCCCTCCCTGTTACTCCCTGTTAATCTGTCAGATTCTACTCAAGATTTGATTCATTATTTGCTACATTGGCTCAGCCATTTCTACACTGGGAACTTCCTCTACCAAGGTTCAGCCATCAAGAATTGCTTGAACTTCATGGCATGCTAACAGCAAACGAGTTTATTTAAAATAAAAAGAATTGTGCTATCAAGAAAATGAATTCACAGGAAACACTCTCCAAAGGAAAAACAGAGAAAACTCTACAAAATAACCACAAAAAGGCACTAGCTAAGCCCCCTCCTATTGCCTTGTACCCTCAAAGGAAAGGAACCAGGGCAATCTTAAGTAATTGTACCAGCTTCCATGTAGCCATGTTGCCTCTCCAACATGGTGGGGTGAGGGAGTGATGGGATAATAGCTAGGTTTCAATTAGTGTGAATAATGAATCCCATTAAATGATCACCTTATTCAAATTCACATTGCATATTTGGCTGCAACCAACTATCATACTTTCCATGATTATAACTTTGAATGGTATGAATTTGAATGCATTGACCTCTTTGGGGGAATTCATGATTCACACTAACTGGGACCCAGCTGTACTCCGATTATGCAATGGCGTGGTGGCAGCATTGGTTGTTCTGGGTCTTGGCTCTTATACGAGATGATGTCTGAGACCCTGGACACACAGCTTTAGCCTCCTCAATGAGGTGTGGGACAGAGCCTAAGAAAACCCACCTCTGGAATACTACAACAACATAACCTTTGGGAAAGAAGAGTTGAGGTCTGCCAAAGGTCAGGAAGTGTGTGATTAAGCCAAGTGTAAGCACAAGGCTCGTGCCTAGACAGCCCCACCTCTGTTATCACCTTCCTTAGGACAAAGAAAAATTCTTCCGTATTGGCTGACCACCGGGGGAGCATTCTCCCACTGCCACTGACTTTCTCTTCTCTCCTCCCAGGTGTGCTTTGGGTGCCTATTCCTCTTCTCCTTCCTTCTGAGATTTTCGTGGGCTACTGCTGCAATCCCTGGATAGAGGGATCAGATTGAGGTGCCAAAGAGACTGCCAAGAGATTAGAGTGAGACTATGGGGCAGCCAGGGGGTGCTGAGAACCCCTCACACAGATAGCACTACCCCATTAAAGACAGACTGACTGGCTCAAAGTCTGTATTTCTGATAAGCCAGTAGATGATTTTTTTTCTCCCTTTGAGAAGAGGCTGTTTCTGCCTTAGTAACCAGCTTCTTCCTATCCGAGCAAAGTGTGCTCACCCACCCCATTGTTTACTCTCCTTTCATTGCTGTCATTTTATTATCCTTTTTTGTATAAAAGAAAATCTGAGAGCTACTAAATCTTTGTGTGACCGATGCTGCCTTCGGTAGAGATTTGAGGAAAGATCTGGATCTCTGAAGAGGAAAAACGGTCAGAGACTCCATTCAGAAATCACACTAACAATGGAAGGGAATTGCACATTTTCACTAACAAGAGATTAATAACCTAAATGTAAATATAGACTAGAAGAGATGATCCCTTGTAAAAGCCAGCTTTACCTGGAAAAAGGGGATGGAATACCTCTTAAATCGGTGTTGCTATTAAAAAATGCCTTAAAGGGAAATACATACCACCTAACCTGCTAGATGAGGAAAATTCTATGTGTAAGGGTCCCATACATGGACAACAAGTAAGCATCCTAGTCCAGATGCTGCACAATATTTTAAAAAAGAAAAGATTCTACTGCTCACTAAATGTGTTACCTTGGCAAGTCACTTAGTTTCTTAATCTATAAAATGAAGAGCTTGGACTGGATAGCCTCTGAGGCCCCTTCCAGCTCTAGACCTAGGGTCTTTGACAGTTTTATGCTTCCCCCAGAAGGTCTTAGGATATACGAATTCACAATCTTACAAAAGTCTGCCTGCAGAAAACAAATGCCTGGTAACTCGTGCCTAATGAGCCTTTAACTGTGAGGAATTTACAACACCATAACCACACTAGAGGCTGGTAGGCACATTGTTCTATTTTGAGAAGCCACAGAACCAAATGGAAGCTCCCTAACCCCACCCCTCAACTGCCACCAGTTGCTTACATTTGTTATGTCCTCCATAATTATTCACAAGTTTCTATTATTACTAAATCCCTTGATGGACATTCCATCACCATTCAACACCAAAGATAGTGAATGAAAACATAAAGTTAAATTCACTCTTAGTAAAGGTAATATGTCTATTTTGGAGTGAATGCAATACAGAAACACGTAAATGATGATAGTTCTCTCACATCTAAATGAAGGATGTGCAGATGACATTGGAAATTAAATTATACTTTTAAAAATTTTGCATGAAGACAATAAATACCCAAACAATTCATTTGTGTTCATGGCACTCATTGTATTTATCTCCTGTCCAGCACAGCAGGCTTCTCAGTTGTCTGATGATGTTTCTAATATGGATTATTTAATTTCTAGTTAACTTTGGATTTTAACTGGATTAAATAAATCAAGAACAAATCATTTAACAAGTTTTCAAGGATCAAGGGTTTTTATTTTGATTTCTTTTTAATTTGCAAGTTGATTCAAAAGTTTATAAAACTAAAATAAATTTATAAATCAATTTTAAAATGATGTGCAGAAATACGTTATCATTAAAATAATCGAGATTCATGCCATTTGCTATCATTAAAATGTTATTTTGCTATTGCTCTGCTCATATCCAAATATGTTCACAACAGATCTTTACTATGCAAATTGACAGTCTTTACCTAATATGAAAATAAATAGTTACTTATGCTCTCACTTACATCTCCAATATTGCGCCACATTACATACATTATCACATTAGATAAGGGAAAAGAAATCTGTGAATCAAACTAAGAAAATAATATGGAGCCAAAGAGACAAGCTTGGGCCTATTCTCACATCAAGATGCTCACCCCTGACGGTGGTCGCATCTCTGTATCTAATCCAAGTTTCTAGAGTGGCCCAGGATCCAGAATGCACCAAAATATTCCTTTTCACGCAACAGCAGAAATGCAACAATTTTCCTGAATGGTCTTCACCTACAAGAAGAAGGAGAAAGGCACCATCGCTCTTCTGCAGATTCAAGCATTGTATTCAATTCACAGCATCTAGGAGGCCCAGAGGCCATCCTGTCTTAACCAGAGCTGAATAGTAATCTCATCTGTGGTCCAATCTTCAATCCACTTCGATGGACAGGAAATGCTCATTCCACTTCAGGGTTGTTCTAGGAATTAGAAAGTTTTTCCTTATACTAAACCTAGATTTGCCTCTGAAATGATGGTTACCATAATAATAAGAATAAGAAATGTTTCTATAGCACTTTACTTACGTTATCTCGATTGCTCCTCACAACAACCCTGGGAGTTACTATTGTTGATAGTATTATATTATCATTATATTACAATTTATTATCATCCCCATTTTACAGAGGAGGAAACAGGCTGAGATCGGTTAAAGTGACTCATGCAGGGTCATACAACTAGTGAGGATCTAAGGTAGGATTAGAACTCAGGTCTTCCTGACTCCACTGCAGAACCTAGTTGCCTCTGAAATGTCCACTCCTTGCTCCCAGCTCTTTCTCCTGGGACTAAGCAGAACAAGTATATCCCCCTGTTTTGTAACAGCCCTTCATACCTGACAATAACTATCATGTCTCCCCTAAGTCTTCTCTTCTACAGGCTAAACATACCCGGTTTCTTCACCTGATCATCATACGACATGAACTCAAGTCCTCCTCTGGCATATTAATGTCCTTCATAAAATGTGGCACCCAGAAAGGAATACAATTTCCCAGTTGTCTTCTCACCAGGCAAGGGCTAATACAATGGGACTGTTCACCACCCTAGTTCTGGAACTCACGCCTGTCTTAATGGAGTCTCTCAGGGTTTTGGTTTGTTGTTTTTTTTTTTTTCAAACAAAACGCTATCTAAATACATTTCCTCTATCTTAGCGGTACTCTGTGGTGGTAGTAGGGAGCACATCTTCAATCATCTTGATCTATATCTTGCCACTAGCCCCAGATAGCTCTGGAGGAGAAAGTGGGGCTGGTGACTTTGCACAGCCCTCCCTCACTTAAATCCAATTCACTTGCATGTCATGGGATCATCTTCCTGAGGTCATGGCCCTCTTTGAGAACAAAGGACAAATGACAACAACTCTGGGGTAGCCAGAGGGAACTGGATTTATTACCTTCCCCTCTTGTCTATTAAAGAATGAACTATGAGTGGCTGTAAAGGAGACCAACAAGGCAAAAAAAAAAAAACCTTCTTTTTTAAAATTTACTAAAAATAAAGACTTTATCTTCATTCCTATTAAATTTGATCTCATCTAATTTGGCATGATGTTCTAATCTATTAAGAAATCTTTAGATCCCAGCTTGGTCATGCAAAATCTTAGGATCCTACCAGGTTATGAAAATGTGGGAAGTATATTGAATGCTCATCATAAGCGAGGGTGAAGTCTCTAATGGAATAACATATACTGCTCACCAGAAAAAAAGAAAGTGCAAAGAAAAGACTAAGCTTGGAAAGATTCTGATCTTTGTTCTCCAAAGCTAGGTGTTTAGGGCTGAGATTTTTCATCTGGGGAGACAACAGGTTCCAACTGCCAGGTCTTTGAAGAAACAGACCCTTCATCTTCAAGGGATTTTCTACTTTTTCTAAAGAACTGTGGAAAACTATGCACAGGCTTTAGGCTAAGATTCAATCTATCACCAATAAGTACTCATTAAGCATTTACAAAGTTCCAGGCACCATGCCTGGTGCTGGGGGAACAATAAAACAATCCCTATTCACAAGGAACTTCCATTCCAATGAGGAACTTAGATTTTAATGAAAGAAAAATGGCAGCACCCACTCTTCCCTGAGGAAACGACAGCTGAGGATTTCAGTTGAGCCAATTTCAGGAGAAAGTGGAGATCACAGTGGAGAAGTAGTCAGCTATGGAGATTGCAGGTTCATCAAAGTAGCAGCTCTGGGAAGACAGAAACAGCATGTTAAATACAAGTCATCAGCATACTTGCAGAGTCAAAGTTACTAGATGTCCCTCCATGAGTGAGTCTTGGCCACACATATTCTTTATGTTTTTGCCTCTATGTAGGTGTTCCTTTTGTATTTCCATCCTTCCCACTTTGTACTGTATTGTATTTATGTGGGAATACATACCAGATTTATGTGGAAATATTTTCTTGCTACTTGTATTTCTATGGCATTTCATTAAATGCCTTTGCTTTGAACTAATTATGTCCTCTGACTACTGAAAGTAAATACACATAGTAGGGGCTCATGAGCCATAATTTTAAAGGATACAGACCAATAGAGTGCTTTCAGTCTGCTATAGCATTAGCTAGGGAACCTGCCCTAAAAGTTTAGGGGAATGCCCTTAGGCACTATACATAAAATATGCAGTCTTCGTCCATTTGATTTTTCTTTGTAAATTGTTGGTCTGAAG
This sequence comes from Phalanger gymnotis, assembly GCA_028646595.1. NCBI lineage: Eukaryota > Metazoa > Chordata > Mammalia > Diprotodontia > Phalangeridae > Phalanger > Phalanger gymnotis. The sequence continues at coordinate 46,372,387 of CM053626.1, forward strand.
GTTTCAGTGAGGAGATCTCACTTAGGGATTTGAGATAGTCTGTATGATGCTATCTGCAAAATGAGAACCTCAACATCCACAGGCCCTGTAATTGACCTGGTATTCACAAAATATGAAAAGACCCAAATGAAGGTCTCTATCATATTAGGTAAAAAAGATCCTCTACAGAGAATTTATGGAAGATTATGAACTTAAATTACACAGGAAAAAAAGCATGAATGGATTGCTATCTATAGCCAGTGGAGTGATTCCTGGTACGTATGTGTGTATGATCACAAATACATCAATGAAAGAAGTAAAATAAAGAAAAATCTTTACTGTGCCAGAGACTGATTGTGAGAAATGGTGGAAGCAGTTTTGTTTCCACAAAGTTGAAAGTATCTCTCCCCCCTCCCCTAGCTTTAGCAGAATGTAAATCAGGTGACTGATTAGAACCAGTTCTAATCACAACTATAATCTAGCAGAGACCAGGCTTCTGACTGGGTTAAAGGTTAGAGGCTTGTACGCATGCTTAAGGAGCTGCTTGAGGGAGGTATGGTGGGCAGTTCAGGGGGTTGCATTTGGCCAATGAAGAGCCAGGTGGGAGATTCAAAAAAGGAGCCAATAAAAGGACTGGCCTCTGTCTGAGTCCCTTGTACTCCCCTTACTCTGTTCAGGGGAAGTACCCATTTATTCAGGAAGAATAAAATGTATGATATAATTAAAACCATCTTGGCCTTCCAACAAGTATTATTTATTCCTAGACTAAGCATGTTTCTAACATGATCATGATTGCATGTTCATAAACTATTATGGATTTGTCTTTTCTGAGTAAATATTATGAAACCTAGTTTTCCTTTCTCTAGACAGAAGGAACTTCCATTAATTTTAAAACATTTGAATGGCCTTATTTGAAGGGATGCTTATAGCTTGGTCAAACAAAAAACAAGAGTTTATCTAGGATTTTCTGAACAAAATTTTAGTCTACTTGTATAGCTATTTACAACTGAAATTTTTACCAAAAGAGAATTTTAGAAATCCTATTGACTATTGAGCGATCTTCATAAGCAAATCTCTAGCTACACAGGAGAGGAAACAAACTATAAAAAAAACCAAATCTTAGTTTTTGCAATGGGATTAAATGCCTTTCTTTCAAAAGCATTTACCCATAGATGTCCACTAAGAAGCTCCTTTCCAAAACATAACCTACTTTACTAGGGATTGGCCAGGTTATAACTATTTTACCTTCAAGTAAAAGGATTGCTTTAGGATTCTGAGCCTCAGTTTATAGCCCCTCCCTAGGCTTACTGACTTATACCCAAGTTGCCTAGATTAGGAGATAACCTATTGCATGAAATATTTCATGCTTCCTCTGGAACTTATTTTGGTTTGTTGTTATTCCATTAGCAGCTTCTGCTACAACTCAATAATAACATCTTTGAACCAATCTATCGATATGATATTTTGACTCCTATTCTACTCAAGCAATCCTATGGTATACCTCTGATTCCAGAACTACATACAATTCTCGTTTATACAGAGATGAAGCACCACCTAATAGAAAGAAGGAGAGGCCTGGATTCAAATCCCCCTCCTGACACTTAGTAGTTGTGTGATTTGATTCCAGAGGATTTTTGATAAAATGCTCACCTCTTGATTGAGGGGTAATAGATTCAGGGTGCATTTTAAGATGTAAGATATAACACATAAACTTTGCTGGAAAGACTTACATGAACTGATGCTGAGTGAAGTGAGCAGAACCAGGAGAACATTGTACACAGTAACAGCATCTTCTCTGCAATGCAATGATCTAAGAAAATTCCAAATGACTCATGATAGAAAATGCTATCCACATCCAAAGAAATAGCTATGGAGTCTGAATGCAGATGGAAGTATACTATTTTCTCTTTTTTTCTTTCTCATAGTTTTTCCCTTTTGTCCTGATTCTTCTTTCACAATGTGACTAATGTGGAAATATGTTTAATATGAATGTATATGTATAGCCTATATCAGATTGCATGCCATCTTGGGGAGGGGAGAGGAGGGAAAATTGGAACTCAAAATCTTATAAGAGGGAATGTTGGAAACTTAAAATAAATAAATTAATTAATAAATAAACAAATGAATAAATAAATGAATAGATGAATAAATAAATAAAGGGGGAATATATATGTGTGTATGTATATAATATGTGTGTTTATATACATATATATTTAATATAGTCAGTAAGAGAATTTGCTTTGTTTATCTATACATATTTGTTACCAAGGTTTAAATTTTCTTTCTTTTTCAATGGTTACTGGGTGGGGGTAGGTGGAAGGGAGAAAAGATGGATTTTGTTCATTGAAAAAATTAAGTTTAAATTTAAGAACAGTCATACGATTGACAACAAATCACTTAAACACTCAAAACCACAGTATTCTCATCAGTAAATTGGGGAAAATAACAATTACAGAAAAGTTATTCACTTCCAGGGGTGGATTCAAGATGTCAGAATAAAGAAAGCACTCAGGTAAGCTCTTCCAACATTCCCCTCCAAACAACTTTAAAATAATGCCTCAAATCAAATTCTGGAATGGCAGAGCTAACAACAGGTCAGAATGAGTCATTCTTATAGCCCAAGACAATTTAGGAGGTGAGAAAGAGAGATTTGTGACATGTGGGTAGAGGCTATCTCAAAACACTCACTAATGAAACACCAGGGGTGGGACCAGGTGGTAGCAACAGAAACAGCAGTATCTTTGGAATCTCTCAAGACAGAAGTGGTAAGGAAACCTGGCAAATGGTAAGAAAGAGATTACAGGGGAACCCTGTGCTAGCACTGGACATGGGACCAGATGCTGTTTGGCATCTATGGATGCCAGGACTTCTTAGTCATAGGTCAGGGGCAGAGAGGAGTACTTTCAGTAAAGAGGGAGCAGAAGCTCTGAGGGGCAGTATTGCTCTTGGTCACAACGGATCAGGGACCCTGAAGAACAGTATCACTTCTGGTCACAAGGGATCAGGGACCTTGAGAAACAGTGTAGATTTCAGTCCCAAAGATCAGAGGCCCTTACTTTGTGAGAACCAGAGTGCAGACCAGGAGAGCAATAACCATACTTCTCCCCAGATCACATTACCCTGGAAGCACCAAAAACTTCCAAACCCTTTGAATAGCTCTGAAAACACCAGTGTGAAAAAACCTAAAGCTTTGAAAATGAGAAAAACAACAACAAGAACCTGAGCATAAAAAGTTACTATAGTGACAGGGAAGATCAAGACACCAACTCAGAAGATGACAATAAAGTCGAAAAAGCTACCAGCAAAACCTCAAAGAAAAAAAAAATCTACTTGGACACAAGACCAACGAGAACTCCTGGAAGAGATAAATAATAATTTTGAAAATCAAATAAGAGTGGTAGAGGAAAATATAGTTAAGGAAATGAAAGCAAAGAAAGAAAATTATAAAAAGACAACAGCTTGTCAAAAGAGGTGCACGAAAACATACTGAAGAAAATAACACCTTAAAAAAACAGAATTGGCTGAATAGGAAAAAAGATACAAAATCTCACTGAAGAAATCATTTCTTAAACATTAGAATTGGGCAAGGGGAAGCTAATGAGCCCCTGAGACATCAAGAAACAATTATATGAAGTCAAAAGAATGAAAAAAATGAAAGCAAAAAGACAACTAACTTGGAAAATAGATCAAGGAGAGATAACTTAAGAATTATAGTATTCCTTGAAAGTCCTGATCTAAGAAAGAGCTAGACCTCATATTTCAAGAAAAAGAAATTATTGAGGTAAACTGCCCTGATATTCCAGAACTAGAAGATAAAATAGAAATTGAAAGAATCCAATGACCACCATCTGAATCAGATCCCAAAATGAAAACTCCCAGGAATATTATAGCCAAATTCCAGAGCTGCCAGGTCAAAGAAAAAAATACTTCAAGTAGTCAGAACAAAACAACATTTAAATACCATGGAACCACAGTCACAATCGCAAGATTTAGCATATTAAAGAAGACGACTTAGAATATGATATTCTGGAAGGAAAAAGATCTGGGATTACAACAAAAAAAAAAAACCCTACCTAGCAAAACTGAGCATACTACTTCAAGAGAAAAAAAATGAATATTTAATAAAACAGCACTTTCAAGCATTCTTGATGAAAAGATGAAAGCTGAATAGAAAATTTGACTTTCAAATACAAGACTCAAGAGAAGCATAAAAAGGTAAACATGAAAGAGAAATCATACGGGATTTGATAAGGTTAAATTGTTTATCTTTCTATATGGGAAGATGATCCACATAACAACTTCTAAGAATATTCTCATTATTAAGGCAGAATGATTCTACATAGAAAGAGGGCATATGAGTGGGTTGATTATGTTGAGATGAAGTAAAAAAAAATTGGATAGGCAAGAAAAAGAGATGCCCTGGGAAAGGGGGGAAGGGAGAGGAAGAATGGGGGAAATTATCTCACCTTAAATAGGTATGCAAGGAAGAGCTTTTATAATAAAGAGAGAAATAGCGATGGAGCAGGCAATATTTGAACTTCACTCACATCTAACCTGGTTCCAAGTTGGAAGAATATATATTCATACTCGGCTGGTTATAAAAATCTTTCTTACCCAACAGGGAAGTAGGAGGGGAAATGGATAGTAGAATAGGTGGTGACAAAAGGGAAAGCAGAAAAAATCAGTGGTCAGAAGCAAATAGACTTTAGAGGAGGAAGAGGATAAAAAGAGAAAAAAGATAAATAGAAGAAAATGGGATGGAGGAAAATGCACAGTTAGTAATCATAACTGTGAATGTAAATGGAATGAACTCATACAGCGGAGGCATACAGCAGAATGGATTAGAAAGCAGAATCCAACAATATATTGTTTACAAGAAACACATCTGAAACAGAGACAAACACAGAATTAAAATAAGGAACTAGAGAAGAATCTATTATGCTTCAGCTGAAGTTAAAAATGCAGAGGTAGAGATCATGATCTCAGACAAAGGAAAGGCAAGAATAGATTTAATTAAAAGGGATAACAGGGGGACACTATTTTGCTACAAAGCACCATAGATAAAGAATTAATATCAATACTAAACATATATGACCAAATGGCATAACACCTAAACCCTTGAAGGAAAGATTAAATGAATTACAAGAGGAAATAGAAAGTAAAACTATATGGGGGGGGGGCCTCAACTTTCCCCTCTCAAAGCTAGATAAATATAATAATAAAATAAATTAGAAAGAAGTCAAGGAGATTAACAGAATCTTAGATAAGTTAGATATGATAGACCTCTGTAGAAAACTGAATAGGAATAGCAGTATACCTCTTTCTCAGATACACATGGCACCTTAACAAAAATTGATCATGTATTAGGGCATAAAAACCTTAAAGCCAAATACAGAAAAGCAAACATGTTAAATGCACCCTTTTTGGACTATAATGCTATAAAAATTGCATTCAATAAACAGCTATGAAAGCATAGATCAAAAATTAAAAACTCAATAACCCAATCCTAAAGAATGAGTACATCAAAGAACAAATATAGAAACAATCAATAATTTTATTAAAGAGAATGACAGGGGCAGCTAGGTGGCACAGTGAGTACAGCACCAGCCCTGGAGTCAGGAGAACCTGAGTTCAAATCTGGCCTCAGATGCTTGACACACTTACTTGCTGTGTGACCTTGGGCAAGTCACTTAACCCCAATTGCCTTGCCTTCCCCCCTCCAAAGAAAAAAACAAACAAACAAACAAAAAGAGTGACCATAATGAGACAGCATTCCAAAATTTGTGGGATACAACCAAAACAGTACTTATTGTAAAATGTGTATCTTTAATTGGGTCCATCAAGAAAAGTAATAATAAGAAGCTACATGAAATTAATTGGGCACGAATTTTTAAAAAAAAATGGAAAAATAACAAGTTAAAAATCCCCAATTAAGCACCAAAATGGAAACCCTGAAAATCAAGTGAGAGATCAACAAAACTGAAAGTAAAAAAAAAATCGAACCAATAAATAAAACTAGGAACTCGTTTTGTTTAAAAAATAAATAAATAAAATAGATAAACCATTGATTAATTTCATTTTAAAAAAGAAAGAAAAACAAATTACTAGTATCAAAAACCAAAAGGTGAATAGCAGTGAAATCAAAGCAATTATTAGAAGCTATTTTGCCCAATTATGCCAGTAAAGTTGACAATCTAAGTGAAATAGGTGAATATTTACAAAAATATAAACTGCCCAAATTAACAAAAGAGTAAATAGAATATTTAAATAATCTTATCTTAGAAAAAGAAATTGAAAGAGCCATAAGTGAGCTTCCCTAAGAAAAATCCCCAGGACCATATGGTACAAGTGAATTCTAAAAATAGTTAAGGAGCTATTTCGAAAAGTAGGTTAAAGAGTCCAACAAAATTCCTTTTATGACACAAATATAGGGGGTCAGTGGAATAGATTAGATACCTAATACACAGTAGTAAATGACTATAGTAATCTAATGTTTGATAAACTCAAAGATCTAAGCTTTGGGGTATGAACTCACCATTTGACCAAAAAAAGGCAGGAAAACTGGAAAGTACCTTGGTAGAACTTAGGCATAGACCATCATCTCACACAGTACACCAAGATAAGGTCAAAAAATGGATAAATGATTTAGAAATTAGGGGAGCATGGAAAAATGTGCCTGTCAGATTTGTGGATAAAGGAAGAATTTATGACCAAACAAGAGACCTAGAGGATCAGAGAAAGTAAAATAAGTAATTTTGATTATATGAAATCAAAAAGCTTTTGTACAAACAAAACCAATGTTGCCAAAATTAGAACAAAAACAGGAAACTGGGGGGGGGGGGAGAATTACAACAAGTTTCTCTGAGAAAGACCTCATTTCTCAAATACATAGGGAACTGAGGCAAATGTATAGAAAAAAAAAGAGCCATTCCCACGTTGATAAATTGTCAAAGGATATAAACTGGAAGTTTTCAGAAGAAATCAAAGCAATCAATAGTCACATGAAAAAGTACTCTGAATCACTACTGATTAGAGAAATGCTAATTAAAACAGCTCTGAGATAACACCTCATACCTATCATATTGGCTAACAGAAAATGAAAATGACAAATACTGGAGAAGACATTGCGGTGGAAATGATACACTAATGCATTGTTGATAGAGTTGTGATTTAGTCCAACCATTCTGGAGAACGATTTGGAACTACACCCAATGAGCTATAAAAATGTGCATACCCTTTGACCCAGCATTAACACTACTAAGTCCATATCCCAAAAAGATTAAAAAATAAAGGGGGTTTGAGAATACTACCTATTTGCACAAAAATATTTATAGGAGCCTTTTTTTGTTGTTGCAAAGAACTAGAAATCCAAAGGATGCCCATCAATCAGGGAATGGCTGAACAAGTTGTGGCATATGATTATAATAGAATGCTGTGAGAAATGACAAACAGGATGGTTTCAGAAAAACCCGAGAAGACTTTATGTGAACTTATGTAAAATGAAGCGAGCAGAACCAGCAGAACATTGTATACAGTAACAATGACATTCTAAGGGTGATCAACTGTGGAAGATTTGTTGGTCAGTAACTTTCATGTCTGACTCTTTATGATTCCATTTGGGGTTTCCTTGGCAAAGATACTGGAGTGGTTTGTCACTTCCATACTCCAGCTCATTTTACAGATTTGGAAACTGAGGCAAACATGGTTAAGTGACTTTCCCTGGGTCATATAGCTAGTAAGTGCCTGAGGCCGAATTTGAGCTCAGGTCTTTCTGACTCCAAGCCCAGCACTTTACCCACTATACAGGTTAAGACAACAATCCAAGCCAATACCAAAGACCCATGATGAAGGAATGCTCTTCACCTCCAGAGAGAGAACAGATGAACTTTGAATGCAGAGTGAAGCATAGTTTTTTAAACTTTCTGTATTTTTATTGGGGTTTTTTTTGGAACATGGTTAATATGGAAATGTTTTGTGTTACTTTACATATATAATTAATATCGTTTGCTTGCTTTCTCAAGAAGGGGAGAGGGGTGGGAGGGAGAGAGAGAATTTGGAACTCAAAATGTTTTAAAATACATGTTAAAATGTTTTTACATGTAATTGGAAATATTTAATGTAATAAATAAAAATATATTTAAAAGAGAAAAGTTATTGTGCAGATCATATGGGATAATGTATGTAAAGTCTTTTGTAAACCAAGTGCTATAGAAATAATAGCTATCATTATTATTGTTGCTGTTGTTAGCACTATTATTACTATTGTGGACCTTGATGTGTTTAGATTGATTAAACAACAAACACATTGCAGAGGCTACTTGACTTTGAAAAGACAGGTCTTCACATCCCTCACTAGTTCATTAAGAAATTTGGCTCTAGGGGCCGGAGCCAAGATGGCAGCTGGAAAGCAGGGACTAGTGTGAGCTCCCCACCAAGTGCCTCCAAAAACCTATAAAAAAATGGCTCTGAACCAATTCTAGAACTGCAGAACCCACAAAATAGCATAGGGAAGAAGGGCTCTAGCCCAGGACAGCCTGGATGGTCTCCGGGTAAGGTCTACCCTGCACAGAGCTGGGAGCAGAGGGGGGCGGAGCTGAGAGGAGCGGAACCCAGAATGGGCGGAGCAGACTGACCAGACCAGGAGACGGGCGAAGCGTGCCCTAGCGCCCTGAATCAGTGATTTGAGGCAGTTACCAGACTTCTCAACCCACAAACACCAAGGATGACAGAGTAGGTTATTGGGAGAAGCTGCTGGGGACTGGGATAGAGTTTGCAGTTCAGCCACCATCCCAGGGGCAGCAGAGGTGGGGCAGCTTTAGAACTACAGCTGCAGTTGCTTCTGGCCCCAGGCCCACCTGGTGGGAGGAATTAAGTGGTAGATCAGAGCAGGAGTGAAAAGGCTGCTGAAGATCTAAGTCCAGTCCAGGTTGGAGGTTCTTGGGGAAGGAGGGGTGCTGGTGTGGCAGAGCTGGCGCATCGCCTCAGGCTTGGAACATAGAACTCTTTAGTCTACAAGCAGTCATACCCTGCTGAAAAACTCAAGGGTCAAGCGAGTTGGCTGGGAACATGGCCAGGCAGCGAAAAGGCACCCAGATTCAGTCTCAGACTCTGGAATCTTTCTTTGGTGACAAAGAAGACCAAAACATACAGCCAGAAGAAGTCAACAAAGTCATAGAGCCTACAACGAAAGCCTCCAAGAAAAATATGAACTGGTCTCAGGCCATGGAAGAGCTCAAAAAGGATTTGGAAAAGCAAGTTAGAGAAGTAGAGGAAAAATTGGGAAGAGAAATGAGAAGAATGCAAGAAAACCATGAAAAACAAGTCAATGACTTGCTAGAGGAGACCCAAAAATATACTGAAAAA
>CM053626.1:46382228-46396970 GCA_028646595.1 Phalanger gymnotis
GCCGTGCGGGCTGGGCTCAGCTCCGCTCCCCTCGGCTGGGGGCTGGGAGGTCAGTGTGGGACCTACCTTACCCAGAGACCATCCAGGCTGTCCTGGGGTGGGGCCCTGCTTCCCTCTGCCACTTTGTGGGTTCTGCAGCTCTAGAATTGGTTCAGAGCCATTTTTTTTATAGGTTTTTGGAGGGATTTGGTGGGGAGCTCACGCCAGTTACTGCTTTCTGGTCGCCATCTTGGCTCCGCCCCCCTCCTCTTGATTTTTCAAAACATCTTTTAATTCTAACTCTTGTTCCTTCTATAGTTTTTAAATTTCCACAAGGTCTTCTTTAATTTGATGTGATTTTTTTAAAAACCAATTTTAATGATTAAATTACTTAAATGTGTTCTCTATTTGAAATTTTACTCAGGATACGCTATGCTGTTTCTCCATCTGCCTTATTTCTGGCACTTTAGGTATTTCGGCTTTTTAAAAAATATATCAGTATTCTTTACTTTGCTCCTTCACTTTATTTGGAGAGAGGGGGACAAAATATTACCCTGTTATGTGATTTTTAAAAAATTTGCTGTTTTCTAAAATTTAAAAAAAATTTTCTATAATTTTAGCACCATCTTTCAAGTCAGTAAGATCTGTGTTCAAATCTTCTGTCAGACATTTTCTAGCTGTGAGACCCTATGCAAATCAGCCTCTCTTAGTCTGTTTCCTTATATGTCAAATGGGGATAGTAAGAGCATCTACATTCCATGGTTGCTATGAAGGATCAAATTATATAATATACGTAAAGTGCTTTGCAAACTTTAAAATGCTATACAAATGTTAGGGTTTTTTTTTAGGGGTATTGAGGTTAGGGTTAAAAATAGCTTTTTTATAAGCTCCCTCTGCTATTTTTGAGGTCAGCTAGGTGGTACAGTGAATAAAGGGCTGGATCCGGAGTCAGGAAAACCTGAGTTCTAAGCCAGGCTCCAGCATCTACTAGCCATGTGACCGTAGGCAAGTCACTTAACCCTGTTTGCCTCAGTTTACTATATGAAGAAATGAGCTAGAGAAAGAAATAGCAAACTAGTATCTTTGCCAAGAAAATCCCAAATGGGGTCAGGAAGGATTGGACATACAACAGCAGTTTTGATTGGAAGTCCCCAGTCATCCATAAATGACCAATCCATGAACAGCAGCTGTTACATTTAGTAAACACTGATTAAGAACCTATTATGTGTAAGACACAACAACATGAGAAATAATCCCTGCCGGCTAAGAGCTTGCATTTGCTGTGTCTAAGGTAAGCAAATACAAAGCAATTTGAGAAGGGCAGTCCTCAGTCAGCCCATCCGCAATCATTTCTGAGGGGCTCATTATGTGCCAGATACTGCACTCCATGCTTAAGATTTTTTTAAAAAGGACAAAACCTCAGCCCCCATCCTTAAGGAATTTATATTCTAATGAAAGAGACTACATGCAAACAATCATGTCAATATGTATATACAGACTAAATGGGAGCTTATACTGGAGGGAAGGTTGTAGCAGTGGAGAGAGGGATAGTGGAGGGGACAGGGACTCTTACAGAAGGTGGGATTTGAACTAGGTGTAGCTGAAGAAGGAGAATATTTCAGGTATGGAGAACATTCTGTCTCTATCCAAAGGCACAGACTGGAGATGGGGCGTCCCATGTGAGGTACAGCCAAAAGGCCACTTCGGCTGGATTGCAAAATGGCAGGAGGGGAGTGAAGTATTAAAAGAGTGGAAAGGTAGCCAGTGAAGAAGTTTAAATGCCAGAGCATTTTAGTTTTGGAGGTAATAAGGAGCCTCTGTGGTTTATTGAGTGGGGGAGTAAAATACTTAGACCTATCCTCTTGTAAAATCTTGTAAAAAAAATGGAGGCTGGGTTGGAGTAGGGAGAGAGATGCTGAGTCTTTTGAGGAACATGAAGATTCTAAGATATGGGGATAAGGAAGGGAAGCTACCTCCCAGACCTGGGGATAATCTATACAAAGACACAAGAAATGGGAAAGGGAATGCCAAGCTGGGAGTAGGGGCTGTAGTGAGGAAACCAGTTGGACTGGAATATGGAGAACATGAAAGGGAGTCATATGAAACAAGTCTGGGAAGGTGGGCTGGAACTAGAGTGGCATCTCTAGAGCCATGTTGAGGCTATGGAATGTCCACTGTATGGCTTACGCTGCCATCATCATTACTGAGCTCCACATCTGGCACAGAATCCACACACATCTGAACTTCACTTAAGAAACAGCAAGGAAGTCTCCAAACTAGGAAAGCTCTGGTTCCTGGGTCCTAAAGTTCAGACGGGAACATGTGATTAAGAATATCCTATCTTAAGGGTATACACACATGCGTGTGTATGTGTGTGTGTGTATGAAGATTATATATATACATATATATATGGAGACTGTATATATATGGAGATTACATATATGGAGATTACATATAATGGAGATTATATGTGTATATATGTATATATATATATATACATAGGATCTAATTAGATCAGGTTTCAACATTTTAAATCTCAGTGGGAACAGGTCTAAGTGCTGCATTTTAAATGCAATTCAGATGCTGGATTAATTATTTTATGATTGTTGTTCATATTGAAGAGAATGAATGTCTTTTGTTTATTGCTTTAAGGTTTGCATCGTGATTTAAAGGTTACATGATTGGAGATGACTCAGTTTGGCCTAGAGATGGCAGAGGGTTCCTATTATGCCCATAACATTAAAGCTGGCAAGGGATCCTGGAAACCATCAAGTCATCCCTCCTCATTTTTCAGATGAGGAACTAAGGCCCAGAGAATGATAATCACAAAGTGACACAAACGGTGACAGTCAGCATTTTACCCTTACTGCCCATGTAACCTTAGAGGAGTTGCTTAATGCCCTGGGTCTCCATTTCATTTGCAAAATCAAAGTGTTAGACTACATTAGGCCATCTTAACTGGGGGTCTGTGAGTTTGAATGGGAAAAAAATACATCTTTACTTTCACTAACATGTAATTGAAATTTAACATTTTTTCCAATTATAAATTAAAAAAGAAAAAGACAATTCTGAGAAGGAGTCTATAGGCTTTCCTAGACTACTGCCAAAGGAGTTCATGATACAAAAAAGGTGGTGCACCGCTGGATTAGATGGTCTTTGAGGTCCCTTCAGCTCTAGACCTATGATTTTATGAACTTCAAATCCTAAGCTTTGTCCCACTGCACTGTGCCAGCTACTTCCTCCAGATTCATAGCCATTTGTCCCTGATCTCTGGTCCTATCACTTCCTAGCAAAGCCCATAGCTTTGATTATGCGGACCTTTGTCAGCATGTCTTTCCAGTGGCAATGCATGGCTGTGTGAGTGTAATGGTAATTTAAATTTGAAGATCTTCCCATCCAGTGATAGGCCCATGTGACCTGCTTACATTACAGGAAGCCTAAGTCACATGTGGTAGGAGGAGCTTGCTGAAGGAGAAGAACAGGAAAGGGTGGAGCAGGAGATGCTCAGAGCAGTTAGAGCTGAGGGAGGGGGCAGACCCAGGCATGCTAGCTGTGTTGTGGGTGTGCTTGTGGGAAGGCCCCAGTGGGGGTGGGGGAGGCTATGGGATGTTGACACTCTCTGCTGTGATGTTATGTATTAACTCTATGCTACTTGGATAGATTGGACTTACTGGTTTGGGGATTGAGTTTTCTGGTGTCTGAATAAATGTTTTGTTTCTCTCTTCCATGTGGAGAGTCCATCATATTTTATGATTCAGAACCATTCCGGCATACTCATAACGATCACAGCCATTGTGAATATTGCCTTGGTGACATAGTGAGCTGGCCTACAAGGAAAGCTGAGCACCACAGAGTCAATGCTTTCCAAATGTGGTGCTAGAGAAGACTTTTGAGAGTCCCTTGGACAGCAAGGAGATCAAATCAGTCAATTCTTTAAGAAATTATTTCAGGCCATTCACTGAGAGGTCAAATACTGAAGCTGAAGTTTAAATACTTTGGTCACATAACAAGAAGACAAGAGTCATTGAAATAGACTTTGATGTTGGAAAAGAGTGAAGGCAAAAGGAAAGGGGGTTGGCAGAGGATGAGATAGAGGGATAGTGTCATGGAAACAATGAAGATAAACTTGGACAGAGTTTGAGAGATAGTGGAGGATAGAAGGACCTAGGGTGTTATAATCCGTGGAGTCACAAAGAGTTGGACATGACTGAACAGCAACAGTCCCTGATCTTTTACTTCTCTGTACTTGACTTCTCCTTCTAGAGAAGAGAGTTGGATTCTGAATCACTTTTCTTTTATGTTGATATGTGCTCAGAGACTTCTCCTCATTTGCATTTTCCTTATTACTAGAGAGATAGGACAGTGGAAAATTTAAAACCAATAAAATAGACTCCAATTAACAGACCTCATTGGACAGTGAGTTTCACTAAATATTTTTGATGTTTTATTAATTGTGACAGTGTTCTATGTATAGAACACAATTTGAAAATAAAGAATGAAAAATGTGTGTTTGACCTTTTTATTGGTCAGTTAAACCTATAGTTATTAAAATAATTATGTCGAGAAAGCTTATCATTATCATTCATTTTATTGTTTTGTTTTCAAACAGATCTTAATCTAGCTACCTTTGTTGAACTATTCCTAACTGACTTTCACATGTCCCATCCAATCTTGTGGTTCGTTTTACTCACCTCCCAAGAACTGGGTTCAAATATTGCCTCCGATGCTTACTACCATGTGACCTTATGCAAGTCAATTGACCTCCCTATGTCTCAGTTTCCTTATCTATAAAATGAGAGTATTGGGTCAGGTGACCTCTGAGGGCCCTTCTAGCTCTGGACCTATGATCTTGTCATCCTTGGGAGCATATCATGGTTTTGCCAGTGACTCACTGGCATGGCGCCTTAAACAGTCTTAACTTTCTAAGATACTTGACCAGGCCACAGAGCTTTAAAACAACAACAATTAAAAACAACTTCCTCTTGGTACAAGGATTTCCTCCTACTGGACATATGAGTCTTCTACATTATAGGAATACTGTTACCATGTGGGAAAGAAATGAGTATCAGTGAATGCTTTAGAAGAGGTTTTCAGACCTTGATGAACTGTGGTTATTAGGTCTGCAATAATTGGTTAAATAGATGATTTCATTTCACCCACAATATTTTGGAATGTTGTGCTAATCCCTTTTACAATGAGAACAGGTCAGGTAGGTGGGTAATTTGGAAAATAGTCACCATTCCATGGCAACAAACCCCAACCATTACTCACTACTGGTACATTGTTACATGAGTTAAAAAAAAAAAGATAAACAAAGGGCATAGTCTACACCAGTCATTCTGCACATGGGTGTCTATCCCCAGAGGTCAATGGCAGTTGTTTATCTAGATCAAGGGCAGTCTGGTCTGAAGAGAGAGGAGATAACAAGTAACTGAAGGTTTCTTTACATTGTGTGGATTAAAAAAAAATAGAAAGGAAAAATATGCATTATCCTTAGCCCCAAATTACCATCTGGCTTAAAACAACAACAAAACTTTCTTTCGACTGTGCTTATACTGTATGTTTTCCATTTTTAATCTATTTTTCCACTCCCACTCTTGAAACTCAGGGTGGAAGACCCCTTTGAAGTCTGGTACTCTCCAGCCTTGGCCCCAAATGTCCCTCATGAAGCGGTGAACTCAGTTGAGCGTGGGTGACACGTGACTCTATTTAGGGACCACATAGCTACCTTTTCAAGCATGTGCCTTCCATGCACATGGTAAATGCTCAATAAATGTCTGTGCATTGGAACTGAAGAATGCACTGAGCCTTCGGTTTCATCAGTCTAGTGAGCCCTGGGTAAGGAGCTCCTTGCAGTGCGTATCAGTATCTGTTCTGAGGTGTCTCAGAATGATTCCGTGCTCAGAATCACGCAGTCTCTGTTAGAGGTAAGAGTCAAACACAGTGTTCAGTCTCTCCATCCACCATGCCACAGTGCTTCTCAGCATTTAATTACAGGCAAATAAAAAGAAGACCCATGACCAAAATATTCTCATACTCTAGCATGATGGCTTTTTTGATGTTAAAAATAATTTGTGTGTATGTATGTGTACCCCATACTTGATTTTTTATTTCTTGTTTTCTTGCAGTATTCTAGACTATGTATTATCCAACTCTGGTACTTGCTATAAAACATACTGTTCAACTATCTGTGTTGATTAAATTCCTTTTTACTATAGAGTTTATTTGATTGGTTTAAAAAATGAACCCAGTTGCATTAGAAAATGCCCCAGTCACTGCCTCCGTGGTCTTAGTTAAGTATGGTAACAGCCTCTCCTCTCCTTTCTACCCACTCCACCCCCTCTCCTCCATCCTCTGCCTGGGGAGGCACGGGGGAGACAGTACATCTGTTCTGTACTGGGAAAAGGGTAAAGGAGAAAGAGTTATTCTATTGTGTTAAGGAATATTAGAGTAACTGTTAAAATCTAAATTATATGACCTCTGTAGACAAGACAAAACCATCGTTGGTTATCTTCAGGTGTGTAGACTTCTCTGGGAAGAATAAGGAGTTAGAAGGGAAGTCATCCAGCCCAACTCCCTCTTTCTGACTGATGATGAAACTGGAGGCCAGAACAGGAAAGTGACTTGTTTAAGGTTCTAGACCTAGTGACCAAAAGATTCAAGTACAGATCCTTTGACTTGAAATCCAGGGTTCCTTCCTCTCCACCACGTGTACAGTTGCCAGCTGCTTTATTGAGGAGGTGAACAACAGCTCCTATAGGTCAACAGCTGTGCACAAGCTATCCACAGTGGCTTAAACAACATGAACTGGTTAAGTGGCTAATACCAATTCCACCCCCTAGGGACTCCACTTTAGAATCTCTAGCTTCCTTCAAAATACAGCTCAAATGCAGTATTACCCCATAGTAGTAGCTTTTTCTGATATCTCCTAGTTCTCTGAACTTTTTCCCTCCCGAAATTAGTATAGAATTTTAGATTTAGAGATGGATGGGATCTCAGAAGTCATTTAAACCAACACTGTCATTTTACAGATGAAGAAACTGAGGCCCAGAGAGGTCAAGGTCATATGGGTAATAATTGTTGGAGGTAGGATTTTAACCTAGATCTTCTGACTTATATTTTTCCACAGTTATAGTAACGGTATTTTCCTTGATACTTTATGTTGACTTATGTTTATGTTATATCTGTGTATCAATCAAAAAGCATTTATTGAATTCCTACTCAGCCAGGTACTGTACTTGGGACTGGGTATACAACTGCAACTAAAGGAACATTCCCTCCTCTCAAGAGGCTTACATTCTAATTTTTAGTAGAATGCTAGCTCCTGGGGCCTGTGACTGGTGTGTCACTTGTCTTTGTATACAATTATTAAATAAATATTTGTTGAGTTCAATTTATTTGAAAAAATGGATTCTCCATTGACTCACTCCAAATGGATCTCCACTAACCACCTGTGAATAAGAATGAAACCACCCAGTTTGGCCTCGAAGTGTCCTTTTTTTTCCCCCAAGGCCAAGCTCAAGAGTTAATGGGAAATAGCTGAATCCCAGTGTATGGTTTCTCCATAGTCCAGCAAATACAAAAGCTGTTTTGGAAAGATATGTGCAGTGGCCCAGATCAGGCCTTCAATGGCTGACCTCACTTTATCTGCACTGACACAATTTGTTCTGTCATTATAGATAATAAAGAAATACTTTGTCCTCCCATGGTACCATTCTTCCAAAAAGCAATTTACAAGCACAGCAGTATTATCTCTGTAGCTCTTGCCACATTCCTCAGAGGTAGGTGGCAAATTCCTTTTCTTTCCAACACAGCAAAGGGGAAAGCTTGGGGAGGTGAATGGATTCCTTGCAAGTCACAGCAGTGGGCTTTATGAAAAAAAAAAAGAAGAAGAAGAGGCCAGGCTTTCTGACTGTGTTTGTTGCTTTCCTCCAGTGGGAGCAACCAAGAGGATTCCATGATTCCTGCTCCCCACCTCCTCCTACCGCCCCTCCCCCAGGCCCTCCAATATTCTGTTCTCCATTACTCCCCAAATGGCAGTCATTGCTCAGCTCCTGTTCCCTCAAGGCTTTGGAGGAGGGAGTTGCAGGTCCAGGAGAAAGAGGAAGCAGTGTTGCCACATTCATTTTGCCTGCATATTGACAGTCCTACCCACACCCACAAGCTGTTTTGAATTTGTAGTCTAGATTCCTGTGTCCTTTTATCCTGGTTTTCAAGTTAACCTCTTCTTAAATTTAAAGTGTTAAATTTAATAGATATTGAATGTTTTCTTGGCTCCAAGACCAGTTCTCTATCCACTGTGTGACACTGCCTTTCATGTGTCACATTCTACAGGGTGTTCCTAAAGTCCGGACACATAGGCAGAAATGCATATTTTCAAGAAATGAAATGATTGAAATTTTCAACATTTTATTTAATTGGAATATTAACAAATAACATCTTCAATATGACTTCCATCATTTGTGGTGCAAAGGTTGATGCACTTTGCAAGATTCACATGAACTCGATGCAGTAACTCAATAACTCCACATTGCCATCAATTTTAGCACATTCACTCTTGGAATATGAATATGAAATCACATGATGTTATTTGAAGTTGAAGATTTTATTTGTTAATATTCCAATTAAATAAAATGTTGTTGAAAATTTCAATCATCTCATTTCTTGAAAATATGTATTTTTTCCTATGTGTCCTGACTTTAGGAATACCCTGTAGATTAAAGTAAGACCTTGCTAAGAAAAAAGGTGGAAATCACTAAGAAGTAGCTTGGAAATTTCCCAGGGTTCACGGCTATTTCTATTTAACCTTCAGATTATTTTTTATAAATCCCTCTCTATACCTGTTGCAGCCTCACTTGCTCTGTCTGTTGAAATTATTGACCACCCTGCTTCGTCTTCACCACCACTCCCTTGTATCTCACTTCTTCCTGTCCTCTTGAGTGAAATTGTGGTATGGAGCATAGAAAGTTCAGCAAACTTGGCTCTGGGCCCCTCTATATTCTGTCCTTCAGACTATTGGGTATTTTGGAATTTTGGTCACTGACCAGGATTTGTGGTGAATTTCCAAATAGCTAATTTTTTGTTAATATATGATTTAGGATGTGTGGGTGGGGTGGAGGAGGGAGATAGATTGAGATATGAAAGTCCATGCTTCCTTTGGTTTATAGATTAACTTTATTACATGTTTGGGGGCCATAACACTAGAGTGTCCTTGACTGTTTCTATGTATGGGTGGAGAATGGGGCACCTAATGGTGATGGTTTGATGGGCACAAAAAGGACACTATTTTGGTGCCTAAAATTCCCACCTTTATTTACACTAGTTCAGTTCCTTTCAATGCAATAAACATTTCTTAAGCACCTACTCTGTGCATCCGCCCCAGAGAATGGTACTTATCATGGAACCTGATCATTGTAAACTAACTACTTGTTGATAAAAAGTTCTAGCTCTGGAGCCAAAGGACCTGCATTCAAATTCCACCTCCGATGTTTACCAACTCCGTGATCTTGGGTAAGTTATACTTAACTTCCAAGGGTGTCAGTTTTCTCACCTGTCAAATGAAATGGGCTCTGAGATCCCTTCCAACTTATGATCAATGAACATATGGAAGACCCATAAAAATGAAATTCTTCCCAGTTTTACTGAAGCCTGACCCTTCTAGGCAGATGTCTAAGCAGGCGATTATGAATGGTACAGAGCATCTAGTGGCTTTGAATGAGTTCAGCTTGCCAGTCTTGGACAAACTACATACTGAAGAGTGCTGGAAAAATAACAAATTAAAAAAAACCAACAAAGATGCAGAGTGACCCTTAGGGTTCTTTGAAAGATCTCTGAAAAAAATAATAATAGCTAACATTTGTAGAGCACTTGAAAGTTTTGAAAAGCACTTTCCGTATGTTAACTGATTTCATTCTCACACCAACCAAGTGAGATAGGCGCTAAAATCAGAAAACTGAGGGACAGGGGAAGTCAGGTGACTTGTTCAGGGTCACAAAACTAGGGAGAATCAGGATTTAAACTCAGGTCTTACTCCAAGTCCTGTGCTCTATTCACTGTGCCACCTAGCCCGAAGATGAGAGAAATACCAGAACACAGGTAAACATCTCAGTTTTTGAAAAAGGGAGAGTAAAGAAGTCTTCAAATTTTAGATCGTTCTAGACAAAGGTAATTTCCATTATTCCCCCATTATCCCCACCTCATGGTTACTAGACTGGCAATCAGGGACTAATATGGATACAATGTGCCTGAATTTTAGCAAGATCTTGAAAAAAAGTCTCACGTGGGCTGAATGAGAATACAGTTGGATAGACTTAGAGCTGAATGAAGGACCTGGCTAATGATTAATGGATGATGCCGGTCTGGAGAGAGGTGTCAGGGATTTGCCCTTGGCCTTATTCTGTTTATCATTTTTGCTAATGACTTGGACAGAGACACAGCTCTGATCTTCCAATTTGCCTTGTATATAAATTATATGTCCATAGTTGTTTGCATGTTGTTCTCCTCATTAGAATATGAATTCCTTGAGGGCAGAGATCCTGTTTTTGTTTTTCTTTCTTAGCATAGTTCCTCGCCCATAGCAATCACTTAGGAGTCATGAGTGACGTCCTCCAGGGTTTAAAC
Organism: Phalanger gymnotis; assembly: GCA_028646595.1. Classification (NCBI taxonomy): domain Eukaryota; kingdom Metazoa; phylum Chordata; class Mammalia; order Diprotodontia; family Phalangeridae; genus Phalanger; species Phalanger gymnotis. Next base: position 46,392,828 of record CM053626.1, read on the forward strand.
CACTACCAAGGGCAAGAGGGAACAAACTTTCTTCTTGGCCTGAGAAGGTATAAGAAACCATAAGCCCTGGGTTAAAGTAGTAGAGAGGCAAATATAGGTCTAGAAAAATTTCCTTATAATTTGAGCTATCCAAATATGGAATGGGCTGCTTGTGGCAGTGGGTTCCTTCATATGGGAGGTCACATGAGGCTAGATAATCACTTGTGGAGGATGTTGACAATGGGATTCCAGTTCAGATACAGGGTGGATTCTATGGCCTTGAAGCCCTTTCCAGCTTTGGCCCAGAATTCTGTGATTCACTACCTGGTTATGATATTTTTGTTTACAATATTACACAGAGACATACTGCTATTATTCCAGTTGCCCCTACTTCCTTGTACCTTTAAACCTGCTGTGCATAGCTATGTTATCACTCATGACTACTAATGCTGTTTCTTTGTCTTTGACTTGATGGTCCTGCGGAACATTCCCTGGCATGCTCGGTGGTGGGTAGTGGGGAAGAGGGTTATTCTGCCTGGAAGGCAGGTGGAAGGGTTTCATTAGAGCCTGGCTATAGAAGATACTTGTCTCTACTGATTCAGAGGTCAGTCACAGAGGCAAAACTCCTTCCTGGTTTTCTTCCTGATGAGCTGTGATGTCACATATGGTAATTGAGTTTTTTCTTTTCTATATCTGAGAAACACAAAATTAACAGTTTTACATGGTTTATATCATCACCAAATTGGCTGCAGGGCGATGTATTTTTTGACTTAACACACCATTTTCTAAGCTGTGGAAGAGTTATGACATATGCAAGAGGAGGGCAGGGCCTACTGAGGAGAGCATATCTTTTTGTTTATGGTGTCCATATGAGTATAGGTAGTGTGTACTTAGGTACTATTCCCCATCTTGCCAAAAAATAATAATAATAATAATACAAATTGATAACCCAATTAAACCTAAGTACACACTACCAATACCCACATGGACACCATAAAGAAAAAGATATTTTAAAGTTATTGGATGGTGAAAAGTACATAATAGTAAACCGTAAATTCACTGTGAGCTAACATGGTTTAGAGGTAATTTGAATGCAAACTTAGAGACATAATTTCAAAGCAGGTACAAAGAAATATAAGGGTATATGTACGGATGGAAATAAATTGTAGTTATATAGCTTGTGATCTCTTGACTGCATTAATCATTTCAGTTATTAATTTAGCAAACAAATATGCCATATCTAAGCTCTCCCAACTCCATTTTCCTCTTGGGAGTCAGCATGCATAGTGCCTAGATTTCAAATACGGCCTCTGTTCAAGTAAGCTTATTAGTTCTGAGACCATGGGCAAGTCATCTAGTCTCTATGCTCATCTGTCAAATAAAAGGGTTGAACTTGATAGCCACTTGAAATTCCTTTAATTCTCTGAGCCTCAGTTTTCTCATCTGTTAGATGAGGGACAGTAATACAGTAATGCTTTAATTCTCTGAGCCTCAGTTTTCTCATTTGTTAGATGAGGGACAGAGGGTCACTGGGGGCTCAAATGTGATATTAATGTGCATGTTAGGAAAAGTCGGGACCTGGTCAGGACTCTATTAGTTTAAGTTTAATGTAGGGACAAAATGATACATTGATTCAATAGTTAGCAAAAGGAGGTTTGTTTACTTGACTGTGGCACAGAGAGAAGATTCAAGAAGGATACTTCAGCACTTCGGTTAAATGGACCCACTCAATTACCCTATGAAAACAGGTCTGGTCAGCAGGGCAGGGTGTAGTGACTTCTATGATCCTGGGATATCTGCTAAGTCTGAAGGGCCTGGAATTCATGTGAGTGCATCTTTTTATGCCTTTATGTGACCAGGAAACCATGAGCAGAGGTTACTAGGAAGCTGGCCAAGGCCCAACTTGAGCCTTGCCTCCTTCCCTTCATTAAGTCCTCGAGACAACTTTGTTGCCTTTTAAGCAAAAACTAGCCTAATCCTCATGTTGATAAGGGAACAGGGGCAGGGTGTTGGTGCTGGTGGAAAGAACCCTGGGTGATCTTGGTCCTATCACGGTATGGAAAGTGCTGTTGAGGAGGGCAGTTATTATTATCTATGAAATGGTAACAGTAACACTTGCACTTCCCACATCTCGGGGTTGTTTGGAGGAAAGTGCATTGTAAATAATAAAGCACCATAGAAAAATGCGCTATTATCACAGATAATCTTAGCAATGAATCATTTCTATCATGAGATATACTTGTACTTGAGTATTGTAATTAATAAGAGGATATTGGCAGATTTTTGAAAAAGTGATTATATCTCTTCTGTGTTACATAGCTAAAGGCGCCATCTTAATATTGCTTGACTCAATTTATGTAATGTTTAACTTGTTGCTATCACATAGATAATATTAATCAAAATATGTTTAAGTCTAAGTCTAAGTCTAAGTAACGATTTATTTTTTAACTTTAGCTATCAGTATGTTCTCATAGTACTTAAAATACTCCCAAAAGAAAGATACTAATAACCATAGTAATCACCATTCCAAGAAACAGAGCTTCAAAAAATAAAGAATGAAGTCCTGAAGTCCATCAAGAGGACACATTGGGTCTGCACTCCCCAACTAATCGTCCCTAATACTACAAAATTAGAGAGTGGATCAGAGAAATCCCATCTGCTTGCCCAGCTGCTTCTGGAATGTATGTGCTTTTTTCAAGCCCCCTAAACCAGAGGGCCCTTTTCTGGAATCCAGCAAGTCTGCAAATAAAATCAAGAGGTCCCAGTACAGTGGGAGCATTGATGAGAGGATATAAAACCCCGGGCTATGACAAATAGCAGAAGCATTAAATAAGTGAAAATTGCCTTCCCAAAGAAGGCAATTAGAAGATTAAAGCAAGAGCCACAATCACTTGAAACCATTAACACAATTCTGACCCCAAGGAGTCTTTTATGCCTGTATTTCAGGGAGGAATGACCTCTCGTTGGATGAACTTTTGGTCCTCATATGTGGAACTAACATCCCTTAGTTCAGAAGTTGTGTTTGGGGTTGGGAAATGAGTCGCTGGATGAAAGTCAGGAGTTCTATAAGGCAGCCACCCACAAAGAAAGAAATTCCAGTTCTATAGTGGTTCACTGGAAGACTCTTGAAAAATCTTGATCATTCAGGTGAAATGATATCCTCACAGTTCTGTACTTTGCTTTGTAACTCTCGGATGTACCATGTATCATAACTATCTGTATTGGTACCTTATTCCTCTGACAAAAGATTAGCCGTATGAAGGCAGAGACCATGCCTTATCTAACCTGTATTTTCAGTGCTCAGAACACACATAGGCACTTAATAACTGTTGGCTCTTGTTGATGTGGAAGAGAAGTGGAAGGATTAATGTTTGTTATAATTGTAGTGTAAGGCAGTCGAGACAGATAGCAAGGTAAAGTAATTTTCTGGAGAGTTTCGAGTCCTCAGATACAATCTTGAGTTAAAAATATTAGAAGTATAGGATTAGAAGGGAACAGAGATTGAATTTATGTTAGGTTCTTTTCTTTCCCCTAGGTAGGAATTTGTTTTCTGAAGCATTATTAAGTAGTAGTAATAATAATAATGATGATAAGTGTGTAGAATGAAAAATATAAGATAATACCAAGGATTTAGACTTGTCCTTAGTTTCTGTTTGAATTCCATTGAAAAAAAATAATGATATTCAAATTTTGTAGTGCACTACAGTTTATAATGCTTTCCTTAAAATTTATTTCCCTAAAAAAATGGCTTTTTGAAAAATTGCTGTCATTTCTCAGTAATCATCATCCACCTAATAGAGCTTCCCCTTATAAAAAAAAGAACTTTGTGTTGTGGAGTTGTTTCAGAATCTCTGTGACCACATTTTGGGTTTTCTTGACAAAGATACTAGAGTAGTTTGCCATTTCCTTTTCCAGCTCATTTTACAATAAGGGGAAAGTGAGGCAAACAGGGTTAAGTGACTTGTTCAAGGTCACATGGAAGTATCTGATATCACATTTGAATTCAGGTCCTCCTGATTCCAGGGTCAGTGTTGATTCTCCAGAAATGAATTACTGCCATCCATTTGCTTACATGGAGAATAGAAATCAGAAGCATGCAGGAATTATTTCCATACATGGTGGCCCAGTTGCATTTTCACCTCAGTGAACTTGGACTAAATTTAA
>CM053626.1:46406575-46439403 GCA_028646595.1 Phalanger gymnotis
TTTTTATAGGTTTTTGGAGGGACTTGGTGGGGAGCTCATGCCAGTTACTGCTTTCCAGTCGCCATCTTGGCTCCGCCCCCCCAGGAATAGACCTTCTAAAGAGAAAAGCAGAGCTTTTGAGAAGCCCTGCTTTTGGGGGCCAAAAGGAGATCACCTATGAGGTCCCATTAAGCTGTAAGCACTTCAAAACCAGGAGCTTTTTGCCTTTCTTTCTATTCTTAGGTCTTAGTGGTGTCTGGTGCATAATAAGCACTTAATAAATGCTACCTGGCTGAAGATAAAGGAGCAAGAAGAGTTAATACCATATAACAGAAGGGAGTAGTTAGAGAAGAGCAAGAGAGCAGAACCTTGCCATTCTCCCCTACCTCCCAGCATTACAGGGAGCTATTTGAGCAGTGCAGATACTATAAGAAAGTGGGCTGCTCTCTAGCAACTCCAAAACCCATTTCCTGTTCATGGGACTCCAAGTCCTCAGAGTAGTGCCATAAGGTTAAATTCATTTATAAATCTCCTAGCAGTAAAAAGAGACTCCCAAAATGTCAGTGTTGCTTGTTCAGCAGCCACAAAACGTGTTTGCTTTCTGGGAGGAGAATACAAACTACAGCATAGTACTATGAGGATGGGAAGGACAAGGTAAGACATTGTAAGAGAGCTAAGGATCCACTGGAATGTCAAAGGTTGGCCTGAATGCCAACCTTAAGCTCATGTCCTCCTGAGTGGAACTACTTATAAGTGTTTTATGTAATTTTTTTAGACCTTCTCGGCCAAAGAAATGGCAGCAAGAGGCAATGAGTTTCCAAAGCAGTATACTGAAGGAGCTCCTGTGAATCCTTTGTTTTCTCTGTTTTCTTTGGGATGAAATAATGGCTGTCCCCTAATTGTACACTTGTTACTTTGAAAGCTTGCCTGGGAACTGAGGACCACATTACCCACAGGTGTGGAAATCTAGGCATAAGTTACATTTGGAAATTTCCCTCAGAGTAAATTATGGGTGAAGGCAATGAGCCAAAAAGAAGAAAATGACCTTCTTAGGTCAGCCCCCAGAATCTGATCTTAGGAGCCTTGGGCAGTTTGTATCCATAAAACAACTTACATGTATTATCTCATTTGGGCTTCAAAATAACTCTGCAAGATAAGTATTATGGGAATAATTATCCCCTTTTACATTTGAAGAAACTGAGGCAAAGAAGGTCAAGTGATCTGTGTAGTCATACAAACATGCCAGAGACAAGATTTGGGCTAACATCTTCCTGACTCCAAATCCAGCATGGTATCGTTTACATTATACCAGTTCTCTACTTAATAAGCAAATTAAATAAATATTTGTTGAAGGTCTAGTTTGATGTCAAAAAGTAACTTTGACAGCTGAGTAGAGGATAAATTGGAGTGGGGAGATTCTGGAAGCAAGGAGACCAACAAGAAGGCTATTACAATAGGTCCAGGCATAAGGTGATGAGGGATAGCACCAAAGTAATGGCATTGTAAGGGGAAAGAAGGTGGTGTATATGAGAAATGTTGGGAAGAATCAACAGAACTCAGTACCAGATAACGAGGGTTATAGAATGTTAGGATTCAGGATGACACCTAGATTAGGAGAAGCCTGGATAAACAGGAGGGCAGTGGTACCCTTGACAAAAATAGGAAAGTTAGGAAGAAGGGAGCTCTTGGGGGAAAAGATAATGAGATCAATTTTGGACATTTTGAGTTTAAGATGTCTACATGATATCCAGTTCAAGATGTCTAACAGGCAGTTGGAGACATGAGACTGGAGGTTAGGGAGAGGTAAGGCTGGATAAGTAGATCTGGGATTCATCAGAATGGAAATGTTAATGGAATCTGTGGGAGCTGATAGGATCATCAAGTCACATAGTATATATGGAGAAGAAAAGAGGGCCAAGGAGTATGAGTGAAAGAGGAAGCAGTGATGGACACGGAACAAAGAAGCCATGTCATCAGGAGGTAAATATGCGTCAATGAGTGCAAGAAGATGGAAAGAGCTAGAAAGGAGAAAGTTTAAGATTAAAGTAAGCTTGTTACCTATACAAAGAAAAAATATTCAAATTAATTGTGAAAAAATTATTGAAAAAAGTTGTAATCTATTATATAAAAAGCTCAGTTTGCATACTAATATGTCTGTGACGTTGGTGCCCAAACCAGTTTTCTTAAATTTTTTCCACTCCAAGGCCCCTTTTCACACTGCATGGCCAGAGAGAATGTGCAGTACAAAGTGCGCATGCTTTGTGTTCAGAACCAAGGCTAAAGTGAAGTTGTGAGATGCAACAAGGGCAAATGCTGCCAGAAACACCTCGGATTCATTACACATTTGATTGTGAATTACTTTTTGGTTGTTGAACATTCAGAAACCTTTTATTGTTGCCAGATTTGGGGGGACTCCATATGGGGTCATGATCCACAGTTTAAGAAATGCTGGTAGAGTGCCTGGGGTTTGGCGCTAAGCTCTGCCACTTATTTTTATGCCATTTAGGTCCCCAGGCAAATCCCTTCCCTCTCTGAGTCTGAGTTTCATTTTCTATAACTGACAATCACAAATCTGCCATAACTAACCTCACAGGATTGCTGTTAGAATTACATAAAACATGTCAAGCACCTGGTAGCCAAAAAGCCCAAGACTATTGTTCAGAAGTTATGATGAAACAAAGCAAACTGATGAGAAATGGGAAAACAATTTAAATTATTTACAAATTATTTTCTATAAATAAATATCATCTGCTGGTATTTTATCTAGGGAGAAATTTCCTTCTGATACTATAGACTTTACCTTTTCCTTTAAGCAAGAGTTAAGTAGAATCCTTAAAAATTCTGGTTTTAAGTAAATTCCATAGCTACTACAAGGAGAATTTGCAGAAATCTGACATAAATGATGCATAATGATAGAAAATTGATTCTGAAATATTCTGTTCTTTTATATTCTTACCTCCATAATAGAACAGAAATTTTAGCCTAATGCTGTTTACTGACACTTCAAATGAGGTTTAATTAGTTTCTCCCTCAAAGCAGTAAATCTTTAAATTAGAGGGTTCAGGAGTGCTTTCCTCCATAAATTTTGTAGGGAAATTTGCATAGCAATAACAACCTTTAAACACTTCTTTCTTGCGGCTTCCTATACTGGCAGCTAAGGTTGCCATTTGACAAATGGCAAGCATAAATATATCTTTAAATGGCCTAAGATCCCATCCCTAACATTTGACAAAAGAGAATTTAACTAAAGTAAAAAACCGAAAAATTCAGTGCCCATAATATTAGCTAGTCAGGCAGCCAAAGTATAATCATTGTGTGTTTTCTATAAGGAAGTCAAGGGTGTTTTATAAACATGACCACAAGTTCTCATAAGTGGCAAGGTTAGCATTTACATTTTATTGAAGAAAACTGAAGAAAGCAAGGGAAAAAACTTTGGCATAGTATCAACACCACAGGATGGTTAATTATATTGCTGTAAATAAAATGCAGGCTAAGGAAGACTACTAAGGTATCTAGGACTAAAACCCTAGAAGAGTATGTAGTAAGTATTCTTTTCATTTCTGTAAGGGCTACAAATTTGCATCCTCTTGCCTTTTACTAACATCCTCTGATTCCTTGTAATATGTACTGGAGTTTACCCCGAGTTCTTGGAGGCTATGCTCTGACAGACTGTACCAAGTTGGAAAGTCTTCTAGTATAGACCTGGTGATTTTATCTGTGGCGAACAAGAACCAGGCTAGCTAAGCTGGGAGGTAACACATCACTAAGTAGATTCAGGGCCACAGCAACTGTGGGGTTGCCCTCTGAATCCATGAAAAGGGAACGTACAATAATGAAGTCTGAAATCCTAGAAATACGGAAGGTGCATATTGACTCCAAGTTTTCAAACGCTACACCAGTCCCACTTCACCAGGCAGGATGCGAGACAGAAGTGGGACTATGGGGCTGAGGGTAAATCTGGTCATTGTCTGGTTTGAGATCCAGATTTGCTAGCAAGGGAATGATGAAGTATAAATCAGTTACTCCCGGAATGAAAAAGGGAAGAGCAGATACCTTGGCTCTGCCCAGCCTCAGCCCAATTATCAGCTCTAGGTTCACTTACTGACTTAGATGTATGGTGGAGAGAATGCTATACTAGTAGTCAAGAGAACTTAGGTTTGAATCCTGTCTTTGCCACTTCTGCGACCTTAGGTCTCAGTTTCCTCTGCTGTAAAATGAAGAGGTTCTATTAGATGGCCTCTGGGGTCCCTTCCAGCTCTAAATCTATGGTCCTATGATTCTATGCATTTATGATCACATCTCTCCCACTAAGGACAGATGACTGCTGTTCTACACTTTCTCATTCAGCATTATTCTCATCCATGTTCTTCCACAAATCCTGCCTCAGGTTCTTTTAATGTCTACAGGGTACCTGTGCCATACAAGGGCAGCTCATCTGCTGCCTCCTTCCAGGCCTGGAGGAATCAGACCTGTCCTTGATGATGCCTTTTGTATCAACCTCAATGCAATCTCTGAAATACATACAAAGTTACACTATGGAAAAGTTGACCAACTCTGACTGTTTTCTTTCTTTATAATTCAACCCTCATGCATTTATGGATTGCAAAGGGTACTCCTTTAGTGAAACATGATCATTTGAACATACTCAACAGCCTAAATTAATTTTGAACTTTCCCATGGACTACAGTATAAATTACATCAATCGAGATTTTGCTTACAGTAAGGTATATAAACCTGCAATGCAAGCATCTCTCAGGTTTTCTAAATAAAAGTTATGAATGTTATTAAATAAATGTATAGCTACGGGGTGAGGCTCTCTCAATCTTAGAAACTCTCCCTTCATCTATGTTTTCATGGATAACTCCTAGATAGTTGTTCAAGGTACTTACCCAGGGTCACACAGCTAATAAATGCCAGGGGTAAGATTTGAAACCTGGTTCTTCTTTCTTCAGGTCCAACACTCTATCTACCACTTATGACTGCTTCTAAGTGAGCTAAAAATCAAAACTGTCATTTACATTTCAAATACATTGAGAAAATTGTTCTATTTAAACGAACCATGTGGCCACAGGTGAATTTTTCATGATAAACAAAAACTTCTTTGGTTAAAAAAATAATAATCACCCCCAAAGAGGCACTATGATGTCATGAAGAAGCACTGGCTCTGGAACCTAACATTAGTTAGGCCATTTACTAGCTGTGTGACCTCAGGCAAGTAGCTATGTGCTTCCCTTTCCTTAGAGATAAAACAAGAGGATTGAACCAGATGACCTCCATCCTTTCAGCTCTAAAATCACATGATTCTAATTAAAATTTCCTACAAATCTGGATTTTCATAGTTCAGGTTTGCTTAGTTATACAGGTATGCCTATAGTGTAAACATTTCTCAGGTGCTCTTCTAAATGAAGGACTCCTCTAAGTGCTTGGCATCATATTGAATTTTTTAAAATACATAAATTTTCTGGTATTTAAATGTTTAAAACCCACCAATAATAATAATAGTAATAACAGAATCTATAGCATGGAACAGTGGGACACTTGTTAAATTATTTGGTAATAGGTGACAGGAATAATACTTACCTTATAGAATACTTGTAAACATGTCATCCATCATAACAATTTTAAAAGATATGTAATTTGATCGTGATTTATCCAAAACCACATAATGAGATACCAAGCAATTATAACTACATTCATTGCCAAACTTCGATTCCCCAGAATATTCAGAAAATAGGGTGCACAATACTATACCAAGTACTTGAGAAATATTTGTTGTCATTCATGTTCCTTGAACTAGAACCATGTTTTGGTTAACCCTCAAATCCCATTTGCTTGTTAAGAATTGTTCTGGACACCTTCTTGACTGAATTAGAGAGGAATACTGAGCACGAGAGGCAATTAAGAATCTTAAAGAATCTTGGGGTTATTACTATGAACAGTAATATTCATGAACAGTAACATAAATTTATTAATGCAACATGACAAAGGTTTATGGTGAGTCCTTGGTGACAACAGAGCACATCCTGGAAGCTGTTGTTTACATTAAAATAATAAATCTTTAATGCATTTTGTTTTCTTATAATTTAATCTTCATCCCAAAAGTGAAAGACAGAATACAAGTGTTGTTTAATTCAGATTTATTGTGTTAGTTGGCTTTTGGTTTTAATTAAGGTTTTATTCTCCATGATGCCAAATCAATATTATTTCGACAAACATTTATTGAGTATCTATACTATGTTGAAGGCACTGTACTTGCCACTAAGGATATTCAAATACTAAAATGGACCTCTGATTTTATTGCATGTAGTCATCTCCTCTAACAATATACATCACAACTATCCCTGCCTGCCTATCCTGTGAAACTCTTGTCTGCGTCTTCCAATAAGTTGTCCATGTACGGGGCCCACCCAATGTGTTAGAAGCCTTTCTTACTCCTTTAGAGAAAGTCAATAGAGCACTTCAGCTGTACTTCAGTTATTTCTTGCTCTTACCACATGACAAACCCGTATCTTTTTTTTCTTATATATTTCTTTCCAAGTTTTCCTACTTCTTAATTCTTTGTATGTAATATGTTGTAGCTTACTTAGCCTATCATTGCCATCTGGGTGTTACTTTTAATTCTTAAGAAACAATAGCTTTTCATGACTTAAAATATTATGATACTACCAGTAGAACATTGGTATTTAACAGGAGGTATATATTTCAGGTAGAAGTTTGGGATCATTAAAAGACTGTTATAGTTTCCCAAAGATAATATTGACCCTCCTCCTCCTCCTCAGAGTTGTTTAATTCTGGGTCTTAATGTGTATTTGCAATGTCTATCCAAGATACACACACACACACACACACACACACACACACACACACATACACACCCATGGACAAACTCTCACCATTCTACTGAAATCAATATACTGTTTACGGTGTAAAGTCTTAAGAGTGGTGAAGTAAAGGATCACCCAATTAGTAAGCTTCGTGGTGGAATCAAGCCCAGAGCTTCCTAACCCTGTGTCACGTGGCTTCTCTTTCCAAGGAACTTTCCGAGTATTTCTCGAGTCCCTGCTGTTATGTACACGGTGTGCCTCCACCTGTAAAAGTTTACCTGCAGTTTGCCTTCCCATCAAATTCTGCTCCACTTTAGTCCCCTGCTTACAACTAGGAAGCAATGGATCTTTAAGCCCTGACATGAAAGATGGTCATCAACCTTTGTTCATATAGGAAAGTTTCCTCTCTGCCTTTATATTTCAGAACTGTGATTCAATTTAATGAGGGATTTTGGAACAATTGAAAGTCATTTTTACATCATTCAAATGTAAAATTTGAGAAAATAAAAAATATTAAGTTTATAACAAGTTCCCAAATGGACCTAGTTTACAAGCCAAATGAGATGAGATCATGGGTTCATTCTATGGGAGGCTTCTCTATCTCCTTTTGTTATGTGAAATACATCAATCCCCTATCCATACTCAGGAATTAGAGTGAAGATGTTATCATCAGGGCTAGCAGCAGCTCAGAGGCAGCTGGGTGGTTCAGTGGATAGAGTGCTGGGCCTGGAGCCAGGAAAGTCTGAGTTCAAATCTGACCCCAGATGCTTACTAGCTGTGTGACCCTGGGCAAGTCACTTAACCTCTGTTTGCCTTAATCCACTGGAGAAGGAAATGGCAAACTACTTCAATATCCTTGACAAGAAAATCTCATGGATAGTATTAGTGTGCTGTGTCCCACAGTCACAAAAAGTTGGATGTGACTGAACAACGGACCATAAGAACAGAAATCCTTATAGCCATCAACAAAATAATTGTGTTGGGATTCTCAACAAGAGACATCCTCTCTATCTTCATTCAGTATATGGGCTTGTGGGTAAATGCTTTTTCTCTTTCTTTTTTTTCCGGTGACCTACCTTTTTTCCTTCCTTCTTTTCTTTTCTTCATTCTCTTTCTCCCTTCTCTTCCTTTTTTTTCTTCCTTTCTTTTTCACATCTATCATAACATCTGTGGGAAACTCAGTGTGGAAAATCTCTCCACAAACATAACTCAATAAATTTTCATCACTTAAAGTCTTAAGAAAGTTGCCTTGGTTACTGCGTATGACTTGCCCATAGGCATCGTTATTAAGTACCAGAGGTAAGTTTTCTTGATTCCAAAGTCAGTTTTCTGTACATTAGACTATGCTGCTTCACGTGTCTTATATGTATACAATTCTATACTTTTCTTGTGTGGACATTTATTTGCTGAAAGAGGCAGGAAAAGGACACTCATTTGAAAAACGGAGAAAAAAAAAGCATCCAAGGAAAAACAGAGACAGTGTTGAAGACCTGAGGGAAAATATACGAGTACTGAGAAGATATGAATGAAAGCAATTCATAGGCAAAAGTTGATCTTAGAGATTTCTGCAGTGTGGTTTCCCAGGACCTAATTTGAATACGACTGTTTTTAGTACTTTGGAATTTTTTGCTGGCAAACTCTAAACCAAAGAACTGTTTCAGGACTATATAGAACAAATCCATAGGGACAATTTGTGTAATGTCTGTGAAACACAGATTTTGGGTTTCTCAGCTAAGATAAAGATGGATCCCTACACACAAGAAAATCTTGGTTTCAGGGAGGAGATGCAATGAGAAGCTAAATTTTGAGAAGCCATCTGAGAAAACTTAGAGAAACCAATCAGAGAATCTGTTATAGAAGACAGAAGACAGAAACGGATTCAGCCTAAAAACTAGAAAAGAAGTAGAGAGGTCAAAGAAGTTAACACAAGCTGAGCAAAGCTGACAGGAGGGTCCTGCAAATGGAGCAGGAAATTGATCTGATTGGAGCAAAGCCATGATGCTGGAAGCTGAATGAAGAAAGCAGAAAGCTGTGCTGTAGGAAGAGCTGATTGGGGAAAAAGACTGCCTTACTCTCTAGTGCTAGCTGTGGCTTGAGAGAGGGGAAACCTCTCAAAGGTTTTTGACTAACCTCTACTGCCCTGTCTCTGGAGAGAGGAAAAACCTCTTAAAGCTTAGAGAGAACCAACTTGAATATCTTCACAGATCTCAGAATTGAAGAGCTTTTCATTTGTGTAAATGAGATGCACACCAATAGGGGTTCAGGAGCTACAGTTGTGAATGCATATGTGTAGTTCCCTATAACAAGATTATCCCTAAGACTCTGTAGGAGAGTTGCAACAGTATGGCAACCATGTCCCTTAGTCATCTTCTCCGCAAAAAAACTCCAATACCTGCAAGTATGTATGCAGGTTGGGGTGAGTGAGCCAGCAGAGAGAGAAGAGAGGAGAGAAAGGAGGGGGTGGAGGGAGGAGGGAGAAGAGAGAGAGAGAGAGAGAAAGAGAAAAAGAGAAAGAAGAGAGTGTGAGAGTGTGTGTGTTTTGGGAGAGGGGTACAGGTCCCATATTGGGCATTATTCTCAGAGAACATTTGCAAATATATCTCATAAAAATCTATGAGCAGGGCAGAAAACCGACAAGTTTTTCTCAGCTGCCTCTCGTCTCTCCTTTCTATTCCATTTTCCCTACTTTATAGCACCATCTTGTTCCCCCCCACCCCAAAAAGATACTACCCTTGTAATGATGTCACATGTATATAAATGTGTTTTAAGGCTTTTAAAGCACTTTATCATTATTCCCATTTTATATATGAGGCAGCTAGTGGGTTAAGGGCACAAAGTACCGTACTTGGAGTCAGAAAGAATGGAGTTCGAATTTGATGCTTACTTCACTTCTCTCAGCCTCAGCTTCGTCATCTGCAAAATGAGAATAATAATAGCACCTGCGTCCCAGGACTGTGGGAGAGATAAAATGAGATATTTGCAAAGTTGTGTATACCTTAGAACACTATATAAACGCCAGACATTGTTATTAAATTCTAAGATATGGAGATTCAGAGATGTAGAGGCATCTGATTAGAAGATCCTCTTCTGATTTCACATAAAATGCTCTTTTGAATAAGACCAGCAAGCTTTTCCTCAGTGCCTCTGATTAATTCATACTAAAATACCGGCTCTGCACTAAACTGACAGCTGTATAAGAATCTGAGGAGCATGGCGATGTGGCTTTGGGAGAAAAGCATCAAATTATTTCTCTGAAATGAGATGTATCACTTATATTGATATCAACGTGGGGCTTGGAAAAGGTCCTCATCATTTTTTTCTATTAAAAACCAAGCCAATTTTGTTCCCTGTCTTCCCCAAGATCCTTATGCTTTAGTCAAGGTTTCATTTTTACTGTTTCAAGGTGCTAGAGTTGAGGATACAACTTTTTACTGTGTTTAAAGACAAATAGCCCATTCAGGAAATTAAATGATAACACTACTTTGCATTTGCTGAATGCAGCATTTATAATTTATACAATTCCTGAGTCTAGCACACAACTTAGACTATTTACTTTTATGGTTCCTTGGAACCACACTTTATCTCTGCTCCAAAATTAACCTACTCCACTAAGAGAAAGCTGAGAAATAATCAATTTTCAGCATCTATTTGACTTGTCACAAGTGAAAGCTGCACCTATTTGTAATTGTTTCCTTGCATACAGAGATTCATTGCTGCAACTATATCATGTATAAAGAATCATTTCTCTTCAAATAAAATTATAGCTATGCAATGCCTCTGATTTTTAATTAAGAAGCTGTTGCGTTGTACATGGTAGGTGGTGGGTTGGTTTGTTTCTTTTAATCAGACTGGCGGCTTTGGTGTAGAAGACTCCTGGTGAGTAACCTCCCTCCACCAAAGAAGCTACTGTGGTCTAACTTACAGTCTTAGAATAAAGAAGTTGTACTTTAAAGTAAAGAAGTTGTACTTTGCTATGTTGGGCACCTAAGTGGCACAGTGGATAGAGTGCCAGCCCTGGAGTCATGAAGACTCATCTTTCTAAGTTCAAATCTATTCTCAGAAACTAACTAGCTATGTAACCCTGGGCAAGTCACTTAACCCTGTTTGCTTCAGTTCCCTCAATGGTAAAATTTTAAGTTGGAGAAGGAAATGGCAAACCACTCCAGTGTCTTTGCCGAGAAAATCCCAAACAAGGTCATGAAGACTCAGACATGACTGAATAATAACAAAACTTTGTTGTGTCAGACTAGAAAACAGCTGTGCATTTAGCTATTTTAACTTATAAAATATCATTTTATTGTGGAAATGCACAATATTAAGTTCCTTTTCCTGCTCACTAATATTCCTAACGAGACTATTGTACCTAGTAGGATCGTTGCTGACAAATGAAAAGACATTATTTTTCCAAAAAATCAAATTTATTTTTCTTCGATTCAAAATGTCATTATACCAATGCTATTCTCCTCTCACTGACATAGGTAAAAGTTTTACCAGTCAATGACATAAAAGTTTAATGTGAGGGAGTTATGATTTCAGGGTCAATTAAAGATATTTGACTGGACTGGGTATTTCTGGTTTCCCCCCATAGACTCATTATATCCCAATACATTTACATATTCTCAGAATATAGATGTACATTACCCCGTTTTCTCTACAAAATGTTGCCAATAATTATTCCAGAGTCAAAGGATCTAGATTCAATTCTTTTTATATAGCCTCGGGCAAGGTTTATCTGTAAAATGAAAAGGTTACACTAGATGATCCCCCTCTAAGGTCTCTCTCAAACCCCAATTATGTGGAAAGGAATATGATGATGTGTTAAAGAATATTAGATAGGGATGGTTTAATATTAGGAAAACTATTAACATAATTGATCATATCAATAACAAAAGTAACAGAAATCATATGATTCTATCAACAGATGAAAAAAAACTTTTGACAAAATACAACACTCATTCCTATTAAAAACATATGAAAACAGGTATAAATGGATTTTGCCTTAAAATGATAAGAAACACATACCTAAAACCAAAAGCAAGCATTATTTGTAATGGGGATAAGGTAGAAACTTTCCCAATTAGATCAGAAGTGAAATAAGGATGTCCATTATTACCAATATCATTCAATACTGCATTGGAAATGCTAGAAATAGCAGTAAGAGAAAAAAAAGACATCGAAGAAATCAGAGTGGGCAACGAGGTTAAAAAAACTCTCTCTTTTGCAGTTGATGTGATGATATACTTGGGAAATCCTAAGAAGTTAGTTGAAACAATGATATAAACTTATAAATCATCAGCATTTCTGCATATCACCAACAAAACCCTGCAAAAAGAGATAGCAAGAGATATCCCATTTAAAATAACTGTAGACAGTATAAAATACCTGAAAGCATATCTGCTAAGACAAACTCAGGAACTACATGAACATGATTCTAAAACACTTTTTATACAAATAAAGTCAAATTTAAATAATTGGAGAAATATTAATTGCTTATAGGTGGGCAGAGCCAAAACAATAAAAATGACAATTCTACCTCATCTACTTATTCAATATCAACCTAATTAAATTATCGAAAAATATTTTATTGAGCTAGAAAAAATAAAATTCATTTGAAATAACAAAAGATCAAGAATATCAAAAGAATTAATGAAAAAATGAAAAGGAAAGAGATTTAGCAGTGCCAGATCTTAGACTATATTATAAGTCAGTTATCAAAACTGTCTGGTACTGGCTAAGAAATAGAAGGTGGAGCAATGGAACAGAGCAGACATACAATACACAGTTGTAAATTATTATAGTAACCTTGTATTTAGCAAATGCAAAGATTTAAGCTTATAAGAATAAGAATTCACTATTTGGTTAAAAAAATATGTTGGGAAAACTGGAAAGCTGGATGGTACAAATTGGACATAGACCAATATCTTACACTATTTACCAAGAGAAGGTCAAAATGGATACATGACCTAGATATGAAGGGAGACATCATGAGAAAATTAGGAGAACACAGAACATATTACCAATCAGATTTATGGACAGGAGAATTTAAGAATAAACAAGGTATAGAGAGCATTGTGAGATGTAAAATAATTTTGATTACATTAAATTAAGAAGGGTTTGTATAAATAAAACCAATATAGCCAAGACTGGAAGGAAAGAAGAAAATTGGGGAAATGTTTTATAGACAGTTTCTCAGATGGAGGTCTTATATCTCAAATATATAGAGAACTTCTGTCAAATTTATAAGAAATGAGTAATTTTCCAACAGATAAATAATCAAAGGATATGAACAGGCAGTTTTTCAATGAGGAAATCAAAACTATATATAGTCATATGAAAAATGCTGGCAGAACTGTGAACTGATACAATTTTGGAGAACAATCTGGAATTATGCCCAAAGAGTGAGAAAATTGTGTATACCCTTTGACCTAGCAATACTACTATTAGGTTGTTTCCCAAGAAATGAGAATAACCTATATGTTCTGAAACATTTATAGCAGCTTTCATTGTGGTGGCAAAGGTGGGCAAATTGAGGGAATATCCAACAGTCTGGGAATGGCTAAACAAGTTGTGGTATATGATTGTAATGGAATACTACTGTGCTGTAAGAAATGATGAAATGGTTGATTTTAGAAAAATATGGAAAGACTTGCAAGAAAATAGAGTGAAATGAGCAGAACCAAGAGAATGCTGTATGCAGTAATAGCAATATTGTTTGAAGAACTGTGAACTAAAGGTATTCTGAATGCTACAACTAACTCAAATCAGCTACAAAAGACTCATGAAGGAAGACACTATCCACTTCCAGAGAGTAAACAGAAATATGTATGCACAGCATGGCTCTGTATGTGTATTTATGTGTGTCTACAAACATATATACATATATAAATATATATACACATATATAAATATAAATAAAATCTGCTTCAAATGGTGGCCTTCTCTAGTTCAGGGTGGGGAGGAAGAGAAGGAAGAAGATAGTCTGGAACTTAAAATGTAACCAAAATTTTTTCAAATTTAATTTTTAAAAAAGAATACTAGAATTGTAATAGTTCTGCTATTTACTACTTCATAACTGTAATTTATTGGGGTAGTAATTAACAAGTGCTGCTAGGAATAGGTATATATAGTAATATTTAGATATATATACATAAATACATTTTTAGGGCTTTTTCTTCTTTGTCTTCCTTGGACTATATACACACATATGTGTATACATATATACACATACATATGTATGCACATATATGTACGTATATATGTGCATGTATATGTATGAATGCCCAGTAGAGCGATTACTAGATCAAAATGTAAAAACAATTTAGTCAATTTTTCTTAATTCCAAGTTGTTTTCTGAACAGTTGACCCAATTCACAACTCTACTAATAGCGAGTGACAAGTGACGCCAAAAAAGAAAACACCAGTGAAATAAAAAGGAAAAAAAAATGTCTTGGTTTGCTTGTTTTCTCATAGCCTCCTGCCATTGACTGGTTCCTTCTTTTAACATCTTTGCTTCTTTGTGGGGTGTGAAATGAAACCCAGGATTTTAAAATGTGTGTTTCTTCATGTGGTTGACACTATTTAGTATCCTAGACTTAAGACCTGAAAGAGACCTTAGAGGTAATGTAGTCCAACCCCCTCATTTTGGAGATGAGCAAGCTGAAGCCCAGGGAGTGAAACGATTTTTCCGAAGTCACACAGACAGTACCTGACGGCCCTGGGATGTGACCCGAGTCCTCTGACCCCAAATTTAACTCTCTCTCCACTGCACCACATTGGCATTACTTCTCTTGAAGACAATTTGCTCATATTTTTTGACTATTTATTAGGGGATGGCTCCTAGTCTTATATGTTTATGTCAACTTGTTATGAATCTTAGATACCAGTCTTTGATGCGAAGGCTCCCCTCACCCCTACTCAGACTTCTTTTTTTAAGTCTAGCTGTACTGATTTTGTTTATGCAAAAGCTACTCACAGGCTGTTTTCTCTGAAGCACCTGGTGGCACAGTGAATAGCGCGATGGACCTGGAGTCAGGAAGATCTTGGTTCAAATGTGACAGCACAGACCTCCTAGCTGTGTGACCCTGGGCAATTCTTGAACCTCTCCTTCAACTTCCTCAGCTGTAAAGTGGGAATAAAAATAGCACCTACATCCCAGGGAGCTTTGTGAAGCTTTAAAGCTCTCTCTATATAAATGCTAGTAGTAATGACTAAAGAGGTAGTCAAGAAAAAAGGGTGGAAAGCGTTCTAATTCAGAGACAAGAAATCTGGGCTCTAGTCTTGAGGACTACTGTTTTCTCATCCTTCACATGATTATTTAAATTTTATAGAGCTTTAAAACACTTGTCCCTCACAATTATCAGGCAAGGTGCTTAATATACTGTAAGCAAAGATGGTATGGTATCTGGTTTTGCTCCCACAGAAGTTATCCGTATAGGTGAGTTAAAGTTTACCTACCAAGGCAATGGCCAGCTGGGGATTGGGGAAGCTAGAGAAACTAAACTAGTTGAATCAGTCCAAGCTTATCATGTCAGTTCAAGGGTTGGGTCCTGGTCAAGTGTCCAGGTCTACCAATCTGCATAATTTACATATGTTAAAGAGGGAAAGTAGGGTAGTAAAGAATGTAGACTAATCCTAACTCAGACAAGGTAGATAGAACTAATTAACTTCACTTTTGCTTCTGTATCTTTATTATCCTACCTATATAAACTGTATAACTAAAGAAAACTATGTAAAAAAGTAAAGAAAACTAACCATAACTCAAACAGGAGTGGAAGAGCTGGTAACCCTCATTCCTGCTCCTGTATCAGTGGGAGTGTTCCTAGTGAGCATTACATTTGCTTTTTTGAGTAGTGTAATAATAGCCTTTCTCTGCCCACTTTGGTTTTGTATTGTTTGGGTGAGAATGGTTAAATTACATGTATCTTTCTAAAGTTATACTACTAGGAAAGCAATGAGCTATGGAAACATCTCTTGGGCTGGGCTAACTTGCTGACCTTACCTTGGGGAGCCCTGTGATCCCTGCTGTGCTATTAAGAGGGCTACCACTTGGTCTTCTTCTGGGAGTCTTGTGGTCTGTATAGCTTTCCTTAGGGGTTATCATGTGGCTCTTCTTCATGGCTTGACCCTGCCTAGGGAAGTCCTGTGATCCCCATAGACTAAGGGACCATCACTTGGTTCTTCCTCAGAGCTATGGCCCTGCCCAGGAAGTCTGGCAATCCCCAAAACCGCCTGCATTTCTCAGAATGCCTAGTATTATCCACATTTTGCTAATAATGAAACTAGGGTTTTAAGAGTTGAAGTGTTGGGGCTAGCATTTCTACCTGATCCCTTTGAGCTCTACAAATCAATTCGCTTTGGTCAATTGTAAGCTTTTCTGTTATCTTACAAAGACCAGTGTCTGTCCCATTAAATCAGACTTGCCATTGGCCAAGTAGTTATTAAGATGGCTTAAAACACTAACTGACCATCTTTAAGATCAGTAGATCCCTCTCTCTTGTTCAATAGACATGTCTGTACAAAGATCTTTTCCCCTTAAGGGCTTTTATCAACCCCAGATTGCACATTTAAAGGCCAAAGCTGAAGTAGCACATGCTGCCTGTGTCCTCTACATGTTGGCAAATGGAGCTGTCTTTTTCCTAGTGTCAGTACATGTTCAGAATGAGCAGAAATATAGGCTGGCATGCGTGTGAAATTTTGGTAGCTACTCTCCTTGTTCTTCTCTCTTTGCTGGGTTAGGAATCCACATACAGAAAAGGCAGTACCCACAAGCTTCTGATGTAGAGGTCTGAGAATGGCTGGGTTGAGTAAGAGAAGTACTAAGGCTAGAAAGCGTTTTCAATAACTCAATGTGCTACTTTTCTATAGAAGAAAAAGCCTTCAAATTCATTATCCTCTCAGACTCTTACATAAAGTGTCCTGAAGAGTAGTTCCCATCACCGAAAAAGCAAAGAATCCAGATATAGAAAAGGTGATGGATTTCCCCCATGAAAGGAAGGACAAGCTATCCCATTATGACAAGCTATTTTGGTTATTCTGGATCTAAAAATACATATGTAGACCCAAGCAACAGAAGGTCTTTTGAACTATAACAGTCTCCAGTTTAAGCAGAAAGAAAACATGAAAATCTGGATGTACAAAACAAACTGGAAGGTGACTTCATTTTCCAAAAGGATTCCTTTATACTTTCTTTAGATAATGAGATCCCCAAATATATTTAAAGAAGGGCTCAATTTTCAAAATTTGGATTTAAATGCAAATTTTTAGAAACAGCCTTGCACAGTGCAAGGCAAATCACTAGCTTGGGACAGCAGCTTCGACTTTGGTCTAATGAGCTAAAGGCATCACAATGAAATAAGGAGTATGCTGTTGAAGTTATAAAGTCAATAGCTAAATATTGGTTGCTGCTATAATCTAATAGGTAGAAAAAGGTAGACCTAATTAGCACAAGAATGACCAGTTCCTCCCTTGGATCCATACCATAGAAGACTGCTTGATACTTACATGGCACCTCTCCCAATCATACCTCATTGTTCCAGTTCTCAGATGACCTATATTTAGCCTCACCAGTTACACACAGGTCTTGCCTCAAGCAACATCCTCATTTCTCAAGTCTTTGTTTTGATTAGCAAAGAACAACAAAAACAATAATAAAAAAAGAACAATTTTTTTTTTGGTAACATGACCATAGACTAGTCAACAAAGTAAGGGTTGAAAGCACAACACCCAGTAGTTTATTTGTTTAATGAATTCATTAATCTGAGGTAACTTCAACCTCTTAAAAAAAAAAAATGTGAGCTCACTAAATAGGTCTGATCTAAAAAGGAACCAAAGACAACGTTCTCAAGTTGAGAGCATGCTGCAGAAAACATTGGCAGGTTTTCTATGCAAATCTGAACTTCGGAGGGGCCTTAAATACTCCTCTTATGGGGCTTTTTGCAAACATAAGAGGAGTTAGGCAAGTAAGCAAAACCAGGAAGTAAAATTGATTATAATTGGAAAGTAAAACGAATGAATCAAACCTTATGGAATAGGTGAATGAGATACCAAAAAACCAAAACAAAATCCCAAGACAAAAGCCCCAAACCTGAAGAGCTAACTAAAGATAAATGATTTAGCATGTTTAATTTTAAAGATTATCAGTAATTGTGAGGAGAATCTGAAGAGTTTAAACTGTAGGTTCCATCATGCGTCTACAACTTGATCACATCTGTCTGACTGGTTTGCACTTAATTTAGCGAACAGAAGTGACTTGATTGCCATAGCAACTAAAAAGATTTTTCAAAAAATTTTTTTGGTCAGGGAACCTGCAGATGTTGGGCCCCAAGCCCCTTTTCCTGCACTCTGTAGCCTGCAGCTGTACCGGGGCCTGAGGAGCCCACAGGGAGGGCTCACCTTCCTATCTCATCCTGGAAAGGCAGCTCTGGCTTGGCCCCCACCCCCAACACCCTCCAAGCTGACAGCAGGGAAGGTACCTCCTCCCACCCAAACTCCCTCCTCCTCCTGTCTCCCACCCACTGGTCCATCCTGTTCCATTATGGCCTAGAAAAACAGCCTTCGATGGCGGGATGCTCCCTCCCTTCCCAGAGATATGGCCTCCCCAACAGAGCCCACAGCGAGGATCTCACGCCTCGCCACAAACCGAGGCACTACTCCCACTTCCACGTGACCAGAACCTCGTTCCGTTCTCCACCAATCAGGAGCCACCGCCGCCCCGAACCAGGTCTCGGACTCTGCAGTTTCGAGGACGTAGCTTTCCGCTCCCCGCCCCCGACCCCTCCCCTTTCCCGCCCCGCCCCATCGGCTCCTCCCACTTCCCTCCCGACTCCCCCCGCCCCCCCCATCCCCCTTCCTCCCTTGGCTCACCCGCTCCGCCCGCCTCGGCGTTCCCCCCCACCCCCGGCCGCCTGCCTCGAGCCGCTCTCGCGAGACCTGAACTCCCTCTCCCCCCCTCCCCCCCACGCTGCGGCCACCTCCCCCTCCCGTCCCACCCCCTACCCCCCTTCCCCCAATCTCTCTTACTCTCTGGCTCTCCTCCCTCCCTCCCTCCCCCCTCCACCCTCTGGGCCGGATCTTGTCTCGCTGAGGCGGAGGAGGAGAAGGAGGAGGAGGAGGAGGTTCGGCCTGCGCAGTGAGATGTTTGTCCGTCGCCGCCGCCGCCGCCATCGCGGAGGAGCGCGATAGAGGGAGCCCAGCCGCGAGTGACGGGCCCGGGGGGAGGGGGAGCCCCGCGGAGCCGCCGCGCTAGCGCAGCCCCCGAGGGAAGGCCGAGTCGCAGCCGAAGCCGCCGGGGCCGGGCCGGGACCGGGCCAGAGCCAGAGCCGCCTGAGCCGGAGTCGGGGCCGGGGCCGGAGCCGGGGCCGGGGCCGCGGGGGTCCGGCCGCCTCCCCCACCCCCGACGTCCCCCTCCCCCTTTCCCAGCCCGCGGGGTTCGCCGCCCCATCACGGAAGCCGCCGGCCTCTCCGGCCCGCCCGCCTTCGATGTGACACGGGCGCCCCGGAGCGCGACCTGAAGCCGCCACCGCCGGAGCAGCAGCAGGAGGAGGAGGAGCAGGAGGAGCAGGGGAGGAGGAGGAGAACCATGTCGAACCTGAGCAAAGGGACGGGCAGCCGGAAGGACACCAAGATGCGGATCCGGGCCTTTCCGGTGAGTCTCTGCTCCGCTCCCGGGACCGAGGGGCCGGGGGCCCGGCCGAGAGACGCACTCGAGGCCCCGGGCTGAACTCCCCCCAACAGGCCGCAGGGCCGGCCGCTCCCCCCTCCCCCCACCGCTGCCTCTCGGGCCGCTGGGCTGGAACCTTCCCGGCAACGGGGCAAGCTCGGGGGGCGCCCCGCGGGGGCGGGCAGCGACGAGGGGGCGCCCCCGCCGCCTCTGCCCCCCTTCCCAACAGCCCATCCCTCAGGGCCCGGGCCGGGCCGGCGGCGGCGGCCCAGCCGGCGCCCGTGTGCCTGCGCCTGCAGGCCCGGGGGGCCCGGCCGCCCCCTGCCCCCTCTCCCGGGGGCTCCCGGCGGGGCTTCATTGTAAGCCTGGGCGCGTGTGTGCGTGTGTGTGCGTGCGTGCGTGAGTGAGTGTGAACTTTGAGGGGGGCATTGCTCTGCTCCTGGAGAACAGTCCTAAAGAGACTACCTAGCCCTAAAGGCCACCGAGGAGCTGCCCCGGGCCCCCAAAGGGAAGCCGCCCAGACGCCGTGACAGGTGTCCGTGAGTGCCGGATGCTCCTGGGCGGCGGTCACACTGCGGGTCCGCGGAGCATCTCCTCCGCAGGCACCGGATAAGCTCGGGCTGTTCTGAACTTGGCAGCCCCCGCCACGCACCCCTTTGGGGGATGCTGCCCCATGCACGGTTCCCGGCCGGCCCCTCACGGAAGACTCCGAGCAGCGCCGCACACGCTCCTAGGGGCGCAGGGGGAGTGTGGTCCGCTCCTTTACTGTGCTGCTCTGAGGTCACATCTGATTGAGCTGGTGACCAACGCCATGTAATAGCAGACTACTCCTACCTGCTTAGCGTATGTGAAGATGATACTAACAGGAATCTAGCCAGGCAGAAATGATCTGGACACAAAACTATAGTAACAAAGCGGTAATTACAATCAAAACTCCAGCAGAGGAGTTAAGAATTTTGTCTTTAAAAGGTGTATGCATGTATACAGAGTAAAAGGGAGAGAAGTTCTTAATTTTAAGTGCCCAAAAGAAAAAAAGCTTACTATATGACGCATTATAGTTTTAAATACCTTTTTGTGATTTTTATAGACAAAGTTAATATTTTTGAATTTGGTAGAAGTGCTGGAGAACTTGTGAGGCCTTGATCTTGAACTTTTAAAATGCAATATATGTAGCTAAAAATTGGGTATGGGGAGTGAGGGGAAGGCAGCGGCCCAGATGAGATCTCTGTACGTAAACATCAGAGGTTTAGGTTGCGTTTACAGTACTTTATAAAATATGTTTAAGTCTTTTGAGGTGGGTAGGGCAAGTATTATCCCCATTTGACAGATGAGAAAAGAGAGGTTCCCAGAGATCGTGACATTCACAGTGAAGGAGAGGTATTTATTGTGGATAAAAGGAGTTTTGCTGACAGATAGTTTGTTAAGTATGAGAGCATTCTTTGTTGTTTGGAATAAGATCATGGTTATAGTGATAAATCATAAAGAGAACTTAAGGAAACCAAGGCCCAGAGAGAGGGGAAGCTATCTGCCCAAGTTCACACAGGTCCAAGTGGCAAAATGCAGGGATTTGAACCCAGATCTCCTAACTATCCTACTACTCTCCTTTCTATTTACTTAGTGATGAAATTCATTAGCATCTTTTCCTTGAGGGGAAAAAAAAATGGTGCTATACTAACCTTTCTATTGATGAGATTTTAAGTTCAGTCAAGTACTGAATTTAAATGATATTAAAATTTTATCAATCTTTTTTTAAAAAATAAGTCCTCAGGATTGTCTTAGGAAAGCAATTACTTCTTAATTTTAATGTAAAAGTTATTATAATATGTCAGATTTTGTAGGAAATAGTGCAGTTTCCCAGCTTAACTTGTATTCTGATTTATTATTAAAATACAGCAACATTCATATTGATAACAGATCTATGTTAGGGTAAAACTTGGTTTGATGTTCTTATTTCCGTTTTGCCTTTGGGTACCTTTGACAGTGTTCAAATCTTTAACTTAGTCCTTGTTTTTACTTTACCATTCCCCAGGAAGTATCAGCTGTCGCATTAATTGAAAAGTATGAACTTTGGTAATTAGCAAGATTTTTGCCTTGTTGCTTGAAACAAAAGTTATAGCAGCATCGTGGTCTCGTGCTAGTAAAGATATCCTATTAAGTGCCTGCTGTTTGCCAGATCCTGGGGAGACAGACAAAAATGAAACAAATCTCTTCCCTTAAGGAGCTTACCTTCTACCTAGGGGAGACAACATTTGCATTATAAGCATATATAAATTAGATTTTTTAAAAAGACTGTTTTGAGGAGGAAGGCATTAAATGTAACTTGGGGATCAGGAAAAGCTTCAAGTAGAAGTTGGTACTTAAACTGTGCCTTGAATGAAGCTAGAGATTCTGAGAGTCAGAGATAAGGAGGAAGTATGCTCCAGATATGGGTACCAGCCAGTACAAAAGCTTGGAGATGGAGATGGGATTCCTTGTGTAATGGGACAGCCAGAAGTCTGGTTTGGCTGGATTGTAGTCTACTTTAAGGAGAGTAATGTGAAATAAGGGTGTAAAAGGTTAAATGGGACTAGGTAGCAAAGGGCTTTAAAGAAGATTTTATACTTTGTACTTCCTGTAACTAGTAGCCATTGGAGTTTATTCTAGTGTATCAATTGTGCTTCATAAATATTCAATTCCCATGCACAATCACTTTTAATTTAAAAGTATGTTAAAATGCCTACTTTTTTCTTTATCAATATCCAGTTCTTAAGTTCCTTGTTAGTATGGCACCTGTGGCCACACATTAATTACAGATAAGTACCTCTATTGTAATGTATTTCACTGGTGGCTTACTCATCTTCTGGTATAAAAACTTCTACCAACCTTTTCTTCTTGGTTAGCAGCTTTAAATACTTGAAAAGCTAAAGTTGGAGTCACTAGTCAGTAGTAGTGAATGAATAGAAATACCTATAGAGAAAACATTTATGGTCTTATTTAAATATGTCATCTTAAGTTTGACTGCAATCTTAAACTAATAGAAATTGGGGCTTTAAGGTCTTAGAATTTCACTTCAGATTATTAACTTCACTACTAGACAAGTCAGATGTAAAAAGGTTAATCAGAAAAGGGTTTTTTTTTCACAGTTTTTAGTTCTTTCATTGCGACATGTCTCATATTTAAACTTAATTTCCAACTCAAAGGCTAAATTATGCTAGAATTTTCAAAACTACTGTGAACCTATTTTCTCAGTACCATTAGTAAAAGGAGACTTTTCTATTTTTGAGCATATATATAAATGTGCTCTACACCAAGTTCTCCTGATGTTTCATTATGTCATGGTGTTGACCTATGAGTTTTTGAAGGTTGTGCCAGCAAAGCAGAAACTATGGCATATCCTGTCCAGCCAGAAAGGCTTTAAATTGGTCCTGAAGACTGACTGGTATGTCTATTTTCTGAGGATTGACCTAGCTAAGGTAAGGCTCAGGACAATTGATTTTTTGGGGTATAGTAGCAGACTGTATCTACAAAATTACAGGAGTTGTGTGTTGGAGGGAAATACCTACATAGATGAAATCACAGATCCTTGCATATTAAAGTCTTATAAATGACATTTTCAGCATTCAGAACATGACTCCAAAAATTACTATTGCCTCAATTTGGTATGTGAGTTTTTAAGCAGTTGTTAACATTGCCAAAAACTGCTTTTCCCTAAGGATGTTTCTGTGTCAGATTACAGTAATTAAAAGTTTTGAGAATTCTGCTTTGTGAACTTTGATTTGAATATTTTGTAATTTCACATCTTATTAAAGTAGTTTATAAAGTATTTTTTCTTTGTGCATATAATAAATGCCAGGAAAGCTTGTGTAGATAACTATGTAGGCATGTAACTATAGGAGTTTAGGGAACGGCAACAGTGCTAAAAGTGTTTATGGCACTTCCTTTTGAAATTGACGTTTCCCTTTGCTGAACCCTTTAGAGACCCTTGTTAAGCTTTTCCCATATATAGGATCTGTCCAATAGACAATTTATCTGGCGATCTACTCATTGGCCTGCCAGCCTTTCTTTAGGGGAGAGATCCCTGGGATGATACAATCTGGGCTGTTTATATGATGCTTGATTAATATGTGTAACTTTGGAGGGCAGATAGAAGAGTATCTTCTTGTCTTCAAGTTGTCTTATCTAAGTTTTGTGCAAGGAGGCTAGCAAAGAGGGTGATAATATTTTAGGGTCATCTTTAGGATTTTCATAAGGACAACAATTATATATGCTAGAGACTTGCATATCATATTAGTTAGTAGTCATTTCTAAGACAATGCAAGGCCAAATAGAGAAAGTTCTTTGATTCTTATGTCTTTGATTTGAGTTTCTCTCTTCAGGCTTAATTAGGCAATGTAGTTCCAGTTGCTCTGGGTATGAGAGAAGTACTTACTCAGCTAAAGTTCCAAAAGGCTTAGAGATGGTAAAAAGAAATAAGCTTCAGGAGTGATGAGTGGGGGATAGGTCTCACAACTGACTTTTCAGCTTTTGTGTCTCCCCCTCAGATGGAAAGATAGTTCTGCTGTTCCTACAGCAAAATTCCTTCTTTAAAGTGACAACTGTAGCAGTAGCTATGTGGAAAAAGAAGAAAGAAACTCCTAGAACAAGTCAATAATATATAATGTTTATAAATGGGAATTGACCAAATAATAGCTACATAGCTTTTAAAAAATTATGGAGCATATTTCTTCAAATCCAATTGAAATGAAAATATAATTTTTCATTCAGTTCTAAATCTTTTCTATTTAGACTTATCTTACTCCAGATATTTTTTGTTAACCAGATATCTGTAGTATTATTACTGCTATTCTGGCTCTAGTTGTTGAAGAAGAAAGGTGATATAGAATAGCTATCCATAAAAATATACATTTGCTTTAAAAAAATAGCATTTTTCTTCAGTTGCCATTAAGAGGAGCTTAAATAATTGATCATTATTATCAGTAATTGAATTCACTACTTTAGTAATACATTGTACCATAGATTCTGTGCTCTGAAATAAAATACATAAAAGCTTCATTAGTTTAGAACCCATGATTTTTCCTACATTAAAATAATTGAAAGTATTAACTTTTTTTTTTTCAGAAAAATCTGCCATTTGAACTTTTTGTTAATAAGATAACATTCAGGTCCATAAATTTGAAAATAGTAAAATTTTGCTGAATTTTTCACACCCCTCAATCATATGAATTACAGAATCAGAATGCTGGAAGAGACCTGAGAAGCTATATTAGTACAACCTGTAACTGACTACAAATCCTTTCTACAAAACTTATGAGTAATGGTCATCTACCTTTTTATTTTTTTAAACACCTCTAAATACAACCTTTAAATAATATGTAGTACCGGTAATAAGTTGGATAAACGTGAGTGTGAAAGAAATAGTATTTCATATTTACACAACTCTAACATTTTCAAAGACTTTATTCACAGCAACTCAAAGAAATGAAGGTAGTGTGTTATTTCTATTTTACAGTCGAGGAAACTTCAGTGAGGCCCAGAGACTTTAAGTAACTTTTCAATAGTCATGGGGTAAGCTCTTCGGTCTGCCCACTCTCAAATCAAATTCTCTTTTTACTATACCACACTGTCCTCATTGTTAAGTAAAATATATTTATTGTACAAGAAAACAGAACTAAGTTAGAATATCACCTAATGAAAACGTTGGGTTGTTACATATACAATCCTATTATTTCCTAAAATATTTGAAAAACTTTTTTGAAAATGCCTTCAGTGCCAGTAAGCCACATCAAGAAATCAGTCTTGAGGAAGATGTGGCATCTTTTAGCATATTTGAAAGAATGCTTTAGGTGTTGAAAGCTGTTTCCAAAGAGAAATACCAAAAGTGTCCTTGGGGCTGGCCATCATTTGAATAAATGTGTAATATTGTGTGTAGATTGTGTGTAGAAGTGATGCTTATTTGGATCTAAAAATTCAGTTATATTTATTTTAAAAAAATCAATTATACTAATTTGCAGTCACACCTTGTATATAATACCGTTTCATTTACTAATTGTTTTATGTGCTCTCTAGGTTATAACTGCTTTGTGGACAGAAACCGGTTCTCTCAATCCCCCTTACCTCCCTCCTTTAAAAAAACCCCTCTAGAACCTATCTAGGAGGTAGGAGATAAAGGATGAAGGTGTCATCTAATACTGTCACCCAAAGGAATTAGTCACTCAGTCTCTTTAAAATCATAGTGATTCTGATTACATAGGGTAAATCAGTGGAGAGGTAGTAAACCAATGAATGTTAGGAAACATTTGAACTTCTATGTAAAATAAAAAAGATTTTTGATTTTGTGATCAATAAAGATCTAAAGCCATTTGTCACAAAGGGTTAGTTAACCTGGACTTGTGGGAAAGAATTTTGACTTTTAAATTTCTTTCTACCAGAGAAGTTTATCTGAGTCATAATTTTAGAGCAAGAAGGGGACATTCAGAAGTTATACTCTACCCTATTATTTGAAAAAAGATTTTATTAGGAACTTAAAGGTGAACAAACATGGACGTTTTTGTGTACAAAGAAGACAAAAATTGTAAAGGCTTGAACTTCTTTTAAGCGCAATTCGCTTTTTATACGCATATGTAATAGTAGTAACAGAATTAGTTTGTGTCCTCTTCTGAGCCTTTTTTCCCTTCTGCATACTTTTAACACACACACACACACACACACACAACCAAATATAATTCAAAACAAATCAAAACATTGGGCTTGTCCAAAAATGTATAGATTACTCTGCACCTCTAGTCTGTCAACTTTCTGCCAGGAAAAGGGGTGGCATGCTTTACCATCAGACTACTAAAGTCATATCTGTAGCTGTAGTCTTTCTGAGTTGTTTTCCTTTACGTTATTGTGATTATTTTACTATTTTTCTCATTTCCCTCTGCATCTGTGCATGTAAGTCTTCCCAGATTTCTATGAACTCACATTTATTATTCCTTATGGTGCATTATAATATTCCATTATACTCATACCACAGTTTGATCAGCTATCCCCCAGTTGATAGGAACCTGCTTTATTTCCAATGCTTTTGCTACAGCAACAAAAAATGCTGTTAGAAATATTTTTGTATACGTGGGTCCTATCCTTTTGGTTTTGAACTTTGGGAGATAGCATGCCTATCAAGTGATCTTGCTGGGTCAAAGGTGGAGGGTAAACTTAGCTTAGGGGCTTCTTGGGTACACACCAAACTACTTTTCATAATGTTTGGACTAATACATAGCTTCATCAACAATGCATTAATGTACCAGTTTTGCTACAACAATTGCCTTTTTCATAGCTTGTCGTCTTTCACAATCTAACGGGTGTGAGATAGAACTTCAGAATTATTTTTATTTTTCACTTTTCGTATTTGGACCATATTTTTTTTTCAGAAAGCTCTTGGTAGCTTCCATTTCTTTTGAGAAATGCCTTCTTATCTTTGGACCACTTACTTTTGGGAAATTGCTTTTATTCTGATGTATTCCTATCAGTTTTCCATATTACATATCTTTAACATCAGACATCATAAAAATAAGCTACAAAGATTGTTTTCTTGTGTAACTGTTTCCTTCCTGATTCTAACTGCACTGGTTTTGTGCAAAAGCTTTTCAATTTTGTGTAATCAAAATTGTCCATTGTATCTTCATCGAGCAACTCTTTCTTATTAAGTTAAAAATCTTTCTTTCCCTTAGGCTTTGTGGTGAAAGGTACTTGTTATTTTACAAGATAAACATTATATAGCACTTCAAGGTTTTTTATGTAGTTTTTTTCCAATTAACAAGCATTCATTTCTCTTTCTCCAACCCCTGAAAGAAAAAGAAAACTTTTGTTGCAAATACACACAGTCAAGTAAAACAAATTCCCCAAATTGGCCATGTCTAAAAATGTTTCATTCTGCATAGTCAGTCACGTCTCTGTCAGAAGGGATAGCATTCTTCAGCATCTGTCCTCTGAAATCATGATTTTTTTTATTTTGTTGATCAGAGTTCTTAAGTTTTTCAGCATTCTCCCCACCCCCACACCCAGTTCTGTTGTACAAATTGTTCTCTTGGTTATGCTCACTTCACTCTGCATCAGTTCATGTAAGTCTTCTCAAATTTCTCTGAAACTGTCCTTTTTCATCAATTTGGATAGCACTGTGATATTCCATTACATTGATTTACCAAAATTTGTTTGGCCATCCCCTAATTAATGATCACCTCTTTTCTTTCTATGATTATTTTGGTGTATATGGGGACTTTCTTCTAATCAGTGGCTTTCTTGGGGTATAAGAACAGTAATGTAGTTTATAGTTAAGAGCTTATACACGTTTTAGCCACTTTGCTTAATTCCAAATTGCTTTCCAGAACGATCGTACCATTTCAGAGTTCCATTAACCACGTATTAGTGTACCTATCCTTCACCCCATTTTCTTATAGTTCTTTGCCACCACAAAAAGAGCTGTTATAATTATTTTTGTATATATGGGTCCTTTTCCTCTTTGGTTTCTTTATGGTATGTGCCTATTAATGGTGAAAGGGATATAAACAGTTCAGTAACTTTTTGGATGCCGTTCCAGGTTGCTTTCCAGAATTGCTGGACTAGTTTACAGCTCTACCAACAATGCATTATTAATGTGCCCGTTTTCCGCAACTGCTCTAACATTTGTCATTTTCCTTTTTTGTCTACTTTGCTAATCTGATGAGTGTATGTGAGTCTCAGAGTTATATTAATTTACTTTTTCTTTTATTATTACTGATTTGAAGTATTTTTTCATTTGGTCTTAGAGAACTTGGATATCTTCCCTTGAGAACTGCAAATATGTAATCTTTGACCACTTACTGATTGGAGATTGTTTGTACCTTACTCTTATAAATTTGAATAATTCCTGATCTATCTTGGAAATGAGGCCGGTACCAGAAGAACTTGCAGCAAAGATTGTTTTCCCCCAATTAAGTGTTTTCCCTTCTAACCAAAGCCAATTAGCTTCATTGTTGTGTTTTTTTTTTTAAAATAGGACTTTATGGGTTGCAAAATCTCCCCACAACAACGCAGTGGTGCTTTTATTATTGCCCCCATTTTATCATATGGAAAAACTAGAACTCAGAAAATGTGATGTGAGTTGCGGATGGTCCTGTAGCTTATAAGTGTCAGAGCCAAGTTTCCAACCCTGGTCTTAATGTCTTCGAGTCTAGGGCCCTTCCCACTTTATAGAAATGTTCTAGCTTATCAAAGTTTCCTTTTGCACTTTTGAAAAAGGAAAGCTTTTAAGTAACCTACTTAAAATAAACTGCTTGAGCATAATGTAAACTAGCATTGTTTAGAATGATGTTTTGTATACTAATTACAGCATTTTTACCTTTTCAGCCTGGTATATTCTAGACTAGGCAGGCAACACTTAGCCAATTTCCAGCTACTATGTGTGCTTGAAAGCATAAAATTTCATTTCAAAAAATAGCTTATAATTAATGCTGACTTGACTATTAATTGTAACTGATGTTTTACTTTAAATCTCTGTTTCTAAGCCTAATATTGATAAGTTCTGAGAGTCTAATATTAGTGGGTTTTTTTTTTAAGGCTAGATCCATGATTTCATTGGTATGAGAACTCTCAAGTAAGAAAACTAACCAATGCAGATTTGTAATTCAGAGAGTTTTCTGGGGGCATCTGGAGGATGGATGGCTTGTCTCGAGTCACACAACCAGCATGTATCTGAAGGTTTTCTCTAAGACTAGTTTTTCCACTATGCCATGTTGCCTGTTTTAGAGATAATTAAGGTATGTGTTTTTTTATTGTAAGGAGAAAATAAATATTCTACATAATGAATAATTCTTGGAAGCAGTCAACTAGTAAGCATTTATCAAGTGCTTACTGTGTTCTGGGAACTGTGCAAGCTACTGGAAATAAAAATACACAGTGAAATAATCCTTAATGCAAGAAGCTTGCATTCTGATGGAGGAAACAAAAATATACATAGAATAAATACAAAGGAAATAAATACAATATGGTAGAAGGAGAAGGCACCAACAATTGCAGGGTTGGGGAGAATCAAGAAATGCTTTATGTGAGACATAGTACTTGAGCTGCTTTTTAAGAAGAAAAGGAGTTCTGTAAAGGGGACCTGAAGAAATAGCACATTCCAAGCATAGGTGAGTAGGGCAATTTCAAAGGTAGGGAGACAGGAGATGAGTGCTGCATGTGAGGAACCAGACAGAAGGCCAATTTGGCTGGATTGTAGAGCACAAGTGGGGAAGTAATACATGATGCCCCTGGAAAGATGTGCTTTTGGCTGGTTGTAAAGGACTTTAAAAGCTAAAGAGGATGTTCTATCCTAGATGTAATAAGGAGCCCTTGGAGTTCTTATTGAGTAGGGGATTTGGGATTTGTATAGTCAGATCTACATTTAATGAAAATAATTTGGCAGCAGTATGGAAAATGGATTGAAGTGAGGAGAGACTTGAGGCAGGGAGAACAGCTAGGAGGCCTTTGCAACCTTGAAGAGAGTGATGAGGGCCTGAGCTAATGAGCTAGCTGTTTTAGCAGAGAGAAGGGGGTGAATAGCTATATATAGGTTACAAGGGTTGTATTTTTTTAATCTTATTTCTTCCTGATTATGTCTCAGAAATAAACCTTATATAAATCTTGTATGTTTACAATGTTGAAACCATAAAGACTCTGAAAAAATTAGTTTTCCACATTTTATATTCTTGTTGGCAATATATATGAGTTGCATGACAAGATGTCTTATAGAAATATTACGTTAATTCTTTCTTAGATGGCAAAATATTCTCTTGCTTTATGCCACATACATATACTGAAAATAAATGCAGAAGTTCATGTTGCATTGTAAATAGATGCTAACATAAATGAATAATCCTCCCTCATTCATTGAAATATATGCATAGGTTAATAGATTTAAGTGCTCTATGAGCAAAGATTGTTTCATTAATTGTCTTTGTATCCCTACACCTGCCATAATTGCTTATTAATTTAATTATTAGAATTCAATGAGATTTAAATAATTATTGACCAGATAGTACCAAACAACTTGTTACTGTTACTTTCTTTAAATTGCAACGCTGACAGGCCCAACTTTTAAACTTTAAGTCTACATCTCTTGGTTTCAGTTTCTTCATGTTCAAAATGAAAGGATTCCCTTCAGCTTTAAATTTATGATCTTATGAAAAAACTGACTTGTTTATGCAAATTATGTGGGGGAATGTTATACCTTTCCTTTTCCCTAGAAATGATACACTGTAGGTTAAAATTTTATTTTATCTTTGTTAATATGGTACTGTTCACTTTTTCAAGAATATACATGTAAAATAAGGATCATGAAAGAAATAAATATTTAATGAACGTTATTTGTGGCCATATAAGTATTTTTTGACCAGAGAATTTTGAAGCAGGAAGAGAAACTTCATTGCTATTTAGTTCAACCTCCTAATTTTAAGGATGAGGAAACTGAGGGCCAGAGAAGTTGAATCATTTGCCTTCACTCATTTGGGACTAAAATTCAAGTCTCTGGTCTGACTAACCCATGCCACCAAATTGAAATATAAGACAGAGCCATTCATTGTTCATAATGTATAATGAACACATTTATAAAAAACTGATTTCTAATTAATAAGCATAATAATCGTAGCTTTCATGAGATAGTATGAGTATATTAGGAAGAACACTAGATAATATAGTTAGGTACTTTGGGCTGATCACAATGTCCTTGGATCTCATTTTCCTCATTGATAAAAGGAGAAAATTGATAAAATCTCTTGTTGAAAAATTATGTTATTTTGTAAAAAAAAAAAAAAAAGCCTATATGAGTTACAGATAAATGGAAGCTTATGAATTCTAGTGTAGCCATTGTCTAATTGTAACTAACCTCTCTTCCTGAGTTTTTACATTCTATAAAGTAGAAATGTCAATTCACATGGAATTTGTAACCACTAAATCATAAAGTGAAGGACTTCAGTGATATGAGAATACTCTTAATTTGAAATGGAATTTAGCATTAGATAGCATTTGTTACTAGAAGTGTTTGTTTTATGTGACAATACCATAGAATCCTTTTTGTATTGTGTTATTCTCTATCCCTACTCTACCAACTCACTCCTCCTTGGGAGAAAAAAAGGTCCTTTTAGTAGAGAGAATTAAATATTTAAAAATTCATAGTATTTCTCACAGGGTTATGTCCCCTATCCCTAGTTTGTGGATGAAATAGTGGTGGGGTATTAATTTGCCATTAGTCTTAGTTGGGAGTTTGTTTTTCTTTTCTTTTTTTCTTTAAATTATTATTTACTTAATATTTTTAGTTTTCAGCATTGATTTACACAAGAGTTTGAATTACAAACTTTCTCCCCATTTCTGCCCTCCCACCCATTCCAAGATAGCATATATTCTGATTACCCCATTCCACAGGCAGCCCTCCATTCTGTCACCCCACTCTCCCCCATCCTCTTTTCCCTTACTTTCCTGTAGGGCAAGATAGATTTCTATGCCCCATTGCCTGTATATATCTTATTTCCTAGTTGAATGCTAAAACTTTTTTTTTGAACATCTGCTTTGAGTTCCAAATTCTCTCCACACTTCCCTCCCCACCCACCCTCCCTAAGAAGGCAAGCAATTCAACATAGGTCACACGTGTATCGTTATGCAAAACCCTTCCACAATACTCACGTTGTAAAAAACTAACTATATTTTGCTCCCTCCTATTCTGTCCCCCTTTGTTGAGTTTTCTCCCTTGACCCCATCCCTTTGTGAAAGTGTTTGCTTTTGATTACCTGCTCCCCCGTCTGCCCTCCCTTCTATCTTCCCCCCTTTTTTATCTCCTTCCTCCTTTCTTGTGGGGTAAGATGCCCAATTGAGTGTGTATGTTATTGCCTCCTCTAGTCAAATCCCATGAGAGCGAGATTCACTCATTCCCTGTCACCTGCCCCCTCTTCCCTTCCAATAAACTTTTCTTGACGCTTTTATGTGAAATAATTTACCTCATTCTGTCTTTCCCTTTCTCTCTCTCTCAATATATTCCTCTCTCATCCCTTAATTTGATTTTATTTTTTTTAGATATCATCCCTTCATATTCAACTCACCCTGTGCCCTCTATACGTATATTCCTTTCAGCCACCCTAATACTGAGGTCTCATGAATTATATAACACATCATCTTTCCATGTAGGAAAGTAAACAAAATAGTTCAACTTTAGTAATTCCCTTACGATTTCTCTTTCTTGTTTACCTTTTCATGCTTCTCTTGATTCTTGTGTTTGAAAGTCAGATTTTCTTTTTTTATTATTATTACTTTTTTATTTTTATTCAGTAGGTTTAGTTTTCAGCATTGATTTTCACATGCGTTTGAATTACAGATTATCTCCCCATTACCACCCCCCCACTCCA
>CM053626.1:46439903-46466226 GCA_028646595.1 Phalanger gymnotis
TATCATGCCAGAAATACGGATTGAGCTGCTTGGTTTAGCTAAGTACTATAATTCCATGACTTGATATTCAGTAGTCTTTTCCAGACTTTAGTTTCTGTCTTTCATATTGGAAGATATGTTACTGTATCAGTAAGGCAAGATTCATGACCTTGAGGATGACCATGAACGTGCCTGTATGGTTAGGAATCACAAAGTACGAAAAACTTTCTAGGTAGAAGGCAGAGGGAAGTGTCACATTTATTTAGACACCAGAGGATCCAATCCCAAGACCAATGACTCCAGTTTGATATAACAGTAATTATATTCCAAAACCAGTAAGTCCACCTCAATGTAGCAATTAGGAAATTATACCATAGTATTATAGCGAGGAACCAAGTTATCCTGTAACCTTTCCCCTTGCTAGGGCCTTCCTGTAAACAGTCACTCACAAATCCTGTCTGCTTGCCTTGTCTTGTCCCGCAGTTCTGAAAGCCCTTGCAGTTCTCAGAGTCCTTGCAGTCTACTGTATTCTCAGTTCTCCAATCTGTCAATGCTGTGGATTCTCAGCTCTTTGATCTCCAAAACTCTCTTGTCTGCTCTGCAGTCTCTCAACGCTGACTGCCTCAGTGTCTTCTTGATGTAGGCTTCTCAATTCTCCTCAGTTCTGCTGCTCTCAGTTCTCACACTCTGGGCTCTCTTTGTATACAGTCCTAGCTGGCATCTGATTGGCTAGAACTCAGCGCACATCTAATTGGCTCTGGTCTTAGCACCTCTCCTTAGGGCCCTGAGGGTTTCACACCTCTGGTAACCTAACTAGCAGAACGGTGTGGGTCCTAGGACTGGCTTCAAACCCAGTAAGTAAAGGGTGTAAATAAAGGCCCTATCAAATGAGTGAGGAAGATCTTTAATCACGTTAACACCACAGTTATATAGTTAGGAACAGAATAAGAACCAAGGGATAAAGAACGAGTACTTTTATAATACCTCTAGCAAGTTTATTTAAATTTAATTATCTAAAAATTTAAAAGGAAAAAGAAAATTTTGTAAATCTTTGTAATTCATTTAAATTGAGAATCAGAAATTTGACATAGTTACTATATTACCAGTGCCTGTGGATTACACCTTTGATTTCACCTCTCAAATAAGCCCGTTTCTCCTTCTGACGCTTGCCACCACTCTAGGGCAGGCCCTCATCACCTTAAACCTGAAATTACTGCAATAGCCTCCTGTTGGGTCTTCCTGCTTCAAGTCTCCCCACTCCAATCTATCCTTCATTCATCCACCAAAGTGATTTTCCTAGAGCACACATGTGACCATGTCACTCGTCCCACCCCCACCCTCCACTCCAATAGCTCCTTATTGCCTCTGAGACTGAATGCAAAATGTTCTTTTAGAAAGCACTTAATAAATGTTTGATTGATTACTTGGCATTCAAAGCCCTTCATAACCTAAAAATAACAATAATAGCTAACCATTTATAGTGCCAGGTACCACGCTGAGTACTTTACAATTAATCATCTCATTTGATCCTCACAACAACCTGGGAGATAGGTGCAATTAGTATCTCCACTTTACAAATGAGGAAACTGAGCCAAATAGGGGTTAAGTGACTTGCCCACTGACACAGCTAATATCAGAAGCAGTATTTGAACTTGGTTCTTCCTGAATCCAGACCAGGTTCTCTATCCACTAGACCACAAACTAGCCTCCGCCTACTTCTCCAGTCTTCTTACATCTTATTCCTAGCCACTCAGTCCAGTGACTCTGGCTTCTTGGTTGTTTCACAAACCAGACACTCCATCTACGGGCTTCGGGCATTTTCTCTGGCTATCTCCCATACCTAGAACACTCCTTCCTCCATTCCTATTACTGATCTCCCTAACTTCCTTTAAGTCCCAACTAAAATTCCACCTTCTACATGAATCCTCTAACTCCTTAGTTCTAGTGCCTTCCCTCTCTCTGTTATTTCCTATTTATCCTGTATATAACTCTGTGTGTGTGTGTGTGTGTGTGTGTGTGTGTTTTCATGTTGTCATTTCCTCCCCTCTCCCCCCCTACCCCCACTAGATTGTAAGCTTCTGGAGGGCAGACTGCCATTGCTCTTTTTGTATTTCCAGCCCTTAGTACAGTTCCTGGTAGACAATTGTTCATCCTTTGTTTTTGAAGACGACCATTGACATCACAGGGTGATGTCTTGACTTGCATGTGAATTAAATTTAAGTGAGGCAGAGTTACTGAAAGTCATCTTCCTGAGTCATCCAAGTCCAGTGGCAAGACGAAAGTCAGGACAACTGGCGAAGGCCCAGGATGCAGTGGATGACCGTGGCATCTTCCATGTCTGACCAAGGTCTAAGCGCTCCACTGCACCTCCTTTAGCTGCCTTCATGGCCATTCAAACAAATTGTTCTCATCCACCCATTCTGCCTGAGGAAATCTTCACATGCTTGGGGTAGACATCCCCCTAACTCACTCATGGGTATTGCATGGGACAGCAACTTCACCCAAAATTAAACTCAGAGGCTTCTCAAGTAGAAAGAGAAATGGATTTTATTAGGATCTCACGGGAAATGGTGGTTTCCAAACCCATAGACAACCGATTGGTAGGGAGAGGTGGCACCCAGGGGGCAGAGCTTAGTTTTATACCCTAATGCAAACAGCCCCCACCCTACCACTGACTTTTTACTCTCATTGGTGGAGTTCAGGCGTACAGTCTAAATGTGGAAATCTATTACCCCAGGTACAATTTAACCAATGCCAACTCTTTTTTTTTTTTGTATACTTGTCACTTTATTAACTTACATGCAGAGCACATGAAGCAAAATGCCAGATTGGCACTATCTCAGATATGCAGACAATGCCACCGAAGGCAGAAAGTTAAGAATTAAGAAGCCTCATGATGAGTGTTGAGTGCAAAAACTGGCTTGAAGCTTCGTTAAAAGACCCTGATGTTAGCAAAATTCGAAGGGAAAAGAAAGGGACAGCAGACGATGTGATGGAATAGTATCATGGAAGTAACAAATTATGACCTTGGACAGACTTCAGGAGATAGTGGATAGAAGGGTAAAGTGCATGGAATCATGAAGAATCAGACATGACTGAAGGACAACAGTATAGCTGGACTAAAGACAATGTGGTAGCAAATCTACATCATCATTCAAGCAGAAACTTTAGCTTCTTGATCTTCTACTTCCCACTGCATCACTGCTGCTACACATCTTCATCAAGAGCTGAATAGGTTTAACAGTATTCAGCACTTTAGGTTCAGATCCTGGGCAAGCTCTTTATTTCCTGAACAGGTTTAATAGTATTCAGTATTTTAGGTTCAGATCCTGGGCAAGCTGTCTTCATTTCCTGAATATGTTTAACAGTATTCAGCACTTTGGGTTTGGATCTTGGGCAAGTTCTCTTCATTTCTTTAGGAGTATGGCTCCCGAACGGAACAGGCAAGCTCGGGTCCCCGAGGCTTCCCGGGAGCCCGTGCCGTAACTCGCAGGACCGCATCAGCATCCTACCGCCCTAATGTTCGCCGCTAAAAAGCAACCAATGCCAACTCTTAAAAAACCACTTTTATCCTTATTTGGCGAGGTTCATGCTGGGGGTCTGTGGCGGGTTTCAGGCTGCTCTAAGTTTTGGATTCTTACAGGTAGTAACTCGAAACTTAGGCCTAGTTGACAGAAGCCCTGAGCCACACTGAAAAATCCCCACCCCCATTCATTCCACTCAACTCACAGAAAGGCCGAGATCCAGATTCCATGAGAGGGCTTCATCATCTCACTCAGTATGAGGCCCATCAATTACCTTCAACCTGATTTAGCCCATTGGCCAAGATGGTTTATGGGGGTGTGGCTAGCATGCAGCAGCTTCTTGGAGCCACAGGTGAGGGTGGGTGAATTCGCTGGACACCAGAGGTGGATGAGCAGCCCTGCAAAGGGTTCAGCAGGCCCTCACACCAGAGGTGCTAGTCCTCCCTGAACACCCCAGTAGCACTAAATAAATGTTTAATGATTGATTGACTGATTTCTGACTAGTCATGTTTAACTACATTTCTTCCATGAGAAATTATTTCACAGTACTGTAACTATGGTTCAGATGAAGCTAATTCCTTTTCTCTGTGTCTTTTCTCTTTTGGATATTACAGATGACCATGGATGAGAAATATGTAAACAGCATTTGGGATCTTCTGAAAAATGCAATCCAAGAGATCCAGCGCAAGAATAACAGTGGTCTTAGTTTTGAGGAGCTGTATAGAAATGCATATACTATGGTTTTGCATAAACATGGAGAAAAGCTCTACACTGGACTAAGAGAAGTTGTTACTGAGCACCTCATAAATAAGGTATCTATAACTTTTAAAGACTTGATCTTAATAGTACTTAACAGAGACATTTGTAATCCTATGTTTCCTTCCTTTAGGAATTTGTTTTCAAAATATACTGACAGCGTATGGAAAGTTTTTCTTTACTGTGAAACCTCATTAATTCGGCACCTACTTATTTGGAATTAGCAATCTTTTTGATGGGAGCTGTGATGCAACTATTTTTATTATCTGTGAAGGAAGGATTTCCTAGGCAATTTAATAGTGTCAGTAAGACTGGAGGGGATTATGCCTACTTTAGAGAAGTTTTCAGGTACCTTAGAAGTAATTATTTACTAAACAAACAAAGGCAATGTCTTCTGGCTGGCTTTTTGGCACCACTATCCACTGGACATATGACCCCATATAAGGTCTCCACTAGCAGTTTAAGGAGTGCTGAAAGGGTCTAGTGGAAAAAGTTTAAGAAGCCCTGTCCTAGAGCACTGAGAGGTTAAATGGCTTGCTTTGCTTTGGCCACACAGTTACTATATGCCTAAGGACTGCCTGCCTTAGAGGCTGGCTCTTTAAATGCTCTGGTCTTTTGATTTCAAGTCTAGGCTTCTATCCATAATGCCACCTAAGTATGTTAAAAGTCAGTTAATAATTCCGGGCAATATGTAGGCACTAAAGGGGCAGCACAAATGATCAGTGCTGTAGTAATCTATAGAAGGAGAAAAACTCATATGTCTCACATTTTTGTTGTTCAGTTGTTTCATGTCTAACTCTCCATGACCCCATTTGGGGTTTTCTTGGCAAAGATACTAGATTGATTTGCCATTTCCTTCTCTAACTCCATTTACAGATGAGGAAACTGAGGCAAACAGGATTAAGGGCCTTGCTCAGGGTCATAGAGCTAGTAAGTGTCTGAGTTCAGATTTGAACTTGGAAGGAAGAGTCTTCCTGACTCCGGGCCCACCAGGAGCTCTATCCACTAAACCATCTGTTGCCTGTCTCCCTACTCCATGTCTTTTCATCATCTGTCTCTCATGCCTAGTATGGTCTTCTTCCTCAACTCTTCCTCCTAGCTTCTTGGCTTCCTTTAAGAATCAGCTTAAATCCCATCTATTACTATCATTCTAATCACACATAGGAACAGCCCTGGGGTGAGTCACTTTCTTTCCTGCTACTATTCTTAAGTGGCATAGTAGTTAGAATTTCTGACTCTTCAGGAAGATCAGGGTTAACATCCTACATCTGGCACTTAATAGCTATGTTACCACAGTCTAATCACTTATCCTGTCTCAGCCTCAGTTTCTTTATTTTTAAATGGAGATAATAAAACCTGCCTTATAGAATTTTTGTGAGGATCAAGTGAAATAACATAAATGAAGCTCTTTGCAAATTTTAAAGCACTTTATAAATGCTATCTATTAATTTGTGTTAAGTCATTTTTCAGTCATCTCCAACTCTCTGTGACTCCATTTGGAGTTTTCTTGGCAGATATACTGGAGTGGTTTGCCATTTCCTCCAGGTCATTTTACAGATGAGAAATCTGAGGCAAACAGGGTTAAGTGACATGCCCAGAGTCACACAGCTGGTAAGTGTCTGGGGCCAAATTTGAACCTAGGAAGACAAGTCTTCCTGATTCCAGGCCTGGCACTCTATTCATATACCTCCTCGCTTCCCCTAAGCATTAATATGTGTTAATATTTATTGCACAGGTGGATATGATAACTGCTTTTGTAGTTGCATAAAAGCATTAGATTGTAAGCTTATCCTCTGTGTGCTCACTGAAAGCATCCTTGGTATAACTTTAGTAGCAGATAGGACAACAGGGATGATATTCACCAAATCCTGCTCCCCTATGATTCTTTTCCTGGGTCTGTATTTTGAGAGCTTTCTGTACCATATAGCTTGGATATAAACTAGTATAGCAACATCTATTTTAATAGTTATTGAAGCATTTATGGATGAATGTTATGTTCTGTGATTGTGAATAGCAGTTCATTTGGTGTTTGATGATGGCCTGGTTTTGCTATGGTTTAATGGTTCTGTTTGCCAGGTTATTTTGAGGTCTGTATATGTAGTATGGAAATTTGTTGTATGTTAGTCTAATGTATAATTTTGGTAATCATGTCATATTTTGCTAGATATTTAGCAGGTGCCAAATTTTCATGAGAGGCACCCTTGAAACCAAGAACAGTACAGTTCAAGTTTTGCGCTCTGACACAGACTAGCTGGGTTATCCTGGACAGGTCACTTAACCTTAACCCAGGTCTTCATGGGGCATACAGGCAATTTAATGGGCAATTTATATGTTAA
The DNA here is from genome assembly GCA_028646595.1 of Phalanger gymnotis. Classification (NCBI taxonomy): domain Eukaryota; kingdom Metazoa; phylum Chordata; class Mammalia; order Diprotodontia; family Phalangeridae; genus Phalanger; species Phalanger gymnotis. Next base: position 46,446,499 of record CM053626.1, read on the forward strand.
ATAATATTATATAATAATAAATTAAATAATATAATAATTATTATTTAATTATATATAAATATAATTACCATTATAATTAATTATTAAATTAAAATAAATAAAATAATAAAAGAAATAATATATATTAAATAAAGCCCTTATTGGCTTTACCGCATGCCAAAGGATTGTGGGAGGAAATATCCATTCTATGTAGAGGCAATCCATTGACCTTTGGAGCTACAAGTTGTGCAGGCCTGCCTTTACCTTTCTACTTTAGCAACTCTGTGAGGCTGTAGGTTATAGAGAAATGGCCAACATATATTGGTAGTAATAGTTTACTCACTTTTGAGTGCCCTATATCAATGAATCCATAGCTGCAATCCCTTTCTGTATTGTAAATTGTTATAGCCTGCAGTGATGTGTCGTGCAATTTTTAGCATTTCTTTGCATTACTGTTATGTTGGGAATAGTGGGAAATAGATTTCAGAGATTGGTATTCACTATTCTCTACAACCTAACCCCAATCTAAGGATCCTCACAAATACCTTTTGCAAATTCAGATTTTTAACATGAAGAGTTCAAAAACCCACATTACTAATATAAAGACTCACATTTAGACAGAAACTGCTAGGGAAACCAGAAAGCAGTCTGGCAGAAATTAGATATAAACCACCATCTTATGCTGTATACCCAACAAAGTTGTCAAGGAGGAAAGACCTTTCAGAACTGTGGATAGGGAAAGAGTTCATGACCCAACAAAGGATAGAGAAGATCATGGAAGACAAAACAGATAAATTTTGATTACATAAAATTTAAAAAAAAAACCTTTTGCACAAGAGAAACCAATGCAGTTAAAATTAGAAAGGAAATGGGTAATTGGGGGAAAAAATATTTTCAGCAAGTTTCTCAGATAAAATTCTTAGATTTTAAGTGATATGAGGGATTTATTTAAATTTATAAGAATGATAAAGATGTTGTCTAATAAGTTGTCAAAGGACATGACCAGGCAACTAGTTTTCAGGGAAGAAATCCAGACTATCATTGAGCATATGAAAAAATTCTCCCAATCACTAATAATTAAAGGACTGCAAATTAAAGCATGAATTGGCATTTATGTTTAAAAAAATTAGATTGCAGGAAAACAGTTACATGGAATGTAATTAGTTAGAAAGCATTTTGAATTGTGGTCAAAATGACACTAAACTCTGCATACCTTTTGACTTACTGATAGTACTTACTACTGCATATATGTTAGAGAGATCAAAGGAGAAAATAGTCTCCATTGGCACAATAATTTATAGTAGATTTTTGTTGTAACAAAGAACTAGAAACAGGAGATGCCTGTCAATTGGGGAATAGCTAAACAAATTATAGTATATTAGTTTATTGGAATATTACTGTGCCATAAGAAAGGATGAAAGGGATGGTTTCAGAGAAACCTGGAGAGACTTATTTGGATAGAATGAAGTGACCAATATGAGAACAGTGCATACACTAACACAATTTCATTTATTTATTTATTTTTGAATATTTTCTTCTCTTCCCAAATTACATGAAAAAACAATTTTTAAAACATTTTTTTTTAATTTTGAGTTAAAAATTTTCTCCCCATTTCCCTTTCCTCTCTGCTCCCTGAGACAGTAGGCAATTTGGTATAGGTTATACATGTAACAACATTTTAAAGAAAACAACTTTGAAAGATTAAGAACTCTGATCAGTTCAGTAATTAATTGACTGTGGTTCCAGGTGACCATTGATGAAGCAAGTGACCCATGTCCTGACAGCAGGGTTATGGGACTCAAAGGTGCAGAATAGAAAAAGATTGCCAGACATGGCCAATGTGGAAGTTTGTTTTGCTTGACAATACATATTTGTTAAAGTTTTTCTTTTTTTTTTCTTTTTTAATGAGGGTTGGGAAGGCAAGGGACAGAGTAGCACATTCCCTCCTTAAAAGAAAGTCATTGAAATATCTGTTTATAAATGTACAGAAGAGAACAGAAGGCCAGAAAGAATCAGAGATAAGCAGAGCAGCTTTGAAGGCTACATGTTGAATTTTATATACTTAATAAGAAAAGTAAGTTATACATAATTGAGATGACCAGTTTTGGAAATGTCTCCCTCTTATTTGATGTCGAAGGTCAGATTTTTTTTTTTAAAGGGGGCAGTCGTAGGCCACTGGAGGTTTATTTTTTTTTCTTTAACAAAAGGCAAAAAATGATGGCCAAAAATAATAGTATTTTAAAAATACTCTACTGCTAGTTAATTATAATATGAGTTTGAATGGGTGGAGATTGGACTCTTACAGTACTTTTACTTTAATACTTAAAGGGAGGTTTTTAAAGGTAAGGGAGCTTAGAGATGATTATCTACTACAAAATCCTTTTCCCCCACCTTCACCTGAAGAAATTGTTGTGTTTTATATGGTGATGGGCAAATGAAAGTGTTAGTAGGTAATTGGAGGTTTGGGAATAGAACTGGAGAGAGAAGTCTTACATTTGGCATCTCTTTGCAAGAAGTGACCATTGAAGAGAGTGAAGAGGCTACTGAATCATGGTTGGAATCCATGCTTAGGGATGACTGGAAAGTTTATTCTCCAGTAAGGATATTGACTGTGAAAAAGAATTGTGTAAGTGGGCGGGACAGCAAACTCAAGCAAAGACCTTTTCAATCATAGTGAACCCTAGCTTTTGTTTTCTAATAGTTTTCTTACTTTTTTAAAAATTTTGGATGACTTGATTTTGTCACTTCATTTCCAAATATATCCTTCTCTTTTCACATACCCAGCCGGCCATCCTTTAACAAAGAATAAAAAAGGAACTGTTCAGCAATACTAACCAGCACATCAACTGAATTTCATAGTGTATGCAGTGACTACACCCATTGTTTTCATCTCTTTTCCAGGGTTTAACATAGCTAATATAATTACACAGTATTTAGTTTCATTTTTATCTTTGTCAATGCATTATTATAGTCGTGTATGTTGTTTTCCTGGTTATTTTTACCCAAGTCTTCCCCGGCTTCTCTGAATTCTTCTTGTGAATTTCTTCTGGTGCCATAATAATAATCTATTAAGTTAAATTGTGAGCTAGTTGAGGGTAGAGGTTATTTTTGCCTTTGGTATACCCAGAACTTCACTTAATGCCTGCCCTTAAGGGGTGCTTAATGAATGTTTGTAGACTTGATAAACATTCCCAATTCTTTACTCCTACAAAAAATGCTTATTCCAATCTTTAATCTTCTTGGGGTGTGTATATAAGTATTGATTGACTGATAGGTAAGAGAAGGCATTAGGCTTCTGTGGAGTCAAAATATCTGTATTGGTTCTTTCAGAGAAAGTCTAGAACTAGAGTTTTTTCCCCTCTCAAATTTATTTATTTTTAGTTTACAACATTCAGTTCCTCAGGTTTTTGGGTTTCAAATTTTCTCCTCCCTTCTTCCCACCCAATCAGCATGCAGTCTGATAAAGGTTCTAAATATACCTTCACACTAAACATAGAACTAGAGTTCTTTACCTGGGGTCTATGACCTACTTAAATATTTTGTTAACTATTTCAGTATAATTGGTTTCTTTTGTAATCCTGTTTTATTTTATACATTTAAAAATAGTTATTCTCAGAATGGTTAGACTACCAAAGGGATCCATGACACAAGGTAAAGAACTCCTGGTGTAGAACTAGGTGCTTAATAAATGTTTTTGAATTGGATTGGATCTAGTTTCTGTGAATTACTTATCTACTTATCTTATCTGTTGCTTCTCAGGTATGCTTCTTAAGGTAGCTAACCATGTTTATTTGTTAATTTTAGGATGGCTGTGAGGTTTATAGTGTTGCATTTTTAAAAGACAGTTATTTTATTTGTTAACTTGGGGAAGAACAGGACACTCATTTTTTTTTTTTTAAAGAAACATCCCACAGGCAATATGGCTCTGTTTGCTTATCTGTAATATTTTATAGGAAATTCAGATTCATACATGAAATCAAAGCTAATTTCTCAAATTCTAAATTTCGTTTTTACATGGCACGATCTAAATCTTTTAAAGATATTTCCAATCAGTGTATTATCCTGTTTTTTTGTGATTCCAAGACCTGTATAGACCCTGGGCCTAAAACAAGTGAGTAACTATGATACCTATTTGTCTTATAAAAAAAGGTTGTCTCTTGGTAAATATAGAAAATATTTGTACATTTCTTAAAGTGACCTTAAAATTAAGAATAATTCATGTTATTCTCAAACTTCTTTCCTGATGTAATATTTAGCATTCAAAAAATTGAAAAGTCATTAACCTTCCTGAAAAAGAAAACCAAAAAGTTCTGCTGTAAATTGATTTTTCAGATCTCTTGGCAAGGTAAAATAAAGCTGCTTTTGACAAATAAGTTAACTTTTAAATTAATTTTTTTTATAAAGTTGGCATCAACAAAAATAAACATTTCCTATGTACAAGGCAAAAAAGCATTGTCTGAAACAATCTCTTAAGTACACATTTTTAAAAGTATATCTTAAATTTTGCTACTGTACTAAAGATACGTTAAATTTTTTTTTAAAATTGTGAACAATGAAAACAGGATTTTATACATCTATAAACAGATGTGTGTTGTTGTTTGGTTGTTTTAGTCATGTCTGATTCTTCAAACTCCATTTGGGCTTTTCTTGGCAAAGAGACAGGAGTGGTTTGCCATTTCCCTCTCTACCTCATTTTACAGATGAGGAACTGAAGTAAACAGTGCCTTGCCCAGGGACAAACAACGAAAATTTGAACTTAGGAAAAAGAGTCTTCCTGATTCCAGGCTTGGCATTTCTACTCCTCCTGGTAGCTGCCCAAATATGTACATACAAATATACAGTGTTTCGAATAAATAGAAAAAATCACTAAATGGAAGTTTGATTCTAGGCCCATCTCCAAAGTATTATTTTTTAAAAACTTTATTAGAACTCTTTATTTTTATTTGAAAGATTTAATAAAATCTTTAGTCAGGAATCTGTGCAAACGTATCGGTCATTCAGCAGCATTTAAGTTTTGACTGTGCTGGGCAGAAAAAAGATAGTCCTTGCTTTCAAAGAACTCACAGTTTAATTGGAGGAGTTTTTAATCAAGAACATGTCAGAGTTTTAGGAGATCTTTGGACAAAAGATAACCTGGCACATAAATCCTTGATTCTTAAGTGGCAACATCTATTAAATGTCCATGTTCAAAACTATTTGCTGTGGGGGATAGTTAAAAGAAAGGGAAAACATCAGGAAGCAGGCATATTTTTTAAAAGCTTAAAGCTTCACATCACAAACAACAATAAATATTCTTTCTTGCTAGCAGTCTCTGGGGATTAATGGCAAGTATTTATGGCATTGGTTTTTGTTTGTTCCTTAAGGCTTTGATGCCTCAATTAAATTTCATATTTCAAAATGAAAAATATGAATGTAGGAGTACTGATAGTTCTTGATTAACTTTTTTTTTTGTAAGTATCTAGTTCTCTGCATCCTATCTTCCCACCAGTAATGTAAGTTCTATTCAGAATGTTTGAGTGTTTTAGTTGTCTTTAAAGTCCAGACACTTACTTTATCTTAAATATACAGTGTGTCCCAGAAGCCTTTATGCAGTTTTAATCTACTGAAGCTTAAGACTGCATTAGTACATTATTCCCCAACTCCACCAAATTGTTGTTCTAAATCTTATAGTGTAATTTATTCTTTGATGACATTTTTAAGTTAATTCATATACTTCTGAGTTTGTTTTCACGTAATAATTGCTAACAACTGGTTAAAATAGAAGCCATTTACTTGATGTTTAAATCTATAATAGCCTTTTGAAATCACAAATTCATAGTAGGATTATTTATATCAAAAGATAGTCCTAGAATAATTTTATAAATAATTTTCTAAAGCAAATGACCTAACTTAGTTTTTGTTTATTTATTTTTAGAAGAGTAGATTGTCAGGTTTTATGTTTGCTTAAAATGTTTAATCGTGACTGCTTTGTGTAGTTCAGTATTATGGTGGCTCTTGACAGTTATATAACAGATATTTATAATTTACGTTTTTGTTGTAGATTTATAGGTAGTAAAGCTATTTGGATGCCTCTAGATAGGTGTTTTTAAGGGACATGTAAATATATGAGACAAACAGTTTTTAAACATTAAATACAAAATTCCGTTTATTATGTGGAGTTAAATTTGTGATTGAAATTCAGTTTTTTAAAAAATCAAATATTTAGATTGCCAACTACATACGGTACACATTTAGAAGCCATGGAGTCCAACTTCTCACTCTACAGGTGAGGAATACAAAGATGAAATAAGACTCAGTCCCAGCTCTTGAGGATCTTAGTGCATGTATAAAGGAGTTAAATTACTGTATAGGCAATCTGGGATTATCTGTGGACTAACTTGAACAAATCTAAATTTATGACTGTTGTGTCAATTGTGTTTCTATGCTCAGTGGACAAATATGGATGAGCATATGAAAAGCTGCCAATTACGGTATAAAAACTATTGCTATTAAAGGTTCTGGCATTTTGATTAATTACAAAGAGCATTCTTGTTCTTTTAGCTTATTTTTACTGTTTTTATTTATATACCACCTTCCTTTCTAAATCTATCTCTCCCTCCCCAACCCAGCAAGCCATCCCTTATAACAAAGATCAAAAACAGAAAGTGAAAGAAAGCAGCACAGCAAAACCAACTATTAAGTCAGTCTGTCTGCACCTTCCCCACCTCTTTAAAGGGAGGGAAGTGCCAACTACAGATAACATTCTCTAAAAGCACTTGGGATACTTTTAGACTTTTTTACAAAAAGGTAGGTTATTCCCATATACTACAAAATATTTAGAGCAACACTTTTTGTAATAGCTAGGAATTGGAAGCAGAGTTAGATAGCCATTAATTGCAGAGTGGCCAAACAAATTGTGGTAATGGATGTAATAGAATATTACTGTGCTGTAAGAAATTCTGTGGATGATGAATACAGAGAAGCATGGAAAGATCTACCTGAATTGATGCAGAGTGAAGTAAACAGAGCCAAGAAAACAATACACACAGTGACTATGGCAATGTAAATGGAAAGAATATCTACACACCCCAAAAAAAGTGTAGCAGAATTATAAAGGTCAAGCAGGAAGATCCCCAACGTACCCTTCTTCTTGGAGTGGGGAGGTCCCATAGTGTTCACATTGCTCAAATTTTTGGACTTTTTTAATGTGTCAATTGTGCCAACTATTTTAATCCTCTCTAAAAAAAAAAGAATACTAGTTGTCATTTGGGAGGGGAAGGATACTTGGGATGACTATGGCAATGTAAGAAACCCAAAATATTGGTGAAAACTTTTTTTTTAAAAGAAAAGGTTATTTGGAAATATTGTCAGTTGCCAATTTTAACCCATGTTCCTGTTCCATAGATGGTTAGCTTCCAGAAAAGGAAGCAGTGAGCACAGTAACAGGGCTTCATCAAAAATGGGTCTTATCAGGCAACCCAATTTGCTTTTTTGATAGAGTTGCTAAAGCGGTAAATGCAGCTCACCTAGGATTTCAGCAAAAATGTTTAGTAATGTATTGTAGGCTATGTAACTATTGAAAAGGGAGAATGACATTGACTAGACTATAATACTATTAAAGGGATGTGGAACTATGTATTGTTTTTAAAATTTTATTTTATTTTCAGATCTTCATTCTCTCCCTTCTATTGCCCCACCCCCAATCAAAAAATAAAGACAAAACCCCTTGTTAGAAATGAGAGAGAGAGAGAGAGAGTGAGAGAGAGAGAGATAGAGAGTGAGTGTGTTTGTGTGTTATTTCTCAGTCAAATTTCCACATTGGCCATGTCCAACACATACACACACATGCATACACATATGTACACATGTGAATATATGTATATCTTAATTTGTACTGAGTCTATCACCTCTCTTATCAGAAAAGTGGATAAGGTGTAGTATGTTTCATTTTGAGTATTCTGAATTTAGGGTTGCGTGTTGTGTTCCTAAGTCTTTCAAAGTTATCTTTCTAGTATTATTTTTTTATAGTACAGCTATTGTATACATTATTCTCCTCAATCTGCTCACTTCACATTGCTTCAGTTCATATAAGTCTTCCCAGGTTTTGCTAAAACCCCATCCTTTCCATCATTTTTTGTTATCGTACAATGGTATGCCATCACATACATGTAACTTCTTTAACTGTTCTCTAATGATGAGCATCCCATCCTTGTACAATTCTTTGTTATCATAAAACAAGCTGCTTTAAATATTTTTTTGCCTATAAGTCCTTGTCCTTCTCCTCTTTCTTTGATCTCTTAAAGGTTATAGATTGAGTAATGGTATCACTGAGTCATATGGTATGCACATTTTAATAGATTTTGAGCATAGTGTCAGATTATTTCCAGAATGGCTAGAACAGTTCATAGTTCTACTAACAGTACATTAATGGATGTATTCTCCCACAGCTCCTCCAACCTTTGTCATTTTCTTTTTTTTTTAATCAGCTTTTACAATCTGATGGGTGTGAATGGAATATCAAGAATTATCTTACTTTGTATTTCTTTAATTATTAGTGATTTGGACTGGTTTTTCTTGTGGCTGTTGGTAGCTTTGTTTTCTTTCTCTGAAAAGTGCTTACTCATATCCTTTGATCACTTACTAATTAGGTAATGGCCCTTATTATTTATAAATTTGAATTAATTCCCTACATATCTTAGAAATGAGACTTTTATGCGGAAAACTTGCTACAAATATTTTCTCCTATTCGCCTGTTTTCTTTTTAATTTTAGCTGCATTGGTTTTATTTTTGCAAAAAAAAAAAATTTATTGTATGTAATCAAAATTGTCTATTTACCTTCTGTGATCCTCTCATAACTCTTGACCAGTCATGAGTTCTTCACTTACACATAGATCTGATTACTTTCTCCTTTGTGAATGGCCAGGGTAAAATCAATAATTTGCTGTCTACTTGGAAAATGGTCTCCAGTGGAGTACACTAGGTATCTAGATGCTATATGTATCTAATTTGTTGATAACACCAAGCTCTATTGGTTAGATAACAAACTAGATGGCAAGATTCAAAGGATCCTAACTTGATCCAGGAGCTTGGAATAATGGGTAGAGATTGTAAAGCAGCACATTCAGCTTTGAAATCAGGAAAATCTTTCAGAATAAATTAAGTTGTCCAGAAGTACAGTAGACTGCTTTGGAAGATAGTGAGCTTCCCTTCATTGAAATCTTAAAATAGCAGCCAGATCACAACTTAGTAGATATATTTTGGAGAAGATATATTTTTAGATAGTTTGGTCTAGGTCAGAGCTGTTCAAAATGTATATGTTGCCCACTGTGTGATATATTCAGCCTGCCTACAAGCATAGAAATTTACATAAATGCTTTAGTAAATGAAGCTGAGCTACTGCAGAACTCTCACGAAAATGGCAAATCAAAATATATTGTCTGTTGTTTCAATAAAAACCTAAGGTTGGACAGCCCTGGTCTAGGTGGCCACTGAGGCTTTCCACAATATTCTTGCTTTGACTGATAAATAACTGGATGTGTGTACCTCCTTTTACTCTGAAATTTAGGCCTAGTAGTCAAGAATAGAAATGTCACATTTATCATTACTCAGAAAACAACAACAAAACCCTATGTAACCATTCATTTGTTGTCTTTAAGGGGAATTATAATTCTGTTTCATAATGAACAGCTACTTCTAAGTATCTTCTTAAAAGTGAATTCTTTTTGTATTTTGGGAGATACCTGTAGTTTTTGAAACTATTTCTCTTCAGTTTTATGGGGAGGAGCTGGATTATACAACTATGCGTCATTGTTTTTCTTTTCTTATGCTTATGAGAATGAAAACATTAATGGGTACCTAATTTTATCACAGTGTATGCTGCTCCATATTTGACTGTACCAATTATTTTGTGATGTCCACTAGTCTCCAGTTTGGCTAGATGAGTAGTAATTATAGGTTTTGTGGGGAGAAACATCATTTCACTTAATCTCTCAGCCAGGCCTCTCTGTGTTGTGCCTCTCTATGTTGTGCGATGTGACGATTAATTGAAGAAAGTGATATTTAGCTTGAAAAAGAAAGGGCTTTAAAGGGCTTTCAGATTAAACTTTTTTCCTTCCTGGCTCTGGATAGCAGCAATAGCAGGAGTAGAGGGAAATTGCAGAGGAAAATATAGACAACACCAGGGAAATTTTTCTGATAGAACTATCCAGAAGTGGAATGCTGCCTCCATAGCTGTATTATGTCTTCTCTCACTGTAGATCTTCAAGCAAAGGCTATACGGTTATGTTTTAGATATGTAGTGGATGAGGTTCTGGACAGAAATGGATTAGACTAGATATCCTTTGAAATCTCTTCTAACTAATTCTATGATTCAATGACTTGCAGGTGTGCATATGCATCAGTCCGTCTCTGTGTCTCAATACCATTTTCAATGATTTGCAATTGAGATGCCTTGACCAATTTGCAATTATTAGCTCTTATCCTTTTAAAAAGTATTTCAGGGTTTTTGTTTTTACTGCTACACTGAAGAATAAGTGTGGATGAGTTGAAAAATTTGTGAAGAATGAACTACACAGAAGCCTCATGCTGTCACATCATAAGCACTTTTAATTTAAAAAAATCATTTATAAAATGCCAAATACTGTGCTATTCTTTTTTTTTGAGCACTGGACATAGTTACTATCAAATACCACAAAAAAATAAAATTGACGACATTTTAACAGGCAGGAAAATACTTGTTTTTGATTTGAGAATTATTCCTGAGTCAGCTGTCTGTCCATATACCAGACCATCAGGTTGTCAGAATTGAGATGAAAATTTGTAAAATGCAAGAAAAAAAGGTGGCATAAAATTTGATCCTTAATTTAAAACATTACTGAAAATAAAGAGATGGGAAGTGGACAACAGAAAGCAACACTGATACCAACTATGATTTCATCCAAAAGTTTTAACAAGTGTTAATTAAGTGCATTGATAAAGGAAAGCTAAGAGTCCAGAAGATGCCTTAGTCAGCAAACATATGGCCTACTTGCTGATTGGAGAGATGACTACCAAAGGCAACATCAGATTAAAATATAAGCACATCTGTGAAATTTCAAGGATAGTAGACAGTTATCCACAGTATTGTCGCATCAAACAGAAACAGTAAAGGATAAAGCTTTTTTTTTTTTTTAAAGATTTGGCAGTATGTCCAAAAGAGCATTCAAAAATGAAAATGGAAGAAAGAATACAAAGAGAAGAAAAATAGAAAAGATTTGCAAAAACTATTTCAACAAACCATTTTCTCCATTGAGAAGAGTGGGATTGTTTGAACTCTTAATATTCACAGCCCCTGAGGTGCTAAGGTAGAATAGTTGAATAAGGTGAGAAGGCAGAATTGGCATTATATAGATCAAAGAAGGCAGCTAGGTGGTTCAGTGGATAGTGCTGGGCCTAACTAGAGTCAGGAAGACTCATCTTCCCAATTTCAAATCTGGCCTCAGACACTCACTAGCAGTTCAACACTGCGCAAGTAACTAAACCTGTCTTTGCCTTAATCCACTGGAGAAGGAAAAGGCAAACCACTTCAATGTCTTTTCTTGATCCCATTTTGGGTTTTTTGGTAGAGTCAGATACAACTGAACGACTGAACAACAAAAACAACAAAGAAGAGAAAAGCAGCTAGATTGGGTCAAGTCTAGAGGAGGTCCATGCTGAAGATGATATACTTGTGGGTACATCGAGGGTACCCATTAATACAAAGTATCTGAAGTATAAAAAAAGATAACAAAGGTATGGAAAAAAATCTTAGATCTTATTGATATAGATAAAGGTGACTGATAGTTTATATATATTTACTCTCCCACCTATACAAAATCCTTATGAGCATGATTTATCTGTGAATTGAGGACATCTTCAGTGAAAGATTTAGTTGGGAATAAATAGGCTTTTGCAAACAATAGTTAACAATGGGACGCACGGTGGTGCCATTTTGGTTAAATAAAAGGTACAGAAAACTTTGTGCTTATTGTTTATGAAAAAATATTTTAATTCAGGGAAACAGAATATCTTGTTAAAAGTGTCTCCTATTCACATATCAAGATTGTTCGGGACTCCTTTAAAGGTGTAACAGAATTAACCCTAGACCTCTTGGTAAACATTGGGTAATTTACAAAACAGGAAGATGTATACTCACCACAGGTATATGCAACTGATGGAGGGAGGTTTTCCCTGTAGATTGTCTTTCAGATGATCCTGTTTGCGGATGACATTGTGTAGATTACATCAGGCTTCCAGACTTTACATAATAATAATTAAAAAAATAAGGTCTTGACCACAGAGGAAAGATCAAGTGGATGATGGGTATATTGCCTATATAGCCGTCCTTTCCACATCATGGGGTTTGGGGCATCAGCATCCCTGCCATCTAGAAAATCCACATAAAAACTTTTGGCCCTCCCTCCATACCAGAGAAGAAGAAATTGTGTATATTTATGATACTAAAAGATAAAATATGTTGGCATTATACAATACCATACATATATTTTATGCATTTCTGAGTTTCTAAACTTTTTCTGTGTTATCTGTTGGCTTTTGTGTACTGTCTTGTGGAGTCCACAAAACTCCCCCCTAAAATTCCCATTTAATTTCTTATTCTGACCCTCTATATCAAAACCTCACTGGAGAAAGTCACATCATGAAAAGGATAACTAACCATATTTCTATGCGTAGCTGGGTGATGCAATAGATAGAATGGTGGGCTGAGTCAGAAAGACTTAGGTCAAATCCAGTGTCAGACCTTAATAGCTATGTGACCTTGGAACGAGTCACTTAACCTTTGTTTTTGTCAGTCTCCTCTACTGTTAAATGAGGATAATAATAACTCCTTTCTCCAAGGATTATTTTGAGGATCATGTGAGATAATATTTGTAAAGTGCTTAGTATAGCACTTGGCACATTATAGGTGCTATATCAATGTTTATTCCCCCCAGCCACCAACACCACCCTTGTTTAAATGGCACCAGAGAGCAGAACTGAGACTATTGGGTGGAAAATACAGGTGGTGTCACAACTGTATACTATATAGATTTTGACCAGTAGTCTGTATATCTATGACAGACAACATAAATGTTGCTAGGTCTACTTAGCATTGAAGAGGAAAGAAGTGGACTTACTGCTTTTGAGACATTGCAAGACTCTCTTCCTGCCCTTAAACTTCCCAATGAAAGCCAAATTTGCCCATCTTTTCAGTTCTTAAGAGTTTAGCAATATTGCTGTCTAGAAGCAGGAAGCGGAATACCACAGTGTCCAAAGACTAAAAATGAGTATTGTGGAGAAGTGTGATGTGAGTATGAGCAGGCTGCAACATGTCACCAAGGACAAACTTTCATGTCATCAAGGAATTATATGACAAGAAGAGATGATTGCATTTGGTAAGTGTGCCAGGATAACAGGTGCACAGCCCGAGAGCTCCACTGGTACCTTCACAGTGCTGAAAGAAAGTGAGGAAGCTTCCAGCACTTTGGGTAGACCCTCTCTGGGGAACTTTGGATTTAAAAAATGATGATTTGTGTATATTGAGCTGGCATGGATGGGTTATGGGTGATGGATTATGATTTGCAGCCTCTCAAAGAACTCTTAAACCTGTAAGACCACAGATCCTTGACTGTTGAAAAATAAAGGTATTCCATTTTGCTTTTTGGAATGCCTACATTATGGACGTTTTATGTTTTGTATTTTTTCTATCTTAGTTATCAATTTATCAAGTATACTTGATAAATAATCTTTTGTTCATTTGGGGAAAGGGGTAATTTGTGAAAATATCATTTTCTTACAAGTGGCTTATGCTTTTATAGTTTTGTTTTCACTGGACCTGTAATTTTGTTGATGTAGGAAATTCCCAATAAGCAAAATCTTACCAATAGAAATCAGTACCTGCTTGAGAATGTACAGTCATGGGGAGTTGCCTGGGTCACTGAGAAGTTGTACACAGCTAATAGGTGTCAGAGGTAGGATTTGTGATTACTGAGTTGTAATTAATGGGGATGCTAGAAGAGGGACCTAGTTTAAGGATGAGAGGGATTTTGACTTTTGAAAAATGTCTGACTTACTGATTTTTGTTTAAAAGCATTACTTGCTCTTTCAACATACAGTTTCATATATTACACACTTTTTAAATAACAAACCAATATGTTACTTTTTCAAAGACAGCTCAGTTCTACTGAGTGGCTAAACATTTCTTGTTAAACATGGGTCATTTTTAATACTACCTAAGTTAGCTTCATACAACTAATTTTCCTTCTGCCTTATGGTATTGATTTATTATTGATTGACATCATTTAGTCAACATTTGTTGAATATGTTTGTATGTATGTGTATATGCTTATATGTACATGTGTGTAAATGTGTCTGACAATATATAGTATTTTACAAAACCCAGGAAAAATGGCAGAGCCACAGTACCCCTTAACTTAGAGAGGAATAGATCTTAAACCTGATATATTATTTTGATCTCTGAAAACAAAATTTGATTATGTAATGTTGGAATATGTCCTCTTAGAAGTTACTGTTGTGATTGTCCCCACTTTTTATAGTAAGGCAGATTTCTTCAGTAATAGTAAAAGTATAACAATGTACTGTTCCTCTTTCTCCCCCCCTCCCCCCATCGCGTTTCTTCTGCTTTACTTGTCAGCTAAGAGGGCTTGTTTTTACAATCTGATAGTACCACTTTATAATCAGTCTGAGTGATACTCTTGTACCTTTCATAGGATCATAAATTTAGAGCTGGAAGGACTGGAACCTTAGAGGCTATCGAGTCCAACCCCCTCATTTTACAGATGAGGAAAACTGAGGCACAGAGGTTAAGTGACTTGCCCAGGGTCACACAGCTAGTAAGTGACTGAGGTGGGATTTCAACCCACCTGACTCCCAAGTCCGGTGCCTTATCCACCCTTACCCCACTGCCTCTTTCAAAGAATTGTTCATATATGCGGACCCCTTATTTATGACCCTTAGCACCTCCCTAAATTATCCCTTCATTTTTTACTGTGATTCTTCCATTTTTATTGTGTTTGTTATTCCTGTGTTATTCCTTCATCTTTATACATTTTTCAGAATTATTCCTTTTTAAAATGCAACTTTAGTTTTATCATGCTTATTAAACTTTAAAATAAAATTGTTTTGCCCTTTAAAAATACCCTACTTGTATCTGTTCTGACATGTAACATTTTATGATTTATCATAACTTTATTCCAGGTATAACTGTTATTTATGTGTATTTATGTGGCATGTTATAAAATTCTTTGCTAAATGTTTATAATCCTTTCATATTGTTGTTGAGAAACACACTGCTATTGTGTTATTTTTCTCTCTGAAGTAAAAAAGTATCTGACCTTTTTTTTTTTTTTTGAAAGATGGCAGGTCAGACTTCCCCCCCAATCCTTCTCTGAAACTTTGCATTAAAAGAAATGAGAACACAGTGTAATACAGAAGACAATGTAGCACTTAAAATCTCAGTGCTGTAGTATTTCTGACCTAGGCAAATTTATCAAAACTGAGCTTTCTATAGATTGTTTTCTTAACTAAAAAAAAATGAATAATCTGTTACTCTTTCTTCGATAAACTATACAGACTAAAATCAATCTCTTCTGTTGCAGGTGCGAGAAGATGTACTAAATTCGTTGAATAACAACTTTCTTCAAACACTAAATCAAGCTTGGAATGATCATCAGACAGCTATGGTGATGATTAGAGACATTCTAATGTATATGGTAGGTGGTAATTCCTTCAAGAGAGATGATATATGTAAAATGTAACAATGGATTCGTTTTTTAAAAAAAATTTTCATCTCTAAGTACTAAGCTTCTGTAAAGTCTGTAGAGACAAGATAATGGTAAATTGCATATTTCCTTAATAATCAGAGTGGAAGTGTTATTTACCTTTTGGGGTTTTTAATGTCGTTTGTGATTCAGAATGTAAAATTCTTAGAAAATATTGCAAAAAAAGAAAAGGTCTGGGTCAGTACTTCAGATCTCACAAATTTTTTATGCTGAATATTTAGTTCTCAACGTTTTTTAAGTGAAGGAAATTTTCATTTTACTGTCATTTATATAGGTTGTTATTTTTAATGTACGTGATTGGGTTTCAGAAACTACACACTCAACATAGTTTACTCCTTTAGTGAGTACTTTCCGTGTTCATAGAAAGAAACTGGTTAAAGTTAATAGCATTTTGAATGTGTACTTGCATTCTCATCTTTTTCCCACAGTAAAAATCTACTCCTGAAAAATGTTTTTCACATGTTCAGTAAGATAAAATCTTTGGAAAATGGAAAATGTAGAAAAGGCTACTTGATTAATATAAGGGAATTGAACTATCCATAGTAAGCAATTTTCGTTTGATTACAGAATGGTCTCATTGTGATTATACATACATAGATTTTTTTTGTATGATAAATTATCTCAAGCCTGGATATGATGCTCTTTATCTACATGCCATAAAATTCAATTGGGTTGGAGCTAGAGGTTCTGTTGTAATGATAGGAAAACTTGTTCATCAGACCCTTATCCAACTGGTTATATAATTTTAAAATAACTAAAATTTATATAACACTTTAAAATTTTCAAAAGAATCTACATAGACTTTCTCCTTGAGGCTTACAAAAACCCTGTGAGGTAGATAATGCAAGATAATACTGCCCCTGTTTTGTAGATGAAACATAACTTTCCAAAGTTTAAATGCCTTCCTACTGGTCCTGTAGGCAGTAGGATTTGAACCCATGTGTTTCTGATTCCAAAATCAGCACTCTATCCCCACACCTTGCTGCCTCTGAAACTTAGTAGCTGTGTGGTGTGCAAACCTTGCGACTTCTCTGTGACTTGGACTACTCTTGAGGATTTACTACTAAATCATAGTTTTAATCTTTGTTGAAAGATTATGAAGTCCTCAAGCTAATAAATCACAGGTCCTTCAGGTATTATAAAGTGAATTCATCATTGTTTAGAGACAGAAATTAATAGACCTTTATTAAATGTAAATACAGACTGATCTGATCAAAGAGCAACCATGATACTTCTGTCTGTGCTTTAGAATCAGGCATACTAGCTTTCGTTCAGGACTTTATGCTTTTAGACATATTGGCCCCAGCTATTAAAATACAACAAAAGAAGTGATATAATTTCCATTTATTATTCTAAGTTTTTCTTTTCTTCCTTCATCCTTTTCTACCTGCCGGTGATCCTTCCTCTGACAGGGGAAAACATGAAGAGCATAGATCTGATCTTATTGGTGGTAGTAAGGATGCAATTATACAAAAAAGCTATATTACTTTGATGAAATTGTAGAAATAAAGTATAGCCAATATCAGAGAAATAACTGTCTTTGACACTGATTGATTCTCTGTCTCACTTCCACTTCCCTTAGTGCCTGTTCCAAAATTTCTTTTCTCTTTTCGCTTTCAGCAGAAGATCTTGTCAAATATTGCAGTGAAAAAAATTTATGGAAGGTCCTCTACTAAAGGGAGATGATAATGTAGGTGGCTTAAGGAGAGAGGAGAAGGTTTAGAAGGGGTGCTGAGGGGAGTGGAATAAACAGCCAATGAAGGAAGAGTAAAAGGTTGTGTACGCAGCATTGAGGACCCATTTGAGATTATATAACATAAATGGATCCAGGTAGTGTGATTGTATGACTTGTTCTCATCAACTCTACACTTCAAACCTCCTTCCCCTCTCCGTCTAGTCTTAGATTAAGAGGTATTCCTTCTCACCAAGACTAAATCTTGTTCCCATCACTTCCTGTTTCCTCCGGCAG
This sequence comes from Phalanger gymnotis, assembly GCA_028646595.1. Lineage (NCBI taxonomy): Eukaryota > Metazoa > Chordata > Mammalia > Diprotodontia > Phalangeridae > Phalanger > Phalanger gymnotis. The sequence continues at coordinate 46,464,242 of CM053626.1, forward strand.
TATTGTCACTTTAATCATTCTCCCAGGTCTACCTGTTTGGAAAATGCCAAGATCTCTACCATCCTTTAAAAGCTATCCCTTTGTCTCACCATGCCTTTGAGTTACTGTGCTATATCTCTTCTCTTTTTCACAGCCAAACTCCTAGGGTAAGAGAAAATATGCTCATTGTCTGCATTTTCTCAACTCCCATTCACTTTTCAACCTCTTGCAGTCTGACTTTTGATATCATGACTTAAATGAGCCTTCTCTCTCCAGGATTAACAACATTAATTGCTAAATATTGTCTTTTCCCTGTCCTATCCTTCTTGACCTATGCAGCATTTGACAAGGTTGATTATCCTCCTCCCTGCTTCCGCACACCCTCTGTTCTCTGAGTTGTTGTGATACTGGTCTCTCCTGGTTCTCCTACATGTCTGACCATGGGTGTATGGAGTCTTCCAAAGGACTAGCGCCTCTGGTACAAGGGCTTGCTGAGCCTTTTTCAGGGCTGCTCATCTACCTTTGGTGTCCACTTGATTCACCCATTTCTCACTTGCGGCTTCAAGAAGCTCTAGCATGCTTAGCAGTCACACCCTGGTAAACCATCTTAGCAGACAGGCTAAACCAGGTTTAGGGTAACCAACAGGCCTCAAACCTGTTGGTGAGTTAGGGAAATGTTTATGTCAAGCATGTGAAGACTTTCCTTTGCAGAATGGGTAAATGAGAACACTGTTCCATTGGCTGTGAAGGTAGCTGAAACAGGCATTATAAAGTTCTTAGAGCTTAGTCAGATAACAGAAGATGCTAAGGTCATCCAATGCATCCTGGGCTTTTGCCAGTAGTCTCAACTTCTGTCTTGCCACTGCACTTCAGTGACTCAGGAAGAGAGAGTAAGGCTGATGACTTTATGCAGCTTTGTCTCCCTTAAATCTAGTTCATGTATGAGTTAAGACCTCACCCTGTGATGTCATTGATCTTCGAAATCAAAAAACAAATAATATTGGTCACTCTTTTTTAGTCTCCTTTGTTGGATCACCATCCTACTCCCTATGCTGACTGTACACCAGAACTCTATCCTGGGTCTTAACTTATCTCTGTATGTTCTTGGCGATTGCATGAGCTCCCATGGATTGAACTATGATTTCTCTATTACTCAATTCTGTGTATCTATCCCCAGTCTGTCTCCTGATCTCTAGTCCTGTATCACCAGCTGCCTATGAAACATTCCTCTGTACAAGTTGTTCTTCTGGAATTCACTCCCTTACCTTCACCTTGTGAAATCTGTACCTATCTTCAGGCTCAGTTCAACTGCCACCTTCTAAAGGAATTTCTGGCCTGATGTCCTCCAAGTGCCAGTGCCCTTCTACCAAAATTTGCACTGTATACCTTTTGTATTTAAATTTCTATTACATCTTGTTTCCCCAAATAGAATTTCAGTTTCTTTACACTGTAGACTTTTTCATTCTTGGCTTTGTATCCCAACCCCCTAGCACAGTTCTTGGTACATTAATTTTTTTTTTATAAATATTCCCTCAAGCTGTCAGTTTTGTTGATATATTACTAGACAGAATAGTTTCTAATAGTGGAAAGCAGGGACTAGCGTGAGCTCCTCGCCAAGTCCCTCCAAAAACCTATAAAAAATGGCTCTGAACCAATTCTAGAACTGCAGCACCCACAAAGTAGCAGAGGGCAGCAGGATTCTAACCCAGGACAGCTTGGATAGTCTCTGGGTAAGGTCTATCCTGCACAAAGCTGGGAGTGGAGCTGAGCGGAGCCCAGCGTGGCCGGCGTGGACCGACCAGACCGGGAGCCGAGCAGAGCGTGCCCTAGCGCCCTGAATCAGTGAGCTGCGACAGTTACCAGACTTCTCAACCCACAAACACCAGGGACAACAGAGTAGGTTAGTGGGAGAAGCTGCTGGGGACTGGGATAGAGTTTGCAGTTCAGCCACCGCCCCAGGGGCAGCAGAGGTGGGGCAGCTTTAGAACTACAGCTGCAGTTGCTTC
>CM053626.1:46466726-46492031 GCA_028646595.1 Phalanger gymnotis
AAAAAAAAAAATGTTTTTTCATGTAACCTAGAAAATAAGATATACAGGCAATGGGGCATAGAAATTTATCTTGCCCTACAAGAAAGGAAGGGAAAAGGGGATGGGAGGGAAGTGGGGTGACAGAAGGGAAGGCTGACTGGGGAACAAGACAACCAGAATATATGCCATCTTGGAGTGGCGGGGGTGGGGTAGAAATGGGGAGAAAATTTGTAATTCAAACTTCTGTGAAAATCAAGGCTGAAAACTAAATATTTTAAATAATAAAAAAAATTAAAATAAAAAAACAGTAAAAAAAAAAAAAGAATAGTTTCTAATAATTTCCTTTTATTTCCTCTTCTTTCGTTGTGGATTCTTATTTTTCATGTTTGATTTTAGTAATTTGGTTTTCCTCTTTTTAATCAAAAGAAGTTATGGTTAGTCTGTCTTACTTGCTTTTTCACACAGTGAGTCCTAGGTTTTTTTTTTTTTATCAATTCATTTTTTTTTTCTTTTATGTTTGTCCCTTCCTTGATTTTCAGATAGGTGCTTAGTAAAATTCTTGGAGTTAATGGATGCACCAAGGAAGTTCTATCCTCAGACCTTTTCTCTGTACTCTCCCATGACTACTGTTATCTTATATGCAGATAATCTCTAGGTGTATAATCCCACCCTCCCTTGGAGCTTTTCTCTACCTTTTCCAACCACTTGATGTAAATGTCTTTACCTGGATGATCACCTAGTATCTCAACATTTACAAAATTGAACTCGGTTTTTCTCTCCAAAACTTGACCCTTTACCAACTTTTCTTTTTCTGTTAATAGTACCATCATCAACTATTTCACACAGTATCAAAATCGCAGTGTTATCTGTGACTCTTACTCCCTTATGTCAGATCTGCCTCTCATAAACTTTTTGCATCCATCTTTTCTCTCTACTGGCACTTCCATAGTTGAGGCTTTGGTTATTTGCTTAACTGCTGTAATTGCTTTATTTTGCCTCCCTTTTTGTTCTTGATCTAGATGTAGGTTCTCTGTTCTTGATTTAGATGCCAAATCAATCTTCCTAATGCACAAAGTCTGATCATCATATTTCCTTGTTTAAGAACAGTAACTGCACAGCGTTGTTGATCTCTTTCTGGTTTTTAGAATTTCTTTCTGAGGAATTTGTTTCCTTTTTTAAATTTCATGGCCACTGTATCTCTCTTTTGTTGATGGAAATGTTGAGAGATAAATTTTCCCTAAAGACTTGCTTTAAATTATTCTACCTATCCACCTTTATTTTGTACTATTCCCCTGTTTTGTTGTTGTTGTTGTTCAGTCATTTCAGTCATGTCCAACTCTTCATGACCCCTTTTGAGGTTTTCTTGGCAAAAATACTAGAAAGGTTTGCCATTTCCTTCTGCAGCTCATTTTATAGACAAGGAAATTGAGGCTTGTGGGGTCACACAGCTAGTGTCTAAGGCCAGGTTTGAACTCGAAAAGATGGATCTTCCTGACTCCAGGCCCAGCCCTCTGTGCTACTTAAACTGCCCCATACTCCATTCTAGCTCCATTCCGTCTGCCTCTATGAGCTCCTTCTGTATTTACGGTGGTTGAACTCCTCTTCCTTCAAGACCCATTTTGGGTGCTGCTGCCATAAATAAAATCTTTACTGATTTATTCTTCCCTTCCCAACCCTCAGTTGAAAGTTACATCTCCTAAAATTTTCTTTATCCTAATCACAGTTTAGCTTTTATCACAGTTTTATTTATTCACTCACATGAATGTCTCACTCTCTGCACAATGAAATTTTCTTAGCCAATCAATTAACATGTATTAAGCATGTCCTAAGTGCCGAGCACTGTGCTAACATAGATCTGAGAGTAATCTGCTTAGAGATGGAAGCTAGTAAGTTCAGTGAAATAGTATAGGTCACAGGGATGAAGAATCTGCGGCCTTAAGACCGCATGCGACCCTCTAGGCCCTCAAGTTCGACTCTCTGCCTGAATCCAAACTTCGCAGAGCAAATTCCCTTAATAAAAAGTTTTGTTCTGTAAAACTTGGACCGAGTCAAAGGGCTGCATCTGAGGACCTAGAAAGCCACATGTGCCCTCAAGGCTGCAGGTTCCCCACCTCTGGTATAGGGAAAGGAAGAGAATAAGGCCCAGAATATGACCTTGAGGGACACAAAGTGAGTGTGGCCTAAAGGAAGCAGACTAAAAAGGATAAGTCAGATAGGAGGAGAAGGAGGAGGGAGAGCAGTGTCACAAAAATCTAACAAAAGCATCAAAAAGAAGAGTGTGATCAACAGGAAGGTCAAGAAGGGTAAAGATGGAGAATAGGTCAGTAGAATGGGTAATTAAGGAATCATTAGTTACTGGAGAGATGTGTTTCAGCCGAATGATAAATTTGGAAGCCATACTGCAGAGGGTTTAGGAAAGCAAGTGGAGGCACTGATTATGGACCTCCTTTTGGCATTTATTCACAAAAGAGCTAACTAGCAAGCGTGAATGGACCAAATGATGGTTTTTTTAAGGATGGGGGAGGGGGTTGCTCAGGAAGGTATGGGTATGTTTGGAGGCAGTAAGGAAGCAGCCATTAGAGACTGAATATAACTGACAGAGTGGGAATGATAGAGGGAGAGATCTGTGTAGAAGATAAAATGAATGACCTTATATATTTAGAGAACTTCACCTTGCCAAGGAGATGAACCATCTCTTCATGTAAAACAGACATGAAGGAGATAGTGACTTAAGTGATATGCGGTGAGGAGGGGATAAGAAGGAGCTCTGAGGAAGTGGTCTCAGTTTTTTCAGTGACACATGAGGGGGACCCAGGGGAGTTTTGAGTAACATTTAGAAAAACTGCTGTTAAAAGTTATGTATGGCACCTTTTCTAGATTGATCCTATCTATAGTTGGAATTATTTCAAGGAAGTGAGACAGAAAAAAGAAAATATGAAAGATTCTTAAGATCTTTCTTCTAAGAAATGTGGGTTTACTCAATTACAAAACTGTTGGTATTCATCTTTTAAAACTAAGAATGATCTGGAAATATTGCTATGAAGGCATATTTGAATTTGAGAAAAGAAAGATTGACTAGGTACAGTAAGCTACTTGACAGTTTTAATTACCTGTACTTTTTGGACAAGTTCATGTCTAGCAGGCATTGGTGGTGCCTGTTTCATGGGGTAAACATGTGCATAGTTCTGCTTGAAGAATTGCTTATCCACAGTTACAGAGGGCATAGACTTAGAGAATTTTTAGGATGGGTTTTGTATAACACCTTCACGTTTGAGATCAGACTGAGACCTAGAGAAGGCAAATAACTAGCTAAAGGTCTTCCAGGGAACCAGTAGCAACCCAGCCCACTTGACCCCTATCCACCCAAGTTTTCGAAGCTAAACAAAATTTTAAAACTTGAACAATCTACTATTTAAAGAAATCCCCCGGGGAGTCTTTCGGTAATCATTCGTGCCTGGACTCCTCCTCCTCCTCATCTACTTCATTGCCAGCCTGGGGAGCCCTCTGGCCTGAGGCCCTACTCTCTCTATTTCAGGTAAGTAATGTTTTAGCTTCCTCCACCCCTATCTCAGATCCCATTTATGCCATTTTAATGCAAGTTCCATGATGGCAGGCTCATTTGTATTTCTCTCCCCAGCATTGAGAACAATACTTGGCACAAACTGAGCGCTGACAAATACTTTCACGCTATCTGTGACTCATGGTAGATCTTTGTATTTTGTGTAAATGAAGACTTTCATACATTTATGTTCAGATTATAAAGTTAGACTTTTAGGTTGTGCTTTACAGACCAGCATTTCAAGGACAGGCTTATTCTGTGGAGTGACATAGACCTGAAATCCTCTCAGAGAGAATTCTGTGTATATATTCAAATTATGTAGCAATTAAGGTATTATAATCTTTGTCTGTTTACTGTTAAGTGATAAGCTGTGTTTAATAATTTTCATTAAAACTCTTATGGGGCCACATTTCCTTTCGATTGTTACATCTAAGAATAGGAATTCCAGTTTGCAAAGTGTGATGCGTTGAAGTGCATGGTGATGGTTCTCATGTGTGAGTTTTCTTTTTCCTTTTTTTTTGACATCATATTTATTTTCTTTTTCATTTTTAAAGATTACTGTCTATAACTGTTAGATAACTTAGTTACTTCAGTAAATCTTTGATTCCATTAATTGTGGATACTACATTAGTCCATACCTTCTTGTCCTGTACATCCCTTGTCATAACTGTCCCATAAATTAACATATTAAGCTATTCCTGACTTTTTGGAAGTCTTCTTTTAGGCCTTTAATATTACCTCAGTATCGGTGTAGTCCTCAGGCTCTCCAGCTGTTTGTTACACCTTGTTCTTGCTACATGACCAGCCCATCTCCCTTTTCCAATAATAATCTTCCAAATGGTATGTTTTACATATCACTTCTTATGTACATTCTATTAACAAAATACTGTGGCCTGCTTGCACTTTCTATGAGTCTCTCCGTTGTCCTATCAGTTCTCCATAATTGCCATTCTTCAGTGATTTTGATGTTAGATGAATTGTAGGTGCATAGAGTCACTGGCAAAGAGTGTGCGTGTGTGTGTGTGTCTGTGTCTGTGTGTGTCTGTGTCTGTGTGTTTGTTTGTGTAGAAAGCCGTTTGACATCATTAAAGTGTTATACAATTTCTCTGAAGCAACCCAGCCCACTTTTCCCCTTGCATTTACTTGTGATTAGCATATTATCCATCTGCTATGTCTGTTCAAGATACAAGTGCTGATGGACCTACTCATTGAACTCTCCATCCTACTGCATGTTATTATATTGTGAACAATAGACATCCTTCATCCGCTTGGTGGTTCTTGTGTAAGTTGTTGTGATGAACTTTTGGACAACTATGAATTTATTTAAGAGACTCCTCAGTATTCTGTGAGGTGTGTGTGTGTGTGTGTATGTATAAATCTGTGCAGTGTCATCTGTAATTGACATCTGGAGGACCTCAACATCTGTGGCATGAGTTCTTAATCTTTTTGTGTATGTATGGACCCTTTTGGCCATCTGATGGAGCCTCTTGGCCCCTTCTCAGCACAGTTTTCTTAAATCCATAAAATATATACGATTACCAAGGAAATCAAAGGTTAAGGAAAATGAAGAAGTATTTTTTGTTTGTTTCTGCACTAAGTTCATGAGTCCTCTGAAATCAAGGTTAGAACCCTTAATAAGGGAATCCCTTCTTTCTTGGATCCTGAAGTGTACATTCTTTATGATAATGACAAAAAAGATTTGGTGAGCTTCCATGTTTTAACTGTTGTTAAAAAACAAGTTGATTGCAAGACAATTATCATTGCTTTTGTCTTTATCAAGGAAACGTGTATAATTTTAATATGCACGCATGGAACATACCTTGCTGAAAGAAAGACTTAAAAGGCTATATATTTATCCTCTAAGATGTGTAAGTAAGCACAGAAGAATCTTAGATTCCACGTATCTTATGTGATTATAAATTAAAATCTACCGTAGTAATAATAGGTAACCTTTATGTAGTGCTTTAAAGTTTGCAAAGCACTTTACATACATTATCTCATGTTATCCTCACAACAACCCTGTGAGGTAAGTGTTATTATTATCCTCATTTTACAGATGAGGAAACTGAGGCTGAGAGGTTAAGTGACTTGCCCAGAGTCACACTGCTGGTAAGTGTCTGAGGTAGGATTTGAACTCAAGTCTTCCTGACTCCTAAACCCAGCATGCTATCAATTGTGTCATCTAGCTTCTTAGAAAATTGTTTGAAAGCCTGTCTATTCCTTTCTCATGTTTTCATCAAGGATGCTATCAACATGTGTAAACTATTCTTATAAAGATGAGAAAATGGAAAGATGATTTGGCAGATATTGATGACTTTGTAGTTTTAGATAATAATACTATCTTTTTTTTCTCCCAGTTGTCATCTCTTTCATATAGCTTAAGAATCTGTTTTCTAGTACTCTCTAGATTGTGTCACTTTCAGTAAAGACACTCTTTTGTGTACTTGGTCTGGTCCAACTACTCTAGTCTTTGGATCTTCATTAGTACCATTTTTACTTCCTCATTTAGCACATCAGAAATTGAGGTGTTAAAATATAGTGGCTACTTTGTCATTGATAAATAAAATAATTTCTAATAGAAATGCTGTTTAATTTTTTCTTTCATTTTGTTTTTCTTCTTGTATTCTTTATAGTTTCACTTCCTATTAGAATGATATGGTTTAATTGGAACCCATACCAAGCTTTCTACAAATAAGTTTCCCTCCACTGCTTGTTGATATTCTTTGAGACAGCAGTGTTCATAACATTCTACTCCTCTTCCTCTGTGGGATTATTCATTTGAAATCATGTTCTGTACCAGGGTTTGACAAACTACTGGCCCAGGGCCAGAAAGAGGCCCAAGCTAAGAATGTTTTTTTGTTTGTTTTAAAGTAAAGTTTTATGTTTTAAAATGTAAAAACCATTCTCAGCTGCCAGGTTTGACCCTTTTGACCAAAGTCTAAAACAATATAAAGCATTATTGGCCTTATTTTGGTTTGAGTAGTAAGTAAGTGGGTTGTCTAGCTAAGGCAGTTTCTAGACTCATTTGGGCTCCTCATGATTATTGCTTTACTAATTAAACTTCTGTGGGAAATGGTGATATTTGGTGTCAATGTCTTTTTATTGTTCCATTTCCCATTTTTCAGCATCATTAACATACTTAATTAGTTCAGGTTGGAACTGTTGTAATTTTATACTATATTTTCATCTCATGTTTATTCTTCTAATTTGGTTTTGATTTGGATTTTGACTCTTTGCCCACAGAGGTGATTATGAAATGACTCCCACTTTGATAACCATTCATTTTTTTGTCAAGATATGTTCAGTTTTGTTTTTTACTGTTAAGTGCTTTCCATGTCTTAATGCCTTTCATATTTCTTCTTGGGGAAAAAAGGCTAAGACAGTGGAGTAGTTGTTTCCCTCAAACCTCCCTTTATCAGAATTGCAGAAAAAGAAGTTTTTCACCAGATAGAGAATCACGAAAGCCAAATCTTTAAAATAATGAACACTACACTTAATTTTAAAACAATCCATGAAATACTGAACAACTTCAATACCTAGAGATTCCGTTCTGTGTTCCCACCACAGCCCGACTCATCCCAGTACTAGGCACTGTAATAAATCCTTATTCTATTCCCTTCCCCCTCTTTCCTCTATGTGCTAGGCCTTCTGAACTTGCGCCACCTGTTGGGCTTGGGCTTCAGGATTTTGTTGTGATATTTCTTATTGGTTCCCCTGTGGCAGTGACTTGGCCTAAACCCCTCCTTTTTGCTCAGAGAGATGTGAAATGCTGATTTTATCCAGCCATGAATACCATACTACAGCACAGTAAGGAAAACCCTTAAGAACCTTTGAACAGAGACAATAAAGCACTGATCATTTTGAATCTGCACAGTGCTACCAAAGAAAAACTCCACACTTGAGATTAGAATTTCAAGAACAAATAATAAATTTTGTGAAAAGCCAAGAGAAAATAGTGCCTAAGGCCAGAGAAAGCACTTAAGAAATGCTTGTTGACTGAACTGAAAAATATTCTGCAGTAATAAGAAATATTGAGAATGTAAAAATATATGGTCAAAAAAGTCAAGGAGCTCAAACTGCAACCAAAAATCACATGTCCTTTACTGCTGAGTCCAGTCATCACTGAAGAAAGATGGGCCTTTGGCAAAAGAGAAGAATTTGAAGCATTCCTTCAAAAAAAAAAAAAAACTGCACAGGTGAGCCACAGCATCTGATATGTTAGCAATAGAAACAAATGACAGGTAAGTAAGCATAATTATCAACAAAGGACAAAGTTAGTTCTTATAGGCTTTTTTAAAAAATTGGATTGAGGGGTTTAAGGACCTATGGGGCTTGAGAATAAGGACAAATTGAGGAATCAAAAGATACCTCAATCTATAAGTAAATCTATATCTTCTGTGGGAAGGAAAACAGTCAGAATATGTATGAATGGCAAGAGAAGGGAGATAAAAGAAAGTGCAGCCCTTCAATGGAGCAGCAGGATTCTTGTCAGAATATGCTAGTTTCAGAGTGTATTATAAGCAAAACTAACTGAAAAGACAAGTTACTGATTTAAAAAGGAAAGGGATAAAATCAGTACCGAAGGGATGAATATAAGAAAACATAAAGAATTATATTTAAATTTTAAGTATAAATAGTTTTAAAAATCCAGTAAAATAAGAGTTACAGAGTGGGTAAGACAACAAAACCCAACAATTAGATGAATAGAAACAAATATATGAAAAATAAAAGTATATACAAAATAAAAAATTTACAACAAAATCCAACAGTTAAATGAATAAGAAAAATATATGAAAAACAAAAGCATATACAAAAAAAATTTAAGAGACTGGAGTATAATTTGCCATGTATAAGGTAGTTCAGAAATTTCAAGCCATGCTATTGGACAAAACATAAATAATTCCTCATCTAGTTCTAAAAAAAAGAAATTATGTTATACTTAAAGTTACTATATGAAGCAATATCAATAATTGACAAATGCACCAAAGAAAAAGTCATCTCGATGGGGGGGGTGAGGGCAGGGAGATACCACATAGTTAAAAGTTAACACCACCATAACTGTAGGAGACCTTAATTTCCTGTTCCCAGAGTAGGACAAATCTAATAAAGAAGCCTCAAAAGAATACAGAACTGAAAAAGCATTTGAATAAATTCTGAATGAGAATATTAAAAGAATTTACATTTGTTTCAGTATCACATGATTCTTTTACGAAATTAGATCATGTATCAGATAAATTTCAAATAAATGTTAAAGCACAGAATAGTAAAAACATTGTTTATACCCTGTAACACAGTAAAATAATAATTAAGAAAGTTAACACAGGCAAAAGATAGAAACTTAAAATGACAGATGTAAAAGACATCCCAAATAATAATGGGTCATAGAAAAAAAAATCATAAAAACTGTTGGTAAGAGAATATTAACAAGAGAGTATTACTCATGAATCAATACCCCAAATTTCTAGCATGTAGTCAACTGATGCAGTTTTCAGAGAAAAAAAGAATGTACATCAACAGCTTAGAAAATGAAGGTATTACAATTTTAAAACTGGGAAAACCATAAGTAAAAGTAAATGAGCACAAAAGTGGAAATTTTGAAAATTGAGAAATAGATAAGATGTAAAGTAAAAAGTCTGTAGAAATTATAAACAAAGCTGAAAGTTGCATCCTTGAAGAGAATAACAAAATTGATAAAATACCAGTTATCATTTAAATGAAAAAAAAAATCAAGTACCAAAACATGTTGGAATCTATGACATACAAAAGCAAATAATTGTAGCAAAACCAAGAATTTAAAAGAAATGGGGGAATACTTACTAAAATACAAAATTTCCAGATTATTAGAATAGGAAAGAGATTTTATCCGAATCTCAGGAGGTCATAAAACAGCATTTAAAGGAAAAACTCCTTGGTTTAAATAGATTTACTGATTAATACTATCAAATTTTCTTTTGAGGGCAGATAAAAAGTTCACAATGTATATTTATTCCCCACACATTACATTCTTCACCACAGTTAAAACTGAAGAGTTAAAAACATTGTGGGTTTTGATTGATTACAGGTGATCATCAATTTGTTTCCTGTTAGTCATTTAGAACATTCAGAGCTCATCTGTCTCCCCAGGAGGCTTCTGAAAGCAACAAGGGGACATCTGCCCTTTCTAACTATTTCTAACATGAGTGCAGGATGGAATAGTGAATAGTGATAGACTCACAAGAACTATATTTGAATCTCTTCAGACACTTAAAGGCTATATGATCCTGGGCAAGCCACTTAACTTTTGTCTGCCTCATTTTCTTCATCTGTGAAGTGTAAGTATTGGACACATCCTCTAAGATCTCATCCACTCTTAACTCTGATCCTATGATAATACAAATGCTGTATACATTTTCAGCAATTAGGGAAAAAACCCTACCAAACTCGGTATGAAAATAAATATGGTCCTAAAACCACAAACCAGGAAGGGATAAAGTAAACAAAACTATCGACAAAGTCATTCATTAATATTGATATTGAACTTTTAAATAAAATCTTTACAACAGAACTTAACATGGCCAATAAGTTGCTCAATATGACTAAAACATTTGGAGAGAGGTTGTCATAGTCCACGGTTGGGTTGTACCAATGTAAGAAAATGACAGATCTAAATTAATTTATACATTTGATGCTATTCTCATCAGACAACTAATATGTGCTTTATGGGACTAGACAAAATAGTATAATTCACACAAAGGATATGTGCAAGAACAAAAACTGGGAATGAAGACTAGCACTTCCTGACTTCATTTTATGTTATAAAGCAGTAACCATCAAAACTTGCTTTTAAAGTGGAATAATGGATGCGTGTAATAGACTATGGAAAAATTAGAAACAGTCTTAACTCAGTAACTCATTGTTTGGAGTCCCATTTGTTTGAGGGGTAATGATGAGGGCACAGTCTCTGGGAACCCCCTTGAACTGTCCTTGAGTCTTCCAACTAGATCTGGCCTTCCCCTAAGGCCATAAGCTTTACATTAACATTAGGCCCAAATCTCTACCTAGCCTTGCCCTTTATTGTCCAGCTACTTCCCACCCTTGATACTATCCATATCCATGCCTTCAGCCACTCCCCACCCTCTTCCTTGCTGGAGACTGACCTCATCTTGTCCTCCTTGGATTCCTCCTCAAGACTCTCCCTAAAGCCCTCCTCTAGTCACCCCAGACCACCCCTCAATCCCTCCTACAATCTTTGTATATATAATCTCCATCTTGCCTCTATGAAGGTGCTCAGATTCACTCTAGCTCAGCTTAGATTGAATCTCTCCCGCTTGTGAAAACAGGCGTCACAAAGGGTGAGATTTCTTAATTAAGACAACCCATTATGGTGATTCTCTGATAAACTTTGTCTTTTCTCTTGGCCAAAAAAAAAAAACCAAAACCTCATTGTTTGAAAACATGAAATGAGAAATTATTTGGACAAGACTCACTAGAAAAGATAGAAGTCATTTGACAAATTATTTTACACCAACACCTTATGCCATAGACCATAATAAACTCAAAATGGAGATGTGAGTTGAATATTTGAGATCACACCATTAATTTTAAAAAAGAGGAGAACCAGATAAGATATATTTCAAATATGGTTTGGTGGAGAATTTTTAACTAATCAGGAGATAGACAAGATGATAAAGAATCAAAGAGGTAATTATTATGACATAAAATTGAAAAACTTTTTTGCAAACAAAATCAGTGCAACTAAAAAAAGCAGTGCCTCAGGAGGCAAATCTTTGCCTCAGCTCAGATAAGGGTCTGACCGAGTACATGAAGATATCAAATATATGAAATACTAACATCTTAATTATATAAGATAAATTAGTATCTTAGTATTGACATAATAAATGATCACAGTTTTCACTGTCAATACGATGTAAGATTTCTTTAAATTACTACTAAGGAAATACAGATCAGAACATCATTAAGGTCTTACCTCATACCAAGAAAATTGGCAAAGGTGACAAGCTACGTGAATAAATTAGTTGTAGAAAATGGAGGGTGGGGGCAGGCAAACTAATATGCTGCCAATGTAACTGTAAATTGATCCAGCCATTTCTGGAAAACTATTTAGAATTATACTAAAAAAAGAGGCTAAAATATCCATCGCTTTTAACCCAGAGAGTATCCCCAAAGGCATATATACCAAAGGTGTCAAAGACAGGAAGAAAAGTCCTGTATACACCAACATATTCATAATAACACTTTTTGGGGTAGCAAAGACCTGGAATCAAAGTAGATATCCATTGGGGAATGACTGAATATATTATGGTATGTTAATGTAATGTTAAGGTAATGGCCTAAGAAACACAGTTACAAAAAATTAAGAGAAGCCCCTGTTACTCCTAATTCAGCCATCGGTGCAACCAGAACAGGTCTGTGCCTTTTCTTTTTCTACGTAATAGCCTTCGACTTTGTGTTTTGCAGATTAAAAATTCCTACTTACTTCCACCAGTCTTCCTGACTGCCCTCATGAATATTATCCAGCTTATCAGTGTCCTTAAAATGTGATATGCCAAACTGAACACGATCCCGCAGTTTGATTTCTCCTGAGAGCACAGAATGTGGGCTCCACTATCATCTTCCTTTTCGGGGAAGCTATTATGCTTCTCTTAATGCAATCTAAGATTTCATTAGTTTTTTGTTTTTTTTGTTATGGTTGCACACTGTTGACTTATTGAGCTTTAAGACTACTACTGACACCTCCCCCCACCTATCTTTTTCTGATCACTTATCATGCCTTGCCTCATTTGTGTATATGAAATCTGTTTAACCCAAATTCAGCATTTTATATCCCTATTAAATTAAGTCTAACTAGATTCTGCTGTGATTCTAGGCTATCAAGATCTCGTTTTTAATTCTGACTATCATAAAAGATGCAATATGGTACAGTAGAAACAGCACTGCCTCTGGCATCAGAGGACCTGGGTTCAGATACCATTTCTCATCTGTGCTGACTTTCTAGTTCTTAATATACTTTTTCTATCATCCCACCTAGTGTATCAGATATTTGTGAATGCACTTCAGAATGCTAGAATTGGATTCATAGGACCTGGATTCCAGTCGTCCAGACATTTACTCCATTGAACAAAGCCCTTAAGGTGTGCAGTCCTCAGTTTCTTCATCTGTAAAACTGAGTGGGTTTTACAAAATAATCCCTGATGTGTCCCTGATATCTCTAAACTAATGATCCTCTGATCTATGATGCTGTGATCTTCATGATGGTTTTTTGCTTTGTGTTTAAATGAACTGTGAGAGAAGGTGACCAGGGATCCCATGAAATGTTACTGGCTTTGGGTACCTTATGAAAACCAACTCTCCAACTCCTTTATTTGTTCCTCCAAAAGAAGCTGTGAGATATCCTTTAACTATGACTTCTGTTTTCTAGCGCTATTCGTAACGTCAATACTGATACGGTTCAGCTCCTTTAGTAGTTTGGTTTGTTGGTTGCTGGATTATGGGCTCACGTTTTAAAGTACTAATAGTTAAGTGAATGTGATAGATGCTGTCAAAATCTGTGATTCTTAGTGTTCTATCCCTCTTTCCACATCTCTAATTTAATCATGTTGGAAAGAAGCCGCATGGATCTTGAGAATCATTTTTGTTTCTTGGATTGCTGGGGTCAGAGGAATCATGAATTTCTGTGTTTTGGTGAGCTCACTTTCAGACTGTGTAGCGTCCTGTGGCTTTAAATTGTAGGGAGGAAGTTGATGCAGGAGAGACGGATACCTCAGGAATGAAATTGTGAAGACACAAAGCCCTTCTGATGTGGAAGAAAAATGGAGATGTCTGATGGTACTGATATGGATACCCTGTGAATGAACCAACCAAACTTTATTTTTAAAAGATTTGTACAGAAGATGGAAGCAAAAGACAGATAACGGAAGATGAAAACAAGGGAATGACACAGTCCTTTAAGAAGACTCAGGAATGCTGATGCTCAGAATGAATTTAAACAGCCAAGAAAAAGCAAGGACAGCAAAGATCTGGAAATCTCATGACTTAAACTATTGCCCCTTCACCTACCCCCCCCCCTTATTTTTTTTAAGGGAATGAAATCTGCAAACTATAGGCCAGTGAGCTGGATTTCTTTTCTTGGCAAAATTCAAGAGTATATTTTTAAAGAATTGGCTTAATGGTAATTTAGAAAATAAAACCATAATTTGAGAGGAAACATAGATTCATCATGAATATCTGTCTAATACCATTTGCTTATTGATAGGGCTAGTAGACTTAAAGTTCAGGAAAATCTAAGCTATTAATTTTCTAGATTTTATTTTTAAAACATTTGACAGATTTTGTCTTGACACCACAAACTTCTTCCAAGAAATGCCCAAACATTAGCCACAAAGCAAATTCCCCCCAAAGGTAAGCAAAACTTCCTTAAAATGATTTTAACTGATAGTACACGCCACTTTGCACTTTTGTAGTTTACCATTTCTAACTGAAGGAAAGGACTTGTGCTTTAACTTGAACAATTTGGTATTAACAGTGTCCATTGAATTTTCCTTGAATCCTGTTTTCTTTTAGTGATGTCTTCATTTGGATCTTTGTAAACGTTGTTTGGTGTAACTTTCTTTGAACACGATTACACGTCTCAAATTCTTCATTTGTTTTTTCAGGATGTGAGATTATTACATTTCATTCATATATATACATACATATGCACATAAAATAGAGTAATCTGTTTACCAGTTTTTCAGGGCACAGTTTTCTTCTCTATAACAAGGATAGTGCTATTAATATTTCTTAAGATCTGGGTCCTTTCAATGATTAGCTTCCTTTGAGTATTATGCCAGTTGTGATATTTACTGGTTACAAAGGACTTTGAATATTGGAGCTAGTTGACTGGTTGGACCCAAAGTCACTAAAATTTTTGTGTCAACTTGGAAGGAGTTAGGGTGTCTCCCTAGTCTCTGCCGAAATTTTTACAAGTGACTTGGATAAAGATAATGCTGTCTTGCTTATCGCATTTGCAGAAAATACAAAGCTAAGAGGCATAGCTTACATATTGGATGGCAGAAACAGAATCTGTCAAGATCTAGGGAGGCAGTATGTTGAAAAAATTTAATGGTAATAACTGTAGTAAGTTCCAAAGACCACTTTCACAAGTTTGTGTATGGGAGGTGCAAATCTGGTAGCAGTTTTCACAGGGGAAAAGAGCTAAGCATTTTGGGAGAATGCAAGCTCACAAGACAGTAGCATTATTTGGTAGTCCCATAACAAAGGAAATTTTCCCCTTTAAGAGATTTATAATAAGTAACACTAGGAAAGTGGTAGACCTACCACCTTCGTCAGAACTTACATGTATGATTGTGTTCAGTACTGGATGTCATGTTTTAGGATGGGATTTGATTAGTTAGAGAATATCCAGAGGACAACTAAGATGGCCAAAAGCTTTGAGGTCATCAATCAACAAACATTTATTAAGTGTCTTCTGAGTGTCAACCCTGTACTAGACTGATGGTCACAGCTTATGGTCTGTAGTGGAGAAAATGTGTACACAAGTAAGCATTTACAAAATAAATACATGTTTTGTCAAGAGAAAATTCCTGTAGAGATCGTGCCACGTAGGGATCAGTTGAAGACTTAGACTGGGCTGGGGAAGATGGGCCTAACTGTTTTCAAACATTTCAAAGAGCGTATCATAGAAAAGGCATTAAGCTTATTTCCCTTGTTCTCAAAGTGCAGAATTTATGAGCAAAGGGTGGACATTGCAGATTGACATAAGGAAAAGTTTATGACTCTAGAGAGATACTTGAAAGTAGAAAAGGTTGTCACAAGATCAGGTCTATTCCTCTTCACAAAAGGTCTTAAAGGTAGATGAGGGATTTGGGTTAGCTTCTGGAGCCCTTTCCAACTCTCAGACTGTCTGATTTTCCTCTAAAATGATAGAACTGGCCAGGCTGCCTTGTATGGCCAAGATGACTTTTGTGTGTGACTTGATAATTAAAGTAATTTTTATATGATTTTAAGTATGAATAAATAGCCTATTTTTACCTGAAAATAATGCATCGAAAGGAATTTTACTTATTTTTACTGATTTGGGAGAAGTAAACAATTACATTTATATTCGCTTATTTTGGTTTTAAATTACAGGACCGTGTCTATGTTCAGCAAAATAATGTGGAGAATGTCTACAATTTGGGATTAATTATTTTTCGAGATCAAGTTGTACGATATGGGTGTATTAGAGATCACCTCAGGCAAACTCTGTTGGATATGATTGCGAGAGAGAGAAAAGGAGAAGTTGTAGACAGGTATGATTTTGTATTTACTGCTGCAGGTTTTAAAGTGGATAATATACAGAATTTATAAATAGTGAAATTATCTTTGAGTAATATTCTTTGGCTGATCAGTTAATGGTTGAAGTTTAAAATTTTGGAAAAATCAAATGCATTAAATTTCCTTTCTCTCTTAAATACTTGTTTTAAAGAATCAAAAGCTTTTCTTTTAACTTTAGACATCATGAATATTTTTTAGAAAATAAATTTATTAGAAATGTTCCTGTACACACTTGTCCTCCATGTTGACTTTTCATACAGTTTTCATTCTCATGCTTCTGTTAACCTGTTTTAGTTTGTTCTCTTGGCCTTTTTCATGAGAAGTCTATATTCTGTTTTTATTATTTCGTAGTTTTTCAGACTTTTAAAAATTGAGCCCTAAAGTCATATCAGCTTTTACATTTTTAAATTAAACTCCATCAATTTTTTTTCTTTCATTTCTGACAATAATAACTAATGTACCTTTAAGTTAGCAAAGCACTTGAAAAATATTATTTCATTTTTATCCTCACAACAACCCTGCAAGATAAGTGCTATCATTATCCACATTTTACATTTGAGGAAACTGAGGCAGGGTGGGGTGAAGTGACTTGCCCAGGGTCACACAGCCAGTGTGACCTCATCATAGGTCACATTTGAGTTCAGGTCTTCCTGAGTCCAGGCCTGGCGTTCTACACCCTCTGACGCCCCCTAGTGGCCTCTAAGTTGTATTATTGTACTGTGGCTCAAGGAATATGCTGAACCTTTCCCATCATGTTTCACTGCTGTGGTCACAATTGGCCTGAAGCAGTCTGAGAGAAGTCCTCCAGGATACGTACAGTATCTTAATCACAACATTAGAACTAGTATAGATTCCTTTGTACATGGTATGTCCACTCACATAGTGGCTGCTTGAGCATAGACACGATTTTCTTTTTCTTTTTTTTGTCTTTATATCATCACCACCCACCACGCACCAAGTATTTGCTGATTAGTTAAGAATTAGTTTGGTAACAAAACTCTGTCCCTTTTCCAGTAAAAATAAGTTACTTGTGGGAGCCTGTTTAATCAAATTGAAAGTTTCATGAATATAATCCATTTTAAATAATTTGGTGTTTTAATCCTTTTTAAGTCTGTTGCTGTCTGTTGTCTAAATTGTTAAACTTGTTTTCACAGAGGTGCAATAAGAAATGCTTGCCAGATGTTAATGATCCTAGGTCTTGAAGGAAGATCAGTTTACGAAGAAGATTTCGAAGCTCCGTTTTTGGAGATGTCTGCAGAATTCTTCCAGGTAAATTAATACAGATGTAAATAGATACTCCTAGAATGTGTTCATGTGCAAACAGCATAAAACAGGAGTAAAGTTTCCTGTGTAACAACATGTTCTTCAGCGTGGCAGTAGCACAAAGTATTTTAATAATTATTTCATTTAATTGAAATACTCATTTGTAAAACAACATTCCAGAATAGGCTGTATAGGTATTACTACAGTGATTTTTGTAGTGAAAGTTTCCTTACTGGCCATTGATGAAAGTTTTATAGGAGGTGCTAAATGGCAACTTGGGGAATTCAGTTGTTCTGTATAAATGTCTGAAGTCCTTAAGCTTTTTAACAAGGTACATTGAGAAGATATTTTCTCTGTAAATTTGTGTAAAGATAACATCTCATCTAGTATTTTTCATACTCTCCTTAATGTCGATCAGATTAGAATTAAAAAGAATTAATTAGCCAGGAGTACAACTCACTACAGGGTTGGTTTTAGGTTGCTAGATTAATTCAGCTTAAAGGCATGCTCTTTTTGACTTAGGTGTTATTGTTAAAGAGCCTCATTTCACCTACAGAATGGAATTTGTTTTTAAAGAACTGTATAATTAGATCCCTTCAACAACTTACATAAAATGTTTATACCACATTTTTATAATATTTTAATTACAGATGGAAAGTCAGAAATTTTTAGCTGAAAACAGTGCTTCAGTTTATATAAAGAAAGTAGAAGCAAGAATTAATGAAGAAATAGAACGAGTGATGCACTGCCTGGACAAATCAACTGAGGAGCCAATTGTGAAGGTGGTTGAGAGAGAACTAATTTCCAAACATATGAAGACCATAGTAGAAATGGAGAATTCTGGGCTCGTGCATATGTTGAAAAATGGAAAGACAGAAGGTATGTTTAAAAAGTATTGAAATGTTACTAGGTTCTTTAAGCTTTGTGAGTCTTTGAAATTAATTGTGATTTTTCAAATATCGATGTAGGTTCTTCAGGGGTAATAATAGAGCATCATTCTGGGATTACTCTCTTATTGATCTTAAGTACTTGAGCTTCTGTGCTTCTGGGGTGTCTGCCTACTAAGAATCTTAAACCTGTCTTAGAAGAACTTTATAATCTCCTGCCTCCCTTCTTTTCTCTCTCCATTTTCCCTCCTTCACTTGAGTTTCCCCTTGACAGAGAAAAAAGGTGAGCTCCAGGATGCTTTTCCTACTAATTTTAAAACAAGTAATTGTAGACATTGATATTTTCCCAAGTTCCTGAGCTTCTCTTTATGATTGTTTGGAAATTGAAGCATTGGGGCGTGGATGTGTGTGTGTGTGTGTGTGTGTGTGTGTGTGTGTGTGTGTGTTAATAATTTTTTTCTCAGGAAGTTTAATGAAGTTTCAATAAGGTTATGGTCAAATACTACTTTTGGCTTTAGTATTTAATGGGAAAGTTCTTAGAATTATACATATATTTTGAAGACCACTGAAAGGTAGGACAGAACAATAAGGAACTCTTAATAAGATTTGAGGAAAAAGTTAAATGCTCCACTTTTTTGAGGTTAACTGTATTATTGGCAATTGTGTTTAGATTATAGGATTTTAGAAGTGTAAGACACTTCCACAGCTCCTTTTACTATACTACACTAACTCCTTTTGTCCTTGTTTTCCTGAAAGAGTGACTTTAGAAAAGATAGAGGTTACAGAGGCAGTTAAAACTTAACAGAGCTACAGGAAGCAACTGCTTTTATGATACTTGCATTGTCATCAAATTTGTTTTTAAATTAATAATGTAATTATAAAAATATACACACAAATTCAACTATCTGATATTTTGTGCTTCCTGTCAACATTGTCAGTAACCATTTTCTATGCATGCTAGTTTACTAAAGGCGTTAGGGAAAGTTTCTCAGTATATCTGAAACACCTAAAGGATTCGTGGAAAAAGAGCTGTCTGATCATAGTAGTGATTGCCTGAGGTGCCTGAGCTGTTCCAGCAGGCCAGGTGAGAGGTGATGAGGGCTTGAACTAGAGTGATGATCATGTGAGTAGAGGGAAGGAGAATACATACAACACGTTTTGGGGAGAGAGAAACAGGATTTGGTTAGCGATAGCCAGCCAGGTGCCAGATCCTGTAATTGAGCAGCGCCCTTATGTAGCTGGTAGAGCACTGAACTTGGAGTTCCAAAGGTCAGAGCAGCCTTAGCATCTGGTTAAATGGGAAGGTGTACATGGCCAGGCCTTAGGGCCTGTGGTGCATTAAGGGGAAATGATGGCAGAAGGGCTCCTAAAGAGAACACACTGCCCCACACTGCTCAGTAATACTATGAGGAACAGAGCGTTTGTCTTTAGCCAAAGCAGGACCCATACCCTTTCATAAATAAACATGGAGTACAGGATGCTGGCAGCAGGGTGGGGGAGAGAAAAAAGAGATGGGGAGATAGATAGTAGGACCTACAGCCTCTAAGCAACAGGAAAATAGGGAATGAGAGAAAAGGAGTAATAGAAACAGAAAAGGGGTGAAGGGCTCAGAAAGGTGGCAAGGGAGGGGAGGAGGTAAACCAAAACAGACAGAAAAGGGAGAGAGAGAAGTAGTAGGAGACATGGTGAGAACAGGGGAGACACTCGGGCAGATCTCAGCAATTCTGAGGAATCCTCAAGAATGTACCTTCACACTCACATACAAAGCTGGGTCATCATATTTGCAATTCCAAAGATGAAATCCTTCTTAACACTATTTTTATGTTCCTGGACACAATACTTATCATCACTGAGCCTCAGTTTCCTCGTCTGTAAATTGGAGAGTTGGGCTTCAGTGACCTCTAAGATTCATTTTATTTCTAGATTTATGGTCCTTTTTCTGTACCTTTGCCCTTGCTTACTCTTAGGATTTTTGCTTTTTTTTTGAAGATTCAGGTCAAGTTTTACTTTCTGGCAGAGCAATGGATAAGAATGGGAAAACCTGTACTCAAGAAGGCCTGAATTCAAATCCATCCCCAGACACTTAGATGTGTGGCCCTGAGCAGGTCACTTCACCTGTTTACCTCAGTTTCCTCAATATAAAATGGGGGTAACAATAGCAACTACCTCCCAGGCTTGTTGGGACGATCAAATGAGATCAGATTTGTAGAGTGTTTAGCACAGAGCATGCATTCATGTGATTATTTAATATAAAGCCAAGATTTTTCTCTTCATATTTGGGGTAACACTGCACTTACCCCATGTTTTAGGAAGAATGTGGGGATATGAACTAGTGTGAATAGTAAATAGTGCTAGTATGTCATTTTTTACTTCTATTGTCAAATAAATTTTCCTTATATCATTGTTGACCAGCCTTTTCTTTTTACACACAAAATAAAAGAACCATGTGCAAAATATATACAAGCTATAGAAAGCTTTTAATTACCTAAGTACAAATTTAACAATGGTACAGTTGGTACCAGTTTGCCCAAAGTGCTTTTGTTTCACAAATTTCATTTAGTATGTATATACAAGTCAGACTCAAAATATCCATTTTTTAAACTTGAGAAATTCAGTAGTAGATATTGCCAGGATTCTGATTAATCATTTACCAATTTAAGAGAATATTTTAAAAACTTATTTGATGGAAATTAATAATTTAAAATATAATTTTTATATTAAAAGGTAAAAAAAATTAAACCAAATATATAGGTAAAAATATTGATTTATACTGAATAATAATTTTATGCTCTCCATTTTGTTTTTAAAATATGTGTAAAATTATTTTACTAACAAATTTCTCTGTCTGAATTAACCAAATTGATGACCATTCTCTCATTAGTATTAATCCATTTAAAATTTTTCTCTTTTTAATGTATTTCAAGTAATACAATGATAATTCAAGTAATAAAACCATTCGCAATTTCATTTAAAGAAGAAAAAGATACTCATCAAAATATAATTCCTTATAGGAATCTGAAGATTTTGATGGAGTTGCCTCCCCCCACCCCATCCCACTCCCCAGCTTCTCTTCCCCCTCCAACTTCTTAGTAGTCAAATGTTACTGAGATTCTTAGCCAATTGAGTGAAAACCTCTCTGAATTTAGATAGGTTTGTCCTTGGTTGACAGATGTGAATAGCTATAACTGGGCTTGTACGACAAGCTGTTCCAACTACTCCTACTGTCATAGCCTTCAAAGATATAGAGTCACTTCTATTCAAAAAGAGATAATAGGGTAGTATTTTATTATAGTAATTTTTTTTTTTTTTACAGTTTCAGGTTTCTTACATTTTAATCTCATAGCCTTAAAATGTGAGATATGGGAGATGTTTATATCCTAAATGAAAGTGATAAATTTAAAATAAAACAATCTTATTTTAGTTACAGGTATTGTGGTAGGATATTGACTGGTTCCCACTAAAGGAGTCTGTAGAGTTACTCTGAGATGCTATGTTCAAAAGCAGACTTTTCTTTCCCTTATGGGTTTTAAATAAGGTTAACAAGGATGAGGGGGAATTTTCAGATGATACTTAAATCTTAAGCAATTTTTTACTGTCTTTTTCTATATGATTCTTACATTCTTTAGCTGATCTGATTAGTTGTGGTTATCACTTGATTTTCAAAAGGTGAACAGAAGCAAAAAATGTTTTCAGTGCCTACAGAGCTTCAGGTCGTTTTGATTTTCTCTCTAATTGTTATCATAAATATTGCTGCCACAATTTTCATTTTTATAAGATATTTATAACAACAATATATCCAATACTAGAATTAGTAGGTAAATTAATCAAAAGTTCTCTAAAATATTGATATCATTTTGGAAAATTGTTTTGCTGTAACATATGTTCTAACTTTGATATTTTGAGGTCTGTTCCTCGTAATTTAACATTTTAATACATTATACAGTTTTCTCTTAAGGAAAATAAATTCGATTCAATTATTTGATATCTAATTCTAGTTGGATTGTTTTTAATTGCATAAGGTAACATCATAGTGGAGGACCAGTAATTGCAGCATTAATCAATTGTCTTTGTAAAATACTTTGTTTTTACTCATGTTATTTAAAATTTGCTGTAGTCATTTTTTTTTCTTTCTAATTCTAGACCTTGCTTGTATGTACAAGTTATTTAGCCGTGTGCCAAACGGTTTGAAAACAATGTGTGAGTGTATGAGCTCATATCTAAGGGAGCAAGGTAAAGCTCTTGTTTCTGAGGAAGGAGAAGGAAAGAATCCAGTTGATTATATTCAGGTAAGTATTTGTGCATCTTGATTTGAATATTTCTATTAGCTTTTTATAAGCTCATGACAATAGGCACATTTAAGAGACTTTTTAAAATCCCTCATACCTTTACTGTAAACGGTCAAGCTTTGGCCTGACTGTGCCATAAAACAATACCAGACTGTTAGACTATCTTAAGTATTTGAAGAAAAGGGCCAAATTTGTGAGTCTTGTATTTTCTGTCAGGAACCTAGACATAGCGATTACTTTGGTATGCTAATAACTCTTACCTGGACCTCCTTAGTGAAATAAGTACCTCTAAGAATGGAAGCATATCGCAAAATTTATGAATATTCTAATTGTTTGAGGCATCAATATTTCACAAAGAAAACATGATTATGTTCTTACTAGAAACATAAAGTAAATTATAATTTTTAGGGGTGTGTATATATTTTAACTCAAATCACTAGTTTCTTTAAACACTCATTTTTAGTTAATGCTATCACTGTTTTGTACCTAGCTTCATTGTCCAGCCATTAGAATGAATCTGTCATCTCCTCCCTGCCTATAATTGTATACAAAACTACATTGAAGTGCTTTTCAAGTCTTTAAACAAGGAATTACATGAGGATATAAGTGTCCAGCCCAGTAGAATCAGAGAGTAGTTGATTAAGGGGATCTCAATGGCCATCCAGTTGAACGCATAACATGAAAAAAATCCCTGCTATGATTTAGCAAATGGTAATCCAGCTGTTTGAACTTAAAAATGGTGATCCAGCTGTTTGAAAACTACCAATGAAGGGGGACCCAACTTCTCTTGGGCCATCATATTCCAGTTCTAGACTGCTTTAACTGATAAGAATTTTTTCTTGATAATATGAGTAAATTTATGTGATTTAAAAATTAAATATGTAATAAATTTTACATGTTCTTTTTAAAGTATTTCTGATTGTGCATCCTTCTGGATTTCCTTCTGTCCTCTTTTGGGCATTTTAAAAAATTTTTCATTAATATTTGGGGGGAACAACATTGCTAATCCAGCTTTCAGCCACCTTTCTTTTTTTTAAAATTACTCTCAACCTCCATCCCCAAAAATAAACATAGTGAAACAAAAAAGAATCCATGCAGAAGAGATGTCCAAAAACGAAAAATGTGTTTTTTCTGCATCTTGCATCCATCTCTCTGTGAGGAGGTTGGTGGGTTATATGCTTCATTATAGGTTCCATGGAAATGTGGTTTGTCATTGCACTCATCAGAGTTCTTGAGTCTTTTTAAAGTTTTTTCCCGTAGCAATACTCTTGTCCTTGTTTAAATTATTCTCCTGATTCTGAACACTCTGCATCAGTTTATATTGCCCAGGATTTTCTCAAATGTTCTCTTTCATCATTTCTTTTCTTTCTTTTTAATTTATTATTTATTTGCGTGGGGTTGTTGGGTTTATTTTTTTTTTTAGTTCCATATTCTCTCCCTCCCTCTTGCTCCTTAGCCACCCATACAGAAGTCAAACATTATGTCGCTTATAAATCTGAAAGCATGCAAAACATATTTCCGTATTAGTCATGTTAGAATAACAAAAAAGACAAGTGTTTCATGATTTCCTAAGAATAATAATATTCTTACAATTGTATACCATGGCTTGTTCATCTGTTCCCATCCCAATTGATGGAAATCTCACCCCTCCCTTTAGATTCTACTCTTTTTTCATTCCTGAGTCTTTTGCTTTTGGAGTTTTAAGAAATAGTCTGTGGATTTTTCTATCTTCCCTCTATAGATTTTGTTTATGTATGATGTCTTGTTTTTATGATGATTTTTAGAATCCAGCGTTTCTTAAATCATTTCTTCTTGTGCTTCTCAGGCCAATTTTATTTGATATCCTATAGCTTACTTTTTTTTTTCTGCCTCAGTCTTGATTTTGTTTTAATATATCTGGCACTCTCTGAAGTTTATTGATTTCTCTCTTTGATGTATTCTAGTTTTAGGGTATCAGTTCCTTAGGAAAAGCTTACAGCTTTCTTTAATAAGCTATTTATTTTTTCTCTTTCCCCCAGAGTCTTTATCATTTATCTCCTCATTTCTTCTGTCTCCATGCAGTTCTTGTGGAAAATCCATTTTTTTCTTTGAGTCTCTCTTTGGTTGTTATAGTTATTTTCCCCTACATTTGGAGTTATCTCTAGTTACATATATTCGGTTTTATATACTCAGTGTCTTCTTTAGTTTTCTTATCTGTTCAGCTTTAGTTTCTGAAGGAGGGCTTTGCCAGGGCTAGGCTCTGACCTCTCCTACACTTTTTTGGGTGGAACCCTCTTTGGTCCCTCACTTTCCCCGGGTTCCTGTGCTTACCTCCACTTCCTTGGGCTAGGGCTTTGTGGCACACGAGGAACACAGTTCTCTATCCTGTCCCAAAGAGATTCTGTGGTCCCCCCAACATAGTGTGAGTGCCATTGCCTTGCCCTTCCAAGGTCCCCACCCTGGAACTTGGGGACCTCAGCTCTCACTACAGTTTTTCACTAGATGACTGCCAGCTTGTTTGTATAGGCACCATGTCTCTTTGTAATTTTTACCCACTGCTCCTGTCTCTGTCATTTGGGGCCAAGGAAAATGGGTCTAGTTCTTCTTTCACATGAACTTTGTCACATACATACCTCCTGAATCTTTCTTTTCTTTGCCAGGCTAAGCATGCCCTAGTCCTTCACTCTATCCTTATAAGTCATGGACTCAAGACCCATCACCACTTAGACTGTACTCCAGGCATTCTTCAATTCTGGGGCTAATGTCATGTCCTTCTTAGACTGTGGTCCCTGGAACTGAGTACAGTGTTCTAGATGAGGTGTGAAGAGGGGAGAACACAATGAGGCTGTCACTTCCCACTTCTGTCAGCAGCGCACCTGTGTTCCCACCATAGCTTGAGATCACGTTAGGAGTTTTTGGCTGCAACATGAAAGTGCTGACTCACACCGAGCTGGCAGTCCACTTAAACCCCTAGATCTTTTTCAGAATAACTGCTGTCTACTCATTGCATTCCATCTTATATTTGTGAAGTTGGTGG
>CM053626.1:46492531-46551529 GCA_028646595.1 Phalanger gymnotis
CCCCCCCCCCCCCCCCCCCCCCACCCCTCCTACCAAGAACGACCAACCCAGACTGGACTCAGATCTTAAGCAGGCTCTGCATTCCTAATCTGATCTGCCACTTAATTCTTCCCACCAGGTGGGCCTGGGGCCGGAAAGTAACTGCAGCTGTAGTTCTGTAGCTGCACCACCCCCGCTTCCCTGCTGGGGAGGTGGCCAAACTAGGAACTCCTTTCACTCTGTCCCCAGCAGCTTTTCCTACTAACCTTTGGTGTTTGTGGGTTGAGAAGTCTGGTAACTACCACAGCTCACTGATTCAGGGTGCTAGAGCCTGTTCCACCTGGCTCCCCTTCTGGTTGGTCCAGGTGCGGCTCACACCGGACTCTGCTCCACTCTACTCTCTCTCTGTTCTGTGTGCGATAGATCTTACCCAGCGACTATCCAGGCTGTCCTGGGCTGGAGCCCTGCTTCTCTCTGCTATTTTGTGGGTTCTGCAGTTCTAGAATTTGTTCAGAGCCATGTTTTATAGGATTTTGGAGGGACCTGGGAGAAGAGCTCAAGCAGTCCCTGCTTTCCAGCTGCCATCTTGGCTCCGCCCCCATAACATTTACTTTCTAAATTTTGAGTTCCAAGTTCTCTCCTTCCTTTCTCCCTCTCTCCCTCACTTGAGAGGGAAAGCAGTTTGTTATAGATTATACATGTGCAATCATGTAAAACATGTCCATATTAGCCATGTGGCAAAAGAAAACATAGGCAAAAGCAAGAATAAAAAAGCAAGTTAAAAAAGTATGCTTCGATTTGCATTCAGACTCCATTAGTGTTTTCTTTGGAGAAAGCATTTTGAATCAGGAGTCCTTGAGAATCGTTTGGCATCATTATATTGCTGATAATTGATCATCATAAAATATTCCTGTTACTGTGTTCTTCTGGTTCTGCTCTCTTCACTTGCACGAGTTCATGTAAGTCTCCAGGTTTTTCTGAGGGCATCCTACTCGTCATTTCTTATAGAATAATAGCATTCTAACACAATCACGTAGCACGACTTGTTCGGCCATTCTGTAAATGATGGGCATCCCCTTAATTTCCAGTTCTTTGCCACAATGAAAAAAGCTTCTATAAATATTTTTGTACGTGTTACAAGTCTTTTTTTTCTTCGTTCTCTTTGGTATACAGATCTAGTAGGTGTATTATTGGGTAGAAGGATAGAGACACCATTTTATAGCCCTTTGAGCACAGTTCCAAATTGCAGTACAGAATGGCTTGAGCTACCAACAGTGTATTAGTGTCCCCCCATCCCCTCCAAGCATATGTCATGTTCCTTTTCTGTTAACTACTAGTCAGTTTAATAGGTATGTAGTGGTGTCTCAGAGCTGTTTTAATTTGCATTTCTCTTAATTAATAGTCAGTATGACTTGTTCTTAATGAAGCCAGCCTAGCTTTTGGAATGACCACTTCACTTTTCAGTTGCAGAATTTTCTCAGATAATTAACAACTCTGCCTTCTCTTCTTAACTCTGGATAGCATTTGTCTTTATCCTTTCTTTGGATACCACTAACTTTCATGATCTTTGACATATCTAAGTCATCATTATTAGTAGATTCACATAATTTCTCTCCCCCTGAAAATAACATGCATGGTGGAGTTGTGAACTGATCTAACCATTCTGGAGAGCAATTTGTTACTATGCCCAAAGGGCTATAAAATTGTGCATACCCTTTGACCCAGATCTGTATCCCAAAGAGATCATAAAAATGGGAAAAGGACCCACATGTACAAAAATATTCTAGCAGCTCTTTTTGTGGTGGCCAAGAATGGAGGTTGAGGGGATTCCTATCCACTGGATAAGGCTGAACAAGTTGCGGTATGTGAATGTGATGGAGTACTATTGTTCCATAAGAAATGATGAACAAGTGGACTTCAGAAAAACCTGGAAAGACTTATATGAACTGATGTTAAGTGAAGTGAACAGAACCAGGAGAACATTGTATACAGTAACAGCCACATTGTGTGATGAC
The DNA here is from genome assembly GCA_028646595.1 of Phalanger gymnotis. Classification (NCBI taxonomy): domain Eukaryota; kingdom Metazoa; phylum Chordata; class Mammalia; order Diprotodontia; family Phalangeridae; genus Phalanger; species Phalanger gymnotis. Next base: position 46,494,526 of record CM053626.1, read on the forward strand.
TAACTGATAGACTTACTTCTTCTTATCAATACAAGGCTCTAAGACAACTCTAAAAGACTCATGATGGAAAATACTATCCAAATCCAGGGAAAGAACTGGAGTCTGAATGCAGATTGAAGCCTACCGTTTGCTCTCTTCTTTTTTTTCTTCTTTGTTTCTTCTTTCTCATGGTTCCTCCCATTGGTTCTAATTCTTCTTTACAATATGACTAATGTGAAACTGTGTTTAATATGAATATGTATGTAGAGCCTATATCAGATTGCATGCTGTCTTGGGGTGAGAGGTAAGGGAGGGAGAGAAAATTTGGAACTCAAAATCTTATGGAAATGAATGTTGAAAACTAAAATAAATAAATTTTTAAGAAAAAATTTAAAAGTTCATGCATACCATTCTTAATACTGCAAAATTGGAGTTTATTAAAATGTTGGGTTTTTTTTCCCCTTGTAAGGGCTTACTGGATCTGAAGAGTAGGTTTGATCGCTTTCTCCAAGAATCATTCAATAATGACCGGCTCTTTAAACAGACAATTGCGGGTGACTTTGAGTATTTTCTCAACCTCAACTCGAGATCCCCAGAATACCTCTCGTTATTTATTGATGATAAGCTTAAAAAGGGAGTCAAAGGAGTAAGTATGAATACATTTGAAGCTATGTAAAAGTAAAATAGATTGATAAGTTAAAACAATGAAAAGACAATTACTTTTTATGATTCATGCATAATGGCATTCTGTGAAATCTTTTATGGATTAGTGTGATATTTTTACATTGAAACATAAGTAACTTTTATATTTCAGTCAGTATAATACGTATCAAGATCAAACTATAAAAGACAACAAAGCTATGGTACATTTTCCTCTGTGAATGAGGCTGCAACTACAACTGTCATGTCTCTTTTTTTGTACATATTTATTAATGTGGCCCACACTTTATACTATTGGAACCATTCAGTAGGGTAGAAGTTAAGCATTCTCAATTCTGCTAGATAGGTGATATACTAGACACATGGTTGATACAGGGATCTATATTGTGTGGCAGCGCTATGTGTTGAGGTGAGAGATAGTCATCTACTATTTATTAAGCACCTACTATGTACCAGGCACTGTGCTAAACATAAGGATACAAACAAAGGTCAAAAAGCACACATAACAGTTCCTCTTCTCAAGGAGCTCACAGCCTGATAGGGGAGACAACATCCAAACAACTACATACGAACAAGATAGATAACAGGTTAAATTTGGCGTATCAATGGAAAAACCCATTAACAAAGATTGGCAAAGACTTCTTGCAAGAAGGACTTTAGCTAAGGCTTGAAGGAAGCTAGGAAGCAGAGAGGGAGAGGGTTTAACTTTTTAAAAAGTTCAGAATCAGGAGGTGGAGTGTCTTGTGCTAGTAAGAACCAAGGAGGTCACTGTCACTGGACCATAGAGTAGATGGAAAGGGAGGAAGTTGTAGGAAGACCAGAAGTTGGGGGTAGGGGTTGTACAAGGCAGGATGGTATGATAAAAGGTTTTAAAAGTCAAACCAAAGATTTTATATTTGATCTGGAGGTAATCTGGAAGCCAGGGGAGTTTATTGAATAGGAAGGTGACAGTCAGACTTGTATTTTAGGAAGATGAATTTGATAGGTGATTAGAAAGTAAACTGGAGTTAGAGGCAAGGAGTCCAGTCAGCAGGCTATAACAATAATCCAGATGTGGGGTGATATAGCCCACACTAAGGTGGTAGCAGTGTCAGAGAGAACAAGGCATTTACTAAAGGTGTTACAAAGATAGAAATGATACAACTTGGCCACTGATTGGAGAGGAGGGCATGGGGGAGAGGATAGAATGTGGAGTTGACGAATGACAACTATGTTTTAAGCATGGTGTCAGCCTCACCAACCCAGTCTGGGTCATTGGAGGATAGGAATACTCAATAAGGAGGTTAGTTAGAGGGAGAGGGGTTGGAAGGAAAATCATACGTTCGGTTTGGGACATGTTGAGTTTAAGATGCATATGGCATATCCCATTCAAGATGTTCGAATGGCAATTGGAGATGCAAAACTGGAGGCAGGGAGAGAGTTTAGGGATGGACAAATAGATCTGGCAGTCATTTGCACTGAGATGATAATTAAATCCATGGGAATTGATGGGATCACAAAGTGAAATGCTACAGAGGGAAGAGAAAAGTGGACCCAAAACAGAGTCTTGGAGGATATCCACTGTTGGTGGGTATGACATGGATGAAGATCCATCACAGAAGAAAAGAAATGGTGGTCATAGAGGTAAAAAGAAACAGGAAGGAGCTATGTCATGAGAGCCTAGAGCAGGGGTGAGGAACCTATGGCCTCTGGACTACACCTGGCCTAGTTCCCTACTCCTGTCCTAGAAGAAAGAGAATATCAAGGAGAAAAGATTGATCAACAGTGTCCTAAGGTGTAGAGAGGTCAAGAAGTGTGAAGACTTAAGAAAAAGCCATTAGATTAAAGAATTGTGAGATCATTGGTAACTTTGGAGAGAGTAGTTTCAATTAAATGATGAGGTTGCAAGCCAGACCACAGAGAGTAAGAAGAGAGAGGGGAAAAGAAATGAAGGCATCAGTTGTATACCTCCTCAGGGAGTTTACTAAAAGGAAAAAGGAGAAGAGCTCTAGGACAATAGCAAATAGGATTGGTATTGCTCAAGTATGAGTTTTTTAAGGATGGAGGAGACATTGGCTTGTTTGTAGGCAGGAGGGAAGCAGCCAAGAGACAGGAAAACAATTAAAGATAAGTGATAGTGAGGGCAATCTGCTGGAGAAGATGGGGTGGAATGGAATCTCTTGTACATGTTGAGAACTTTACCTTGGCAAGGAAATAGGCCACTTCTTCATATGGCACAGACGTGAAGGAGGGGATAGTGGCCTAAGACATCTGAATGATACAAGAAGGGGATAAGGAGCTTTTAGCAAATGGCTTCTTTTTTCAGTGAAATATGAGGCCAGGTTCTTAGCTGAGAGGGTGGAAGGAGGAGGAGCCTGGGGAAGTTTGAAGAGGGATGAAATATTTTTCTCAGGAGCTAGACTTGTGATCTCCTTATTACCAGAATCTCCTGGATGAAAAAACCAACATTAGTCAGCACTTTGTCTGCAACATAATCTTATGAGAATTTCCAAGAGCACTGGGAAATTAAATTATGTGCTAGGGATGCCCATAGCCAGTATAATTCAAAGGTGGGCTTAAACCACAGATTTTTTGGGGATGAGGCCAGCTTTCTGTTCACTCTTCCAAGCTTCCTCTCTGTTGTTGTGTCCTTTTAGGGCCCCCACATATTTTTGCCTAAGCTAGAAAAAGAGGAATTAGAAGTATTTATCAGAATACAAATTTAATATATGGGTATTAGTTCTCATATGGTTATGATATATCAAGAGAATGGTTGTGATATATCAAGAAAATTGTGTGATTTTTTATATTTGTACCTCTTTTTATCATGAGGAATGAAAGATTGCAAACAGGTTTTTAGAACATGAAGTTAATTCATTTGGTTTTCCCATACTCTGGAAGTAGATGAAGTCAGAAGAATAAAGCTCCTATTGGAGAAATATCTTCAGTAGCATTTAGAAAAAAAATGTTTTGTGACTCTCAGGTAGACTGGATATGGACTTATTGTTGAGGGAGGAGGGAGAAATGAGGAAAGGAGTGTTAGTGGTAAAGTACATATGAAGTGCAAAGAAGGAAACATGCTAAGTGTGACTACAATTGTCTGGTATACATGGAACAAGAGGTTCCCTTCTAGGTATTGGGGTCCCTGTGCATTTGTTTGTTATACACTTAAATTTATGTGGTAGTTTTGTTCTTTTCATAGAAATCAAATTTCTGAATCTTTCAATTAATTTTACAGCTTACAGAACAAGAAGTAGAAACAATATTGGATAAGGCGATGGTCCTGTTTAGGTTTATGCAAGAGAAAGACGTATTTGAACGTTACTATAAACAACATTTGGCCCGAAGACTTCTTACAAATAAAAGTGTTTCTGATGACTCAGAAAAAAATATGATATCTAAATTAAAGGTAAGGTAGAACATAATACCCATGAACATTTAATACAGGTATTTAACATGGGTAATGTGATTGCGCATATGGTGATGTGTGTGTGGTTGAAAACATTGTTAAGTGAGCTTTTCGTTTGTAAATTTATTTTTTTCTTCTTGCAATTAATGTAGATTGTTCTCTAAAATGCTCTTCCCTAGAATTTAAAATTCTAAGAATCCCAGTGTCATTTAGTGCTGCTTGAATACTCTTCATTCCATCTCTTCTCCCCCTAGATCACCGAGTTTAGTAGAAGTAATTCATATTTCAAAAACTTTGTTTTGATCTCATTACTGTTTTCCTTAAAGTAAACTTAACAGAGATTAGCCTTACTGTTGAAAGGCATTTCATATTTAATTTTCTGTTAAAAGATTAAGAGTTGTTTTAATGAATAAAGATTCAGTTTTTGTACGTGTCCTTTATTTCCAGACGGAATGCGGATGTCAGTTCACATCAAAACTGGAAGGAATGTTCAGGGATATGAGCATCTCAAATACAACTATGGATGAATTCAGGCAACATCTACAGGCCACAGGGGTAAGACTCTTACTTTTGTTTCTTATGTATAGATGTTGATCTGTCTGTCCGCATATGTATGTATTTGTCTATTTTTACACAAACTTTTTCATAATAAACATTTTGCTTGGTAAGTGACATGACCAAAGTCTTTCCCTTTGAAAGTGAGTTAACTTTATTGTACTTCATTAAGAGCCGTAAACAATTATTTGTTTCCTGTGTATTGAGTATTAAACGTTGAATGTTTTTTCAAGGAACTTTCATAGTTCACAAAACTTTTCAAAACCTTTTGTTATTCCTTCAAGATAAAGCAGCTTTTGTTTGTAGCTCAGTTTCTTTGTCATTTAAAAAAATTTATTCTGATCAAAATGGCATAAAATTGTTGCTAATATCAAAACAGGCGTGTTCTTGAAAAAATACCACTAGAAAAAAGGAAGATCTAGCTTTTTGTCACTTAGTCCTAAGCATCCCTCTAAACTATATCATCTCACACAAATCACCTTTTGTCTGTAAAATCTGAATAAAGGCAAAACTAATTTATTTATACCTAAGTGGGGATGTTGAGAATAAATTGAGAACACTAATTTTAATCATTTTTGAAAAAAATTAAAGTACTATATAATGTTGGACACCACCATCCAGGGGAATCTAGACTATGTTACAAACTCCCATAGTAGAAATGGTATTGCTATGATAATGTTAGAGCATTTTATTGTTGATAATTGCTTATGGAATAGAAAACCATTTAAGTACTTACTATGTGCTAAGTGCCATCTGTAGAAAACCTTTCAAGTTTGTGGCTAAAACTTTGAAAAATCATGCAGCTCCCTTAACTCTCATCTACAATATTGTGCAGATTTTTAAGCCCATTGATAGTAGGTGATCCTTTTTTATCCAGATTGACCAGTACCACTTAGTGAAAAATAGTAGTGTGCTCCTCTGATGAAGTCACATCATACCCAACATTCATCTTTCTATTCTAACATTCTGTGGTGTTTATACTCATGAGTGAATATCACTGAGATTATACACACTGGTTATAAAACTTTGGTTTATAAATATGGTATGGTGTGATCCATTTGGACTTAAGGCACAGTGACAGCTTCAAGTAACACAGCTTAGTTATTAATATAATTTTTTGACGCTAAAACAAAGGATACTAATAACTTGTTTGATTTTTATGAACAAAAGAATCTGTAGACTTTTCAAGAGAAAGAGGAATGAAGGGAGCAGTAGCACTTCCAGACCTCAAATTCTATGACAAATCTATAGTCATGAAAACATGTTGGTACTGGTTCAAAAGTTGAAAAATAAATCAGTGAACAGGACTTGGCAAAGAAATATTTTTTAAAAACCCAGAATTCGGTGTTTGACAAACTTGGGAAAGAACTGCCTCTTTGGCAAAAATTATTAGGAAAACTAGAAAATTATTCTCATAGCAATTAGGCATGTACCACCCTCTGATGGCATATTCCATAGTAAACTGAAAATGAATTTGTTACCTGAATACAAAATGCACCATAAACGATCTATGCCAAGATGTGACATAAGCATCCCGTTCCTCTTCATCCAGGGTCCATCTCAGAACTGGTCACCTCTGCTGGAATTGCACAGTAGCATATTGACTCTTTGACTTTGGGACACATACTATATTGGACCAAGGCACCAAAAATAAAAAGAAAAGAAAAGAAATTTCTCTCTTCGCCCCCCTCCCCCAAAGAACCAGTCTGGGGTAGTACCCTAGGGTAGTATTTCACTATTCCAGGGGTGGGGGGAACCTTTGGCCTCAAGGCCACATGTGGATTTCTAGGCCTGTGGCCTTTTGACTGAGAACAAGTTTTGCAGAACGTATCCTCTTATTAAGGGGATTTGTTCTGTGAAGTTTAGATTCAGTCAGAGGGCTGCACTTGAGGACCTAGAGGGCCACCTTTGGCCTCAAGGTGGCAGGTTCCCTACCCCTGGACTATAGAAAGCGTAAGTAAACAAGGAGATTGATTTAGTAGTTCTCTCCATCTTCCTTTTTGGTGAGATGAGGTCTGATCAGAACAGGTTGCTTCACATTAGAGTTTCATTATCAAATTATAGGCATTCTCAGACACTAGGGTTTTGGTTTTTTTTTTTCCCATATGTTCATTCATTCTTGGATTTGCTCAGTAGTTATTTATTGACTATGAAACAAATGTTTTCTTATTTTGCAGTTTCTTGATGTTTAAGCTGATAGTGAAATTTCTCTAACCCTTTCTGCTATAATTATAGTAATACTATTTATGGTGGAGAGAAGAGAAAATGAACAGAAGAGATTTGGTGTCAAGATAAATAAGATTAGACAGTGTGGTTATACTGTAAACACTTTCTCTATTTTTGGAATTTGTATTAATGCATTTCATAAGTATTTTGAGGCATACCAATTTTCTGTGTGCCTCCTACCCCACCCACCCCCTATTTAGTATTTATTTATTGCATTCATTTTAAAAAAAATTCTTGAGTCCCTAATTCTGTCTCTCCTTCTACTCCTCTCCCACCCACTGAGAGAGCATGAAAGGTGGTGTGAGTGACACATGTGAAATCCTGTAAAGCATATTGCTAATATGTCAAGAAAAATAAAGTAAAACAAAATTATTCTTCAATATGCATTCAGACTCCATCAGTTTTCTCTCTCTCTGAAGGTGGGTAGCATTTTTTATAAGTCCTTCAGAATTGTCTTGGATCATTATATTGAGTAGAATAGCTATGTCATTCACTGTTGATTAGCGTTGCAATTTCCACTTAACTGTGTACAATGTTCATCTACTCATTTCATTTGGAGATGAGTGAAAAACCCGAGAGACAGAGTTTTGGGATCATTACTAATTAGTTTATTAATTAGGCCAGCTAATAATCAATAAATTGATCGTTCTGTGATTTCTCTTGGTAACCAGACACCTAATGGATATACTGAATGCCTTAAATATTTTTTTTTTTTTGAAAAGGAATGCCCCGACAGGAGAATCAGCCCTGATTAGTAGATGTTTAAAGGAGGGAGTAGAGTAAAAGTCCTTAACTTCTCCTGCTGAGAATGTGGCTTGGTCATGAGACTCAGCCACTTCCAGCAGTCTGGACAAAGGAGTCCACATCTACTCACTACTCAGGTTGTTTTTTTCATTCATGAGCAGGATCACTTTAAACTCCTATGACGGGGTACAGGGGCCCAAGTTCATTGCTTTGGGGCAGAAATTCACCTAGATTAGATTCTGTTTAAATGGAAGTAAAGTCTCCTAGTTGGGTGGGCACGCGCCCCCGATTGAGGAGCATATTCCCAGAGGATTTGGGAAATCTCTTCTTATCAGCTTTGTCCTTCAGGAATGGATGATTGACCTACAGGGGCTTGTCCATGAATGAGGAAATAAAGAAAAGAATCCTTAATATAACAGAAAATAAAATTTTCTCTAACTTGGCATCAATTCATATAGGTCTTCCCATGTTTTTCTTAAACCATCCTCCTCATTATTTCATTCGTGTCTCTGTGTGCATGTTCGTTTGTACACACATGCATGCGTATGCCAACTGTCTTGAGTGTGGGAAGGGACAGGTTATAAACATCTGATTTATTAATATGTATACCTTGGTTCACATACATAGTCTTCCCTGTTGTTCCCTTCTTTTCAAAATTGCGAGGTTGTTCAGTATTATTGCCCTCTCCCCCTCTCTCTCTGTGCGTGTGTGTGTGCGTGTGCGTGTATACACATATACAAAAAGGGGGGGGGGATTTGGGATTAGTAAATAGGAAGCCATTGATGACCTTGAGTAGTAGATTTAGAACCCAAATTATAAGAGTTTAGAAATAATGGATAGGTGTCCATTTTTTTAAAGAAACTTGGTTGTGAAATGGAGTGGAGAGGTGGAACATGAACTGGATAGAACAAAAAGGCCTCAAAGGCAAGCTTCTTCGTATTGAAGAATACTGAACATGTTTTTAGGCTAAGATAAATGAATCAATGTAACTTTGCATAAAGTATCTGAGCGTCTTGAATAAAGTCCTGGAAGAGGTACTGTGAAATGGAGTCAAGACCACAAGATAAGTTAGCTTGGAGTGAGGACTGATAACTCTGAGATGGAAAAAGGAAAGTGGAAGACTCGATGGATGTTGATGCTAAGAATTCTTCCTCAGTTAAAAGTGATCTTTCTTACTTCAGGTTTTTTTGTAGCACTTCAGGTTCCTTGTTTCTCTTTATCACATTCTACATTATATTAAATTGCATTTTTAAAATTTGTGATTTGGAGCATTTTTTCATGTGCTTTTGGATAGCTTGTATTTCTTCCTTTGGGAAATATCTATTCATATCCTTTGATCATTTCTCTATTGGAGAATGGCTCTTGTTCTTATATGGTCATCTCAATTCCCCATATATCTTGGATATCAGACTTCCATCAGAGAAATTTGCTTCAAAGATCTTCCTCAGGTAACAGTCTCCTCTAATTCAGACTGATTTAATTTTGCTTTTGAAAAAGTTTTTCAATTTCACCTAATCAAAATTGACCATTTTGCACCTTTAATGTTCATTTATCTTCCCTTTAAAAATTCTCTGCTATCCGTAGTTATGAAAGATACCTGCTTTCCATTCTCTAATTTCAGATGCAACCATGTGTGATAGGAGAGCTAAGAAAGCTAATGGGATCTTGGGCTTAATCACAAGAGGAGTTAGCATCCGTGAATAGGAAAGTAATATAATCCTGTTGTATTTGACCTGGGAAGACCATATATTGAGTATTTGTTTTTGAGTACAATATGTTAGGAATGACATTCCAAGTGAATGGCAACCAGTATTCTGAAAAGTGTTCAGATCATATTATATGAGGATCACTTGAAGGAACTGGACAACAAGCTATATTAAACTTGGAGAATAGAAAACTCGGGAGTAGATTCCTCAAGTACTTTAAATTTTGTCCAATAAGAGAGTTCTACTTGATGCCAAAGGACAGCAAAGACCAGTGGTTGGAAGATAGAGAAAGACTAATTTAGGTTTAATCTAAGAAAAACCAAGAAGGAATGGGCCTCCTCACCTGGGGAATGATTGAACACGTTGTGGGATAGAATACTGTTGTGTTGTAAGTAATAACAGCAGGATGGTTTCAGAAAAAGCTGGGAAGTCTTAGAGTAAGCAGAAGCTGGAAAACATTGTACACAGTAATGGCAGTATTATAATGATGACCCACTGTGAAAGACATAGATACTCTGATCAAGACTGTGATGTAAGACATTTCCAAAGGACCCCATGATGAAAAATGACCTTCAGAGAGAGAACTGAACTCTAGAGGTTAAAGCATACTTTTTTTTTCACTTTTCTTATATTTTTTGTTTTATATGTGTGTATATGTTTTCTTTTGCAACATGGTTAATGTGGAAATATGTTTTGCATGACCTCCCATGTATAATTGATATCATACTACTTGCCTTCTCAAGGTGTAGAAGGTGAGGGAGGGAAAGATTTTGGAATACAACATTTTTTTTTTAACGAACATTAAAAATTTTTTAATTTAATTGTAAATATTTAACAAAACGAAATTTTTTAAAAAAGAATATGCCATCTTGGGAGAACTGTTAGGGTCTACTTTATTGAAAGTCTTTTTTCCTTTAAAATAATTCTAGAGAGTATAAAATACGTGAGAGTATGCCTGTCAAAGGAAACCCAAAAATTATATAAAGAAAATTATAAAAAACCCTTTATACAAATAAAATCAGATTTAAATAATTAGGGGAAATACTAATTGTTCATGGGAAGGCACACTCCATATAATAAAAATGACAGTTTTACCTAAACTAGTGTATACAATGCCACCCCACTTAAAAATGACCAAAAATTTTTTTTTACTGATTTATAATAGTTCATTTGGAAGAACAAAAAGGCAAAAATATCAAAGGAACTGACAAAAAACTGTAAAGGAAGGAGAGTTAGTAGTAGCAAATCTTAAACTATATTATGAGGCAGTAATTCTTAAAACTACTAAGAAAATAGAAATGTAAATAAATGAAACGGTCTTGTAACAATTTTACTAGCGGCTGCTTTGGCAGTGTAAAACCAACAACAACCAGCACACAGAATGCTGCAAGCCCAGATTGTTTTGATCTGCTTTACTAAGGAAAGCAGCGTTAAGGGGTTAACAAGCTTACTTTAACCCAGTATACAAATATCATTCACTCAGTTCAGGGGGAAAGGCCAGCACCCTGAGCTTCAAAGCAAATAACAAATTACAAACAGACCAAATGCAATTCATAGTTACCAAGAAAACCATCGACATCTGAGTTCAGCTAGAAGGCCCTTACAGGGGCTGCTCAGAGTCCCTCACTTCCAAGAGTGAGAACCTTAAGCAATAGCACTGTTTTCCCTTTTTATACAGTTTCAGACGTCATCAAACATCATCTGAGTGACCAGAACTTAGGCTTCTATGATTGGCCCGAGTGTTAGCACCTCCCTTCATTGGCCCCACCTGGAGCCCCACGTTAGTTACCAATTCACACCCACGTAGGCTTAGCACCTAATAGGGGTTTGGGCCTGGGACTTAGCACCTAGTAAGACTCAATCAAAGACACTGAATTAAAACAAAGGCCAAACTCTTCAAGGATTCCCAATACAAACAGACATAACAACTTACAGCAGCAAATAAATATAGTAACCTTATATTTGACAAGTGTAAAGACTTAAGATTTGGGAATAAGAATTCATTATTTAGTGAAAAGTGTTAGGAAAACTGGAAATTAGTGTAGCAGAAACTGTATCCTACACCATTTACCAAGGTAAGGTCAAAATGGATACATGACATCGATATAAAGATAGGAGGTATCACAAGAAAATTTGGAGGACATGGAACACACTACTTAGCAGACTTGGAGATAGGTGAACAATCAATAGAGTGAGGTATAAAATGGATCGTTTAAATTATAATAAATAAAAAAGATTTTGTACAAATAAAACAAATGTAGCCAAGATCAGAAGGAAAGCAAGAATGGTGGTGGTGGGGGAATTTTGTAGACAGTTTCTTAAAGATCTCCTATATCAGATACCTAAAGAATTTGAGTCATTCCCCAATTGATAAATGGTCATAGGATATGATGAACAGGCAGTTTTCTAATGAAGAAATCCAAACAATTTGTAGTCCTATGAAAAAGTGCTCTAAATCATTATTGATTAGAGAAATGCAAATTGAAATAACCTTGAGATAATCATTTTATACCTAACAGATTGGCTGAAATATTTGAAGGGGAAGGTGACAGATGTTGGAACGGATATGGAAAAACTGGGACACTAATTCCTTGTTGGTGGAATTGTTAACTGATGCAACCACTTTGGAAAACAGTCTGGAATTATGCCCAAAGAGTTATAAAACCACCTAAACCCTTTGACCCAGTATTCCCTCCATAGGATCTATTTCCAAAGATGGTTAGGGGAAAAAGAAAAGAAACTATGTGTTCTAAAATATTTATAGCAGCTTTCTTTGTGTTGTCAAAGAAGTAGAAATTGTGAGGATGTCCATCAATTGGGGAATGGCTGAACAAGTTGTGGTATATGATTGTGATGGAATACTGCTGTGCTGTGAGAAATGAAGAGCTCCATAATCTTAGAAAAACACTGATAAACTTGCATGAAATAATGAAGAATGAAATGACCAGAAGCAAGAGAACGTTGTATGTAGTAGTAATAGCAATATTATCTTAAGAACAACTTTGAGCAAATAAGTCATTTTGACTATTATAAATACCCAAGTTAACTAAAAAGGATATATGAAGGAAGACACTGTCTGCATCCAGAGAAAGAGTTGATAAACAGAAGTATGTACAGTATAATTTTGTATATAGATACATATTTGTGTCTAATTGCAGCCATGAGATGGGTGGGGATGGGGGAGAAAAAAAGAACTTTACACGATAACTTTATTATACTTGAATAGCAAGTTGTACATAATTGATTTGCAGTTTCTTATGCAATCTTTTTTTAATTACACCATGTTATGGCAAAATTTGTCTTATTCCATAAATTAAAAATAAAATAAATTTTCTTAAGTCTTCAACCGTAGTTGTCAATTACTTTTCAGTTATGACAGAATTCTTTTTATTTGTAGGTTGGAGTCCCTTCTAACTGTGAAATTCTGCAATTCCCAAGCTTCCAACAATTCCTGTCCCTACTTTCCTAAATTTCAGTCTCTCATTGTTAGCTACTGCCAGCTGTCTCATAGTAGTCTAATAGGCATCTCAAACTCAGTGATTCCACAGCAGAACTTGTTATTTTCCCCCTATTCCTCCATACTTATATTCCTTTCAGGATACCACAATCCTCTCAGCAACCCAGGTTGATATCCCAGAAACTATTAATATCTTGCCATCTCAGATCTCATACATCCAGAAAGCTGCAAAGACATGTCAATTAAAACCTCCACAATCTCTCATGAATCCACTACATTCTCTCTAGTCACATGGTCACCTGTGGTCACCTGCTGACTACAGTATTAGCCTATCTAGTCTCCCTGCTTCCAGGCTCTTCCATCTCTAATTCATCCTACACACGGTTGTCAAAATAATCTTCCTAGATATAAGTCTGACCATATCATTCCCTTCATCAAAACCTTCCCTAGCTTCCCAGTTGCCTGGCGTTTTAGGCCCTGTATAATCTGGATCTCACTTAACCTTTTGCAGTCTTATTCCATAATACGCCCCTTCATGAACTTTGTTCTAAGCAAACTTGACACTCCCATCTCCCACCTGGAAATATGTGTAACCCATTCCTTCTGGTCTAGATCACACTTTCTGCTTATCTCCATCTCCTTGAATCATTGTATTCCTTCAGGTGTCAGTGGAGTTGTCATCTCCTCCATGAAACATCCTCCAAACCACCTAGTTGTTCACCTTGACTTGTTCTTTTAAGATACCTGCTTGTATATTGTATCCCTCCAGAAGAATGCAAACTCCTTTCAGGAATTGTCATGTCATTGCGTCCTGAACACAATGCTGTGAAAATAGCTATTTGAATAGTCAGATGATAACACTTACATGAGCTTGAGTAATATAGCTAAAAATACCTTTCTTTCAGACTTTATTATGAGGCTTATACAAGGTATGAAGACGTGGAAAACTTGACTAAGTAGATTAAAACTGAGTTAAGCTTAAAAGGGTTTTTGTTATATTTGTACGAGGGTGCCATGCTGTTTCTAAAATTTCAGCAGAGAAGAAATAACACTAGAAACATCTTTGAAGAAAGACATCATTTTGACACCTTGACAATTTTGTTTTAAGTCTAAGGAAATCTTCATGGCCTTACAATATAATTATGTTTATAGGTCACAGGATTTTGTTTGCAGTACCACAACAGGCTACTTGTTTTAATTTTTCCTTACCACTATTGACCCTCTATTTTAAAGTGAAGCTTAGTTCTCTATAAATAATCCTTTTTATAAGATTCCTCGACTGTTCATTAAGTATTATATTCTACTTCTGCTCTTACCAACATTATCTCTTTAAATATAGTCAATACTGATAGATTTTTGAAAAGGTCAAGTCTAGGAGACAGATTGGGGAAGATCACAGAATTCAACAATAGATATTATGTTCCTGCTATATGGTCTGTTTTTCGTAGAGAAAATTGTACTTGGGTATGAAGATTGGATGTTAAATAAGTAATCTTGGAGCTGAGAAACTAACTAGGCCATATACTTGCTGCCATTTTAAGGCTGGCCTCACAAATCAGTAACTGACTGTATTTAATTAGAGGATATAATTAATTCTAACTAAAATCTGAGGTGTTTTTCCCCCATTGTGCATAGGTATCATTAGGTGGTGTTGACCTCACAGTTCGAGTCCTTACAACAGGATACTGGCCCACTCAGTCAGCCACACCAAAGTGCAACATCCCGCCAGCACCAAGACATGCTTTTGAAATATTTAGAAGGTAAATACTAAAACTAGGCTTTGTATTTTTAGTACCAATACTGCTTCGCATTGAAATAAGTTTAAGACTTAGGAAAGCATATAGATTAAATGCATTGTTTTTCTTTCAGTGTGTAGTAAGGATCATTAAATTTGATCTAAAATGGTAGAAGTCAGTGAGTAAGACTGCAGAACCACTAGTAATATAAAGTAGTTTAGAGTAGCAGATCAGTAATGGGGATGGGGCTTTTTTAGTTGGCATAAATGAAATATTTTGAAGAGTTTACCAATTCCAGTGTTCTTGATGGAACTTAAAACAGTGGTGTTCAGAAAGTCTGCATGTTCATTTTATGCTGGTTTCTTTTTGAGTGTAATAATTTATTGATGCCTTTTGTTTGATGCTTTTTTTAAAGTCCTCTGTGGGTATACATGGAGGCATAGCCATGAACTCAGTAGTATTTTATCTGCTCCTAAATTACAACACAATAGCTGTTTTAAGATAGTTTTCGATTGTTATGGTGAAATATGACCTGAGCGATAGCATCTCTACAACAGAGCAGGGACAGTGCCTCTGTGGAAATGTCCTTACATTCCATTCTTCCATATGCACCTAGTGTGTAATTTGTAGCAAGACGGTTAATAATCTGTTTGGCCATTAGTTTCCTCAGTTACAAAAATAAAGGGATTAAATTTAATGAACGCCATGGTTCTTCCCAGGCTCTAAAGAACCTTACTATTTACCTTATCTTTTATGTCCCTTTCTTTCTCTCCATGGCTACACAGGCTTGCCTGGAATAGATAAATTATATGAATTAAGTTCCTTTTTGTTGTGCTGCAGGTTTTATTTAGCCAAACACAGTGGTCGGCAACTGACGCTCCAGCACCATATGGGTTCTGCAGATCTCAATGCCACCTTTTATGGACCAGTCAAAAAGGTAATTGTTGGAGCATTCGTATATGCCTATATCAGGTAATAAAAAATTTTAAAAATACAATCCATGAGGTAAATTATGTGGTTAGCTTTCATTTAGTTATAAAGGCAACAGATGTAAATCATGCAAATCCTTAAGGGGCTAGTAGGTGGAAGCCTGCATTTTTATTGTTCTTTTCCTTCAATTAACTTTTTCATTTTAAAAACACATCATTTGCTATTCGTCTGCCCTGAGGTCTAAGTGCTAACAATTGCTAGGACTAATAATTCTCATGGAAAGCTCAATTTTTTGTAGACATTAGAAAATAAATTTTTAAACTGTCAAATTCACCAAAGATGACTTTAGAATTCTTAGGTTCCAATAACCTGAGTGCTCATGAGCTAGATAACTTTGTAGGAAAACAAGTAAGTTTAAAAACTGTAAATTAATTCTCAAATTATGTAATTCACTAATATTTTAAAATTAGGAAAAGTTAGTGAATCTATTAATTTTAATTGAGAATTATGAGATAAGTATATTTTACTGTTTGCTTTTCTAAATTTGTTGCTTTAAGTAGGCACCTCAAAGGAAGTTTAAAAAAAATAGCTAAAGAAATTAAAGGATTGAGTGTTAGAATAGCGTTCACATTACTTTAGGTAAAAAATTTCTGTCTTGATTTTTTTTTTCAACTAGTCCGTAATGTAAGAGAGGCATGTGGTATAATGAACAAAGAGCCAGTCTCTGAGCCAGGAAGAGCAGTGTTGAAATCCTGCTTCTGACATACATTGAATTAGTATTCCCTGAGCAGGCCACTTAACCTTAGTGCCTTCACCACCTCTAAGGTGATGAAGAAAGTACCAACTTGCATGGGAGAGTTTCCTCACCCAAGAGTTCCTATACCAATAAAATCATGGATCCAGTCCCTGTCTCTGTAAAAGAGGTTTAGAATTACCAGAATAGTATATAGCATTGAATAAAACTACATTCATTTATCCTTAAAGCAGTGACTTTTCAGAATCCATCAACTACATGAATTTTGAATATTTGTTGAAATAAGTAACACTTCCTAAGATAAACTGAAGCATGCATACCATTCTGGCATGAAATAACCTGGGATTACAGACTCTAGATAAATTGACCCCCTTCAGTGTTTGCAAGATGGAATCGAGTTATAAATAGAGTTTAGAAGAAGACTTTTTATTATTTAATAACCAAAAGTAAGTAAACACACAAAATAAGGAATAAAAGCTTACATTAAACCTTACATATTTAACAGACGTTTAACAATATTAATATTTTTCCTTTTATTGTTTTTAATATGCATATAATTCTAGCTGCAATGGTTTTTCACTCTGGATCACCTCATATAAGTCTTTCCATAGCTCACTGAGTATTTCCTATTATGTTTTTATGGAAACATTCCATTACAGTAATAACTGTAATATATTCAGCCAGTTTCCAAGTTTGGGACATAGAGGTTATTACCAATTTTTGCCATCACAAATGGAGTGTCTACTAACATTTTGGCACAGTTGTTTTTCCCTTGTAATTTTTTTTTTGCAGGGATTTAATCTTTGCATTATAATCTGTTTGGTGAAAGGTATGATCAGTTTTGAGACATACTGCATTGCTCTCCAAAAATTTTATATCAATATTAGTTCTGCTAACAGTAAATTCCTATTCCACCATATCCCTAATATTTATTTAATTATTTTTGCAAAAAATAGCTATAAGATTGTAAATTACAGTTGTCTTGATTTGTATTTCTGAATGGATTTTTAAGATTTTACTTTTATCTGACCCATAAACTTTTTACCCAAAGTTGCTGATTAATATTTAAGTTGTAATTAAATATTCCTTAAAATATTTATTAGGTTTTTATTGATTTTTTTTCCTCTCACATAACATAAGAATAAATATATTGGTCTTTTCTAAAATTACTTATGTGAATGATTTTGGAAAAAAAAATCAGTATATTTCTTAAATATGTATATAAATCATTAAGTCTTACACTGTTAATCGTTAGTTCTTGAGCCATAGACCTTTTCCATTACATAAGACTTTATTCCATTTCATTTTTAAAGTAATTATGTATCAGTTATATAACCAATACATTATTTCCTAATGATAAAACTTGTTTCCTAATTCTGATCATTTGTATTATGTCTCCGGTAGAGTGACAGTAGCTATGAAATTGTTGTCTCTTCTTATAAGAATAAAGATTATACTACAGAAGTAATAGTCATTTAAAATAGCAAACAGGAATTTAAAAATTAATTTTATTGTTTGTTTTTTTTTTAAAATAGGAAGATGGATCAGAAGTTGGTGTTGGAGGTGCCCAAGTAACTGGCTCTAACACACGGAAGCACATATTGCAAGTCTCTACTTTCCAGATGACAATATTAATGCTCTTTAATAATAGAGAAAAATATACATTTGAGGTATGATTTACAGTTATGTCAATTTTAACCGGTATTATTTTTAACTTGCTAGAATAACACTCTTTTGCCTTTTAAATTGCTTTCTGTTGTTTCCATTTGAGTTCTTTTCAGACTAGCATTAATTCCTTAGAACTGGAAATTGGTATTCTACATGGAAAAGTTGCTAACTTATCTTCTCAATTTTACTTTCTTTGCCAGCACAGACACACACACACACACACACACACACACACACACACACACACACACACACACACACAC
This sequence comes from Phalanger gymnotis, assembly GCA_028646595.1. Taxonomy (NCBI): domain Eukaryota; kingdom Metazoa; phylum Chordata; class Mammalia; order Diprotodontia; family Phalangeridae; genus Phalanger; species Phalanger gymnotis. The sequence continues at coordinate 46,512,592 of CM053626.1, forward strand.
ACACACACACACACACACACACACACACACACCCCTAGTTTTACAAACTACCTACTTCCTGTTGAGGAAATATTTTCTTTCCTTCACAGTATCTAAGTAGTTTAAATTTACTACTTCTTAATAAAGTGATTTTAAATTATCCTTCATTCCTTTTGAAGAACTTATCACTAGTAACAATCTTTAAATAGTATTTATAGTTGTTAAAGCCTGTCAAATAGTTAATTCTTAGGATTTTTATGAAGGGTAAGAGTGTAGTATCCATATTACATATCAGGGCTATCCAACCTTAGGTTATCTTTGGGCCACATTAAAATAAAATAATTATTCAAGGGTTGCACCCAGAATAAAAAATACAATACACTAATAGAAAGTGGGGGGAACGCTCATCATCAATATGACAGGCGAAGGCACAAAGCGCGAAAGTAAACACAAAACAACAAAGCGACAACACAACAGTGTAAAGGTAGGTGCATACTGACTAGTCTGTATCATACAGACAGAACACATCCCACAGATCAATTGAAAATTCTGTGCGATATGTTCCATTCGTAATACTTAAAAACACCAAAGAAAATTAACATCAATGAGATTATTTATTAGTGATGGAATTTAAAAATCTAATACAGATTCCATGCAAATTATTACTTTATTTTTTCGCTCATGAAAATTAAAACCCACAGGTAGGCCACGTAAAATTGCACTGGGGCCATATGCACCCCACGGGCTGTATTTTGGACAGCCCTGTTGTATATAGTGGACATTTTATAGGTAAAGAGTCACTTTTTAGGAGTTGAGTTTGATTGTTTAGATCCACTTACTATTAGGGCAGTTAAGATTTTCCATTAGCGTATTTCCTGAATTCACTAAGACCTTATTAAAAGACAACTTTGTGATCTTGATGTGAACATAGAGAAAAAAACAATTGACTTTTAATTTGAGTTAAGGTAGTTTTCTTGAGGAGGTGAGTCAGTGTTAGCTTTATGGTTCAAATGTTTTTCCCCTTAAATATAGTAGATGCAATTTTGGATTGACATTTTTCTTGTAAAAATCTTAACTTTGAGGAGCGATTTAAAAAAAAACAAAACCCCAGCCGTTTGTTTTGTTGTCTTCAAGCACAAGGGTATTTTCGAAGTAGTAAACAATAAAGCTACAAATTATAAGAAGAGGCTTATTATATACAAACATTTCTTTCCTATAGAATATAATTTAATTGACACAACAAATTTAGGGCATTAGTTGACACATAGCAAGAGCACTCCTTAGCATTGAGGTGATCTACAGTTCCCTAAAGATGAAACTGAAGGTCCTTGACAGTTGTTGCCAGGGTGTGTCTGAAACCTGCCGTAGGTCACAGTAGTAATATGTCTACAAAGAAACAAGTTTTATGGTAAGCAGTTGAAGTTTGAGAGGCGGCAGTGGATAGAGTCAGGGCTACCAAGGTTCAAGTGTTGCTTTCTTCACAGACTGGCTTTGTTACCTTGGCTGAGTCACTTGTTGAACCTTTCAGGGCCCCAGGCAACTCAGTAAGCCTATTAGTTGCCATTATGCAATGATAGATGGAATTACCTTACTGAAAATCTCTGTTAGTCAAACTCAAAGCATTTGGTAAGTGCCTACTATTTTTCAAGCAGTGTAATGGGCAATGACAAAACAATAAAACAGTCATTTCCATGCACCAATGAAATTACAGTTCTAGACCAGGAAACAAAAAAAAAAAAGAAAAAGAAACTTGAGAGAATCAGCAGTATTCTTCTGTTCTAAAGAGAAGGTAGGACACAGCCCTCATGTCAGCTCAATTTTACTTATTCTGGTCTGTCTTCTTTTCTTGGCCTAATGTGTCTAGGAAATCTTTTTGACAAGTAGCACATTAACTATATAAGGCAAGATTGAGTCCTCAAAGTTGTTTCAACGATCTGGCTAGCAGCTGTTGTGGGGGGTGAAAGACCAACACAAGCCCAACAACAAGCACACCACCAGCTACCAGCATGCTGCAAAAGCCCAGGTTCTTTTGATCTGCTTTACTAAGGAAAGCAGGTTAAGGGGTTGACAAGCTTACTTTAATCTGGCATACAAACACCATTCACTTAATTCAGGGGAAAAGACAGCACCCTGAACTTCAGAGCAAATACAAATTACAAACATCAACAGACAGACCAAATACAATTTATAGTTACCAGCATCTAGGTTCAGCCTGAGAGCTCATAACAAGGGCTGGCCCAGAGTCACACAAGCCACAACTGCTGTGGGTAAGAGCTCCGAAAAAGAGAAAACCAACCCCTGGTTTTATATCTTTTTTCAGGGTGACCTGAAATTGTCACAAAGAGGCAACTTAAACCCACATGGGCTAAAAGCCTCTGATTCCCAAACATGTCCCTCAAACCCATGTAAACTAGGCCCTCCCCTGAGGGAAACAGGCCAAACTCTTCAAGGGCACTTGGTTGAACTCAGTGCTAAGAGCCCATTTCGATTGCCAACACAAAAGTAGACATGGCAGCCCTGGAGATCATCTTAAATTTAAACATTGCTTTTTCATTACTGTTAGAGTGTGTAGCAACTTCATTTTTCAGGTTGTGAGCACCTGTTATTTTGTAGTTTGGGATGTTATGGATTGATGTAAGTGAATGGAAAGTGAAGCAGTAGGGCTTCACTACCTCTTAGGGTTGGAGAAAAAGGCACTTCATAGACCTGAAAGCACTCTAGAAATATAAGTGGTTGTTAGTACCAACATATATAATATGGAGGAAATAGCAACTCTTGAAAGAAAATATGTGTGCCTAAAAGTCTTATATCAAGGCATAAATTCTTTTACTTCTGAAGAACAAATTATATGAAGGAAACATGTGAACATTGACAGTTTTGTAAATTATAAAAAAAGAGATACTTATCATTCTGTGTTTTTCTTTTGTCACAAATTCATTCAAGAATTTGTTAATCATTTATGTCATTTTATTTATGAGGCAATTTTATATCAAACCAAAGATTTATACAATTTTCCAGCTAGAAGAGTGCCAAGAAAGAGTTTTAGGCAGTGATCTCAGCTCTCAGCTTCAGAGATGGCCAGAGTGGAGGTTAAGGGATCCACAGAGGTCTAGATAGCAGATAGGACTAGAACCCATCTCCAGAAATTCCCAGTTATCAAAGCCTGAGGAACTTAAAGAAGAATCTACTCCACACTCTTCATTTTTACACATTAGGAAGCACAGGCCTAATTAGAGGAGTGAATGGACTGCCCCCCACACCATGCAAGCAAATGGCAAAAGCAGAAATCGGACCCTGGTTTTCAGCTTCCTGTCGGCCGCTGGGCCATACTGAATTTCCAAGTCTCTCTGTACTCAATCATACTGCCTTAAGTTTATAGCGAGTTGGAGCAATTCATGTGGATAAGGGATGCCACTAGTAGTTACTATCTTATTTTACAAATGTGTTTTCAGCATGTTCTTTATCATGCAGGATTTATTAATTGGGTACAGAACTTTGATAGACCAAGTTAATTGCAATATGGTCAATACCAGAAACATATTAATTCTTACATTAAAATTTTACCATCTTACATAAAATATCAATATGCCAGGAGCAGTTTAAAAGTTGTTATGCCTAAATGTAACTGAAATTTTCACGATTAAGACAACTCAAACCCTCAAAAATGAAGGGCTTCAGTGATTATCTCCTCTAGACTAAATGACAAATTAGAAATTTTATGTTTACATCTCCTGAAATGAAACAAAATCTACTATTTCTCAACACTCCTTTTTCATTTGACAAAAATTTATAAGCTTCAGCAGTGGAAATGAAAGAAATAAAATAAAAAAGATATTGCTAAGAAGAAAAATACAGAGTCGTTGATATTGTCCGCATTGCTTAGAATCATCACTTCCCAATTATAAGAGAAGCCATGTGATTTTATATAAAAAGTTACATTTAAAGCATTCTTGACCTTCAGAAAGTGATTCAGCTGGCCAGTCCTGTTTTTGTGCCTACTTTGTGCAGTGCTGCTGAGACGGTAACAGGAGTTTAGTCCACTTTAATGAGCTGCTCCCTGGCCCTTCCTTAGGAATGGTTTTTGTCTGATAATGATAAAGTGGACCCTTGAGAAAGAGCAGGCTTCCTTACACATTGAAACACAACCAAAGGTACCAACCTCATTTTGTTAGACATTTACTCCAGACTGCAGAGTAGTGTTTAGGTGCTGACAAGCATACAAGTATGAGGTAAAAGAGGAAAAAGATCTCTCCTTTTCACGTTGCTTCTGTAGAGTGAAGTTAGGCTAATTAGAATGTGTAGGAGCAAAAACAGATGCTGCATTTATCCTAGTAACATTTTTTTAAGCATTATACAGTTTATAACTTTTTTTCTGTGATTTTAACTCTCTTGCTTAGTGTTAATTACCAACCATGTTTAAATTTTTCATGTTCTAAATATGTACCATAAATTGTATTAATTTAGATTTACTAACTTAAAACTCGTGATGATTTAGCTAAGCAATGGCTATACCATTTTCATTTTTTTTTTTAGTATTTACTATGCAAATAAATAGTATCAGCACATCTAGAGGAAATATTTTTAAGCTGCCTGCAAAAGTTTTTGTAGTTTAAGTACGTTGGAAATATCTAGGAATAAGTGATGGTAATCACGGTTCATTCTTCCTGAAGTACCCATGCTTGCATATATACTGTGTTAATCTAGTTATTGAAGACACTTGAAAACAATAAAATTGCTTTCTTTTTAAATGTTAAAAATTCATTTTTAAAATGTTCTTTGATTCACATTGGTCCTCTCCCCAGTTAGCTGAACTGCTGAAGTTGTAGAATATATGTAGGCACAGCACTTTTATAAATTATTTACTTAATATAATTCTCCTTGACTTCTTGGTCATTCTGTTTTCTAATTACATAACCTGTTTGGATCTTTTTTTTTTTAATCTAATTGTATTAATCTGAATTTTCAGGAAATTCAACAAGAGACTGATATCCCTGAACGAGAACTTGTTAGAGCCCTACAGTCCCTTGCATGTGGTAAACCAACACAGCGGGTTCTCACAAAAGAACCTAAATCAAAGGAAATAGAAAATGGTCATATATTTACAGTTAATGATCAGTTCACATCCAAACTGCACAGAGTCAAGATTCAAACAGGTATCTAGAATTGTGCTGAGCTGTTTATTCCTCAAAAACATCATGTAGGACTGAAATCTTACATTAAGAATGGATTTTGAGTACTGTTCACCTCGAGAAAAAAGTCATGCAAAGATAATCCTCATTAAAAAGCACAGAATAGGAGCATTTTAAGAATATTCAGTTGGGTAACAAAATGCTTGTTTTCATAAATCAAAATCCTTTGTTAGACTATTAAATCTCCATTTTTCAGAATTATGCATCATATGTCTATATGTACATATATATGCACATGTATGGAATTTGGTGATTAAATTTTTTTTGTTTGCATAAACATAACTTTCAAAATTTCATTTCATTTAAATTCAATAACAAGAACTTCTAAATGTCTCAGGCAGGGTTATTTCTACTTACTCCTTTAGAAAATAACTTGTCCATATCTATTTTTAATAGCTCATTTACTGTAGAGTGTATATGAGGGCAAACACACTACCAAGAGATTAGTAGTTTCTAGTTACATGTGGGTATTTTAAAACTCCCACGTTTAAAAAAAAATCACAATATAGTGACCTGAGAGATCCTAGTGAAATTTAAAAAGAGTTCTAGGAGTACCCCACTGAGAAAGTTAAAAGTAATTATTTCAGTGTATGTGCACTTTCTTTGACTAACAGTTCAGTAGTAGTTTTAACTAACAGTGTCTTGGAAACAAATGCTTTTTTCCTTCCTGAGTTTTCAGAGACTTTTGCCACATTTGAAACTGAAGTAAGGTTTAAAAAAAATAGCCCTGCACACATAACACACATTAATTCATTGGGCTGAAATGATATGGGCAATTTATATGGGAGACGTGGTGTTGGAATAGGTGACCCTGGAAAGTCCCTTTCCAGCATATGATTTAATAATATTATGGGAATAAAATTAAACCTGCAATGAATCTTATAACCCTGACAAATTTCAGGATTCAGCATGTCCAGAAACGACCCTCGAAATAGCTGTATTTTTTCCTTTTCCTTTTTAAAAGAATGCCTAGCTTAGAGGGAGGAAAAAAAAAGGGGGGGGGGACATGAAACCTGATTTCTTATCATTTTGTTATGTCATCTATAAAATGTGATCTCAAAAAAATGGCTTATAATGATTGAATAGTATAATGTTAAAGTAGGATTTAACAAACAAGAATCAAATTATATGTAGTAATTTTATAAATTGTGGATGTTTACAAATATTCAAATATTGGCACATTTCTTAAGAATGTCGCTTGAATTAACTTTTGTGTCTGTTCATAAAGTGAACATCACTAGATGTGCATTGTGTGTTTGTCTTGTATATCAGATTATTCTATTGCCTATAACTTGTTTTTGCTCTTATAGTTGCTGCCAAACAAGGGGAATCAGACCCAGAAAGAAAAGAAACAAGGCAGAAAGTAGACGACGACAGAAAACACGAGATAGAGGCTGCTATAGTACGGATAATGAAATCTAGAAAGAAGATGCAGCACAATGTGCTAGTAGCAGAGGTAAGATTAAAAGGAGCCTAGATGAATAGGAGGACTCATAAAAAGAATGGCATTTTTATATAAAATTTAGAAATACGAATTGTCAACAAATGAGAGTATACTTTACAAATACCATGTAGTAGCCAAGATGTCAAGATCTCTTCTATTTTAAAGGATAGACTTTATATCATGATGCAAGTAGAAAGTGTCTCAAAGAAATAAACCTTAGCAATTCACATTTATTTGTAAAGAAAATAGCAAATATGACATTAAGAGCTCAAGAAAACAAATGTCTAAAAAAACTTTGATGTACCTTTTTTCCCCCTCCAGATGAACACATTTACATATTTCTGGTAAAATTCACACTAGAAAGTGTAATATGATATGATGTCCTTGATGTTGTTAATGGTTTTCTGGGATACACAAATTCTGGGGATAGTTATTTCACAAGTAAAAGTTTTAGTAACTATTTAATAAAGAAAAATCTACAAAAGAGTGCTGTCGTAACAGTGTTTGAGGTCTGTCGGAGTAGCTTTTGCTTGACCTATTTTGTATCCTCTGCTTCAAAAATTAAAACATCACCTTGAAATCATTACATTTGTTGAGATGCAGTTTAAGATTCATCTAATGATAATGCAAATACTTAGCATTTGTATAGTACTTAGAAGGTTTGCATATTTTTTTACACATATTAACCCATTTCAACCTCCCAGATGTGATTCTTAATTTTCTTTACCTAGAATACAATTAGTCATCATCATTTGACTTAGCATTTTTGTCAAATAGGAGTTCAGTCACTAGAAATTTGAATTATGATTGTAAGGCCAGTGCCATAACTTTGATATGTAATAGGTTTTGAGTCCTTCCTTTTCTTATTTTTGCTTTGTTTTTTCTCATACTCGATTGTTGGCCATCATCTTGGAAAAGTGACAGAACAGGGAGCATTATAGATTTGACCACTGTGGAGGAATGTATCTCTAGCAAAGATCATCCTTGTTATTCACCTCATACATTCTAGTCCAAAATCATCTGACATTCTAATTACCTCCAGTTTTCCACCTCAACAAAACTCTGAGCGTTTTAGCATCAGGACATCATCAAGTTTTACAAATGGTTTCAATTTTCAAATGAAAACTTACACAAACTTTTAAAGAATGATTTGGCCTATAATTAAAGGATACATAGACCTTCCTATTCAAACCAAATAAGGTTTTCACATTTAGAGTACAGCTTTTCAGTGATGAATTCTGTTAGAAAATTAAGGGTTGGTCTTTTTTTCCCCTGCTTTAGGTAACTCAACAGCTGAAGGCCCGATTCTTACCAAGTCCAGTTGTTATTAAAAAACGTATTGAAGGACTTATTGAGAGAGAATATTTGGCACGAACACCTGAGGATCGCAAAGTATACACTTACGTAGCATAAAATGCGTTCAGAAAATTGATTTATTCTTGGACTATTCGCATGAACTGGGAAGTTCTTTTAAATCATTAAATATTAAGACGACCATCTCTTCTATTAAATTGCAGTACATGTTTTAGACCATTCAGATCAAGCCTTTACTCCCTTTGAGAGTTTTCAACATCAATTGATTGAGCTTCAGGCTTTTCAGCGTTATCCCTGTAGAGATCATCTTTACAGTTCCTCGGGAAAATGTGAATGTGCTGCGTTTTGTTTTCAATACTGTATGAAAACAGGAAAAAAAAAATAAAACAAAAATTTAGAAAATACAGCTCATTAAAAAATAAAATTGTTGGAATTTCATTTTCCCAGGTCTTCAGTGTTGATGTAAATGTGTTTTTGTAGTGTTGCTTAGCACTTTGCGCATTGTATAAGTTGGGTAACAGAAAGATAAAAAGAAATGACAAAATTCCCAATTATATTGATCTGCTTCCAACATTTCTGGAGTCATGTTTAATTTAAAGATTTGATGAATAGTCAAAACCCCCAGGATACCATTTTAGCATGTTCCACTACTCAAATTGCACTTACTAATCTAACCTCACAACCATGAATCTTTGTTTCTGTCTTAATTGGCTTTTTCTTGTTTTAATTTGAATTCTTCCAAATTAAGTCCTCATATTGATTAGGTTTTGTTCATTATTTCTAGCAGTAAGAAAGGAAAATATTTTAGTATGTATAAATTGTATAATAATTTTTTTGCTGTTGTACTCACTGCTGATAGTGGATTGTACAGAGCGGTGTTTTTATTTCATTTATTGTAGACAAATTCAAAATAAATGGATTTAGTGTTCACATACCCCCACTAATTCAAATATGTCAGAGCACAAAGGTGGCAGATGGTTATTTCAGCCCCTTTGAAAAGCACACCAGTCTACACTTGTTATAAATGTCTTTGGTTTTTTTGCAACCATAAAATTCCTCTACCTTAAATACTTCGGGAGAAAAAAGTGAAGCCTGTTGTGCACTATTAATTTACTGTTTTAAAACACGATCTAAAGATGCAATAAATATGGTTACTTTAATCTTTTAATGAAATCTTCAGTTCTTACAGCCAAATTTTATGTTTTGGAGTGTGATAAAGCAATATTTTTTAAAGCTGGTGATTTGTGGATAAAACTTGTGTTCCACAGAATCAGTTACTTTCAAAAATGTGCTTTGTGCTGAAGATGTACTTCAGTTTTCCTGTACTTCCAAACATTCACAGATGTTTTTGACCTAACATCTGCCAAGGACTCTTATTTTTCTTCATTTTAACATCAAAGTATTTTTATATTTGATTTTATTTAATTTTGGTTTGGTTTTGTTTTCCTAAGACGATGTTTCAAAAATGTAATTGGGACAAACCACTATAGATGCCTGTTGGGTGGAAAAATAGATTGTTACTAACAAGTTTGAATTGAATAACTGACACTTGGTTGAATATAAGTACTATTGATACGTTTATATGTGTGTCTCAGAAGATGATTTTTGTTCAACTTTATGGTCAAGTTAAAGCAATTGAATTTTAATCTGGATTAAAAATTCCACATAAATATTTTTTCCCACGCGTCTTGGGTAATAATTTTTCCTTCTAGATTGGCAAATGTGCTTATGTTAGATTTATTTTTTTTCAACTTATTCAGAATTACATTATTACCATTTCAAAAGTTTTTTTTTTAATTTATGTTGAAGTACAAGAGAGATGAAAAAATTTGTCACCATCATTCTCAGGTTTATCTTTTCTCATCCCACCATAAGATTTGAAATGTGGATATTGGGTCATTTATAATATGGAAAGTCAGAGGTTTTCCAAGTCCAATTGTAATTTTAGTTAAGCTTCTTTTTTAAGAGTTATTGGGGTTTTTTCAATGTTCTTTTTTTGTTTTGTTTTGTTTTTTGGTAATTTCTCTGTCTAATTAAATAACTGTAATTAAGTTCAGGTAATACATATATAGGTTATGTTGTTTGGTGTATGTATGCCTTTATTCATAAGGCACAAAAGTTTCCTTTAAATGGGAGTGGGAAAGGGAAGGTGAGACTTTTCTAATGGCAGAAGTGTCTAAAATACTCTATTAATGAAGTGCTTGCAAATTTTTTTTTCTTAAAAAAAAGTAGTGCCACTTAAAGTTAAAGATTGAATAAAATCAAAATTACATTTGTTTTTGGTGTTGAAGTGGAATGCAAATAGAAAGCATAATTGTTTCCTGCTTTGGCATATGTAGTCTTTGTGCTTCTAAAGTCAACATTTCTCAGAAACACCTTTCTGGACACCAAATGAATGAAACATTTTGACATAGAAATGTCAGAGAAAATTACTTATTTTTGTGGGTGCTATTTGGTGCTGCATAAAAATTAACTATAGTGTATAAATACCAGAATGTTGCCTGGAAAGAGTTTTAGCTCTTTTACAAAGTAAAATTTATCTAATTGCATCTTAATTTGATATTACTTTGTTCCCACAGATTTATAGATTGTATTCATTTTGTTTTTTCTTAACATTCTGGCTTTAAAAATTAAATGTGTCCTTCCCAGTAAGCTATTTATTTGGATAAATAAGACTACATGAAGAATGCAAATGGATTGAATCAAGAGTGTTTTAATGATAGAAATTTACATACTCATGTTTTCTCTCATATTGTATAGAACAGATCATATTGTATGTCTTGAATTATATCTTGGATCAGAGGATTTAGAGCTTGAAGGGGCACTTTTAGGGCCATCTAATCAAATCCCCACCTCATTTTAGGGATAAGAAAATTGTGACCACATTAATAGAAATGCTAAATTTTATATAGTGAAAATGTAGGAAAATGTATACAACTCAGAAAAAAGATTATCTGTCCATAAAATGTATTTATTGCATTTAACATACTACTAACAGTTCAGAACTGTACTTAGGTATAACAAATATCTGAAGTAAGAAGTATTAAACTATTAGTGTTTGGGTTTCCCAATAAATTTCTAACATCTTATATTTAAATGGTAATGTTGATACTATACATTTTCATAAGTAACCTTAAAAGATTACTAAGTTTTCTCAGTCATACAAGAAATGTATTCCAAATCAAAACAGCAGTTTTCAGCCATTCGACAAGTATTTATTGCCTGTTAATACATGAATATAAATTATAAAACATTTGAAGTTAAATGGTAGTAAAATTATTTCTGTCATAGAAATAATCTTGAATTAGAACTGTGATATTGCATAGCATGTTGGCTATATGTTTTTTTAAGGAATATTTTTAGTATTTTATTCATCTGAAGAAAAGGTAAGAGTAAGCTATGTAGTATAAAATTACTTAGCAAACAGATGTGTAAATATCTCAGTCTATTGCACTTTTAGTATTTTTCTTTACTGAATATTAATAATGATAACAGAGGCTATTTTTGTTTTTCTTGGAATCCTCTAAAAAGGACATTTTAATTCTTTTGTTTTCCTCATAGAAGACCGGGTTGATAAACCTTTCCTTCAGTCAGTAGTGTGAACTTTTAACTGCAGGAATCAGCACTTGTAACATTAACAATTATCATCACTTTATCCTTCCCAGATGGATGAAACAGTATTTGAAAATATTTGTTAGAAATATTTTCACTACAATAAATATTTCTGATCTAATACATTTATGCCCATCATAAATTATTGATACAGATATTGGAACCAGCTTTCATTATATTGTATTACAGATGGGTTTTCAGCACTCCTTTCACTTGATAAAACATAACATGAGATGCTGAAGAATATTTTAAAAGTAAACAGCTTGTTCATGTAAGCCTGCTATCACAAAATAAGATTTTTTTAGACTAGGTTCTTAGTTGATAGAAGAAGAAGAATGGCTTGGCACTATGTTGAGTGCTGAAAATCTGTGAACTTACTGTTTTTAAGAAATATTTAAGTCAATGCCAGATTGAATATGTATGGTAATAGGGAAATCACAAGTCTTTGAATTTAGGGAGCATGGAACAAAATTTAAACGTATTCAAGAACATTGACAGTTTGGCAAATTTAATCTTTTCTGCTATTCACCTGGATCTGAGTTTTTGTAACTAAAATAATGCCTTAAGTATTTGCCGTTTCTAGTTTTCTGTTAATGAAGTTTAGAAAGGGGAAAAACAATGCACAGAGAATTAAAATGTATAAAATAATCATCTCATTATCTTCGGGTATAATGTGTGACAAAGTTATTGATGTTTTCTTCACTTCTATAAACTGAAATTTTTGTTTTGATAGTGCCCAACATGATGCTCGTACAGCTGGCTGAAGTAAAAAATTCAGACAAAATGATTTTTTTTTTCCCCCTATAAGACTCTAAATACTCTGATAATCCCCCTTTCCTGTCAGTTGATTAGTTTGGTGTTGTTTGAATTCAGTTTTATGATTTCAGGGCTGTGAAAGTAAAGGTAAGATCTGCTTTTTAGTAACGATTTAACATATCATGGAATTTCCTTTACAGATAGTTTGGTGAAAGTTTCTATGAGTTGGTTTTGTTATCATTAGAAAGTGTGTCATGAAGAATGTGATGAATAAGGAACATGAAACTGGTTCAAATTCAACAGGAAAATTTGTGAGTGGAAAATCATTTTGATTTAGTGACTCTTGGAAATAGTCTGTATACATATAGTATGTGGAGTATATTAAAACTTCTCTTGTTCAAAATATGCTTTAGTAATATCAAAGCCCAGTGTGTGAACTTCACAGATAAGGTGGAAAATGGCTAATTCTTCTACCATCCCTTAAAAAAAATCTGAATGAATTTTTTTTTTAAAAGTGGCCCTTTGACAAGATGATCTACTTGTTCCAATGGCGTTGCTATTTGAAAGTGTTTAGTCTTGGTTTCAGAGCTGCGAATGAGAGCTGTAGAAGAAAACTAGTCTCATAAGCCATTTTTTAAAAATTGTTAATACCTATGTAAACCTTAGGTTTATTCCCAGATTGGCTTTTAAATTGCTTCAGATTTTTCCCTAAGATCAATCGGATCCACTTTTAAAGAATTAATCCATTTCTACTGTTAAAGATTTTGAGAAAGAAATGGCCGTGAGTTTGAAAATGAGCTCCAACAATGTTTTCTGCATCTTTGGAATTAGCATAAAATCCAAGGTCACAACTTTTTAAAAGTACCAAAACTAATTTGGATATGCAAGTTGTATGTTTGTAACAATCAACTTTGTACATCAGCCTATGTGTCCAACAGTTTTAGTTCATATTTCTCTAATCCTTACTCTATTGGCCCTCACTTCACAACAGGCACAGTTATCCTCATTTTATTGCAGAGGCTCAGCCATTTGTCCCATCATTACACAGTAAGTGTCCAAGGTGGAGTTTAAACCCTAATCTTGCCTTCTCCCAAGCAGATCCTCTTTTCACCGAGTTGAGTCCCCTGACAAAGCTAATTTTTGGCCTCTGGGTAGACTAGGTAGGTTAAGAGCATGGACAAACATAAATTCATCAAAGTGCATGAGCTGATGATGACTTAATGGTATTGACGTTTGTGAGCATGGGCCTGCTAACTTTCCTAATTAGGCACCTGAGTGAATGATGGGAAGAACAGAAAAATGGAACTAGACAGAATTTAGAAAATGAGGAAGCATATGCCTTTTCGGACAACATAAAGCAGGAGCATCAACACCGGAAGAAGGATTCTTAGAAATAGGAAAACGATAGCAAACGTACATCTTGAGCAGTGGAGATTAGCATTGTTTCTAGAAGAACCGCTGGTGTATATTGTAAACTATGGATGGTTAGAAACAAATGAGAGTCAGTCGTGCAAAATCTGACATGCTTTGGTTATTGGTGTCAACCGAGAGAGCCAGGGACAAACGGCAGTGCAAGTCTCCCTTTCCCTTAGAGGTCCTCTAAAGTGCTGCAGGTTTTCAGTCACACTGGGTCTTGACCTGTAAAGTGCTTTCTTTGTGCACAGCATTGAGCTGGGCCTGATGTAGTAACTAAGTAGGACGTCCCATGCCATCAAGGGGCTCTATCTGTTGGATGAGTCACCTGAGATTGGCTGAACTGAGCCCCCGACCTGGCTCTTTCACAGCCAGGATAGGCAAGGCACAGCCCAACCCAGGAAGTGGTGGTCTGGAATCAAGACCGAAGGTTTAATCCCTGCCCTACCAAGTCACACAGACTGTTGGATTAACCGTTCTAAATGTTAAAATCTTGCTTCATTCATGGAGCTAAACAGCCAAATTAGATTTTATCTAGTAGATTAAATGAAGTAGGTTCCACTTTTTTTCCATTGTAAATACATGATTTTTTCCTAAATGGTGTGCAGTTTGTATTTATTTTGTTCCCTTCCTATTGTATTTGTTCAGAGTTGAGTGAACTTTATTCTTCTTCACATTTCAAGAAACAATGTAAAACATACTAAACAAGGCATTCGTGTAAGGCATTTTAAAAATCAGTTTAATATTAAGAAATAATATGTCTGATATCTTCAATAAGAGTAAAGTATCAAAGTAGTGCTAAAAACATAGCTGCAGTCGTCAGTTTTGTTTTAATACACTGCTTCTAACAAAGATGTTAAATAGGAAAATTAGTTGACTGAGAAAAGATTTACTTTTACCGATATAATTTCCTAACCTTAATGTAACCATTTATATTTGTTTCCTGTGGTAGGCAGTTTTTTGTTTTGTTTCAGAAACCAGGTCACTAGCTTAATGCGTGTTGATACACATAATAATAATACCTCCCATTTATCTAGCTGTTTTAAAATTTGCAAAGCACTTTACCTACACTATCTTCTTTGACCCTCACAGTAACCTTGTGGGGTAGGTGCTATTACTGTCCCCATTTAACTGATAAGGAAACAGTGTTATGCTTCATATAAAGTTTTCTGAACAATTCATGTTTGTCCCCTCCCCCATCCTCTCTACAAGTGCAAAAACATCTTAATGGTTTTTGATGGAAATCTTGCTTCAAATGGTACTACAAACTTCTGATTCTAAGCCTCTTTGAATACAAGCTACTAAATCCAGTGTTATCTTGATTACCATGCAGTGTGGTACTGTGTATGATACAGATGTGGGCTTTTTAGTTGTTGAGTCCCTTCTGCTGTTGGCATACCCACTTTGGATTCTTGCTCCTCATCACTTTTGACACATCTGTTTCCTTTCTAATGTAGCCTGGCAAACCAAGTGACCAAAGCTGTTATTTTTATCATGGCTTTGGATAAAATTGACAGGTGTAAAGTGCAAGATTTTCATGGAGTGGCTCTGATCTTTTTTTCGGGCTCTTGGAGACTTTCTGCTTCCTTCTAGACTATGGGTTGGGGTAGCCTGAGCTCTCAGTAACTGAAATGCATTTGTATAATTAAAGATGGTCTCGATCATTCCGCTTCTGAGTCTGAAAGACATCCTTTGGAATCTAGGTTTACCAGAAAGACACCTTCAAAAGGAAGGGTGAATTCTGAGTAAGTTCAGTTGGGAGAAGCTCAAGCTTTGGCCTTGACTTCCCCCTCAGCATTTACTGGTTTTAAAGTACATTCTTCATTGTTCGAGTACTGATCTCATCTATCTGGACACTGCTTCCAGTGGTACAGATCAACAATCCATCTACACTTCCTGTACAACTTCCATGTTCCAATAATCCTCCGTCGGGATCTGTTCAACATGCTAGAGGCCTTCCTCTAGGTCTTTTAACGCTGGCTACTTGTGCAACACTCAAATTGTCCAACTATTATTCCTTCTAATGCATTCTTTCCTCCTTTTTTCCCAGTCATCTGATAACATCTTTTATATATTTAAAAACACATAGTGGGGGCAAATCTGATAATCATAAGTTAGAGTGGCTGCACTAATAAAATCACATCCACCAAAGTACCATGTTGGCATATATAGTAAACACCCATTTGTCTAGAGTGATTGAGGAATGGGATGTTCTAGTTAATTGAATATTCTGTTAACTGAAGTTACCATATATACCATGCATGGTTGTTACTAAATAAATTTCACAGAAGTAGAATGCAGAAAAATATACTTAACATAGAAACAGTACTGAACATCATTTAATGCATCATTCCTTCACAAGAAATTTCAGGACTTTGTGCTTTATATTCATTATAAGCATCACTTCTTATGGTACAGTACTGTAAGTGTAGGACCTTAGAATGAGCCTGTACCATCTGGAAAACATACCATGGAAGGCTTTGTTTATTTGTAAATAAATTTCTGGTTCTAGCTTGTATATTTGTCATTTGTCTCTTGATTATAAAAAAGAATTTGAAATGTGGGGATAAATACTGGTTGAATTCTCCTGGGGTTTATGTAAATAAAATATTTTTAAAACATTTTTAGCCTTGCAGTTTAATTAGAGGGTATTCAGCCATCACTGCTAATAATAAACAATGCTTTTCTTTTCCAGAAGCCAATACTGCTTTGTACTGAGAACTAAGCCTTCAGCAATTAACCCATCAATTTGAGGAAGATAACTTATAAAATCCAAGCCTCTTGTCCTGTCTTATAATTTATTAGCTGACTTAATCTTACCTTAGGTGAGATTTTTAAAAATTGCTGCTGGGGAAGAAAAAAAAGTATCAGTTTAAGGGTTCTTTGGGTTAACAATTTCAAGTCCTTGGACTATCCCAACCCCTTCATTTTACATGTATGTAAACTGAAGTGTAGGAAAGTTAAGTGATTGCCCAAAGTCACTTTGGCAATTAGTGACAGGGAGGATTTGTGCCTAGGTCCTCTCTGACTCAGGAAACAGAATTCTTAGATGACATTTGTGTTAGATTTAACAAACCAGCTTATTAATAATACTAAAGTCTTGTCACACACGAGTCCCTGGAAGTACAACATAGGCCTTGCTGTCAAGGGCCACACACGAATGAGAATGAAGACAAATAAGTATACAAGATAATGGTAGAAGGGAAGGTGAAGTGCAGAAGGAAGGTTGCTGGCAAAATATGTTCAAAAAAATGTTCAAAACTATTTGAACAGAGAGTTCATGTTCATTGGGACAGTGAAAGAGCTAGGGAAGGTTTGTCAGGAAGGTGGCAAGTGAACCTTGAACAAGAAGTGAACATAAACAAAAAGATGAAATTCATTCAAAGCCTAGGAGGGATAGCAGAGGACAGAACAAAGAAGGGATAAAAATCCAATTTAGCTAATGCAAAATACACAAAAGAAATACATCCAATTGTGAAGGTTGGTAAGAGAATCCATGTGACCCTGGACTTGAACAAGTAGGGCTGACTATCCTGCCAAGGTGCAGCTGAAGGAGTTTTGTCCTGGCACTAAACTTAAATTTAGTAACAAAAGCCAGAGAAATAGTTAAACAATTATATACATACGCATCTACCTACCTATACATATGTTGTTTTACACATGTACATTATAGAGAGGCTATATAGGAAAGAGTGACTCCCTAACAACTAATAAGCACAGAGAAAGACTGAAAGGGGAAAAAAAAGGGGTTTTCCACAAACTACAAGAATACCTAGAAGAAATAAAGCAAAAGAAAAATCAGGAATAATAGCTCAGGAAAGAATGAGAAGAAGTACAAACAACAGATTCCCTGAAAACTAAAACAGACCAAAGAGAAATCCATGACTCCATGAGACAGCCAGAAATAGAATAAAACCAAAAGGTTGGGGAAAAAATAAGATAACGGTTCACAAAAACAAATCATCTGGAAAACAGTTCAAAGATCACTTGGAGTCATTGGACTCCTTGGAAACTAATTTTAAACAAAAAAAAAATCCTAAATACCATGTTTCTGGAAATCAAATAACTGCTTACATCAGTTAGGAGTAGAGTGTGAAGCATAGATTCCACCAACTGCTTTCTTAAAGAAACTCCAAAAGGAAATGACCAAGGAATATCACAGCCTAAATTAATGAGTTCCCACGTCAAAGAAAAAAATGATGCCAGTATCCAGAAGGTAGTTCCAAGTACCAAGGAAGCATAGGATCACGCAAAACCTGGCTATCCTACTTAAATCAGAAGAAATCTTGTAATGCAGTATTCCAAAAGCCCAGGGTCTTGCAACCGAGGATAACTTTACCTGAAAAGAGAAATACAGTGTCAGAGAAACTAAAACAGACCTTTAATAAAATGGAGGACTTTCAAGGATTTCTGATGAAAAGACCAGAGCTCAGTAGGAATTTTGAGACATAAATACAAGCATCACAAGAAACCTAGGAAGGTAAATTTTATTCAAGCAATTTTGGAAGGGGCTGTATGATGATGTAGCGTTATTATTCTAATGAGGGAGAAGAAACAAGTGTCCATTCAGAATCGTAATGTTTTCAAAGGGTATCGAGGGAGTTAAATAAGCAAAACAGCACGTGGGGTTGGATTGACTTAAGCGGAAGAGTTTTTAAGAAGTGAAAGAGAAGGGAGGGGAAAATGAATGTACTTGTACAGAAAAAGAAAAGGAGTGGAATTGAACTCTCGCATAATTTGCGGGCATGAAAATAAACAAACCGAGGAGGGGAACGGGAATCAGTTGATTCTCATTTACCTGAAAGACAAAAAGTAAAGTTGATCCTGACGAGGCAGAAATCTATCAAACTAAACAAATTGATAGAAATAGGAGGTTAGTTAATTGGATAATATTAGGAAAGGGAAGTCACAAGCAATATAAACTTCCTATTGCTGAAGAGGGAATTAAAAGGGAGAAAGGAAAAAAAAACGAATCTAAAGGAGGACCCATCACTTGGAGAATGACGATAAATTGTCTATGAAGTAATGGGATATTACTGCGCTATAACAAATTATAATAGTTAACATTTACATAATGCTTTGATCCTCACAACCGTTCTAAGGTAGATGCTATTTTTTTTCCCATTTTACAGATTAGGAAACTATGACTGAGAAGTTAAATGTCTCACTCATTGTCACAGCTATTAGGCGTCTGGATTTGAAAGAGGCAGGATTTGAAACCAGATCCCACCCCGTACACGCTGCACGCTGTGCCCACCTACTTGCCTCATAAGAAATGACGACTTACGAGAATCTTGAGTCATATGAACTGATGCAGAACGAATGGGAGAATCTGGAAAACAGTTTATATAAGGACATCAACAGTATTAAAAATACACAAACACAGCTTTAAGAGGCTTAAGAACTCTGGTCAATGTGATGATCCACCGTGTCCCTGGAGGACTCCTGCTGAATCATGAGGCCCATCTCCTAGTGGAGGAGTGATGGATTTTTATAATACTTCAGCCTGTATTCAGACAGTATCAGTTCTTTCTCTGGAGGCAGATAGTATGTTTCATCATTAGTCTTTGATTGTACTGTTGAGAACAGTTGAGCGATGTTGCTGTTACTGTGTACAGTGTTCTCTGGGTTCTGTTCGTTTCACTCTGCATCAGTCCGTGTAAGTCTTTCCAGCTTTTTCTGAAATCATCGTGCTTGTCATTTCTTACAGCCCAATAATATTCCATTACAACCATATACCACAGCTTGTTTAGCCATTTCCCAGTTGATGGGTATCCCTTTGATATCCAATTCTTAGCCACTACAAAAAGAGCTGCTACAAAATATTTTGGTACAAATAGGTCCTTTTCCCTTTTTTTGTATGTCTTTGGGATATAGACCTAGCAGTGGTATTGCTAGATCAAAGGGTATACACAGCATCTTATAACTATTTCTAGTGAATATAATTTTAGCCAAATTCCTGCCATTTCAATTAAAGATACTTTAATTCTCTGATAATTTTCACAATATGGATGGCCTAATTAGTGGGGACTTAGAGTTTCCATTCAAAGGAAATTTATGCAGGAATTTTGTGTCCAGACACAATTATGTGAGACATAAAAACAATGTAAAGGCAGATGATCACTTTTCTCTCTTCTGTCTTTAACTCATTAGTCAGTGATCTTCCCAAAGCACAGATCTGACCGCGTCACCCTCCTACTCAACAAATTCAAGTGGCTCCCTGTCAGCTGCAAGATCAAATGTAAAAATCTGGCCTTCAGAACCACACACACACACACATACACACACACGCACACGCACACACACACACACACACACACGCACACACCTTTTTCCAGTCTTCTTACATTTTATAACCCCTATTCTCACGAGTTCTTCTATCCAGTGAGTGACACCAAGTCTCCTTGAATAAGACACTCCATCTCCTGACCCTGGAGATTTTCACTGGGCATCCCTCCCTCAAGCATGGAAAGCTCTTCTTTCTCATCTCTGCCTCCTGGCTTCCTTGACTTCAAATCCTGGGTAAAATCTAACACAGGAGGCCTTTCCCAGTTCAGAAGAGCAATTCCCTTCACTCTTTTGTCTACCTTTTGAAGAATTAAATTATTGTAAAGAATGTCTCAGCTACTCCGCTTTTGTTGGTAGGTGTTCAGATCGACATCCCATTACAACTATATTGTGCCTTTGTGCCAAGTTTGTGTCCTCTCTCCCTGATTCCTCAGCTTTTCTTTCCTTGGCTCCCATGAGACCTTTTTTCCATTCCATTTTATCTTGCTATCAGCCTCTTGAATGACTAGGAATAGCTCTTATAAGTCTGGCTTAGTGCCTTAAACAAGTTGAGATTTATGTGTGTATAGACTCTAGACAAGTTTCTTTCTCTTTATTGTTATACACATTCAGTGCTCTAAAGTCAGCCAGAATGGGTAGATCTGCCATGCAAAGTGCTTACTTCAGCATTCTTCTCTTTGAGAAATAGACCATGCTTGCTGCCTGTGCCCCCTTTTGCTTTTTAAGGACATTATCTCAACAGAGCCAGGGATCCCAAAAGAATGTTTCGTCAGGAAAATAAGTTTGATATTGGGTATGCCCAACATGAGACTGCCATTTCCCAAAGTAGATATGTTATTTAGACAGAAGAAAATGTAAAGTTTAAAGGCTGTCATTTAGAGAAAAAAGGGCTTAGGGCAAAACCACACTACACAGGCCCTATTCCCCCTAACGCTTTTTAGGTGTGTGGCATCGTGGTCAGCGTGGGCCACTTGGTGCTGTGGGATTTAGAATACAAATATGGGTGACAGCAATCAGTAGCGAGGGGTGCTTCCTACAAGCCCTGGAGCAGCAGGAAGGGATGAATACCAGGGAGAGAGAAGGAGATGACACTTTGATGCCGGTAAGACTTTTATGTCTTAGCACTCATTTTATTTTAGCTCCAACTTCCTACTGTTACTTCCTTCTCCTTTCTAGTGCTGGGCCCAGAGTACTGGGCCACATCATGTGCTCTAGAGACATCTTTCAGCAGCTGAGGTGTCCGGACTGGCGAAGTCAATTGAAACATAAATAGATATGGTAGGAGTTGAAGCCTTGAGAACTCCAGGTTCTAGTCCTGGCTTTGCCAGCGATTGGCTGTTTGGACTTCAGCAAGTTACTTCAGCTCACTGGATTTCAGTTTCTTCCTCTGTAAAATGAGAGGGTCGGTGACTCCTATATCTAAAGGTTTCTTCTAGCTCCTGTGCTCCACCCTTTCCCACTTCCACACCTTGTAGCAAGCTTTTGCTTTCCTATACCTTTATAAACCTCTTCCACTCAGTCAGGAGGGGGAAGCTGAGTCCCACTGCTTGTTTCCACAGAGTGGCCGGGGAAGGGCAAGACTGATTGCAGCAGCAGCAGCAGAAACAAGGGGTGGACCTAAGAGCACAAGACTGAGGGTCCCATTGTGCTGCCCTGCCAGAGAAAGGGGCTGATAGGGACTACGAGTGAGCACCTTGGGGGTTAGTGATTAGATTTCTCTGCTGTGAATACATCAAGTATTACCTCACTAGGATTCCTAGCATCTTCACTTGTGGAGTCAGCCACAATTAGTTTACCTTTTGAATATAATTCTTATATTGTGGGGTTTTGAGAGTCACGGAGGATTAGAGAAGAGGTCTTGTCCACCATCTTGTTGGTCATGTCAACTCAATGCAAATGGCCAAAGAGTCATAGAGGTTATGTAACCTCTGTTAACTCTGAAGATACCAAAGAGCTCACACAGGTTATTACAACCTTAGTTAACTCTGAGGAATAAAAATGAAATAAAAAACAAAGAGCTAACAGTGGTCATAAGCAAAACGCTTTCTTTATTCCGTTGGAGGAGAGAAAGTAGACACATGAGCCAGGGCCTCCTCTGATACCGAGGAGACCTACTTTAGCGTAGGCAAATTCCAGTACATATACTAGAGACTACACGGTGAACTGTAGCTCTGACAATGAGGGGTAACAGCAACAAAAAGGTTTGATTCATAGCAGGCCTTCATGACCAGAATATGGGCCCTGCAGGTGCTTATCCAAGCTCAGAGACCACCTAGTGCTGGTGTGAAACAATTCTTGGATTTTACTGTGGCTGAGACCATCCAGAGGGTGAACACAAAAGTTGTTGTCATGTCACGCTCAGGGCACAGCTTGCTTGCTGGGCCTTAGCTCTGGAAAACAGGGTGTCTCCTAATAGCAAAAAGAGAGGGGTGGTTGTGGTCTTGACATAGGGATCCTGATGGTTATATGACCTGGAAGTTAAAAAGACTTTTATGAATAGCAGTCCTATGTTATCAATTAACACATATTAGTATTCTTTTGAGTGGCATATTTAAATTAAAGATATTGATATGTATATATATGAATTTGTGATTTCATCAATGTGGATAGTCCCTCCAACAGTAGAGATCATGACCTCTTTTTATCTCCCATTTGAGTAGGTCAGACCTGGACTTTAGGAAAATCATTTTGGCAACTAAATGGAACATAATTTGCATGGGTGAAACTTGAAGCAAGGAGACCAATTAGAAGGCAATTGGAATAGTTAAATGAGAGGCATCTTGTTTCAGTTTCATAAACATATTTTCTCATGACGATCTGGCTCAACTGGATCTCATACCAAGCACCTTGAGACTCATTTTCTCCTAAACTGGTTTTTGCTGTTTTAGTAGGTGATACTGTTCATAATTTTCTCTCCCCTTCTCTCTAATATATTTTTCAAATGAGCTCATATTCTAAACCCATGTTGCCCTTAACTACTACATCTCTCCGGCAAGGAGGCTGTGTCAGCAAGACAAAGCAATTTCTAGCATCTTTTAGCCTTCTATTCATGACAGCTGTTTTACATGGGCATCTTCAGGTCTTCATTATCCTAAAAATCTCTCATAAGGTTTGGCTTTTCCCTTCAATGGATAAGATTTCTCCTTGTCTCAAACCCACCTGAGGGAGTCTGTCTTTTAAGATAAGAAGAGACGGGACCTATGGCAAGCTTGTGTAACCCAGATACTGAGTGGCAGTGATTTCTGCCATGGAGAAATAACCCTGGATGCCACCTAGCACACAAATAGATGCTAATGAGGGTGCCTCCAGGTAAGGTCAGATTCTTCCCATTTGTACCAAGAACAAAAGAAGGTCTGTGTTTTAAATAATCAGTGTGGTTTTTTCCCACTCCTGGGAGAGTCTATCGCTGGCAGCTTGGAGCTAGAAATTTGATCACTTCTTCCCAGCTCCCTTTCCTCCACCCCACAATAAGCGGAGCTGCACCAGAGAGGAGAGGTGGCATCATAGCAAGGAAGAAGAGAGAGACCCTAGATGCTCTGCTTGTCGCTTTGATTGCAGTAATGGAGGCTCTGTTCATGAGGAAATAGCTCTTCCGGGACAGTGTGACTGGAATAGAATGAGATTTCTGGTTGGGACCCTCTGTCATTCGTCCTTTGTTTTTGAAGAGGACCGATGACATCACAGGTGACGTTTTGACTTGTGTGTGAATTGGATTTAAGTGAGGCAGAGCTGTGCAAAGTCATCAGCCTCCCTCTCTCTTCCTGAGTCACTGGAGTCCAATGATAGGACCAGAGTCAAGATGCCTGGTGAAGGCCCAGGATGCAATGGATGACCTTGGCGTCTTCAACGTCTGAGAAAGCTCAAAGCGCTCCACAGTGCCTGCTTCAGCTGCCTTGCTGGCCACTGGAACAAATAGTTCTCATCCACCCATTCTGCCAGGGGAAGTCTTCACATGCTTGGAGTGGACATGTGACCTTTAAGAACAACAGGAAAGCTGCACAAAGTTTAACTCATCCCAGCTCTCTGTCCGCAGTGCCACCTATTGCTGCGAGGTGCTTTATGTGATTTTATCCTCTCTTTCTTGAAGCTGTTTATATTTTCTGATTTTTTTTTGTTTCACATAAAAGCTATAATTGACCATCACTTCTTTGTGATGCAGCTCTATATGTTAATTGTGGCTAAAGGGGGACTGTAACGGAGGGTGCAAGTTACTAACTTGGTTTACACAGAACAAAATGAAATCACACAATTAGACCATTCTTTAGAAGGCTGTGGATCACTAGCTGGGGGCGAGTTGATTGTGAGAGTTTTATGGTTTTGATTATTAATAATTTGAATAAACTTCCCCAAAAGGTAGGACTAATATAGATTAGAGCTTTTTTTTCTTTGTCCTAGGCAAAACAATCTTCTGTTGAAAAGGGGTTATATATGGCTTGGGGTTCAGCCCCTGCTTCCAGCTTCCGTTCTGCTCCAAGTGGGCCATGGAGTGCTGAGTTTGGAGTCAGGAAGTTGTTGAGTCAATTCAGTCCTTTTTGACTATGACCCCTTTGGGGTTTTCTTGGCAGAGATACTGCAGTGGTTTGCCATTTCCTTCTCCAGCTCATTTTACAGGTGTGGAAACTGAGGCAAACAGAGTTAAGTGACTTACCCAGGGTCACACAGCTAGTAAGTGTCTGAGGCCAGATTTCAACTCAGGAAGATGAGTTTTTCTGACTTCAAGTCTGGTACTCTAGATACTGCACCACCTGGCTGCCCCTGGAGTCAGGAAGTCCTAAGTTCAAATCCAGCCTCAGACACTTACAAGCTGTGTGACCCTGGGCAAGTCCTCTAACCCTTTTCCCTCGGTTTCCTCATCTATAAAATGAGCTGGAGAAGGAAATGGC
Organism: Phalanger gymnotis; assembly: GCA_028646595.1. Taxonomy (NCBI): domain Eukaryota; kingdom Metazoa; phylum Chordata; class Mammalia; order Diprotodontia; family Phalangeridae; genus Phalanger; species Phalanger gymnotis. The sequence continues at coordinate 46,537,470 of CM053626.1, forward strand.
AAACCACTTCGGTATCTTTGCCAAGAGAACCCCAAATGGGTTCACAGAGAGTTGGACAGGATTGAAATGACGTAACAACAACAGAGTAGAGCAGGGCATAGACCAAGGGTAGGTCTCACCTCCAGGGCCACCTAACAGAGGAAGAAAAACCTAATCTGGAAAGAATCAGTCCCTCCCAATTACTTGGTGAGAAGAGCGATTTTTTTTTACTTTCTCACAAACATTCCCTATTTCAATCAATTGTTCTTGCCATTAAGGTACTAAGCTTAGCTCTTGTTAGGCTGCTAAACAACTGTTGTCTGCACCCTGTAGTTGAGTCAGCCTGTCCTAGGTTCAAATCCTGACTGCCAATAACCCTACTTGTCATCTGGGATCCTTCTCACTTCATTGCTATGATCCTTGGCTTACTTCTCTGTAAGTAATGAGGTTGGTCTCAGTATTTTCTAGAGTCCTTTCCAGCTTCAAATTTCACTGTATGAATAGTAGCAACACTGATTTTAGAGCAGTGAGTAAAGTGCCATGTAGTTCTACAGCAAACACCATATAGTGATCTTAAGAACGAAGACATATTTCTGCTTATCAAATCAGACTAACAGGAGGCTGTTGGAGTACACTCGAGATATGACCTAGGTAAATGCTTAGAGGCAGGAGATGATGTTAGATTCAGGGAATAACCACAAGGCAAGTCAACAAGCATTTGTTAAGACTTCCTATGTGGCAGCCATGGTGCTAATCACTGGAGAAACAAATATCAGTGTAACCTGAGTCCCAAAGCCCATGGGCATGGGACTCTCTCCTCACTGATGGAGATCAATGCCCTGCACCTATGTGAGGCAGGGCAGAACAGCCAAAAGCAGGAGAGGAGATTGTCAGGCTCTCTGGGTCTCTGCAGTCACTTCAGGTGCTCCTGGCCTTCAGCTTCAGGAGAGAAGATGGAAGGTGACCACCTCACTTCAGATTTCTGAAGGGAAAAGTCTCGGGGAAGAAACCAACATGAGAGAAGCTAACAGTCTCCACTATGTCCCTCTCCCTGGATTACTAAACTATAGATTTCAGGGAATTTCCCTTTGACGGAGATCGAGGACTCCCTCTCAGGTGGGCTGTTAGCTCAATCCCAAAGGGAGAGAGCTTCTTCATTCTCTATTCGTCTACTATATATGGTCCTATATATACTTTCTTCAATTTCTGTTTTGTTATTGCCTCAAGACAAGCCTTGGATATAAAGCTTGGAGTCCTGCTTCCCTCATTAATGAATAATGATCAGAAGTTTACCCTAAATCTGAAAGCCATATTGCTTAGACAAATAATATTTAAGGGAGCAGAAAGATAGAATTTTAGCCTGGTGCTCCCTCTCTCTCAGGAAAGCAGAGTGCTAAACTTTTGGCTCCAACCTTCTGCTTTCTCTTCTGGCAGGAAGCAAAGCCTCCCTTGAAGGGTGGGGTGGGGGACAAGAAGAAGAATCTGGAGACATCTACTGTGCCTCCCCTGAGCCATAAAATGACACCTCCATGCTACTTGTGGGGGATAGCCTCACTACACAAGCAAAAGGACAATTCCTACCCTCAAGAAGGTTACATTCTAATGGGAAAGACAGCACATAAAAGGAAGCTGGAACTGGAGAGTGGGTGGGAAAAAAGGAAAGTACTCATAGTGACATTAGTGGTATTGTGACAGAAAGTCTGAAGCATAGCCATGAGAGGAAGCAAAGATGATGGCCCTGGGACTGTCTAATTCCTACCCTTCAGGGCCCCTTGCTTTGGGAACCCAGAATTTAGGCTATACATTCTCTATATTACTGGCCGAATAGATTAATCTGGGAAAGTATTCCAATGGACTTTTGGGAATACAACCTGATTCTAAGCTGCAGACAGTGCATGGTTGTGTCCAAATGAGTGTCAGGGATTACAAAATGCTATATATGAGGAAGAAATCATTGAGGGCAGTACTTATGTCATGCTGGAAGTGAGCTTCCTGTAATCTGTACATTGAAGGATGAATGAATAATATTTAGATAAAGGGGTAAAAAAAAATGAAAAAGTGGAGATAGGTGCAAAACTGCTGAGGTAAGTTGGTTGGTTGTTTTCCTTCCCTCTGGAATAGGATTAAAATGACATCACTATGTTGGAATAAAGCTGATCAGACCAATGTATGCTCTGACATCCAGAGACTCCAAATGTTCTACCACAGGTCGGGCACAAACAGTCCATGTGCCTAGATAAGTACAAACACAAGGATCTTCAGGAATAGGGAAAGGTCACCCATCTCATTAGAGAATTCTGTATAGGAGTAATAATAAGGCTAGAAAATTGTCAGATTATTTTTAGCTTTTATTTGCTGTCCAAGAAGTTTGGACTTTATCCTGTAGGCAGTGGAAAGCCACTGAAAAATTACTTACCAGGTAAGTGATTGACTAAAGGAAGTTAGCACCATAATTTTTATAGTGCTTTACTTAGTTTATAAAGAGCTTTTTTTTTTTCACAGATTATTCTTTAATTCCTACAACCACCCTGTAAGATAGGTAAGGGAAGAAATCCTCCCTTTATGGATGAGGAAACTGACGTAGAAGTCGTGAATCCTCAGAGCTCTTGACTTCAGAGTTCGGCAATCTTCACACGACATGCAGGTTTCCCAATGTAGGACATTTTTGTAGAGGGAGGAAGGCTATGTGTGAAAATAAGAGTGATTATTTTACATAGCGAGAAAGGAGAGCAAGGAAAAAAAAAACCTGGGAAATGGGAAGGCATCTAAATTCCATCCTTTTCCCACCTATGGAAGCAGTTGATGTAGGGGAAAAAGGAAAGAGGAAAATTTCCAGGAGAAATTGCCAGATTCGAACACAGACCGCCTTCCTTCAAAACCTGGTTTTGTGTTCTCTTTACCTTTTTCAGCCTCAGTTTCCACATCTGTAAAAAGGAGAGTAAAACGAATTACCACCTCTTGAACTTGTTATTCAGTTCCTACAATGCCAACTATCCAGGACTATTTTTATCTCCTTTCAAAATCCCTCAATTGGTGAGGACCGTGGTAACCAGCGTGATGCGTGAGCCCCGTACTAATTTTCCGTCCCGACCCCCAAGTTTCAAAGATCACCAGGGTCAGTCGAGCACGGTGGGCGGCTCAGGTGCCAGAGCAGACAGCCTCCAGCTCAGTCCAGGGCAGTAGAGAAAGGGGTTGCGCTGCTCCAGATGACCTTGACCTACCGAGGGGGATGGGGGCGCTGAAGCCAGCGAGAGATCTGCGCTCTCGTGGCTGCCCGGGTCCTCCCCTGTGTCTGGCAGAAGGATGAGTGAGCCGCTGTCCAGTGCCTGGCAGAGGTCTGGGCGGCGCTGTTAGGTAGAGGGAGGAGCTTCAGGAGCAGAAGGTGGAAACTGAAAAGAGCCCCTGAGGCCAGGCTGGGAGCGGCTGCTGCCGGGTGGAGTAGTCAGCGGATCCGGGGCTTCATGCCCTGCGATCTGTCTTTTGCCCTTTGGGCAGTAAAATGCGTGCGTAAGTGTGAGTAAAACAAGAGGTGGGGACTTGCTGACTAGATCCCAGGCAGACAGAGCTGGGTTCCCAAGCTGGCCCTGAGCCCCACAAGCCCCCAAGTCCCGACGCCTACGAAACCTTTGGGAACCTTCGGAGCTCCGCGCCAGGCTAAGCTAGAGAATAGCTGCTTGGCAGCTGGTCCGAAGCGTCATCACTGGCAGAGAAGCCCGGGCTTCGGTCCTGGCTCTGAGTCGATCCAGCATCATCTTGCAAAGTCTCTCCTTTCGAAGAATTCCGAAGCGCTACCAGCTCCAGCCGAGGGAGATGCTGCATGTCCAAAGCCGCTTCCCAGCGGGCTCGAGGTGCGTTTGGCAGGCAGATCCGGCGTCTTTGCCTCTGCAGTAGGGAGGGCGCCTTGTCTTGTCTTACCAAACTGTGGTGGGGACGTACCCTTCTTTGCAGGTATAGCTCTCGAGGCTGTCTCTGGGCATCTGTCTCCTTTGCCTCTTTTATCTTTTCTCCAGTCTTTCTCTCAATAGGCGCTTCTACTTTCATTAAACTCCCAGTCTTCTTCTAACCCCTCAATCTATGGATGAGGAAACTGAAGCCCAGAGAGTCGGGGAGAGCCGCTCAAGTTCACTCAAGTGGCTGAGCAGGGGATTCCAGCCCAGGGTCTCTGACTCTAAAGTCAATGCTGTCTCGGGCAAGACTAATGCCCATGGTGCCTCTGTTTGTTCTGGTTCTTTTTCTCTTTAAATGTGCCAATGTTTTCTTCCAGAAGTCTACCCTGCAAACGCACACTACCAAGATCTATTAGCATAAGCGGAGAGACTTCATTTCCTTTCAACACGTTCCCAGTTACCTTGATGAGAAACTTTTAGTAATCGGACATTTGATTTTTCCCAGCTTCCTCCTGCAATACAGTGAATTGATCTGGTCACTAAAGGGCAGAGACCAGAATCTTCTTTATATCACTAGCTCAAATGATGGCACCAAAGTAACTATGGAAACTGGCAACCTTACTTTTTATTCATCTCCATTCCGAGTATTTAAGAAATTTGCCCTTTCACTTATAAAAACTTTTGAAACAATAATTTTCTGCTTCCTACTAAATTTCCAAGAGCTTTCCAGTGTCCTCTTATGTACTGGCTATCAGTCCTTGAGTATGAGCCAAGGTATATGACTCCTTCTCCCCCAAAAGAAAAAGAATTAAATTATAGGTTCTAATTCTTTCCAATTTTAAGATTAACAGAAACAAAACCAGTTTCTAAAGCCTTCCGAACTCATGAGCTGACCAGTCATGCTTCAGAAGACTGATAAGAAACCTGCCTCCTGCCCCTTGGCAGAAAGGTGATGGACTGGAGATGTAAAATGGACCATTCATGTTTAGATAGAGCCAATGTATAGAATTTTCTTTGTTTGACTGCCTTTATTATATTATAAAGGAGAGCTTGTGTAACTGAGCACGGTTTAAAATAAAAGACCAGAATGTTAGGAGGGCCATCTACTTCAGTAATTTGGTGAATTCCAAGACAAACCACAAAGGGAAGAATTTTTGAGAAACTAGAGTGTAAAGGGTTCTCAGAAGCTAATGGTTTTGACTAAAAACCAAACAAAACAAATACCCAATACTTTAAAAAAAATAAAGCTGTATTTGACTTGCTTGATAAATGTTATAGTTTAACCTATTGAAGAGAATGCATGGGAAATGATTTAAAAGTTGTATTTATTTACTCTTTTTTAGGAAATTAATTTTTTGTGGGGAGTGGTCAGAAAAATATACCCTAAAAATAATTCCCTACAGTCTAGCCATGGTAGAAGTGAAAATGTGGAAGGAGGAAAGAAGTATGATATTCTGAATCTGTTGATTATTTGATTAACTAATTAATAAGAAAGAGTTGGAGGAAAAAGATTTAGTAGCAAGGAAAATGTCAGTTAGAGCATGACCAAGTTCTAAAGAAAATCCAAAGAAAAGCTACTCTAATTCATGGTAAAGGCCCAAAGACAGACATGTAAGACTGCTGATTAGACCTAGACTATGGAAGTAATCTGGATAATTACTGAGCCAATGGAAGAATCGGAAGCCTCTTTAAATGGAGAAATAGTTGAAAGACCAGCCAAATGTGACAATGTGTATGATTTGTAACATTCATGTCATAACAAATATTGATTGAACAAGATCCCTCCATGTGACCATGCATTTCTCTTCTGTAAATTCATTTGCCACCAATCTCATTACTGCCACAGCATAGACTGTGGACCTGGAAGCTGATGACTATGGAGGGGAAGTGGTTTGCCTGAGGTCACACAGACAGAAATAGCAAAGTCAGGATTCAAATCAAGCATGTAAGACCACACCCTTTTCACTTAACTGTGCTAATGTCTTGTTACCAAGCCCATTTACGATTTTGCCTTACTATTCATTTATTAACTATTGCTGAGTACAGAACTTTATATTACTATAGCCACAGTAGAAAACAAAATATTAACTGGAAGATATAGTTGCCGCCTTTGAGGTCCTTTCAGTCCAAATGAGAAATGGAATAAACCTAAATATGTACATATACGAGAGTCGTTGCTACAATACCATAGTCTCTCCTCACTGTGGAATCACTTCCTAAGTAAATCCACTTTATAAAAGAGTCTTTTCAGCATGTAGGTAACTAGTACTGTTGGTCTGACGTTTCCCTAGTCCTCCAGGATGAGTAGTGCTATAATGAATTCCAGCGTATAAACTCCAATGATAAAAACCTACATTGCACTGAACCATCTATAAAGATTCTTGGGTAATAAACAGAAGTGCCTAATAGTAAAGAAGGTTAGCAGACAATGTGCTGGTGGGACTGAACCCAAGTGGAATATATTTGGAAAATTTTGGTAAAGGAGGAGAGGCTGAAGTTGAGTTTTGAACAGGGTGGGGAGGGAAAGAGGAAGAGAAATGAGTGTTCTAGATGAGTAATGTTCTAGTACTAAGAGATGGAAGAACTTAGGATCATAGATTTAGAACTACAAGGGATCTTAGAAGCCATGTAATCCAATTCCCTCATTTTTACAGATAGGGAAACTGAGGCTTAGAGAGGTTAAGTGACCTCTAAGGTGTTAAGAGGTTAAGCTCAAGGTCACATAGTAGACATATGAATATTGTATTTTGAATGAACATGAGTAGATATAGTGCTGAGAAAGGAGAAGTGCTAGTTGCTGAATTAAGGGGTTAAGTAGACAATTGTAAAAAGGTCTTAAAGTACATGGTCAAGTGTTTTGGTAGGATTGAAGAAGCAAATAGAAAAGAAAATAAGAATTGGGTTAATGGAAAATAAATTCAAAATGATATCTTATTTTCCAAAAAAAACCGTTGCTTTCCAATTTATAAATATCTCCAACCTTATTATTAATGGTATGAAGAACAAGGAAGAAAATTATTTCTCTATTGAACTAAGGTCATAGAATCATAGAATTGAGAAGGAAGTTAGAGGTTTAATCTCCCAACCAATACAGGAATTACCTATAAAATATTCCTACTAAGTGGCCAGCCAGCCTCAGTTCAGACAATTTCATTGAAAAGGAGCTTACTAACCTCAGAAGGCAGCCCATTCCTTTAAAATCAAAAACAACAAACACTAATTGAGCCAAAACCTGCTTCCTTGAAACTTTCCCCCTTCTCCCCTGATCTTCCTTCTGCCCTCTGGAAATATACAAAAGAAGTCTTTTTTTCCCACGTGAAAACCCTTCAGATATTGGAAAATGTTTGTGTTCCCTTGTAAATCTTTTCTTCTCAAGTTAAGCATCTCCAGGTCCTTTTGACATTCCATATATGACATGATTTCTACACCCATTGCCAGCCTGCTTGCCTTTTCTGGATAGGCTCCAGGTGTGAGGGTCCCTCTTAGAATCAAGCACAGTATTCCAAATGTGAGCTGTCCAGTGTGGAGTGCAGTGGGACAGCTTACTCTGTGAACTTTATTTTGATTCAAGAAGCCTAGGATGATATTTACTTATGTTTTGGCAACTGTGTTTTGATAGATAGACAGAAAGAAAGAATGACAGACAGACACAGATAGATAGATGCAGATAGATAGAATGATAGACACAGGCAGATAGATAGACAGATGATAGACAGACAGACAGATAGATAGATAGATAGATAGATAGATAGATAGATAGATAGACAGACAGACAGATAGATAGATGGATAGGTAGGTGGGTAGGTAGAATGACAGACACAGGAAACAGACAGACAGATAGATAAATAGAATGATAGATAGAAAAAGGCAGACAGACAGATAGATAGATCCAGATTTACATTCTATGTCTCATGTTGAAGTAAGCTACTAAAAATTTAAAAACTTTCTATGTGAACTCCTGTTAAGCCAAGAATATCCTCCTCCTTCTATTTTTGCCATTCATTTTTTGAACCTAAGCGAGGACTTTACCTTTATCACTAAAATTTCCTCCTGTTAGTTTTGATTCATTACCCTACCCTATCCAAGAAATTTTTGGATTCCAATTCTGTCATCTAACAACTTGACATCCCTGCCAGCTTCATTTGTAATTTTTCTTTTTGGAATACTGTTGGTAATTGCTAGGGGAAAAAATTTGAAGGTAAGGGCTTTTTGGAAATCATATTTCATGGTGTTAATGTGAGCTATGGCTATTTCAATAATCCTGTAGTTATGATCCCTATGCTTTTAAAAGTAATTAGCTTGTGATGGTAATGAAAGCCTGACAAAGCACTGACATGTTGGTGCATTTATGAGATTTTCCAGTTGGAATGGTAATTCAGCTTAGCAAAAGGCAAAAGAAACCCCAGCAACCTAATAATAAGATTAAAGGTTTAAATTAAAACTTTTCTTTGAAAGCTTACTTATGTATGCCTATATCTGATAAAATCCAGCCACATGTTACACTCCTGGTTTTCCTTCCTGATCTCTCCTGTGTTTCTGTTTCAAATCACTTCTCCTTTTTTTCAGCCTTGATTCAGTTGGTAAACTCTTCCTTCCTCATAAAACCACATCTATAGAATGATCATGCCATGTATACATGATGTAGACGCATACTGAAGAAAACAAATTAAAGCCTTATTTAACCAGAATGGTTAGGGAGCCCCAAGTTCTGGTTACTTGGGCTTTCTGGTCATGAAATGACAAAACCTCGGAGTCAAAAGGAACCAGATCTGAACAAAAGTCATAATGGCAACTGGTCCTCTCTCCTGGAAGACTTCTAGAAGGAGTCTCCCAAGTGTGCTGCTGGAAACCCATTGTATTTTTTATTAGATCAGATTGTTGGAAAGCTCTCCTTTACATCATGACTCAATTTGCCTCTTTTCAGCTTCTACCTCTGGCCACTATTTCTCCCTTTTGGGGTCAAATGAAACAAGTGTAACCCTTCTTCCACATGATATTTTGGTCCCAACCTATGATTCCACCTATGTAAGGAACTTCAGGTAGGGGAACTCTCAGTAAGGAAATTCTCTCTACCAATGTGAATGAATGAATGAATAGGATTTATTAAGCATTTAATTGTGCTAAGCACTGGGGATACAAAGAAAAAAGGTCAGACAATTCCTTCTCTCAAAGAGCTCACTTTTTAATTGGAGAGAGAATACAGATGGATCTGTGAATACTAAGGATCTGCAAAGCAGATCAAGTCGTCCTATGGCATTTAGGATGCTGCAGCAAAACAGATGGTAGTGTCTCTTCTTAATTTCATTTCCCCTGATAAAAGCGTGTTTCTGATATTGAACCATTTGACAATGTTAAGGACTTTGGTAGCAAGAGCTTTCTTTTTGGGGTCTTCAGTAGATGTGGCTGTAGCACCTACAGGACCAGTTGCCAGGCTATATCTCCATAGAGGTTGCTTTTTAGGATGATGACTATGGGTCATGATGACTATAGGATGATAAGTAGAAAGCATTGCTATTCCAAAGGCTCTTGGGATCAGGGATCCTGGGCTGTCTCTAATGGGGTCTGAGGAAAGATGGTGATCAAAATGGTGGCCTTGCTACTTCAACTAGGCTGGCTTCCCTATCCTCTGGGTGACAACTGGTTGGTAGTTGGTGTGGAGAACTGGCCTTCTCTCCACAGGACCTGGCTGTGAGTGCTGTCCTGGAAGGAGGACTAGCAGTCAGATTAACAATTCTTCTGCAATTTAATGTCTTAAAGAGTTGTTGGGAGGAAATGAGAGATTAAGTGACTTGCCTACAATCACACAGCTAGTGTAAATCAGAGGCAGAATTGAAATACAGATCTTCTAGATTCTGAGGTCATCTCTCTATCCACTAAAGCTAAATATCCTTAGTTCCTTTAATGGATCCTTACATTGTGTGATCATGAGTTCCTTCACCATACTTACTACCCTCTTTTGGACTCTCTCTGACTTATCAATGAACTCCCTTCCTAAGATGTGGGTCCCAAAATTGAATTCCAAACTCCAGGTGTTATTTGATCAGAGCTGTGTTTTGAAAGATTGTGGAGAACAAGAGAAGATGGAGAAATGAGAATGTCCCAATTTTAAAAAGAACTGAGAATGGAAGCTGCAAATTATACATCAGAAAGTTTGATTTGTACTCCAGGCAAAATTTCAGAATGCATTATTGAATAGATCTAACATGACTCAAAAACATGCTAAATAAATGGCATTTACTATTTTTGTCAAGGTTTAGTTTACCTATATTAGAGGGTCATTCTCCGCCCTTCCCCCCAACTAATGTAACTAACAAAATGCTATATAACCTCACTCTGCTAATTTATTCAGGTTAGAATGCCTTTTCAATTGAGTGGTAGAATCAATCAAATATTTAAAGATGTAAATTATGTGCACACAATTTCTAGTTACATCTACTGAATTAATCAAAAATATAAACTAGGTACAAATTGAATAAAAGCATATGATGCCACCCAGGAAATGTCTTGTGGTTGGTTGAATAGAATAAGGCACTGTCTATGGGGCTTAGACAAAAAATCAAACCAATATGAAACCTGGCATTCCAATAGCAGGTCAGTCTAGTGGTGAAGCAGCTCCAGCCACTAGATTCCTTAGAAGGAATTATCTGGAGGCAAGGGGATGGAAAATCTCAGTCATTCCCAGCCATCTCCACCAGCGAATGGCTTTGAGAACTTCAAAAGGGCCCTTTGACATCAGTAGCAATGTCCCTTGCTTAGTAATGGATGACTATAGCATCCGCATTGGTAGCTGAGGACACATTAGACTCAATTAAGAAACACAGCCTCAGAACTCTGCAAGGGCACCAACTCTTGGAATTCATCAGAGAGCTACACAACCAAGGGGGAACTCTGTGAGGACTCTACAAAAGGAGAAATGGGCTTCTATCCATCAAGGAGCTGTGAGTTATCCTTTTGTCATATGTGCTTTCTAATCTTGAGCCCACTTCCTCAAGAATTCTGTTTGTACTTTTAGGAGAGAAAGTCTCAGATTTTTAGAGGGTATTTTGTACCACTCCTCTTACTTATCACTTTAGTAAATATCCCTTTCTCAAAACTAATTAATTTTGATTAACTGATAATCAATGGAGAGCACATGGATGGAGGTTCATTAGTGGTAGTGTTAGAAAATCACCCCCCCCCCAACCTTTCAGGGTTATCCCTAAACCCCTAGGGAAAGAAATAGTCATTCACTTTATGGTGACAGACTACCAGTGGAGGTTGGGGGAAGTAGCCCAGAGAGGGCACAATACCTAGATCTTAGCAAAACATTTGACAATGTCTCCCATGCACTTCATGGATTAAGTGGAGAGATATGGGAAAGAAGATGATAGAGTGAGTTGGATTTAGATTTAGTTGAATGCCAGGACCCAAAATAAGGCAACTAATGATTTGATGTTAATTTGAAGAACTATCTTTAATGGAATTCCTCTAGTACTAAGTGTTTAGTCCTCTGCTGTTTGATATTTTTTATCATTAACTTGGATAATGGCATAGATTACAAATGATAAAATATACAGGCAACACAAAGCTGGGAGCCACAACTAACATATTGAATGACAGAATCAGAATCCCTCAAAATCCCAACAGTATAGAATACTGGGCTGGGTTTAACAAAATGTAATTGAATGAGGACAAATATGAAGTATTACATTTGGTTTCAAGAAATCATTTTCACATATGCCAGATAGGAAAGCATTATTAAACAGAAGTTTGTCTGAAAAAAATCTGAGGATTTTAGTGATCTGAAACTTAGTATGAGTCAATACTGTGATATGGTAGCCCAAAAAGCCAGCACGATCATAGACAGCATTAAGAGAGACATTACCACCTTGGAGGTTAGCATCCCATTTTATTCTGCTCTGGTCAGGCCCTAAGTGATGTATTCATTTCTGAGAATCACATTTAAGAAGGGTATTGATGAGCTAGAGAAATGTTGAGAGGAGGGAAACCAGACTAGAAAATGGCCTGGATATCAAGCCATATGAGAATGAGTCAAAGGAACTGAGGACATTTAGATTGAAGAAGATTTTGAGGTGGTATGGGTCCACAGTGACATGATAGCTATCTTCAAGTATTTGAAGGTCTGTCATGTGGAAGAGGAAATAGACTTTAATTCTTGTTTCAAAGGGAAGGAAATGGAGAAAATGGTTGAAAATTGAAAAGAGGTAGGTTTAGGCATGATGTAAGGAAGAGCTTCTTACTGATTATAGCTATCCAAAAGCTGAAAGGGGTTACTTCAGGAAGCAATGCATTTGCCCATGCTGGAGGCCTTCAAGCAAATTCTGGAAGACCATTCATTAGACACCCTATAGGGGGATTCATGTTCAAATAGAGTTTGAATGAGATAGTCTATGATCATCCTTCCAACCCTGATATTCTTCGATTAGATAATCTCAAAGTTCCCCTCCAGCTTTAAATCATATTACTCCAGGAAGATCTGTTAGGATTGAACATCAGTTATGGTGGTTCCCTACCACAGCTATCTCTGAAGTCTATGTCGGAGACTGAGCTAAGTGTATACATGATCTGAAGGTGTTTCATTGACAAAATCCTTGCTACATGCATCTTTTGTTGTCATTGGCATTTTTCTATTAAATGTGGGCTGCATGATTGAAGCATACTTTTAAAAAACTATTATTATCGGGTTTTTTGGTCTGTGTTTTCTTTTGCAACATGGCTAATATGGAAATGTTTTATGTGACTAGGCATGTATAATCTACATCAAATTGCTTGCCTTCTCAAGGAGGGGGAAGGGAAGAAGGGAGAGAATTTGAATTTAAAATTTTTTAAATGTTTTAAACTTTTTTTACATGTAATTGAGAAAAAAATAAATATAAATATGTATTATTATTAATATTTATTATTATGAAGTCTCTTTTAAAATTCTCCTTAGAGATTTGATTCTAAGTCTTGCAAAAATGTTTTCTAACAATAGAGTAAAAGCTCTGTCTTGCTGCAGTAATCGTGGAGAACTTTATTACCATTTCATCTGACTGTGCAAGAGGAAACAAGTCATTACCGTAGGAACGATCTTCATCAGCTGTGAAACACAACTCTTCCGTAGAGGAAAGCACTGGTCAAGAGAGGATGTGAACTTTTTTTAGTAAATGGAAATGCTTGACAATCAGCATGCTTTTGTGAACCACTCATTTGCAATGAAATTTTTTGTTCACAAAGTTTGCCATCAATTTTTTAACTCTAAATATGAATGAACAATTGAGTGTATTTACTGCAAAAGTAGTTTCACTGGGATAACTTTATTCAGTAGGAAAAATTTATTCTAAAAAAGACAACCCATTTCTTACTTTGTAAAATATGTTTTACTGATGTCTTTTGTTTTTAAGACAGTCATTTCCTGCTTGCACCCTGTTCCAAATTGTACCCTTCCCTGTGCCAAAGTAAACAAGCAAAAAACCCAAATCAGAGACAGTGTCAGATAATGTATACAATATTCTGTCCTTGTAGCCCCTGACTTGTCTCCCATGAAGGAAGAGGTTTCATTCAGTTACCTGTCTTGTAGGATTTCCATGGATTTTTCCATTATTCAGAATTTAACTAACAAAATTTGAGTGATCTGTTCATTAACCTTGTTCTAGTCACTATATGTGTGTATACATATACACATATATGGATATATGTGTATGTATGTCTGTAGTTTTCTTAGGTCTCCTGATTTTACTCTGTATCAGTTCATTCAAATCTTTCCATATTTCTCTAAATTGCTTATATTCATCATACTACACAATAACATCATATTACATATTACCATTTTTCAACCATTCCCTAATCCATGGGCATCCACTTTATTTCCAGTTCTTTGCTATCACAAGGAGTATTGCTGTAAATATTTTGGCATACATTAGACTCTTTTTTCTGCCTTTGACTTCCTTGGGGTATATGCCTATTAGTGGGATTGCAGGGTCAAAGTGGAAGTGGAAAATATAATTATATTTCTTGAGTAATTCCAAATTGAAATCCAAAAGGGAGGGACCATTTTCCAGCTCTACCAAGAGTGGATCAGCATGTCTGTTTCCCAATTATCCCTTCAATAATAACTATTCCCATCTTTTTTCACCTTTGCTACTTTGTATGGTGTAAAGCAGAATTTCAAAGTTGTTTTAGTTTTCATTTTCTCTATTATTTTTTTCTTTTTTT
>CM053626.1:46552029-46619111 GCA_028646595.1 Phalanger gymnotis
CCACAGCTTTTCCCACTAACCTTCTCTGTTGTCTTTGGCATTTGTGGGTTGAGAAGTCTGGCAACTGCCACAACTCACTGATTCAGGGCACTAGGGCCTGTTCCACCTGGCTGCTCGTCTAGTTGGTCCAGGTGCGGCTCACTCTGGGCTCTGCTCTGCTCCATTCCCCACTCAGTGCACAATAGACCTTACCCAGCAACCATCCAGGCTCTCCTGGGCTGGAGCCCTGCTTCCCTCTGCTATTTCATGGGTTCTGCAGTTCTAGAATTTGTTTAGAGCCATTTTAATAGGTGTTTGGAGGGACCCGGAGTGGGGGGATCTCACACAAGTCCCTGCTTCCCAGCCGCCATCTTGTCTACACCCTCATTTCTCTATTATTGATCTGGAGCATTTTTCATGTGGCCATTTAGGATTTGTAGTCTTTCTGAAAACTATTCTTCATATCCTTTGACCACTTTGATTTTGAAAAATTGGCATTGGTATTATAAGTCTGTGTCAATTGTCTAAGTATTTTGGATATTAGATTTTCACTGATAATATTTGATATAAACATTTTCCACTACTTTTTCTCCTCTGATTTTGTCTTCATTGATTTTATATGGCCAAAGCCTTTAAATTTTGTGTCATCAAAATTGTCTGTTTTATTACTTTATCTCTCCCTTGTTTGGTTAAAAATTCTTTCCCCACCTTAGTCTCGAAAGTTATTTAGCATTCTCCTCTATTTTTTTTTCTTTCGTGGTGTGATTTCTTTATATTCAGCTCATTATCCATTTTGAGTTTACTGTAGTATGGGGTGTAAGAGGTTGTTCTAACCAAATTTCTGCCAAATTCCCTTACGTTTTTTGTCAAAAAAAAATTTCTTCACCTAGTAACTAACCCTAACCCTATCTTTATTGGCTTAGCATTAAACATGTAATTTAATAGTAGCTCACACTTATAGCACTTTAAGGTTTCCAAAGAACTTCATATATGTATACATACACATAATGTGTATATGTGTGTGCATGTATATATGTATATGTATATGTGTGTATCCATATGTACATATACATATATGCATGCCATTTACTCCTCACAACAACCGTGTGAGGTAGGTACTATTACCTCCATTTTACAGATGAGAAAACTGAAGCTGAAAGACATTAAGTGACTTGTCCACAGTCTCACAGCTAGTGTCTGATAAAAGATCCAACTTCTGGTTTTCCTGACTCCAAATTCAATACATTATCCATCATACTACCTAACTATCACCAGTAAGAGCAGTATCATCATTTTTATCATATTAACGTGGACCGATCTGAAGCAGTGAATATTTTTCTAATTATTCATCTCCCTTCATTTCAGGAAAGACGATTTTGGCATTCATAGCCCTCCAGAATCAATCAATTAATCAATTAACATTTATTAGGTGACTACTATGTGTCAGACACTGTGCTAAGTGCTGTGGATACAAAAATAAGCAAAAGACAATCTCTGCATTCAAGTGGGATTATAGGGCTGAAGGGGACATAGAAAATATAATTATGTTTCTTGAGTAATTCCAAATTACTATCAATCTAATAGGGGAGGGAACATGCAAATAATTATATACAAACAAGCTATGTAACAGGAGGAAATAAAAAACAGAGAAGGCACTAGAATTGAGGCATTGGGGAAGGCTTCCTGAAGAAGGTGGGATTTTGAGACCCCTCCTACCTTTCCAGTGTTCTTACACCTTACTCCCTACCGCAAACTCTCTGATCCAGGGACATGGGTCTCCTTGATGGTCCATAAACAAGACACTTCATCTCTCAGATTCAGGCATTTCCCCTGGCTGTCTCCCTCCTTCTCTGCTTCCTGGCTTCCCTGGCTTCTAAAATCACTTCTTTTACAGAAAGGCTTTCCCAACCCCTCTTAATTCTGGCGACTTCCCTCTGTCAATTATTTCCCATTTATCTTGTATGTATCTTGTTTGTACATTTTTTGTTTGTTTGCTTGTTTTCTGACCCATTATTAGGTTGTGAGCTCCTTGAGGACAGGGACAGATGTTCTTTTATTCTTTTTGTATCCTCAATGCTTAACACAGTGCCTGGTACACAGTAGATGCTTAAAATATGTTTATGGATTCTGTATTTATATAAACCTCATGTATATCTTGGTAGGGTTCATCACATTTATTTGGCAGTTTTTGAATAGAAGATCTCTTGTTTTTTCCTAGTTCTCGTAGGTAGCATATACTTTATAATTCAAGTTTATAAATCTCATTGTACAGTGAACAACCCATCCATAAACACACATGCATTCACTGACACAACTATGCTTATACAATGCATGTTATAATTGGAGCTCTTTCTGTTCAAAACAAATTACCTTATGGATGTCATCTGTTCTTTTTTTCCCCCTGCTCACTGCTTGACTTTTAAAAAAATCATTATTTATTTAATATTCTTTTCTTTTTTAATCGAATTCCAAATTCTCTTCCTCCCTCTCACCTTTCCCCCACCCACTGAGAAGGAAAGCAAAATCGTGTCAATTATATATGTGAAATCATGCAATATTTCCATATTAGCCATTATCTGCCCCCCAACAAAAAGCCGAAGAAATAAAGTGAGAAAATTATGCTTGAATTTGCAGAACCTTCATTTAAAAAGAGGAAAGTGTTTGTAAGGCCAAAAGTCAGTCAAGGGGAAGCTAGTAGAGAAGCCACTCATGGATGTTGCTGGGTACCAAGAAAGCATAAAGAAAGAGCATGCTGGGGCCTGAATTTGGGAACAGGTTAACAGTGGATTAGTAAGACAGACAAGACTTCTGGAGATGGATTGATCAAGGCAGAGCGGGCTAGGAGAACAAACTCCAGTCAGCAACAGATTTGGTTACCTCACTTTAGGGGCCATGCAGTAAGTTTTTCATCTATGTCCAGGAACCAATCCCAGTACAAAATAACCTTCAGGGCAATAACTCACTACACCTAATAAACCCTGAAAACTGGTTGTTCATGTTGTTATGGCACTTCAACTCAATATGCACGAATGGTGGTGGCATCTGTGCGTGGTTTTCTAGATGAGGATTTCAGGAGTATGAACAACCAGTCTAGATTGTCAGGTGCTAATCAGAAGGAAAGCTGTTACCCAGAAACCATACATGAAGGATTTATCTTCCTCAAGGACCACAGCTAGAGAGAAAGCGATAACTGACCCGGGGGTGAACCATTGTGTGGTACTAAGAAGAAAAATTAGGCATATATGCTAAGCCAGATAAGGGTGAATTCTGAGCCTACACTGTATAACTGCAAATTGCCTGCCATCATATAGTTTGTACACCAAAAATTCCTTATACCGTAGTAGCAAAGTAGATTGTGTGGTTGAAACAACCTGCTGAGAACATTGTGATTTTTGTTTGTTTGTCTTATTCTCATGTTAGGCCTCCTTATTTTACCCAGGCTGAAAGGTCAATAGCCATTTATGAACCAGACGCCGCGGTGATTGATGGAGAAAGTTCTATCTGCTCTGTTTCCACCCTGGGCTGCTTCACCCCGCCTTAGGCAGCCTGGTTATCCTCTCCTTCTCAGGGCTCTCCATATTGGTGCCAGCTTGGTGTAGTCACTCATTTGGCTTTAGCCTACTGCCATTCGCAACTCCGAAAGTCATATGATCCACCAGCCTCAGCCTCCTCACTAGCAGAAATTACCAGCTTGTGCCACCATACTCAGCAAATAATGTGGCATGGATAGCTTACTACGGAGAAGGGTTTGGAAACATAATGTGGGGCTAGGCTATTGTACTAACATCAACGTTGAAAGAGGAGAATCCAATTAGTGACTTGGGGTAGGGACATCTAAGTGATCAGAAGTGAACTTGGGGAACAGTATTTAAATGAGCTTCGGAAAGGGTTTTGTAACATGTATTAAAAGCAGTTTATTAGTATATACACACATCTTCCAGTTCTCTTTTTTTTGGGGGGGGAGGGAGGAAGGCAGGGCAGTTGGGGTTAAGTGACTTGCCCAGGGTCACACAGCTAGTAAGTGTGTCGTGTGCCAAGTGTCTGAGGCCACATTTGAACTCAGGTCCTCCTACCTCCAGGGCTGGTGTTCTACGCACCGCGCCACCTACCCGCCCCACATCTTTCAGTTCTAATTCTGTGTGATATAGATATAGGAGCTATTTCCCCTCAGTTAAGTGTGTGTGTGTGTATGACAGAGAGAGAGAGAGAGAGAGAGAGAGAGAGAGAGAGAGAGAGAGAGAGAGAAAGAGAGCGTGTACCCCAGTTCATCTTTTGCTAACCGTGAATCATGGCTCATGGTCAGCGAATTCTACACAAGAATTTGTAAAATTCTTTTTAAAGAGCTTTGGCTCCTACATAGCCGCTGTCCTAAAAGCTATGTCAGAAGCAAAATATTCTATCTAAAAAGGTTCCAAATCCAAGATGGAGGGAATGTTGTAATGGAATGTGTATCTAGATTATGTGTGATTCTTCTCCTACCTGTTGAGTGGAAGGAGAAAAACTTGAATCTACAACAAGTTCCCGGATAGTATTGCCAGAAAGTGATCTTCTCTGCCTTATCAGACTGATTAATCAAATAATTTAAACACATTAAGCTGCTATTCCTCCAGGTTTCCCACCCCTAGAAAATGCATCTGTTCATGAGCTTAAATATCTGTCATTTTGCTGCATTTATAGTTTGTTCTTGAAAGTCTTCGTTTCATGTTAAAGATTTCTAGGTGAAGAGAAAGTGTAAAAATCCATTATTTGGGTCTTCATGATCTTAACTCAAAAAAAAAAGGGGTTAGAGTTAACTGGGACATTCAAGCTGTATGTGTGTTTGGAAATCTTGAAATCAGCGAGTTGAACCTTGAGTCAAATGTACATATATTTTGGCAAAAATCCTTTTTCCTCCCTCAAATTGTTTCTCTGTGATCAGAACAAAATAAATGTATATATTTGAACTAAATAATACACATGTGGGGCAGCTAAGTGGTACAGTGGATTGTGTGCCAAGCCTAAAGTCAGGAAGACACATCTCCCTGAGTTCAAATCTGGCCTCAGAACACTCACAAGCTACATGACCTCAGACAAGTTGCTTAACTCTGTTTGCCTCAGTTTCCTTATCTGTAAAATAATCTGGAGAAGGAAATGGCAAATCACTCCAGTATCTTTGCCAAGAAAACCCCAAATGGGGTCATGAAGAGCTAAATACCAATGAAATGACTGAACAACAACAAAACAAATATTACACATATACATTCAAACATAAACCAGCAAACCACAAGCAAGAAGGCCCGAATATCAAAATGCATTACATGAGGATGAAAAAGTGGAGATAGCATCAGTCTGGGAGTCAGAAAACCTGGATTCCAGTCCTGATTCTGCTCCTTCTTAGCTCTGTGGCCTGAGCCTCTCTGGACTAGTGTTCTCATCTATAAAATGGTGGGGCATGGGGGAGGGGACTGGGTATTAGACTTAGACATTTCTAAGCTTCCTTCCAACTCCAGTGGCAATGTGATGCTGGAGTCAGAGAATCTGCATTCAAATCCCAGTTCTACCACTGGCTGACTCCTCCCTCACCTGTAAAATGAAAGAGTTGGCCTGAATGAAGTGATCTCCAACATCCCTTCCAACTCTGTACCTATGATCCAGAAGGAGAGAAGGAAAGAGATGGAAACATGCTCAGTGTTAGTCATTTTTCTTACTTCTGAAGTGCCAAGCTTTTGTTTTCACCCTGGTGATATTTAGTCAAACAGATCCTGTAAATTCTTGTTATGCCTATTTGAGTCTTATTTAAAATAAATCAAAAAATCCTAGCTCAGCTTGTCCTTCAGGAAATTTGTGTTTCTATTAGCAGCCAAAGCTCTTTAAAGTACTTTACAAATGATTGTTTTGGAGCATTTGATAATTGCAGGAAAGTAGCAAAGAGATGCACGTGCACACACACACACACACACACACACACACACACACACACACACACTGCTAGAAATAAGAAGAAAGGCCAGAACATTTTTCTCCAACCAGGATTCTTTTTTCTGCTCTCCATAGCAAAGCCTTTAAGATTTATTAACCCAGCTGAAATAACTCACTAAGCCTACTTTATTCATCTGAAGTTATATGAAATTCATACAAAACTCTGTTAAGTCATAACACAAGGACTTAGTGGGTGCCTACCATATATGTTCAATGTTTATGTCAAAGGAACATAAGATGTGGTCCTTGTTCTTGGGGAGTATATGATCTAGTTGGGGATGCAAGATAAAATTGCGTAGAATAATTAGTGAGCAAGACAATATAATAACAAGAAGCAGTTTGGTGGTAAGTGGTAGAGACAGGATTCAAACCCACAGTCTTTAATTCCGAATCTAAAATTCTATGATCCTATGAAAGTGCCAAAAGTATGTGGTTCAGGGTATAAGTGTTTTGGGAATTTAGGGAAGGGGAAGATCAGAGAAATCTAGATTAATAGGGGAAGGGTTTTTGAAGAAGGTGAGAGTTGCTTTGTACCTGGGAGGGTAGATGTCAAGCCCTCTAGACAATGGGGAGCACCATGAACAAACCTATGCCAAGTCTTTTTCCATGCTATCCTTAACTCTTCCCTTATGTTCACCCTATTTATCTAATCTCTTATCACATCTTATCATTTCTACTCTCATGACACCTCAAATATATATCCCCTTCCTTCACTTACACAATCCCTACCTAATTACAAGCCCTAGTCACCCCTTGCCTGGAATGTTTCAACAGCTCACCAGAGACAGTATGTGGCTTCTTTCAACTGGCACTTTGTCTTCTGTGTTCAGATACTCTGAGCAGCTTTCTTGTGTTATTTCCTGTATTGAAGGTTTTTTATTTGTCATCTTCTTCTGAATGACCTACGATCCTTTAGTTGTCCCTATGCGTACTTTCTTCAAAATCAGCACGTTTTGCTTGTACAGATCATGTGTTCTTTTATAATTTTTTTTGCTTCTCTTCTTCCAGATTGTCCTTTATTCCTGTTTATTTGTATTCCCAATTAGTTGTTAAATCTTTTCTTTCTCTAGAGACACTCACCATCATGGATTCAAGTTTTTCTATTCTGCAACATATTTATTCTGTGCAACTCCTAAATTTTGTTTTCATGATTCTTATTTCTTTCTTTGGGACCATTTAGCTGAGGTTCCACACTCCCCTGAGAATCCACAGAACCCTGTGCCTCATCCAGTGTTGACTCATTTTCCTTTGTCTTAAAAATATTTTTTTCAGAGAAGTCTGGGTTTGTAGGCCTTTCTTTCTGTAATTAATATCTTCAATGTTGATTATCTGCTTGTGGTCAAGGTTTTTATCTGAGTTTTCTTCCTCCTGAGATGGTTGGTACATTATCCTAGCTATCTGAGATTGCTTTTTTTGCTCACATTCTATCTCCTTCCCCTTTGATGGTGAATCTCCAGGACTGGACATCAAAGCTGTCTCAGCCTCTTACCTTTCCTTCAGGCTTTGTACTGTGTTCTCTCCCAAAACTCAAATGTTCAGCCCCAGGTTCCTTTATTCCTTAATTCTCTGGTCTATCACTACTGTAGTGGAGCCACACTTCTACTTCACTATTCCTTAGCCAGGGTGGGTAGGCAGAACTTTGTTATCACAGAATGGTAGCATGAAGGCTGGGGCAGGGTATGCTGTCAGAAACTATGGCAGTAACAAGAAAGTTGATCTCAGAGCTCAAGCTTGTGGGTCCTGTATTCCTCTGCCAGAGCTTGGGGGCAGGTGAGGGAGAGGCTGCTGAGTGAGCCTGTTAGGGATTAGAGATTAGGTTGTTACCTCATTAGACTTCTAGGTCTCTTAGCTGGCAGACAGCCGTAATTACTTACTCCAATCCCTTCTCCACTTATCTGCCAAAGTGATTTTCCCAAAGCATAGGTAAGACTGTTACTCCTCCCCCACCCCAGTTCCAATCATTTAACTCCAGTGGTTCCTGATTTCTTCAAGGATCCAATTTAAAATCCTCTTCTTGGAATTTAGAGCCTTTTACAACCTAGTCTCTTACTGTCTTGGCAGTGTTCTTACATATTACTCCTTTCCATACTTCCTACAATCCAGCTATACTGGTCTACATGTCACACACAACATTTCAACTTCTGATTCAGTTTATTTGCATTGACAATCCCAATTGAATGTAATGCCCTACTCCATCAGCTTTCTGCTTCTTGCCTTCTCTGGCTTCCTTTATGACTCAGCTCAAATTCCAACTTCTTTAGGAGTTATGGTTCCCTCCCCTATCTCCACCACCAGTTCTTACCTTCCATCTCTCTCTCTCTCTCTCTCTCTCTCTCTCTCTCTCTCTCTCTCTCTCCCTCTCTCTCTCCTTCCCTCCCTCCCCCTCATATATATGTTATCTATATATTTAGATAATATGTGTGTATATACATATATACACATTTATATATATTCATGCGTACATATACGTATGTGTATCTCCTAAGTACACAGTTGTTTGTACATCATCTCCCCAAATTAGAATGTGAACTCCTTGAGTTTAGGGAAAGGATTTTTGCCTTTCTTTGTATCCCCAGTGCTTAGCAAAGTACCTGGCACATGGTAAGTCCTTCTTCAATAAAAGCTTGTTGACCGATTGACATGTTCAATTTTTGAAATTCCAGTCCTGCTATAACATAATACATGCATTCCTAAAAATTACCACACTGTGCAAAGTCACACAAAAACCACAGGGCTTATTGGAAAAATGGGGTCAGGAAACGATTCTAGCCATAGACATTTCTTTTATTTCTACAACACCTATCTCTGATATGGATTCCTTTATACCTGTTGCTTCAGAGATATCACATGTTCACTCGTTTCTTTCAAAACCTTTGTTATTTCAAGCTTCTCCTCAACCACTTTCAGCTTTCCTTTTCCATGCACTGCTTGACATTTTTGAACCAGGATGCTTAGACGTATTTGAGATGTTGAATGAATGGGTTTTTGTTGTTGCTGTTAATAGAAAAGTTCACGAATTTAAAAATAGTAAAAAAACAACCTTGTAGGATGATACATGCAGGTAACTCAGGCAGCTGGTAGATGTTTAAGGTGGGTGTGTGTACATTTTGTGAATTCCTATGTGGCTCAGTTCGGTTGGAATTTTCTACATCGATTTAGTGTTTCTCATGGATGAAACCACATAAGCAAATACAAAATTCACATTAGCTCCAAATTGTTCCTTAATATATCAATCACATTGGAACAAATTCACATTTACAAAACAAGTGTTACACTAGAACTGCCTGTATGGTTATGTCTCATATGTGTATAATTATCACTTGTGCTATTGGTTGCTTATGTTATTTGGTTGTCTAGTACAGTCTGAGTGGACCTTCGAGAATCCTATTAACTACAAGAGAAAATGTGCTAATTAAATGCTCACTATATTCATGGAGCGGTCTCTATGATGCTTTTCCCCCACTATTCAGCATGGTATACAGGAATTTTGTATTACAAGGCTCTAAGGAAGTCCTACTCCCAAGCCTCCTCATGATGTGGAGTGACCCTTGAGAGTCAAAGCCAGAAGGTAAGCTCTGGGGAGCTTTACTAAAATAGAAAGGCTTTCAGTATAGGTTTGGTGATTGACTCTCACAAGGGGATCTATCCTTAATCTTGGGGGGTTGGACCCCAATGGAGCAGATCAGACTTCTCACTCTCTGGCTCTGGCTCTACCATCCAGAGTAACCCCAGGGAAATATATAAAGGAAAACTCAATGTATTATTCATGTTTAGGTAATTCCTATATTGAGATAACATGGTCCTGTTTAGAAAAAGATATCAATGTACAATATTGTAATATTGTATCAGGTAATCAGGATATCAGGTAAAAGATATCAGGTAAAAGATATCAGGATATCAGGTAAAAGAGATACGATAGAAACTCCATAAGGTACACATACAGAAAATAAAAAAACCTCTTATGTGGTGCATTACACTTGCTATACTCCTCTCAGAAGGTAAAAACAATTTTGTGAGACTACTGAATACTGAGTATTCCTCACTCTTCTTAGAACTGACTTATCTAAACAACTCACAAGGTCCAGGCAGAAAAAGGCAGCCAGAGACTAAGGCTCCCCTAGAAAAACATTTCTGCCATTGCCACATGCTTGTAATGCAAACTCTCATTGCCCTTCTTTCTCTTGGAAGATGTCCTAAAGATAGAAAGAATATGTGAAGAGAAAGAGGTCCAAAATGGAAGAACAGAATAATTTCTTCTCAGCTTTTCTCCTATACTACAGAGAGAAGCAGACTCTCTAACAGGATTCCACTCTCCTGGGCCAGCCAGCTCCAGTCACTGGGGACCAGTTGGAGGGGCTCACTCTGGCATCCCAGAAAGGAAGGAACCAAGTTCACATGTCCAGCTTTGTGGGTGGTGCCTTAGCAAGAAAATCAGGGATTCCCCTGATTACTTCTGCCAGAGTTTGAAGACCAGCAGGAATGGGTCGTCACCAAGCTGGCCACAGGGCCAGGAAGTTTTTGACCACAGAGCCTTTATTTGTTGTTGTACAGGCTTATGTTACTTTGTTTTAAAAAGCTTTATTGATGCCTTCTGTTTTTATACAACAGCCATTTCCTTATATACCATCCACTGTCATTGAACTCCTCCTTGTAACAAAGAAAAACATTTAAGCAAAACCTGTTGACACAGCAGTTGCATCTGTGGATCTGTGCAATACCCTAGCTACCGCAATAGTCTCCCACCTCTCCACAGACAGGAGGAAAAATACGTTTCGTCATCTAATCTAGATCAAGATTTGTCATTGCCAGTGTTCAGAATGGCAATCTTTCAGTGTTTTTTTTTCATGTGACAGTAGTTATTGTATGTGTTATTCTCCTGGTTCTGCATATTTTGTTGTACATTAATTTATACAAATTGTTTTCAATTTTTTATTTTCGACAACTACTAAAACTTACATACATAATAAGAAAAGAAAAAGAAACATAAACTTAAATATAAAAGAAAAAAAGAAAAAACATGTCATGTGCATAGCAGAATGTAGGAAAGGATTCAGAACATATAGCAATAACTTTCAAGAAAGTTTTTCAAAAAACTTCTTCAAGAAAGCCTATATATTAAATATTGTGCATTATGCTGAAAGCTGTAAATCTTTTCTTTGCTTCCTTGTAGGTTTTCTTTTGTTCTCTGCTGTGCACTTTTGTACACTTTTTACTTTGTTCTTTTCCTCTCCCTTCTCCCCCGCCACTCCCAGGCTACAGTTAAGCATGGATATATTTATATATAGATATTGAGATACATATATATATATATACGTGTATACATATATACACATACATATATACATACATACATAAATACATCCTTCCATAAGAGAATCTACTCCTAATCTTTGTTTTTATGTTTGTGCGTATCTCTTTTTTCCTATCTTTCCTAACTCCTTTACTTCATTTCTACCCTCTACCTTGCCCTCCTATTACTTAAACTACCCCCCCCAGCAATCCCTCCCTTATCTTCCCATTCCCATAAACCTAAACACCTTTTATATACCCCTTTGACCTAAAGCTTTTCTTCCACATACTACCTTGCCCTCCGATTTGCACAAAAATTGCCCTGGTTCTCTGGATGCCCCATACTTGTCATTTCTTATGGTGGAATTAATATTCCACTAATTTATGTACCACAATTTGTTCAGCTCTTCTCTAATCAACGGAAACCTACTTAGTTTCTAGATTCTTTGCTACCACAAAACAGCGGTCATAGCCATTCTTGAAGGACATTTGTTAAATGACAAAGGAGTTATGATTTGTATCAAAAGAGAATATGCCAGCGTTGAAGGATTTACAGATTCTTGGAGGACTGAAGTAAATGACCCCAGAATTGGTTATGAGATACATAAAAATAAATGTATCAGTTGGGGAGAGACCTTCCAGAAATAGCCTGGGTATCTTCAATTGGAGCAGAGTTCTCAAGTATGGTTACCATCTACTTGGGATGAGGGATGGAGTAGTCTGTCTTATTGAAATTGTTTTTTTTCAAAGCTACATTAGAATCTTGGTATATTCCGGTTTTACTGTAGTCTAGAATTGATGTGAAGCAGTTTTGTCTTAGATCTTTTCCAAGGGGGTTTCATTACTGATGCACCAAAAAAACTTCCCAAAACCCAATGCGAAGTGATCTCACATGGATCCATGGAATGGGTACTGAGATCAATATTATATTTAGTCTCCAGCATATTGGGTATCTTATCCAACAATGCAGAGAGAGTTGTTACTATTTTAATCGGTTGTCTTAAACTTTAAATGGGAGAGGAAGATGAAGGATGTGGTTTGGTTTAAGTTTCTAGAGCTTCCAGTGGAAAGTTGCTGCTTTTAATCAGATACCTGTATGTTAGCTGGCCCCATAGTGCCTGAAGAATTTGGGACAGGACTAAAGGAAGCAAAAGAAAGCTGTGCCAAAAGACCTAGAAAATCAAATCTGTCTAGACCAAAAAGAATATTTCAGAACTCTGTAAATTCCATCACCTCATTCATGGCTGCCTATCCCAAGAGAACTCAGCAGATTTGTAAAGGTTTTGAAGGGAAAATACTTAACATTCAGGTTGATTTTCTTTTCGAAGCTGAAATCCAGTGAGCAAGAGTAATTAAAATAGACAAACTTCTGAAAGAAGAGTGATTTTGCTCCTTTACGATATAAACTATTACTCAATGAGTGGTTTCTTTGGCTCTTCTATCTGAGCTTAAGTATTAAGTTTCAAAATAAGATTGACAGAGAAAAGGCATCTACAAGGAAATTACCACAGGGGTTGGATTGCGGTCAGATAGGATCAGTCAGTAGCAGGTGACAATGTTTTCCTGAGATTTTTTTTTAAATACTGTCACTCCTATAAGATGAAGGAAACCAAGAGATCTATGCAGCTTGAAAGTTTCTAAGCTGAACTTTTGAGACCCTCCACTGTGACTCTAGTTGGGGAGCTCCAGTGACCACCCAGCAACAAAGCTTGGCATAAATATTTCTGTCTTAAAAGCAGCTCATCCAGAAGCATCGAATTCCTGCGATACTGTATTTCCTGTTGTTCCGGAGCTCACATCGCCAGCAGAGATATAAATCAGGGCCTCTATGTGTCATGCTTTCCTTTGAAGGAGTGGCTGGGTTCTTAACTAATTACTAGGCAAATGGAATAATTACTTTCAAAAGCAGATCTATAAAATGTTAAACCTGTTGGTACTGTGATTCTCTTGGTTGGTACTAGGATTCTCTTAAAGTAGCTTTGTTAGGGTAAACCTGAAAGGGCCACAAGAGAAGTGATAGAACTGGTAGACCAAGCAGAAGGGATGCTAATTTGGTTTGCTGGGTCATGGCGGTAATTAAAAAAAACAAAAACCAAAAAGAACTTTGAGTTCATTATGGAAATATACCATTAGTATCAAAATCATGGGCTTGGTCCACCCTTGTTCTTAAAGACCAGGGAGTTTTGCATGGAAAAAAAAAATCTCCATGGTTCCAGATAATAAGCCTATCTCTGATGACAGCTCTAAAAAATTCAAGTTTCATTTAGGAAGTCCAACACAAACTTGTCACCATTATGGAAAAAACAGTCCAGCGCTCATGTCCTACTCATGCTTGGTTATCAGCATTACCATGGTTGTCAATGATGGAGAGTGTATCCTTCTCAGTATTTTGAAGTGAACAGGCACACTAGCCTATGGAAAACTGAGTAGACACTTCATGATTTAAGCCAATCATTTTACTAAATGAGAGCATTTGCTCATGCAGATCCTTTGGGGCAACACACAGAAGACATTCTCTCAACATATATGAGAAGAGTGTTAGTGCCTGATATATTTGGAACAAAGCTTATTTTTCCCAATGTTCAATACACTGTGTATTCTGAGGTTGGAGACTGCCCATTATTAATGGCTCTTGAGACATAATAAGAAACCAATAAATATTAAGTGATGAAATCAAAGGAAGACCAAGCCTGCCCTTTCAACACCACATCTCTCAGGTTGCAGCTCGCCCTCCCAAACTAACCTGGCTTATGATGGCAGGCAAAGACGCTAATGTGAATTGGGCCACACATTTATTTTTGTGATTCCTGTAGTGGCCAGAATAAAGATTTCCTTAGAAGAATTTATTCTCAAAGGGTTAAAGAGGGACCTTAAAGGCCATTTATTCCAACTCCCACATTTTACAAAGAAGGAAACTGAAGCCCTGAGAGAGTAAGTCAATTGCTCAGGGTCACAGAGGTTAGTCAATAGCAGAGGCAGGATTTGAACCCATGTCCTGAGACTTTAAGTTCAGCAACACTTTTCACTGTACTGCAGTCTGCCAAGGAATGCATTGTACTTACTCCCAGATAGAATCCAAATAGTTAATTAATGTGAATGGGAAGACTACATTACTCCAAATTCTCCCACAACTAAAGCCTAGGTGTTTTCTTGGTGGGGGGTGCGGATAGTAAAACTAGATTATTAACTAATCAATAAAGACTTATTAGGCACCCACTATGTGCCAAGCACTGTGCTAAACTCTGCAGGATACAAGAAGTTGCATAAGACAGTCCTTGACATCAAGGTGCTTATAATTGAATTGAGGAGACAACACACAAATAAATATCATAACAGTTTTATGCTTGTTTTTTTTTAAAGTATTCTTTACCATTTCATTTTTAAAGGAAGTAAATTATTGCAGAAAAGAAAAGCATTTCCTACATTACTAAGGCCATGTTTTTCTTTGCACATCTTTCAATCAAGCTCTCCCAATCATTTGCTGAATTCTTAAAGGATGGCACAAGCACCTGCAGGTCTTCCAAGGCTGGAAAGACATCAAATACAAAGCTTCTGATGAAATCTGTCTGCCTTCTGAAACCCTGCCTTAGTGAGTTAGGAGAGACTCATTACAGGATACCTGGTTACCACATGGTGCCTGTTTTGGCTACAACAACTCATAAAACTATTCAAATGGGAACTGATCTCTTGAAGTCTTAAACTTGTGGCAATTGATGTTATCACGGAGAGAACGTTGGCTTTGAAGGCAAAGACTTGGGTTCAAATCTTACCTCTGCTATTTACTACTTTACTTATCTAAATTCCCCCCCCCAAGCTCCTACATAGTAGGTTCTTAATAAAGTCTTTTTTGGGCAGATAGGTGGTACAGTAGATAGAGCACTGGACTTGGAATCTGGATGACTCATCTTCCTGAATTCAAATTTGGCCTCCAGACACTTACTAGCTGTGTGACCTTGTGCAAGTCACTTACCCCTGTTTGCCTCATTTCTCATCTGTAAAATGAGTAAGAGAAGGAAATACCAAGCTACTCCAGCATCTTTGCCAACAAAACCCCAAAATGGAGTCAGGAAGAGATGGACATGACTGAAATGACTCAATAGAAACAACAAAAGTCGCTTTTGTGTGTGTTATATTAGAGAAAGAGAGCTCACTCTTTTCCTCTGGTTACTTAAGTTCAATCTCTGGTGGGTGGTCTGAGAACAGAATAAAACACATAGTAATTACCCTGGTTTTATTGGCTGCTCTCTTAGGAGGCAGCAGCCAAAATGAGCAAGGCATTTCTCAACTTTATGAAAGGCATCACCAGCATTCAGAATTTGAGGCTGCTAAAAAAACTTAACCCTCCAAAAAAGCCATTTGTGGCCACCTGTGCTTCTCTATGGGAGCTTCTGAGATACATCGTGCCATTTCAATTGGAGTCTTTCTAAAACATCAGTCAGCAAAATGACCTATCTGAGTAACCATTGGGGTTTCTTTCTACACCTACCCTGAATTTCCCACTTGGGATTTATGACTGCCAACAGCTCTTACCCTTGAGCGCCTTGTAACAGTCTGCCGAGCACTGACTAGCAGCCTGCCACTTTCCAAAGGAGGGAAAAAAAGCCTTTAGATGAGGAGATTGCATCAAATATAAAGACAGACTTCTTCGTGATTCATTTACTTGACTGTGACTACCTTCTCTCAGTCCCTGACCTTCTCTAAATCAATCAATTAATCCTTGAAACAAAACAGAAATTTGAGTGAGGGGTTCCCTCCCTCTGGAAAGTTTAGGTTTTATTGTTTTTTTTTTTGGAGGGGAGAAAGTAGGGCAATTGGGGTTAAGTGACTTGCCCAAGGTCACACAGTAAGTGTGTCAAGTGTCTGAGGCTGGATTTGAACTCAGGTCCTAGTGACTCCAAGGCCAGTGCTCTACTCACTGGGTAAGTTTAGTTTTGACTTAGTAGATGTATCACAGATGTGCAGGGCTAGCTAATGTCCTTTGTACAGCAATGAAAGAGATTTCCCATTTGGTTACAATTAGCAAAAACAGATGTGATTCTGCTACTGTAAGAGAATTGGAAAGGTGTCAAATCTGGGTTATCCTTTCCTTCTCTTAGAAATGCTAATTATATTAAATGCATAAATGAAATATATTCATACTACTTCCATCCTGCCCCATCTTGCTATTTTTTTCCACTTGTTAGTGACTTTTGGGGGGCAATGTTTGATGCCTTTTACACTGTTGGAAACAATTACAGAAGTAATGGTTGGGGGACCAGAAGGCAAACGGCTTAGACTTGCAACATTTTACCTGAAATTTGCTGAGCATGTAACTCAATATCCCAGTGCTGGTTTTTTTCTCTCTTCCATCTATAAATGACTTACCTTTCAGGGAAAACTAATGAACATGAGACATGAAATGTCTGCCATGTTAGCATTTTTTTTAAACGGGTCCCTTGGAAATAGTAGGTTTTTTATATTTAAGAACTCAAATATGTTGGTGCTAAAGAAAATATATATGAGACACATAATAAGCGATGCCTGCCCTTTAAGAGACATTTTAAATTAGCATGGCATAGGTGATATGTTGTACGTAAACATTGCAATCAATATGCATATGTATTCTGTATATGGTAATAATTGTAATAGCTAACATTTATAAAGGACTTGCTCTGTACCAGACACTGTGCTAAGCACATTACAATTATGATCTCATTTGATCCTGGGAATTAGTTGAGGGGCTTGCTAGGTATGTGCCAGGCACTGGGGACAGAAAAGTAAAATAGAAACCGCTTTTTCTTGCTTACTTGCATTTACTAGGGTCGGAGGACCTGCACAAATGTACTTCTATATGAAATAGACACAAGGCAATTGGGGACATGAGGAAAGGCCTCATGGAGGAGGCGGCGTTTAAGGTGAACTCTGAGGGAAACTGGAGAGTCTAGAAGGTTGAGGAGAGAAGGGAATCCATTCTAGACATGAGCTTAGGATTAGGGTTAGGACCATCTAGGCCAAAGTGCAAGAATGAGAGAATGGGAGATGGACTGGTGGTGGACCAGCAGAAAGGGCAATGTGTCTGTGTCAGAGAATGTACAGAGAGCAGTGTGATCCGATGCACAATTAAATATTACTGCCCTGTAAGCTGATCACATCAGCGACCATATATAGACAGACTCTCAATACAGCTCATGAGCTTATTAGTTTACCTATGGAAAATATCATTTATTAGGTCCCAGTAGCAAATTTAGAAACCTGATAAATGATTGGAAGGCATTTCAGCATGACGACTGGTTTGAAGTCCCAACAAAGCTACTTACTCCCTTGCACCCTGGATATCCGAGTCAGAAGCAAAGGATCTCAGAGTCAGAAGAGACCTCAGTAATGGTCTATTCCAACCTATATGTGAGAAAGGATCTCTCTGGGTCATAGTGGGAGAGTGGTCATACAGCCTTTGCTTAGGACCTCCAGCGAAGGAGGGGGAACCAACTACTGTGCCTCCTGAAGCAACCAATTCCACTCACCGACCTGGGCCTCAGCTTGTTCATCTGGGAAATGACAAATCCTAGAAATAGCACTAGAAAGGACCTTAAAGGTTATCTAGTCTAACCTCTACCATCCCCACAGCCCGTTTTACAGATCGGGCAACTGAAGCCTAGAGAGGCTAAGTTATCAAGGGACACATGGGGAGTAAAGGTCAGAACCAGGATTTGAAACTGAATAGGGTCAGATTCCTACCATGTTCCTGGACCACAGGCTCTACTTTTAACCTGGAACATCAAGCTCCCAACCTGGGTCCCTGAGCATTCACCGTATGGAGCCTGGACGCAGACTCATCAAACTAATCCCCTACTCCCCTAATCTAAAGGTCATGCAGCCACACAGGCATCCTCCCTGCCAAGTCAAGTCAAATCAACAAGCATTTATTAAGCATCTGTTCTATGGCAGGCACTGTGTTAAATGCTAGCAAAAAAAAAAAAATCCTGCCCTCAAGGAGATTACATTCTAAGGAGGGAAGTCAGCGAATAAGAGACGGCTGAAAAGTAGGGCTGGAGCTTGGGAAATCTGGAGAGTCAGGAGCAGAGCGAACAAGCAAACCCAGAGCTGGCGTCAAAATGATGCCGTGGGAGCTCGCCAAGCAGAGGACTGGACGGGAGCAGGGAAGGCCACAGAGGCAGTGGCATCTGCCGGGAAGAGAATGCCTCCCCCCCGACCCCCACCGGATAACGAAAACACACTGCCTCCTCTAACTGGAAGAGCAGTAATCAAATCATTAACAAGACACTCCTAGGCCAGGCCACCAGTCCCCAAAGCTGTCTTCCCCACTGGAATACATAAGCGCCTTGAGGGCACGCGCTGTCTGGTGGCTGGCGTCCGTTCCCTTCCCTTTCCCACCCTCCCCACCCCACCCCCCACAAGCACTTCCTTGTCACAATGTCCTGTACAGTGTTTTCCATTCTGTTCCTGCCTCGTGTTTAAAGGATGGAAACGGAGGGCACATCGGTGATTACAGCGTAGGGCAGGTCGTTTTCTTTCCTTGGCCAGACGTTAGCTATCATTATTTGCAGCAGCTGTGGTTTAAATATAAAAGGAGAAACGCCACTCGCTGAGGCCGGCTTGGGACACCAGCTGAGCGGGGCTTGGCCAAGCCAGAAGCCTTTCCAGAGCCGGGGATACGTCCCGGCTTGCTGGTTTCGGTCTCTGGAGGATTTGTCGGCGTGTTTGCCCGGCAGCTTTTTATGGTCTGAAGTTTAGCTTAGTAAGACTTGCCGCTTGTCACGTGGCTCGTTTAGAAACAAGGTGCTAATTAAAGTCAGCCTTTCTGAAGCTGGGTATCATCCCCCCACTCCTGTTCGTGTGATGATGGGGAAGATGATGAAGTCTTTACTTAGAGTCCTCTAATTCTAGTTTCTTCGTAAAGAAACTGTTGTTAAAGGCTTGATATTGTCTTAATTCTAGTCTCTTGTTAAAGGAACATATTAAAATGGCCACTTCAGTACTTAATTTTTTTTATATTCACAGAATCACAGAATTTCTGAATCGCATGTGATTTCGGAAACCAGATCCAACCCACCCACCCGGCACTTAATCAATTTGATGCTTCCTTATTCACATACCCGCTGTGGACCCTATGAATAATCACCCTTAAAATGAAAACTATAGAGAGGGAATTAAAAAGAATAACCCCTCATGGGGTTTCTATACAAAATGACATGTATAGGCCATTTTGCAAAATCTGACAGCTTCACTTTGTCATTCTTGCAATTAAACATCAGGCAATCGTGGCTATAAATTTTCTAAAGTCTTCAATAAAACTTCAGCAAATTAGCTACAATCAATATTTTTTAAAGCTTTCAGTAAAACTTTAGAAAAATACTGATTGTACCTAAGGTGCTGGGTTAAAAATACAAACAACCCCTTCCCCTCCCCCACTCCCAAAATTCTGAAAATTTTCAACTAAAATAGTGGATTTTACAGATTACAAACAATGAGCAACCGTGCTCCCAAAGGACCTACCATGAAGCTCTTTCCACTTCTTTCAGTAGACAGGTTAAGGAATACAGATCATCTGCCCTCTTAACTGTTATTACATCTGAGGGTTAGGGTGGGGTGGGCAAAGGTGGGGGAAGTGGCGGTATTGGGAACTGACTGGTTTGAAAAGTGAAAAACACCAATGTAACAAAAAGATGGATTTTGCATAGTATTACATTAAAAAAAAACCTACAAATGCCAAATGACTGAAGGTCGCTTGTTTGTTTGAAATCCCTGGTCATGGTGCTACCTGCAGAGATGTTCCAGAACAAGGCCTGAGTTTCCCCTATCTGTTGAATGACATTTTTACTCCCCTTCTAAAGTGAAGGAAAATTCTTGAATTACATAGCATTTTCCAATGACAAAGAGAAAAAGGGTTATAAAATTGTGCATGGGGAGTGTTCTGGGGCCCAAGGTAGTCATGCAATGTTTTTGAACAATGAATTTCATTTGGAGGGGAAACAGTGTTAAGAATTCTGACTTTGGCTACCACTGTCACCCCAAAAAGAAATGTCATCTTCCTTGGTGATCTGTGTTGGGGAAAGGTCGGTATTATGTTGACTGCTGTCACAGAGTCAATCACCTTGAAGCAGAATCGTTTCAAGAAAGGAAAATCATGTTACCTCATGACCAAGCTGAGGTTCTTGTGAGAAAGGGAATTTGATTAACATCAAAAAATCCAGGGGAAACACAGTGGTCTTTGTTCACACCTATAACGACTGAGTGTATCAGCTATCCTGCTGTTACTTACATTCATTGTCCCGGGAAAAAAAGGGAAACAGATGGCTGTTTTATAGGGCTGAGATAGTATTGTTTTTGGTAGGGAATGCCATTCCGCCTTGGGAGCTGAGGGAGAGGTTTTCCACGTTTAGCAACAACAACTTGGAAAAGGATCTCACCCTGCTTCCTCTTTCCCCCCTCCAGTCCCAGGAGGAGTCCAGGCAGGGTGGAATTGTCCATGACCCAGATGTTTTCATTCTGGCTGCTGTTGTTGCTGCCTGTACCTCCCAGACAGACAACAGGAGCAGATGACGTGAGGCTATGCACCTGTGGGAGGCTGGGAGCATTGATCAGGCAGGAAAGGCAGAGGATGGAATGGAGAGGGGCCCCAAAACAGAGGAGGGAGGAACTCGCCCAGCCTAGAGGTCGCCAGCTTCCAGGGGCACTTCTCCATCAGGGAGAGTCAAGATCCTTCGATTTTTCCTGGCCCCTTCTCTTGGCTTTTCTTCTGACATGAGACATACAGCCATGTCATAAAGAATCTTCACATTGTTGAATCTTGGTTAGAAGGGACCTCAGAGATAGAAAAATTCTTTCCAGTACAAAACTGTGTGCTACATTTGGTTACCATTGTTATAAATAGTGGCAGGTAGTATAGGGAATAGAACGCTGGGCAACGAGTCAGGGAAATCTAGGTCAGGGGTAGAGAACCTGTGGCCTCGAGGCCACATGTGGCCCTCTAAGTCCTTTAGTGTGGCCTTTTGACTGAATCCAAACTCCACAGAACAAGGACATCGATTCTGTCAAAGTGCCACACTTGAGAACCTAGAGAGCCATGTGGCCTGGAGGCAGAAGTTTCCCAACCCCTGATCTAGGTTGTATCCCATTTCTGATACTTACTAGCTGAGTGAACAAAGTCACCTAAGTTATTCTTCAAGCAAAACTCTCTAAGACTTACCTTCTAAGTTGTAGACAGATTGTGTGGACTCTGGAAGTAGTACAGAGAGTTCCCACACTGGGAATTCCCTCTCCTGATAAAAATATAAAGTCTGCATGTATTGAGACTTTTAAAAAATTCAAAAAGTGTTAACATATTTATTCAAAATTCATATTCATTTCAGCAATTGAAAGCATTTAGCACATCTACTAGGAGCAGGACAATAAGACATTTAATGTAGATAGAAATGAGGATTTGGATGTTGTTGTGTTTTTTTCCTAGTCAGCTAGGGGGCGCTGGACCTGAAGTCAGGAAGATCTGAGTTCCAAATTTACCGACTGTGCCATCTTGGGCAAGTCACTTAAGCTCTGTCAGCCTCAGTTGCCTCATCTGTAAAGTGGGGGTAATAATAGCATCTACCTGTCAGGGCTGGAGTAAGGATAAAATGAGATAATATTTGTAAGCTGCACTGCAAAACCTTAAAGCACTGTATAAATGCTAGCTATTACTATTAAAATTATTGTTTATCTCTTATTGATCCTTTTGTTTTGGTTTTATTTGTTTTGTTTTATTGTTTTGTTTATGGCCATTTCCAACGTATCACTCTCTCCTCTTCTACCCAAGAAGTCATCCCTTATGGAGAAAGAGGTGGAAAAAAACAGTTCGGTAAAAACCATATACTATATCCCCTGCACCTGATAGTATAAGCAATTTACCTTCATAGTTCCCCACCTCTGCAAAGAAGGTAAGGAGGCACACCTTCTCACATACATGGGGTTTTATAAATAAGGAAAAACAAAGAGGAAAGATGAATGGACCAGGACATCAAGAGGCTGCATCCTAATCCCTGCCATGAATACAGGATCTTGGACAGGGCACAGAATCTCCTAGCTTCTTCATCTATAAGTGAAGGAGATGAAATAAATGATCCAGAAGGCCGCTTAAAGCTCTAAAAGTATATAATTCTGTGCCTTTAATGAGTCAACGGTTATAAATGTATACATTATTTTTATATATTTCCATATATGTTGTAAGTGTAATACATGTAAATTATATAATCCTGTGCCTTCAATCATCAATTATATATTTCTATAGAAATTAATTTCTATATTTGTATATATAAATTAATTTCTATATTTGTATTACATAGAGATAAATGTATCTACATGTAAACTTATCTATATATGTTATATAATTCTGTGGCTTTAATCAATCAACATGTTTATATATAAATTATTTTATATGTTTATATATAGAAATTATATGTATATTTTATAAAATGTATATTCTATAATTCTGTGCCTTCCCTCAATCAACAAGCATTTAATATGATCCAGGCACCCTGCTAAGCACTGGGGGATCCAAAAAAGGAAGGGTGCAAAAAAAAGGTCTCCAACCTCAGGGAGCTCTTGTTTTAATGGGGGAGACAATATACAAAAAACAATTGTACATACAAGATATATGTGGTGTAAATGGAAGGTGATTTCTGAGAGAAGGCACTAGCCGTATCCATAGTTTCCTGTGTTCCTCAGTTTCTCTCGTAAAAGAGGAGCCAGAACAATGAAGAACATGGACGAGATTGCTGTTCTCCTGATGATTCCTTGCAGGGTTCCTGAGTGATCTCCTCAGGATGATAACAGATTGCCAAAACCAGTATTGAAGAAGTGCCTGAGTAGTTGCTGTCCACAATCATCGGAATAAATGAGACTCAAGTAGCAACCAAGGTTCTAGAGAAATGAACTGGGTGGGAGGTAGTCAGCACTCTACAAAGCTATGAGTATGAGAAGAGAGGGTAATGCTCAGCTAATTCTGAAGAATAAATCAAATGGGTCTGCCTGGGAAAGAAAAGCCTTGACAATTATTTGGGCATAGGCTAAGGTACTTTGCCAACAGGGTCTAGGAAGAAGGGAGCACCATTTCAGGGGAGAGATGTTTTATTTTATAGATGACTAAGAGCTTGGGGCTTGAAAATTGAATATGCATTCAAGAGAGCAACAGCAGTGGCAGGGACTGACCCAGGAGGCCTCCCAAGACTTCCCCCCAATCCTCATTATTGGTTGCTTTCTTGAAGTTTTGAACACTACCTGTCAACAGCTCCTCCACTTGGACTGGGTTGTGTCTGCCAACTGGCTTTTATTCAGGAACTGGATTCTGACAGAAATCTGGAGAGCTTTTCAAAGTTCGATACAAACGAGAGAGAGAGCTGGGTCTCATCCATAGTTAGGTAGCAAGAGATAATGAATTCTCATAAAGTTTTCATTTGCAAATTGAATGGAAGAATCCTGAAAAATAACAAACTGAGCCCTATAGAAAAGAGTCGAGAATAGGATGGGTATGGGATGTGAATTAGGGCAAAAGAGAAGTTTTACATTCTATCTCTTTTTCAGAAAATATATGTATGTATACGTCAGAATTGATGAAGGGGTTTAAAAAAATCCATAGCCTGGTATGAAATACTATGGGACAGCTAGGGGCACTGTGGATAGAGTGGTAGGCCTGGAGTCAGGAAGACCTGAGTTCAAATTCAGCCTCAGACACTTACTAGCTATGTGACCCTAAGCAAGCCACTTAAGCCTGTTTGCCTCAGTTTCCTTATCTGTAAAATGAGCTGGAGAAGGAAATGGCAAGCCACTCCAATATCTTTGCCAAGAAAATCCCAAAATGGATCATGAAGAGTCAGACATGACTGATAATAATTAATATATATAATAATAAGTAACAAATAATATAATAGATAACATAATAATTAACAACAAATTAAATAGCATAATTGGGTTACAATCTACTCTATTTCATTTCTGCAATTGTTATTAAGTTGAATGCCCCCTTCCCAGTGCCTTTGCTGGTACTTCCAGAGGAACGAAGGCTTATCATGAGAGCGGTGGTGTACTGGAGCTGCTCATACAAGTAAATTATCAGCGTGAGCATTTATACCCCAGAAATAGGAACTCTCCTACAAACCAGGGATTCATTTGTTGTTTTGTTGATTGTCTGCCCTTAAGAAAGTGTTAATAATGCAGATTAAATGTGAAAGTATGTGCACACATTGCCCTTTCTGCCTGATTGTTAAACATTTGCCATTATACTCTGTGTGAAAGGCTGTTTTGTCTGTGCTGTAAAAATGAGTGCATCTATCAGAAGGAAGGAGAGATAGAGACAGAGACAGAGACACAGAAAGGGTCAGAGATAAAAAAAGACTGAGATTTGGAGGGCTAGGAATGTTTGCAAATCTAAATATCTTTAAAAGCTATCATCCACTGAAATAGCTCCTGATGGTGGGCACCAAAGAGTAATGAGACTTGGAAGACGTAATTTCCATGGTTAGGGGTTTGTTTGTTTCTTTAACTAACACTAAGGTATTTAAATTTTTTGTTGTCTTTCTTCAAGCTTACATTTTTTATAATTATTGTGTCTATTGTGTTCTTGGTTCTGCTTGTTTCATTTTGTATCAGTTTATATAAACCTTCCATGCTTCCCTGAATTCTTCATATTCATCATTTCTGATAATGCGGTAATACTCCCTTACATTTATATAGCATAATTTGTTTAGCCATCCCTAATCGGTGTGTATGGGATGGAAAATCCAAATAATAGGAGAGATATCTTTAGGAGAAGCAAAGTGAATTTATTTTACAAACATTGCAAGATTTGGGTGTTGTCTCCACTAGGGAAAACTAGTGAGGGAGGCCAAGTAAAAAGGAAGTGCCACCCTAGTTATACTCTTAGTACAAAGATTCCCACCCACCTCTATCCTTTCTCACCATTGGCTGGGAGGCGGGCTTACAATCTATGGGTGGAAAAACTAGACAGAGAACTAGCAAACCAGGTAGAGCCAGTCCATTCAGGCTTTCCCTATCTGGAAATCAACCGCTGGGGGGGGGGGGGTCATTCAAAAGTCTAGGAGATGAAATGAGGAGAGCGGAGGAGGCCCCTCCTAGAGCAGAGAACAAACAGCTCACAGGTAGTGCATTATCTCCCTATTTGATCCCCGAGAGAGGGGAAAAGGAAGGGCCCCTACCGCTTCAGGCCCTGACTTTCTGGAAGTTAGCTAAGTCACTACAAGGTTAAATTCCAAGCTTCTCCTACTCCCTCAGACATTCCCTATTCCAGAAATATGAGAAGAGAGTAGCCCCTATATTTTTACCCTGTGAAGTCTTCACAAATTATCCTTCCCACTCAGATGGGCATCTACTTTGTTAACAGTTTTTTGCTACCGCAAAATATCTTGCTTAGAGTATATTGGTCTATATGGGGCCTTTCTGTCTTTGGCCTCCTTAGGGGTATATGCTTTGCAGTGAATACTTGAGAGTATATACTTAGCAGTGACTCTAATATATTGTTTTTGGAAATTTGAGTAAAATCTAGAAGAAAAAGAAGAAAACACTGCTAGCTAAACAGATGTTTCCACAATATTTATTTGTTATTCTGTCACTTGGAAACTGCAAGGAGTTCTGAAAATCAGGTTTGGCAGAGCTGAAGTTTTAAATACAGACAATGAAATTTAAAAAATAATTGTCCTTTTGTATCAATAAAAATGTACAAGGTGTCCCAAAGATCACAATTGCACTGACTTTTGAGACACCCTGTATTTTGCTCTTTACATTTGAATGTTACTATTTATAAAGAAAACTGATTGTAGAAAAATTTGTACTTATAAAATGAACAAAATAGAAAGAAATTATTTTCATTACAAAACTACTTTACAAAAGAATTCCCTGGAAGGCTCCTTTCAGTAATAAACTCCTTATTTGGTTTCAGATCTTTCCATTTTACTCCTATAATTGTTCCAGAATGCATTTAAAGTAGAATCCAATTTATAAAAATTTGAATTACATACAGCCTTTCAAGAGCACACCAATTGCTTGCACAATATATGCATAAGTAGTATATGATTAACAAACAAAACTGTTGTTCGACTATATTGGGTGTTATAGGTAGGACTTCCAGAATTAAAAGGCCTCCTACTCAGACATGTCCTTGTTCAAGAGTCAATGAAGAAGGGAAAGCTTTCGTTACACATAGTTTTTCAACTAAAAGTTTCTTGGGATTTTTTTTCCCCTTTGAATACGCTAACAATATCAGATTCAGGCCAGGAGTCTGATCCACAGGGCATGTTGCCACCTGAAAAGCCCACCTTTTCATTTTCTTTTCCAAGGAGTCAAAAGAATGAAGGGGGCTACATTTCCTGGGGCTTCTTCCTGTGCTGAGCATACTCTGAAGTAAGGTGAGTGATTTTCGATAAATAGTTAAGATCCTTTACCCAAAATACCGTTTTTCAGGTACATAAGCATAAAGTCTCTAAAATGAAAAATATATAGCTTTGGGGGAAATTTTGAAGCCCTTAATCACTCTCTGGGCCCCCCAGGCAATGACTGCAATAGCCTGTATACAGTGGGAATGTATTCAGAGCAGAAAATCAATGCCCCTACATGAAAATTGATTCTTATCTCTCAGCGTTTCTTGGTGACTAAAGTTATGTTTGTTCTCATTGGATCTACTTATTAGTAAGTTTCCTTTCTGGTTTATCAGCAGCCCTCTAGTGGGTGTTTGTCCTCAAGATTACAGCCATTTAGGTCCCGCTGAAGCCTTGGTATATTGCTTCAATAAGCCCAACACAGTGAGCTGTTTCATACATAAGCTGAATAACACTTGTGCTGACCTTGCCTGTGTCTAGTGAGATCTTTGCCAAGCCTTGGGGAGCTGCCAACCTGGTGCTTCTAATAGCAACCAGCAAGACTCCCAGAAAGAACCAGGCTGTTGGATATCTGCTCTGATTTCCTGGTGCACTGAAGCCTTGTGGAGAGCCAAACATGCTCTCTCACGCTACTTCCCTGATTACGGAAGGTTAGAGGATGGGTATTCTGGCATCTGGTCTGACAGCAGTTGCTTCCTCTTTCTCTCTCAGGGGCAGCCTGACGATGGACGAGAGACAAGATCCTTTGGGCATGACCGTCCATCTCCTGGCCAACTCTGGATATGCTCTGCCTTTGCAGCAAACCCTTGACCGCCTCTTGGAGTGGATTTGCCCAGAAGTCCATCTATTTCTGGTGTCAGAGAGAGTGACTCCAGTGAAACACTATGAAAAATATCACTCCAAGCGGTCTGGGTTCCCAGGGATTTCTGTTTTGCTCTTCTTGCATGAAGACCATGGGGAAGAGCGGTTCTTTCATATCTACGACTCCTTCCAACAGCCACCTTGGCAGTCTCATCCCACACAGAATGCAGGTGGAAGGCTGTGCCCATACACACTTACCAATCAGGATTTCTACAGCCTCGATCCACTCATGCCTGTATGGGGGGTGAGACAGGCATATTGTGGCAGCGAGATCCTTCGTGTGACCTTATATTGTAGCTTTGATAATTATGAAGATGCAGTCAGACTTTATGAAATGATCTTACAGAAGGAAGCCACCACCCAGAAAAGCAACTTCTCCTCCTTTGTACTATATTCAAAGAAAAACTTTTCAATCCAGCTGTCCTTGAAGCAGCTTCCCCTAGGGATGTCCGTGGAACTCAAAGAATCTTCCCTGTTACAGTTCAAAGTTCAAGAAATTGGCCAGTTAGTGCCACTTCTGCCAAATCCCTGCATTCCTATCAGCAGCACCAGATGGCAAACTCAGGACTATGATGGAAACAAAATTCTCCTACAGGTATGTTCTTAGCATCTTTTCCCCCTTCTAGACATAAATACATGATCAGATGTGAGAAAAGTAATTCTCTTTATTAATAACTAATTATTGAATCAGAACCAAAGTTTTTTTCCTTTTCTACTTCCTCACCCAGAAATCAACCCATGTGGGAAATCTTTCTCAAAGATTTACCCAGGCCAAGATTTAATGAGATAGTAAAAGAAATTCTAAGTTTGGGCTAATGGGAGGTTTCCTGCTCATTGTGTTTACTCAGACAGGTCTGGGGAAATGTTGATTTTCCCTTTTGTCACACAGGTGATATGGAAATTGATAAGTCTCTTTGACCAAGATTTGGGTGATCCAAGTCAGTACCCCAAAGACCCTCATTGTAATATAGTCCAGTCTCTCATTATAATGTTCATTCTCTCATTAACAGTTAACCAATCAGAGTTGATTGCCACCCTCAGGTATACCTACTCTTCCAAGGGCATATAAACAGTAAGCCTACTGCCGTGAGCGGTCTTTGGCCTAAGAGAGATGGCAAATGACCATCTTCTTATTAATAAACATGCTAGCCTTATTAATAAAACAACTAAGTGACCCAGAAACTATGTCTCTTGAACTTTTAAAATGCCACATATGAAATCAGAGGCCCTTAGATTGGAAATGAGGGCACTAAGGGTTAGTGACAGGACCCAGGGCTTTAAATTCAGTTCATAGGATCATATATTAATAGATGGAAATGACCTTAGATGTTGTCTAGTCCAACCACTTTCATTTCACAGATATTGAGTCTCATAGAGTCATGAGATCATAGATACATAGTTGGAAGGCACCTCAGAGGCTATCTAGTCCAACATTCTTGTTTTACAGATAAGGAAAATGAGGCCCAGACAGATGCAGTCACTCAGACAAGGTCATATAGGCAGGACTTGCCAAGGCTGGGTTAGAAGTCCCAGTCCTTGGATTTGATGAATATTGTTCTTTCCATACAGCATACTTCCTCCGGGTCTAATATTCTTTCCACTGTATTGCTGACCCACATGCGTATGTATATACATTTTTTCACATAACTGTATTCACCAACACAAGATGCAGTTGTGAACCAGTCTGAGGAAGTTACAGTCATGATATATTTTGGAATGCCAATGTTGAAGATATGAAAGCCTGGAACTGGTTAGTTAAGTTCTGAATCTGAGTGAATCTCTTGTTTTATTATAAATTAAATTAGCTGATTAAATGAACTTCAACAGAAGATTTTTAGGAAAGGTCTTTCTGAGCCATGTTTATTTATTCCTTTGTCCATCCAACACATGTTAAGTAGCTACTATGCCAAGAAAATGGTACAAAGTATTGGGGGAAATACAAAATAAGAGGTGGTCCTTATCCTCAAGGAACTTATTTTGGGGGGGGAATATGACTCATACAGAAACAGATATGTCAAAACTGTGCAAAGTCAGCACATAAGAGGGGGCATACGAAATTCTATGAAGTCTGAATGGAGACATTTCACATACAGCTTGAAAGCTTGGAGGAAACCTCATGCAGCTTTGGAAGTGAGTTTTCAATAACTACTACTATTAATTGTGACTACACTATAACTGTGCATGCATCTATGTGTAGGCATGAAGATGTATATAATGTCTATAGCAAGTCAGTTCCATTTAACCAACATTTAATATGAGAGAAGGTACTTGGTAAATGATGATTTGCTTAATTCAGAATGTAGCAGGGGATATATCTTGGATGACCCAGCTAAAGCATAATTGTTATTTACTTTTAGGCTGCAGCTGTTGATATTTTATTTTGAAAAGTTGGACAAAATGTGA
Source organism: Phalanger gymnotis (assembly GCA_028646595.1). Lineage (NCBI taxonomy): Eukaryota > Metazoa > Chordata > Mammalia > Diprotodontia > Phalangeridae > Phalanger > Phalanger gymnotis. The sequence goes on from CM053626.1 coordinate 46,581,879, forward strand.
TGGGGTGGGGGAGATCCATAAGAATCTGCAGAGTAGACAGCTCACCCTAGAACCTGGTTAATGGGGGGAAGAGGAAGAAAACATCAAATGGAGGAATGAGGCTAATGAGGACATAGTAAATCCCATCGGGATTCAGAAAGAATTATTGTAGCTCTCATTTTTTAGCTTTTTCTTCCCGTGTACTCCACAAAACCTTTACTGGAGTGTTTTACCTGTCCTTTTTGTTCCTGAGCACTGAAATGCTTGAAAAGTAGTTCCCTTGTGGGAAAAAGCAAGGCAAGAGACACAGACAATTCACAGAATAGGTAATCAGCTTCAGAATAATGGAGAATTGCTTGTTTTTACCCTTAGTTCTTTCTTTATATGGACGCTTCATCTATATATGACTTGTCCAAGTGCTCTGAATCTAGGCTGTTTAAATCAATAAATCAATATTTCTCAAGCATCTGAAGCCGTATGTTAGTAATGTGCTAGGGACTAGAGACAAAAATGAAATAGTCCCAGCCTTTACGGAACTTATGTTTTGGGGGGAAGAGGAGGGGAAAACATTTAAAAATATACATACATACATACACAAATATACATGCATACATAGATACATTTGTATGTGGGATGAAAGACCCTCACCAATTAAAAAAATTAATTTTTAATAAGGAGCCATCTCAGGATAGGAACAGAAATAAAATTTTATTCAATTCTCACAAGAATAGGGTGTCCTCTGCCAGAGCAGATCTAGCAAGGGAGGTGAAGGCACAAGGAACAAAGCACCAATATTATACCTAACGCAAGAGAATTCCCACCCACCTCTGACCCTTCTCACCATTGGCTGGGAGGCAGGCTTAGAATCTGAGCATGAAAAACTAGACAAAGAACCAGAAAATCAAGGCACAGAAATTCCAATTCCTATTCCCTTAGTTAACGATTACAACTGAGGTGACATCTATAAATCTAAAGAAGGAGACTAAGATAAGGGGAGGGCGAGACCCTCTCCATTCTTCTACAGTAGTTTTACAGTAAAGGAAAGCAGGTTACAGTGACCCTATTCTTACTTAGCAAATCTTTAAACCAGAACCAGAAGAAAGACAAAAAGTTTCAGGGTAAAAAAAAAAAGAAACTTTCCTAGAGGCTGAGCAATCAGGCTCTCTCGGCCTCAGAATTTTCCCCCTTCCCTATTTCTTGATTTTTAAACATTTCTAAGTATAGATATGAATAGATATAGATATATATATATATATTTATACATATATATTCCCTGAGAAGTCTTCACGTTTTATTTTCTCACTACCTCACACAGTATGTGTGGATATATATATATATTTAAAATACATACAAAAACAAAGTAATTTCAGGATGAAGGCTCTTGAGCTGGGAGAATCAGGAAAGGTTTCATATAAGAGATGGACATTGAACTAAGTTTGGAAGGAAACTAGAGTTCTCACTAAAATCAGATTTTTTGAAAGAAAAAATATAGATATATAGTGATAAATAACATAGCTGATAGGTTGATATAAATGCTTGGTTTTTATAGAAACCAGGGTTGGTTTTGTTTTTAGTGGGGAAGGGAGCATGACCTATATTTGGACAAATGTATTTCACCTTCTATTGATATATTAGTGTCATGGTTTATTCAAGCAGTAGGAGATACAGAATAGTGCCAAGTATAGAAGCAGTGAGGTTAATTAGTCAACAAGCATTTATTAAGTGCTTGTGATAGTCAGAAGATGTGAGTTCAAATTTAGCCTGAGACACTTACTAGCTGTGTTACCCTGGGCAAGTCACTTAACCCTGTTTGCCTCAGTTTCTTCATCCGTAAAATGAGCTAGAGAAGGAAATGACAAATCTCTCCAGTATCTTTGCCAAGAAAATCCCAAATGGGGTCACAAAGAGTTGGACGCAACTGGAAAGACTTAACAAATTTGTCAGGCACTGGGCTAAGGGCTGGAAAGAACGAGAAAGTACAGAAATGTGACCTAAACCCCTGCTTCTATCTGGTATCTGAACGTGGGGCATCCCCTCAATAAATCAAAACAAAGGCAAACTGGTTTAACCTGGGCATGGATGGGGCAGACCAGAACTAGATTATAGATCCAAGATTAGAAACTTGACAGATTGGTAGTGAAAACTTTATGCAGGCTGATCAGTGAACTAAGAGAAACCAAGGTGATCGGTCTTCAGTGAAGTAGTTCTGAGCTCAGCACTGGTGCTCAACTCGGCTGCTGCCCGTGAAGAACTTTTTGGTTTTAGTAGTTGCTCAATAAATATGTGTTAATGGTGAGTACAGCACCAGCCCTGGAGTCAGGAGGAACTGAGTTAAAATTCGGCCTCAGACACTTGACACACATTCGTGTGACCTTGGGTAAGTTACTTGACCCCGATTGCCCTGCCTTCTCCCCTGCAACCAAATAAATAAATATGTGTTAAACTAAACTAGGTAGATCCATCAGTGAATACTGTATGAGCTCCCAGTAGCTTTCCTTCCCCAAAGAGGAGACCCTCTATCATATCCAGTCACTTGTCTTCTCTGTCAGTGACTGAGACCTACAGCCTTCAAATGGATTGGGAGACTGGGTGGGGCATGCGTGTGCTGTCCAATCACAGCAGGTTCAGGTTTACAAAAATTTCTTTTTTCAGTTGTTTATGTCAGAGTCACCTTCCTTCATGATTAAACCTCCCTTGATGGTGAGAGCCCCTGGCTTGTTATCTCCTCCCTTTTTATTTGATTGTTAGCTAAGACATCCATAACGAACATATATAAGATAATTTGGTGGGCTCTCTGTATAAACACCAGGAAGAGCAGTTGGAGCAAACCAAGTAGGCATAGAAGACAAGCATGGCAGAGGCAACCTAACTTTGAAAGCAAAGAGGTGTCAATTCTCAGGATATCTGAAGGAAGGGAAATACACTGAACGATTAGAAAAAAAAATCCCACGATGATATTAGTAACTTCTCCTAAAATGCAATCAAGAGGATATAAATAACAACTGCTCTGTGTATCTCCTTTCTTATTTCTGTAGGCTCTTTATGAGGATGACCTACACACACATCAAGTGCATCTTTGATAAAAATATGAGAAAGGAACTTGACATTTCGGATGTGAGCTTGTATAACACACTGTTCAGAAAGTTATTTGTTTTCTACAGCAGACCATATCTCCACAGTCACAAAACTGACTCAAATACATGAAGAAACAAAATCTCACTGCCTATCGTTTGTTGTTTATAGAAAAGCATTTCAATTTGCCAGTGAGATGTACTTTCACAGGCTTCCCCATATGTCTAATGTGTATCTTGAAATGAAACAAAATTCACTGATAGATCCACCCTGTTTAGTTCAACAATCATTTATTAAGCACCTACTAAGTTTGACAGGATTCAAAGACAAAAGTGAAAAACAGTCCCTGTTCTCAAAGACTTTATCAACTGGAAAAATGACAAGGGACTGACCATACTATATATGCAAATAAGTGAATACAAAATAGGGCAGCTAGGGTGGTGACGTGGATAAAGCACCAAATATCATGAGTTAAAACCTAGCCTTAGATACTGTGTGACCTTGGGCAAGTCACTTAATTCTGTTTGCCTACGGTTTTTCACTTGTAAAATGAGCTGGAAAAGGAAATGGCAAACCATTTCAGTATCTCTGCCAAGAAAACCCTAAATGGGGTCTCAGAGAGTCAGACATGATTGAAACCACTGAACAACAACCAATCGTACAGCATCCATAAGGGCAGCTAGGTGGCATAGTGGATACAGTGCTAGGACTAGAGGCAAGAACACCTGAGTTCAAATATGGCCTCAGACACTTACTAAGTGGGTGATCCTGGCAAGTCCCTTAACATTGTTTGCCCCAGTTTCCTCAACTGTAAAATGAGCTGGAGAGGTAATGGCAAACCACTCAAATATCCTTGCCGTGAAAACCCCAAATGGGATCGCAAAGAGTCAGACACGACTGAAAAATGACTGCACAATAACAACAAAGACAAAATAGTTTCCAGAAGGAGAAAGCACTATCATCAGGTAAAAGGTGGAAAGGCTTTAAAGGAAGTTGTAGATTCTAAGAGGCCGAGGTGGAGAGGGCATTCCTACTAAAATGAAGGGGTAAGGGGAGGCAGGGAACCACATGTTCAGAGGGAGCAGAGGCAGAATCAAGTTGTAAATTTGTGGTGCTTTCTTTTTTATTTACATGGGACTGGAAAGAAACTTAGATGCCAGGCAATGTGGGGCAGTAGAAAAAGCACTGGCTATGAAATCAGAGGACCTGGGTTTGAAACACGTCCTTTCCATTTACTACCCATGTGACGTTGGACCAGTCACATAAGCTCTCTAAGACTCATTTTCCTCATGTGTAAAAGGAGGCTATTTAGTTCAATCCTCATGCCTAGGAGGCTCAGTGGATAGAGCTCTGGGCTTGAAGTCAGGAAGACCTGAGTTCAAATGTGACCTCAGACCCTTAATAGCTTAACAGCTGTTTGCCTGAGTTTCCCAAATAAGGATAATAATAGAACCTACCTTCCAGGGTTGTTGCAAGGATCAGATGATGTAATAATTGTAAAATGCCTAGCACAGTGCCTGGCACATAGTAGGCACTATTTAAATGTCATTACATCGGTGATCCAAACCCTCTCGATTACAAATGGGGAAATTAAGATGCAGAAAATAGGATGACCTGCTCAGGATCACTCCCTATAAATAGCAAAGCTAGGATCCCAACCTAGCACCCAAAGGAGCAGTCATCCTCACAATCACAGATTTGTAAAGAGTTTCCTAGGTAGTGTTTGAGATTTGTTTCCCAAATGTTACTTGGTAGCATTTATATGTCATACCCACCAGTCTTCTTACTATTTTAATTTCCCATCCTTCTTACGCCTCCTGAAGGACTTTACTGTCTTCCCAATTTCCCAAGTATTGCCCTTTAGACCAACATTCCAGTCTTCCAGACTTGAACCCTTGGTATTGTCTTTTGTACTTTTTGTCCCAAAGCCAATCGGGTCAATTCAGTTCCCATAAGTCCCCACTAAGTGTAGGTCACCACAATTAGGTACTAAAGTATAACAGTAAGGCGAGGATGACCATGATGAACATGCCTGAATAGTTCAGAATTGTGAAGTATAAGAAATTCTCTAGGTAGGAGGCAGAGGAAGTATAACATTTATTTAGACACGAGAGAATCCAATCCCAGGACCAGCAACTCCAATTCCATATAGTAGTGATAATATTCCAAAGCCAGTAAGCCCACTTCAATGTAGCAACACCGAAACTGTAACACAATATTATAGCAAGGAGCCAAGTCATCCTGTTACCTTCCCCCCTGCTAAGGCCTTTCTGTAAACAATCACTCTCGAATCCTAACTCTCTTCTGCAGCTCTGTAGAGTCCAAGATCCCGCTCCTTCTTCTTGGGCTGAATTCCGATTCCCGTAGCTCTCCCTGCCACAATGTCCTCTTGATGTCTGCTTCTGAATCCTGCTGCTCTCAGTTCCACTCCTCTCAGTTCCGGGTTCTCTTTTTATACAGTCCTAGCCGGCATCTGATTGACTAGAACTCAGTGCATGCACCATTGGCTCTGTTCTTAGCAACTCCCCTTAGGGCCCTAGTTAGTAAAAGGGTATGGGCCTGCCTCTAATCAGGCCTCCCTTTGTTGGACCTACCTGAGGACTATTCTTTGGGGGAGAAAGATCTTTCGCTTACTGACTGGCCTTACCTAAAGAGGCAGAAATGGAAAGTAAACTGTGTCCCTGTCCGTTTCATCAGTATGTCAGTGGGAACTCCAGTTCCCACTGATCTCTCCATTTTCTAGCTCCTTTTATAATTATTTTCTGCCACCCAGCTATTTATAAATCTATTCCATAAAAAATAAGAGAAATGAGGAAAATCACTGAAAAAAAAAATACCGACATTTGGGTGGGGGCTGAGGTGGTAGCGCAGTGGAAAGAATACAAAGCCTGGAGTTAGAAAGACTCATCTTCCTGAGTTCAAATCCAGCCTCAGACACTTACTGGCTGTGTGACCCTGAGCAAGCCACTTCACTCTGTTTGCCTCAGTTTCCTGATCTGTAAAATGAGCTGGAGAAGGAAATGGCAAACCACTGCAGTGTCTTTACCAAGAAAACCCCAAAATGGGTCACAAAGAGTCCAATATGACTGAAATGACTAAGCAACAACAAATTAAATAGTGTAATTGAGTCACAGTCTACTCTGTTTCATTTCTATAATTGTTCCTAAGTTGAATACCGCCTTGTCAATGCCTTCTTCTCTGTTCTCATCATCATTGCTCTGATTCAGTGCCTTAGCACCTCTTGTCTGGACCATTGCAATAGTGACTTATTAGTCTCTCTACTTCCAGTCTTTTTCCTCTCTAATTGAATCACCATACAGTTTCCAAAATAATTTTCATAAAGCACCGTTCTAATAATGTTACTCTCATTCTGAAGAAGCTTAGGTGGCTCCCTATTATCTCTAGGGGGAAAAACGAAAAACAAATACATTTAGTTCCTCAGCTTGACCTTTTAAGAGCTTCACAACCTGGCTCTAGCCTACCTTTTCAGACTCATTTCACACTCCCACCTTTCATATAGTCCAAAAACTCACCCAGCCCATTTTCTGTTCCCTAAACTCAGCATTCTGCCTCCTTTCTGCCTGCTTTTGCACCAATGTTCCATATACCAAAAGGTGCCCCTTCCTCCTCTCTGCTTTTTCTAATCCTCAGCTTCTATGAGAAGATACCTTCCCTGGCTTCTTTGCAGAGCTGAAAGACCATGGGTGTAGAAAGCTGCATATGACATCGTGTGTGTGTGTGTGTGTGTGTGTGTGTGTGTGTGTGTGTGTGTGTGTGTGTGTGCGTGTGAGTTTGGTGGTACTTTATTAAGGGAACTCTTAAAAATTCTTTTCTAAAATATTATAAGGAATGATGGCTCTCTGGGAAGACATGGGGGAAGGGATAACTGCAACAAAAACAATAACAACGTTACTAGAATTTATTTGACATTTTAATGTTTGCAAAATGCTTTACTTCTCATTTGATCCTCACAATGACTCTGTGAAGTGGGCACTATTATTATCCCCATTTCAGAGACAAGGAAACTGAGGCTTAGAGAAGAGGTTAGGTGACTTGCCCAGTGTCACACAGTATCTGATGTAGGATTTGAATGCAGGTCTTCCTGATTCCAAGTCTATCTATTACATTACCTAGCTGCCTAGGATACAGTAGGAACTTTAGGTGACATAAAAACAACAACAAAAGTAAATTAACAATTACTTTTAAAAAGAGAATACTTAGCCCGATCCTGGGCATGGAAGGTCGACCTTTCTGCTAAGGTGGGGCATGAGCTATACCAATTGAGGCAGTTCTCTGGACCCTCTCTTTCTCCAGTTCTATAGAACACCTCACCTTCATTTATTAGCCACAGGGCAGCTAGGTGGTACAGTGAGTAGAGCACTGGCCCTGGAGTCAGGAGGACCTGAGTTCAATCCTGGCCTCAGACACTTGACACACTTACTAGCTGTGTGTCCTTGGGCCAGTCACTTAGCCCCAATTGCCCTGCCTTCCCCCCTCCAAAAAAAACCCCAACCATTTACTAGCCACACTGGCCTATCTGAGTTGGTCTTAACTAAATATTCTAACCTCCCACCTCCAAGCCTTTGCACAGACTGTTCCTAATACCTAGCATGTACACTCTCTTTTAGAAACCTTTGCTTCTTTCAAAGCTCAGTTCAAGTGCTGCCCACTGTGGGATTCCCATAGATATAATTGTTCTTTTAGCTCAAAATCTGTTATGAACCTTGAATTGTCTGAAATATAATTATTATTTTTATATGTTGCATCCCCTGATAGTAGACTAAGGACCTTGAAGGCAAAGGTCTTTCTTTTCTTTATTTCTTCCTTCCTTCCTCCTTGTTTCTCTTTCTCTCTCCCCTCCCAATTTTGCTCTTTCTTTTTCTTTCTTTCTCTTTTTTCTTCCTCCATCCCTCCCTCTCTTTCTTTCTTTTCTTCCTTCCTTCCTTCCTTCCTTCCTTCCTTCCTTCCTTCCTTCCTTCCTTCCTTCCTTCCTTCCTTCCTTCCTTCCTTTCTTCCTCCCTCCATCCCTCCTTCCTCCTTCCTTCCTTCCTTCCTTCCTTCCTTCCTTCCTTCCTTCCTTCCTTCCTTCCTTCCTACTTTCCTTCCTCCTTCCGTCTCTCCCTCCTTCCTTCCCTCTCTCCTTTCTTCCTTCCTTCTTTCCCTCCCTCCTTCCTTCCTTTCTTTCCTTTTTTCCTTTCTTCCTTGTATGTGCATAGTGGTCTTAATCAATGCTTACTGAAAGCTTGCCCCAAAAGAAAAAAAAACATGAAAAGACACCACCCCCTCCCACATTCTTTGCAGAAGTGGGGGTCCATAGGTATATATAATAATATTGCACATAATGTAAAACTTTTTCAATGCATTGATTAATTTTATGGAACTTCTCCCCCTTCCTTTAAAAAATTATTCTTAGGGTTCACTCTCTGGGGAGGGGAGGAAAAAAGGATACCATGGGAAATGTAGGCTATGTTAAAACAAAAAATAGCAATAAAATTTATCTTAGAAAAAATATTAATCGTTAGCTTTTTTCAAGGTTTAACTCACATGCCAGCTCCTTCCTGATCTCTCCCAGCTCAGATTCTCAGGTGCTTCCTCTCAGTTCACATATCACCTCTGCATGGAAAATGTGAACTTTTTGAAGGCAGTGTGAGTTTGGTGGTACTTTATTAAGGGAACTCTTTTAGAGCCTCAGACCTGTATAGCAAATGTTTAAGAAAAGCTGACTGTGTAACTGAAAGAGAGCTTAACTGAGTGGTGCCCAGCAGATACTTATCACACCCTTAAACATGAAGTTCTAGACTATTGTTCCACATCTTAACACTGTCAATAATAATTTTAAAAATCTCTCTCAATGATATTCCTGCCCTCCTTTGTTAACAGGTCCAAACAAACCCAGGACCAGGCGAAAACAGGGGTGGGCTTTCCTGTAAGCAAGACCATACAGGAGCTGACACCCCTCTCCGAGACTCCACCCAAACTCTAATCTCTGCCAAAAAGACCATAGAACAAAGAAGTCTGAGAAGCCAGACCTGCAGGTCAAAGCACAATCTTCCAGAGCCTCCTCACCTGGGAGGGGGCACTTTGCCATCCAGAAGCTCCTGTAGGATTCCTTGGAATAGTTCTTGTTCATCCCACTCTAGCAGCCCATCAGCAACTTCCCAGTGGGATAGACCCTCTCCACATCTTGAATCAGCAGCCAGAATCAAAACACTCCATCAAGGAAACAGTTTTCAGAAGCCTGAGGCAGAGACTAATGTTGATACAGGGTTCACAGTAATTAATTCAGAACGGAGGCAATCTTCTTTGAGAACATTTCCAAGGGATTTGCAAAGCAGCCTGCCTGCATTGTGGACGCCAAACTCTTTGTTAGCTATAACCAGCTTAAGAAATAAAACCTCCAAGGAGACAATCCACCCCTTGCCATTTGCTGGCCAAAGGGACGGTGGTGCAGGGCAGATAGCCTCAGCATTCCACTTGACGCAAACACCCCATGGAAACGATGAAGAAGAATTCTTTATATGATGTGAAACAAATGCCAATTTCAGACATTGAATCAAATCCATTGTTGTCCAACCCCAAAACTAGCCAGCTTCTCTTGCATATCTGGAGGTGTCTGGGTATCCCTAATGCCTCACTGTATGTGTCTTTAATTTAAAAAAAAAAACTGTTAATGTTTCAAAGAAGCAAGGGACTGGTTTGAATGTTTAACTTCCTTTGTAAGAGATTATAGCCAAAAGCACAAGGAAAAAGGATAGCCATTGTTTTTCCCCAGGATATGTACACACAGTTTGAATCAGCTGTTTAGCAAGTCCTGGGTCATTTGTGTTGTGTGCTTATGAACAGAATATGTCATGCGACTCATTAGTGTTTTAAATTTTGCTTTAGTATTCATTGGAGTTGCCTACCTTCTTCCAGAACGGCATTAAACATTTATTCTTTACCACTTGCTAATCTCAAAACAGTATTGGATCCTACATACTTCTGATATCCTTTGGGCATTCTGGCTTTGTTTGTATATTTGATCCATTAAAATACATAGTGCATTGGAAACTTCGAACTTCTTCTATTCCCCTGCCCCGCCCTAAATCTAATAATCAGGTTATGATAGACTTATAAAAATCACCTAGTGTCCAAATGGTGTTGTTATTCAGTCATCTTTCAGTCATGTCCAACTCTTCATGACCCCAGTTGGGTCTTTCTGGCAAAGATACTGGAGTGGTTTGCCATTGCCTTCTCTGGCTCACTTTACAAGTGAGGAACCAAGGGAAACAGGATTAAGTGACTTGCCTAGGGTCACATAGTAAGTATCTGAGGCCAGATTTGAACTCAGGAAGATGAGTCTCCCCAACTCTAGGCCCAGCACTCTCTCCACTGCACCCCCTGGCTGCCATTAGAGTATACAAATGGGTCTCCACAAAGCCTTGTTTCTGGAAAGACAACAATGGTGCCTGCCAAAAGCTGCTCAAATGCATATATGTTGCTTATTTAAGAAATCAAAAACCAAAACTAGAATGTGTAATTTGTTGCTTTCCTAATCAGCACTGCTCTGGCCTGCTCCAGAGAGTCAAACTGCACTTGTTATTAATTAAAAGAATATCTCACTTTCTTTGTTTTTGTTTTTGTAATTCATAGATACAGGGAATTTTCAGGGAGCCAGGCAACAACTACATAGTATGCTTCTGTTATATATCAGGTATTGTGGCATAGGGGAAATAAAAAATGAAATGTCCCTGTCCTCAAGGGGTTTCTATCCCAGTGGGAGAGGCAATCTTCCCTTTGGATATAAGTATCCAAAATAAATGCAAGGTGTCTGGGGAGGGTACTAGTATATGGGGGATCAGCTCATGTAGTAAGTAGCACTTAAACTGTGTTTTGAAAGATACAAAAGAGAATTAAAAAGAGATGAGGAGGGAAAGAAGTGTAGGGATATAGAAAACTGCATTTACATATAATTAGGCAATCATTATACAACTTTTAGTCCTAGAGAGCTGCCTTGGACCCTGAGAGTATACGTGACTTGTCCAAGATAACACAGTCTGGTTACGTCAGGAGTAGGACCTGAACCCAGGCCCTCCTGACTCAGGCTGGCTCCCTAAGCATGATATCATGTTGCTTTTCAGTGACTGCTTTGGACTCCTCAAAATGGGGAAACTAATTTTACTAACTAAACTAAATTTACTAACTAACTAAAATTAGCTTAGGTTAATGGATTGAATTTTATGGCTACATTAGGTCCTCTCACTTTATTGTAATATGACATAAGTTTTATGGCCAGTGAAACCACAGAATATTATGGTTTTCCCACCATGGTACATTTCTTCTATCAAAGATTGGGAAAACAAAACAAGAACCAACTTTAAGTCTGCAAATTGATTAGCCTATAAAATGTTTGTTGTTTCTTCCCACACTTTACCAAGCCACAAAGCATTTGTTACTAGTATTCTTATCCTGAAGATGCACGGTGCTAATGATAAGTGGGAATGAACATATGATTTCCTCGGCATAGGGATCTCTTAGGTGAGGAAGGTCTCGCACCAGTTCAGGTTGGCACTGTCTCTGCATTTGGTATTCTTACTCTTCATTTGCTGCCTAGAGAGCATTGACAGGTTAAGTGACACGGCTGCATGGACCCTGTGCTTAGGTCTGCCTGGCTTCAAAGCCGGCTCCCTATCCACTTTGCACACTGCCCCTCAGTCCTGATAATGTAGATTGCAAAAGTGATTTATTGTTTTTCCACATCTGATTTCTTTCAGGCCTAACAGAAGAACATTCTGGAGTTCTAAGGTCTGTAGTTCTATGCTAATTTACATGGTTGTCAGTTTTCATGGGTTTTAGACATCAGGATACAAAAAGATGCCTCAGCATATAATCATTAGTCAAACTGGATTTTGTAGGGAACTTTCTACATAAGAAAAATTCTGGGTGTGATACAATAACTGAGTGAAGTCAAATGCCATGCCACCCAAAAGGACATCGTTTATAGAGGAGAAAATTAGAATGGCAAAGGGAATTCTTCTAAGGACTTCAGAACCCCAATATTTGTCCTTAGTAAAATTAAAATTGGAGGAAATATGACATAACCAAAAGAATAGCCTGGGAATCAGGAAACCAGAGTTCAAATCTCAGCTCTGCCACTGACCAGTTGGGAGATGAAGGAAAATCTCTCTGGCATCACTTTCCTCAACTCTAAATTAAGATGGTTGGAGTACTTGATCATCAAGGCTTCTTCTGGCTCTAAAGTTCTATTCATTCAATGTCCAATCCTACTCTACTCAGCTGCCATGTGATTTTCCTGACAGCTCCAACCATGTTACTCCTATTCAGCCAAGTCTAGAGGCTCCCTATTACCTCCTGGATCAAATATTAAATCTTCTGTCTGGCTTTTAAAGCCCTCATAAACTGGCCCAGCAGCTAGGTGGCGCAGTGGATACAGCACTAAACCTGGAGACCTGAGTTCAAATCCAGCTTCGAACACTGGCTGTGGGCAAGTCACTTAACCCTGTTTACCTCAGTTTTCTCACCTCTAAAAATGAGCTGGAGAAGGGAATGGCAAACCACTCTAGTAACTTTACCAAGAAACCTCAAAATGGGGTCACGAAGAGTCAGACATGACTGAAATGATCAAATAATTAGAACAAATAAACTCTCCCCTTCCTACCTTTCCAGGCTTTTTATGCTGTTCTTCCCTTTTACACACTAGTACATCTAGCTACTCTAGCCTCCTTACTGTTCTTCATATAACATACTCCTCTCCTAATTCCATGCCTGTTCACTGCCTGTCCTCCATGCCTAGACTGGCCTTCCTGCTCATCTCTACCTCCTGGCTTCTTGACTTCCTTCGAGATTCAAGTCAACTTCAGCTTTCTTCAGGAGACTTTTCTGTCTCAGTCTTCACCTCAGGCCCCAAGTGCTGGTGCTTTCCTTGTGATATTTTACTCTGTATATAGTTTTCATGGCCATTCATATAAAATGTTTACATGTTGTTTCTCCCATTCAAATGTGAGCTCCTTGAGGGCAGGGACGTTTTTTTGCCTTTCTTTATATTCCCGGCACTTAGCACAGTGCTTGGCAAGTTACAGGCACTTAATAAATGTGTGTCGACCTGCTTGTTTTCTTGACTCTTTATTGGAAACTTATCAGGTCAAAATTTTACCTGATTACTAAGTGAGATTTGGGAAAATGGGAAGAATTTTGCTTTATTCATGTTTCCTTAGAAAAAAAGGTTAAAATAATGAAATGGTTTCATAACTAAGATCACTAACATACCTTTTAAAACTTAGCAGGATGAAGCCTAGAGATTCTGAGGAAAACACAATCTTTTCCCTTAGCTTGGTACTTGAATAACACCATAAATGAAACACTGAGATATGTAAATGAATTCATTAAAATACTAACTTGTTTATCAGCAAGTAAATGTATCACTTTTATCTCTTTTCCCTCAATAAGAATAAAATGGTTCTTTTAAAAGCAAGCTTTAAGTAAATTCAGTATCAGAAAAGAAGAGGCAACAAGGTCTATGTTACAGTTATTTCTGCATATAATCACTCCATTCCAGGGGTGGGGAAGCTGCGGCTTTGAGGCCACTTGTGGCCCTCTAGGTCCTCAAGTGCAGCCCTTTGACTGAATCCAAACTTCACAGAACAAATCCCCTTAATAAAAGAATTTGTTCTGTAAAACTTGGACTCAGTCAAAAGGCTGCACCCAAGGACGTAGAAGGCCACATGTGGTTTCAAGGTCGCAGGTTCTCCCAATATCAAAATTACATCCTTCCTCAAAACACTTGATACAATGAACTGTTAGATAATGTGTCCTAATAGGGCATCGTACCCTAGTAGCTCCATCTGTTTGAGAAGAGTAAGGAAGCTAGTTTCATTCTCTATTCTTCAGGCTCATTGTTACCTACCATTTGTTTCAAATCCATATAATTAAGCAAAGAAAGCAGAGGTTACCAGTTCACCTAGCACAATTTTACCTCTGATAGAGACAAACTTTTCTCTACTGGTTTTCAACCTTTTTTAAATATGAAGATTCCTTTCTTAAAATAAAAAAGTATTGGTTGCCCACAAGATATAGAACTATTAAAATCCAAGGACTGAGAAAATGTACAAAAAATAGCATGCTGCTGTGAATTTTCTAACCCATTACAACTTGCAACAACAACATAGCATCCCCAGGTGGCTATCACCAGGACCAACTAAATTTTACCTTCTGCAATGCCTTCTATATCTCATCTTGGTAGTTACTATGACCTTTTCTTACCATGTATAAAAATATAATTTTCCTTCTTAAGATATTGTGGCTACAAATGCTGTCCTTCCTAAGTCTGAGAAATGCAAATAGATACATATTCCTTGATATAGAATATACATGTGTCAATGCACATTTAAATATAGCTCTATTTTTAAAAAACATACATTTTTCTTGTTATCTTTTGTTTTCATATTGACTGATTTTCCTTCTGTATCCCCTCATGTCCCTTCCCAAAGGATCTCCTATATCTAAGAATATTTTCAAAAGAAAAGATGAAGAGAATCCATTGAACCCCAAAATATGAGCAGCGTTCCACCCCCAGGGGCGTCCCACCACTGCAGAAGGAGGGAGGAGCCAGGCTTATTCTTTGTAATTTTGCAACATTTATTTTCAACGATTTTTAGGGCTATTCTTTCCATTTACATTGTTGCATTCATTGTATGAGTTGTGGGTTCTTTTGACTACTTACTTCACTTTAAGTTCATGGAAATATGTCCATATTTCTCTGTATTTATCATACTCATCATTTCCTATAACATAGTACTCCCATTTTTATTATATTCAGATACCATTATTCAGTTGTTTCAGTTGTCTATGACTCTTTGTGGCCCCATTTGGGGTTTTCTTGACAGAGACACTGGAGTGGTTTGCTATCTCCTTCTCCAGCTCATTTTACAGATGAGGAAGCTGATGCAAACAGGGTTAAGTGACTTGCCCAGGGTCACCCAGCTAGTAAGTATCTGAGGCTGGATTTGAACTCAGGAAGATGAATCTTCCTGACTCCAGGCCCAGTACTCGGTCCACTGCAACAGATAGTTTGTTTAGTCATTCCCCAATTGATGGACTTCTCCTTTGTTTCTAGGTTATTGCTACCACAGAAAAAGTGCTGCTATGAATATTTTGGCATATACAGAGTATTTCTTTTTATCAATGACCTCTTTGAGCTATATTATTGAAATTTCTGGTTCAAAGTCTATAAATATAAAAAATCTTGTTATGATCTTCGTTTATGGAAAATTTCTTCTCCTTTTTTTGGAATCTGAGTTACCATTTCACACGTAGAATCCCAAGGAAGGAGGAGAGGACAAAAACACCTTGATTAATCCTTTGATACCTCACTCAAGAGAATAATCCAAGGCTACTGTCCTGGCACCTGCCAAATAATTGGCATGTACACTAGGCAGTATCTTACTTTTGATTTTACCCTTAAACCTAGCCAAGAAAATCTCCCTCTTTTTGTCCAATATTAACTGTGTAGATAGTGTCCTCTAAGTCCACATGACCCCATACCACTATAGAAAATACCCTTAGCCAACCTTGAATAAATCCAAGAACATGCCAGTTTCACACTCTAACCAGCCCCCTCCAGAAAAGCCCCAATTACTGTACTGAAACGATCCAACAGCTCAAGAATCAGGGGTAGACATTAATACTTTGCTTATGACCTGAGAATAGTGGGTATTACTTTACTCTCTGGGCTTCATCTGATGGTCCCCCGAAATCCTTTTCTGCTCTAAATTTCTTCTTATTCGGTGATCCTAATCACAGCATCAGAAACATAGTAATCCATTTACATATTGGGCATCATTTGTTTAGTCTATGGAAGACACATGCACATTGACTATATTGAGGCACTGAATAAGATGACAGGTGTGCAATTTTTAGACACCAGACATTTGATACAAATGCACTAAGCACAGAACTTAGATTCAGTTCTATTTTCAGTTTTTTCCAATATTTAGATGTCAGTGTCCACCCTTTGTGTGGTAGCTACTCCCCTGCCCCCATGCTGGTTAGTCTAGGTCTTCTTTAAATGGCATTGAGAGCTTCCTCAAGTCTTAGAAGGTTCAGGAAACTAAAAGTTCAAACTGTTGACATTACTTCCTCATTAACCAAATACAGATAGCCATGAGAAGGTCCAGGTTCACTCTCTCATGCTTGGCTAGTGAATCACTGTGACAATTCAGGCAAGTTTTACTCCCAGGAATCAACTTGAATTGTCCTCAAGGCCTATCCTTGTTGAATATCCTTCCTTTGCTATGGCTAAATAGTTTCTCATTTTGTCCTAATATTGAACATAAACTATCAGGGAACCAGCTATAAGTAGTCCCAGCCCAGAATACCTTGCTTTAACTGTATCCTCTCCCTCTGGGGGGTTTACAGGTTGGGAACCAATGACAAATAAGTGAATAGGTTGTTCTTTGGTTTAATTGTACAAATAAGTAAATAAGTATTATTTTCTATGTCACATTTTTTAAGTATGAGGATAATGTTTATCCTGTAGAGAGAAGTTTCATGGAGCATATCATGGTTTTAAGACTTGCCAGTAAGAGAAGGTTTCTATATTCAAAGGTAGATTCATATACTCATGTTTAATTACATATGTGGGCAGTTAGGTGGATAAAGTGCTGGGCCAGGAATCAGGAAGACTCATCTTCCTGAGTTCAAATCTGTCCTAAGATACTTCCTAGCTATGTGAGCCTGAGTAAGTCACTTAACCCTATTTACCTCAGTTTTCTCATCTGTAAAAAGAGCTGGAAGAAATGTCAAATCACTCCAGTATTGTTGATGAGAAAACCTCAAATGAGCTCCTGAAGAGTTAGACAATGACTGAACAACGACAAATCATATATACTCAAAAGAGATGGTCATACGCCAATTGGTGGTAGAATTATGGGAAGATCATGGGTAGAAGAAAAGTGAATGTGGAGTATATCTGTGGGAGAAATATATGACATTTCTGTGGCCACAGAGTCTTTCCTTCAGTATATTGCACACTAAATGGTAAATAAAGTGCTGGTATCATAATGCATACAAGTAACTCTGCACCTCTAGCACCATGACTAGAGTAGGAAGGGGGCAAATATTATCCATCTATATAATTACTGTATATGTATATACATATATTTGCATCTCAGATTTTTTCTCTCAAAGGAATTTCAATTCTATTTTTGTAGTATATGCTTAGAAACAATATAGTAGACAACGCACATGTATTATTTTTTTCACTGAGTATTTAATACTAGAATCTTGCTTTTGACTTAGCTCACTTCTCTCAAGATTTTTCTCATGTCAAAATTTCCCCATGTCAAAACAGTATACTGGATTTGGATTGGAAAGCATAAGCTGGAATCCCAGCTCTGCCATTTATTGTGTGACTTTGGGCAAATCACTTCTCCATGGTTCTCAATTTTCCCATCTATAAAATGAAAGGCATTGAACTGATGACCTCTAAGGTTTCTTCCAGCTGGTAATCTTATGATCTTACAACCTCTCATTTATTTTTATTACTGGGATGTGGCCACTAGTAATAAAAAAATATATATATGAGGTCATAAGATGAGGTCAGACATTGAAGATGCCAAGGTGAATCACTGCATACTGGGCCATCACTAGTCGTCCTGACTTTTTCTTGCCACTGGACTTTTGATGACTCTGGAAAACAGTGAGGCTGCCAACTCTGCACAACTCTTCTTCACTAAATTCAATTTACTTGCAAGTCAAGATATCACTTGTGATGTCATTGGTCCTCTTCAAAAACAAATGATGAACATTTTCATTATATATATATATATAATTTATTTTTTATGTATACATATATACACATAAGTACATATATGCATGTATTTATGTGTATTTCCTCTTTTCAAACCCCCATGTCTTCAACCTCTTACTGAGTTTGAGGAGTAATGATCCCTTAAAGTTGTGACACAAAGGAAATATAGGTAAATATAAAACATTTTATTTAACAGAAGAATGGGATGCTAAAAATTGTTATTGAATTAATTATATCTAATAAAAAGAGTAATTAACACTCAGCTAGGAATTGGTTACCATGACAGCTGTATCATCAGTCTGGAATACCTCCTGGGAAGCCCTGTTAACATGGCAATTTCCCCTGAGACCCTTCACAGCATCAAGGATAATCAAATTACAACTGTAATTCCCCCAAACAGCTTTGCAACTATGTGTTTGAGTCTATATGAAGTCATTCATATATGCTTTTTAATCACTCAGTCATCAAAAATGCTTTGAGCTCCAACTGTGGGCTCAGTACTGCCTAGCATTTTTAATACTGGCACAATTCTGCAATATTTATCACAGGGATTATAATTAATTATTGCAGCTTTCCTTTAAGAGCCTTATTCTTACCATTTAGATGAGTCTGGTACTTGTATGCCAGAGCTCCTTTTCAATTACTTTGCCCATCACCGTATTTAACAAGCAGAACTTTAAAGGGACCCTATAGACCCACAGAGAAGCTTTCTTTTCCAAATTTCAGAAACATTATGTTTTTCTGTAGAGGTTATTGTGTAAATATATAACATGGAAATTAAAAGGAACAAAGTTAACTTGGGGCTAGATCTATAAAGAAAGATGTGCAATTAACAAGTGAATCATGGGCTTAGTTCTTTCATCAGTCCTTATGACATTAAAATGGGCCAAATTATATCTTCAGTTATCCCCCTGCAAACTTGCCTGGCTTGGAAGTAACTGAACACAGGATTAGACTTTGAGACTTGCAGTTTGCAAATGAAAATGAGAAGATCTGATGCACTAAATGAAGTCTTTTCATAAGACCAAATTTCTGTTAATTACAAGCATAATTTAGAGGAGTGGGGAAAGTGTATGATGTTTTATTTACACCATTGGGTCTCATGGCTAGCTTTTCTGAATACCAAAAGATGTCACCACAGAGACTCGAGACAAACATAACAAGTACATTATTCTGCCTTTGTGTCATCTGCAAATCTGATAAGCATATGATCTATGACTTTTTCCAAATTAGCAAAAAGGAAAAAAGAAAAAATATTGTGTACCAAGGACAGATCCCTAGGGCACCCCATTGGAGACCTTTTGGGGCTGGCTATTCTTTCCACCTACCTGTACAATTGTCTAGTCTCTACATCTCCATACTGTCCACAACAAAAGCACAGGGAATTTTGGCAAGGAGTTTGCCAAAATCTAGGTAAACTATATTTTTACCATCAAAGGAAATAATATATGTAAAGCACTTTGCAAAACTTCAAGTGAAATGATAATTGTAAAGTGCTTAACACAGTGCTTGGCACATGGTAAGCACTACATAAATGCTGTTCTTTTTGCTGTTATTAAAGTGCTATATAAATGTCAGCCATTGTCATTTCCCCAATCTACAAGTCTAGTAACAGTCAAAAAAAAAAAAAGGAAATTAGGTTAGTCTGGCATGACGTATGTAGTGAGTATAACCAAGTATTGTCCTGGGAAACAACTATATCCCATTAATGAGAACTTTATTAAGCCAATGATGATGACTCTTTACACAATTTGGAAAGTCTGCATTTGCCCCATGAGATGACAATGTCATTCTGGAATGAACAGGTCTCCTTGATGAAGCACAAGTTACTTGCCTGGCCCTAGTTTACCACACTGACCTCTAATTTAGGATTCGCAACCAAATCATACACCTAGGCTGTGTCTTTGGCTTTTTCCTCAAAAAGAAAGCCCTGAGACACAGAAGCATGCTTAGAGAACCAGGGAGAAAATTTAAACAGAGAGAAGGAAGTCAGAAACACATAGACTAAGTACCTGGTAGGAAGTCTGTATAGTTTGGTGCCTGCTTCAAGGAACTATGTGTACCAGAGAAATCTGTCCATCATGGAATTCTATGCACTAAGGAACCAGCAGTGGGAGAAGAGGACCAAGAAGAAGAATTCCTGAACCAAAGGGAGAATTCCTAGGCCACACCAACTTCAGGGACTAATTGAAACCACAGGTGAAGAGTAATAGGGGCTAGTGCATGGTGTGAAGATCCAAGCCTCTACCATGGCCTTCACTAATGTTGTGAGTTTTGTGGACTGTGCAGGATGGGGGAATTGGGTCAATTCCCTAATAAGCTAGGGAGATTTCCATTGCCATGAGGGTTTCAGAGTAACATTGTAAGTTAGGAAATCTATATAGGTCCCTAGGGAGGAAGTGGGTGGGTTGCCTGAGCAAATTCTATTCTGTTTCTTTTTTGTTTGGGGTAAGGGCAAGGCTTCTCTAGGTAGAGCCATAAATATTGGCCCGTGGGGTAGATTGTCTTACTCTTTAGTCAACCAAGTTCTTTCTCCTGTTGTTGAGGGGAACACTAGGGTAATACTAAAAGATACAAGGATTATGGCACTAATCAGATGTATAAGGAGAGGTGTCTTGAGAGTTTATGGACCTGGTTACAGTCCTTTCGCTTTGTGGAGGCTGAAATAAATCCTGTTTTATATTTCATGTCTTATTAGCTTTTGCATGGGAGTTGAGGGCCATTTAATTTTTTTGTTTGTTTCCATAGACATCTACAGAACATGAGTCAAATTCTATATTCCTAAGGAGAAATCATAAGTAGAAGCAAAATGAGTCAAATTCTGATATTTCCATGGAAAACCCTGCATGACCAAAGAGAAATTATTTAAGAAGCTTTCAAAATTGAACTCAGACTGTAAGACCTTCATTTCTGGACTACTTCAGTTATGCCTCTTCTTGATGAAGTCATTCTGACTATTTGTGATAACTACTGCCTTTTTAATGTTTTCCTTAAACATATGTTCTGGAATTTTGCCAGGGGTTCGGGCCAACTGTTATCATTTGAAGACTCTACTCTTCTCTTTCATGAAAATCCACACATTTGCCTTCCTCAGGTCCTGCAGCATCTCTCCCATTATCCACAGTTTTTCAAAGATTATCGATCATACTTTAGCAATTGCCTCCAACAGTGTTTCCAATGCTTCGAGAGGCTGTTGTCTGAACACATCAAGGAGAGCTAGGTACTTGCTTTTTATTCTTCCACTTCTGTTGAATTTCACTGGCCTAGTAACCATTTAGATTCTGTCTTTTCCAGATGCAAGAGTGGGAGAGACAACTAATAAATTAGGTTACAGAGTCAAGATCCAAAAAGATCCTGAGACATGAGAATTTTGGGTCAAATATAAATTCGGTAAGGATATATCTAAATTCTTACATCTGGTTTCAGAAAATCAGCTTTTTCTCTATAGACAGACAGACAGATAGATAAAATATGTTTATATATAATATTGTATATATGTATATTAGAACCCCATGCCTTCAAGCAGGTCATCAACTGATCACTTGAATATTACTTTTTTTTTAAAAAAAAAAACCTTAATTTTGTTAAATATACTCTTCAGTGAAGGCCAGAACCACAAAATGAACAACGAATCTTTGTAGTTACACCATATTACAAATTATCAAGATAAAAGTTGCAATGAGATTGAAATGATAGCAGTTAATCAGTCTTAGCAGTGAAGTGCATTTGAGCTGCACATAGTCCATTGGCATTTCTTGATAGAGGTGTTCACTGGAATGTACACAGCAAGGCTGAAGCCTTTTGCTCTAATCTAGATCTCTGATGATATTCTGATGCAATGCAAGATAAAAGGGTTTGGGGGAGGGTAAATCTCCACAAAAAGAAGACTTTATTATTGGACTAAAAATTTTTATATCAATTGTATCCCAGTTCCATTACTGGTTGATAATCAAAAATCATATCTTTCTCCATATTCTAGACTCTAGATGAAGAAATGGAGACTGAAAATTGTGAATTATTTTTCCCAGGGTCCTTTGTAAGTTAACTGCACAGGTAAATGCATGTGATGACATCTCTGTCTTTCATTACTGTGCCAGCCTAAATTCACAAAACCGATCCATATTTATCAGACAACACATGAAGAACAAGTTGGGAGGATTATTTGCTCTCCTTCTGCCTTGGGAGAGGAAGGATAGAGAACAGTTTTACTGTAGTTAGATGTTGTTGTTCAGTTTTTTTCAGTTGTACCCAACTCTTCTTGACCTCATTTGGGGTTTTTCTTGGCAGACATACTAGAGTGGTTTGACATTTCCTTCTCCAGTTCATTTTACAGATGAGGAAACTGAGGCAAACAGGGTTAAGTGACTTGCTCAGGGTCATCCAGCTAGTAAGTATTTGAGGCCAGATTTGAACTCAGAAAGATGAGTCTTTCTGACTCCAGGCCCCAGCACTGTAGAAGCCAACCTCCTCATTTGACAAATTTAAACCTTAGCCAAATGGTCTCATTAAATAAGCATAACTCCTTTCTCATTGGGCCAAATTACTTGGCTGCCAAAGACACCTAAATTTACCAATTACAAATAAATACTTGACATTATTTCAGTCCAAGGAAGGATTACTAAATGTTTCTAATAAACAAGGTGTTTGGGAGTTGTGTTTTCTTTTTGTTTGCTTTGTTTTGTTTCTGGCTGCACTGTCATTATCATCTCAGTAAGTGGTATTCTTTACTCACATAATCAAAACAAGTGACAGAAGATTAAGATAAAGATTTTTTTCTTAATTGACAGTTTAGCATTAAATGGGTTTAAGAGAATAGAAATACACAATAATGCAAACGGGCAATGGGGAGCTTGGTGGTACAATGGATAGGATGCCTGTCTTGGGGTGAGAAAGATTCATCTTCTTGAGTTCAGCTCTGGTCTCAGAAACTTATTAGCTGTGTGACCCTTGGCCAGTCATTTAACCCTGTTTGCCTCAATTTCTTCATCTGTAAAATTATCTGGAGAAGCAAATAGCAAATTACTCCAGTATCTCTGCCAAAAATGACCCAAAGTGGGTCACAAAGAGTTGGATACAAGTGAAAAATGACTGAATAACAACATCATTTGGACACTCTAAATGACTTTTATAAGTTTATCATGATCAGATCTAATGATTCTGGAGTAGTAGGAGAGGAAAAAGTTTGAAAGTCTTCAATGTATTGTGTATTTTAATGGACCAAATATACAAAGTTGAAATGCTTAGAGAGTATCAGAAGCATATAGGGACCAATAAGGTTATGAAGATTAGCAAGTGGTAAAGAATAAATATTTAATATGGTTCTAGAAAAAGCTAGGCAACTCCAATGAATATTAAAGCAAAGCACTTCAGTATCTTTGCCAAAAAACAAAACAAAACAAAACCCAAATGAGGTCACAAAGAATCATACATGACTGAAACAACCAAACAACAACAGTAATGCAAAACTCTGACAAAGAAGTAAGGGCACAGGGTGGGAAGGGAACTTTATCAATTATTGATAATCGTTAACTGGGCAGGCCATTTGATCATTCTGCATTTTTCCTTACCTGTAAAATTAAGATAATAATAGAGAGATAACTATTGTTTGATGGATATAAGGCTGATCATGGAATGATAGGATTGTAGAGTTAGGGCTGAAAGGACCTTAGAGATCATCTAGTCCAACCCCCTCATTTGAGGAATGAGGAAACCGAGGTCTAAAAAGGTGAGATGACATGCCCAAGGTCACAGAAGTAATAAATGACAAAGCCCAGAGTGAAGTGCTGGAGAAAATAGAGTCAAAAAAGGGTCATAACTTTGCCCAAGAAGGGGCCGTCATGGGTAAAGTCATGGGTAAAGAGATGACGGAGTCTCCAAATGGATCTATTTCCTACACACCATTGTACAATCTGTTTTCCGTCTTCCTTACTAACTTAGGTAAACTATATCTCTAACATTCCTGTTCTACTAGTATATCAGAAGAGAAAAGGAGCTTAGTCTAGTATGACTTCGTCTTAATGAGGCCATGATGGCTCTCTATGATCATGTTTTTAATATTACTTTCCCGAATTTTGCCAGGAATCAAAGTCAAGCTCACCAGCCTACACTCTGAACATTCTACTCTCTTCCTTTTTTTAAAAAAAATCAATCCCATGCCATAATTCCAGTTCTCCATGAAGATCGTGATTCTCTCTTGATGCCCCCTCTCTTCTCTCTCTGTGACTTCACTTGGTGGTCTGATCAGCTCCCACTGCTAGCATCTATCTGCTGATGATTGTCAAATCTATTTCTCCTTTCCTGAACTCTCTGCTAACCTGCAGTCTCGTGTTTCAAATAGCCTATCAGGCATCTCAAACTGGATGTTAAAACTCAACTTGAGTTTTAAAACTCAAGCATGTTGAGTTAAAAACTCAATATATCCAAAATGGCACTTGTTATCTTTTCCCCAAAATCCTTTCTCCATTTCCTATCATTGTAGAAGGCAACACCATCCTTCCAGTCCTTCAGGTTTTAACCTAGGTGTCATGCTTAACTCCTCACTATCTCTCACCTCCCATATATAATCTTTTGCCAAGGCCTATCAATCTCACCTTTGCAACATCTCTCAAATAAGCTCCCTTCTTTCCTCTGACGCTATTAACATTCCACTGCAGGTCTTCATCATCTCAGGCCTAGATTATTGCAGTGGCCTCCTGGTGGGCCTGCCTGCCTCAAGTCTCTCCCCACCCCAATCCACCCTCCATGAAGCCACCAAAGTGATTGTCCTAAAGCACAGGTTGAACTTGCTCTTTGCCTACCTATGAATAATTAATATTTCTCCAATTATTTAAATCTGATTTTATTTGCATAAAATTTTTTTAAATACTTTTGTTCATATAATTCCTGGGCCTGTTTTGGCAGGTTTACTCCCAGATATTTATACTGTATAGAGTTATTTTAAATGGGTCATATTTTACTATCTCTTCTTGCAGGGTTTTGTTGGTGATATATAGGAATGCTGGTGATTTATGTGAGTTTACTTTATATCCTGCTGCTTTGCTAAAATTATTGTTTCAACTAACTTCTTAGTTGAGTCTTTAGAATTTTCCAAATATATCATCATCTCATCTGCAAAAAAGAGATAGTTTTATTATCTCATTGTCTATTCTGATTCTATTTCTTTTTTTTCTCTTAATGCTATTGCTAGGATTTGCAATACAATATTAAAAAATATCGTTGACAGTGGGCATCCTTGTTTCCACCTGATCTTACTGGGAAGGCTTCTAGCTTATCCCCATTACAAATAATGCTTGTTAGTGGTTTTAGGTAAATGCTTATTATCAGTTTAAGGAAAAAAAATCCACTTATACCTACACTTTCAAGTATTTTTAATAGAAATGAGCACTGTACTTTATCAAAAGCTTTTTCTGCATCTATTGATATAATCATGTGATTTTTGTTACTTTTATTATTGATATAATCAATTATATTAATAGTTATCCTTATGTTAAACCATCCTTGCATTCCTGGTATAAATCCCACTTGGTCACAATGTATAATCTTTGTAATACATTGCTGTAATCACTTAGCTTAGAATTTTATTTAGGATTTTTGGTTCCATATTCATATTTCCATATTCAGATTCATATTCATGAAATTGGTCTTTTTCTTTTTTCTGTTTTAGCTCTTCCTGGTTTAGGTATCAATATCATATTTGTTTCATAAAAGGAGTTTGGTAGGACCCCTTCTTTGCCTAATATTCCACATAATTTATTTAATATTGGAATTAGTTGGTCATTAAATGTTTGATAGAATTCACTTATAAATTCAACTGGTCCTGGGGCTTTTTCCTTTTCTGAAATAGGTCTAATTAGATGTTCTATGTCCTCTTTTACTTATCTAGACAGTTTATATTTTTGTAAATGTTCTTCCATTTCACTTAAATTGTTATTTATTGGCATATAATTGGGCAAAATAACTCCTTATAATTTCTTTGATTTCATCTTTGTTAATGATATATTCACCTTTTTCATTGTTAATACTAGTGATTTGATTTTCTTCTCTTTTTAAAAATCATGTTAACCAATGATTTATCTATTTTACTAGCTTTTTCATAAAACCAATTTCTAGTTTTATTTATTAATTCAATGGTTTTCTTACACTCAATTTTATTAATTTCACCTTTAATTTTTTTTGATTTCTAATTTCATGATTAATTGGGGATTTATAGCTGTTATTTTTCTAGATTTTTAAAATTGCTTACCCAGGTGATTGGTCTGCTCTTTCTCTATTTTATTGATGTAAGCACTTAGAGATATAAATTTTCCTCTGATTATTGCTCTTGCTGTATCCAATAGGTTTTGATATGTTGTCTCATTAGTGCCCCTTTCTTTAATGAAATTATTTTTTCTATGATTTGTTGTTTAACCCACCCATTCTTTAAGATTAGGTTGTCTAGGCTTCAATTATTTTTTACTCTATGCTTTCATGGTCTTATTAAATGTAATTTTTATTGTCTTGTGATCTGAAAAGAATACCTTAAATATTCTGCTTTTAGCTATAAAATTTTAATGCCCTAATACATGGTCAGTCTTGGTAAAGTTACCATGAACCACTGAGAAAAAGATGTACTTCTTTCTATTCCCATTCAGTTCTCTCCAGATACATCTCATGTCTAGCTAAAATCCTATTCATTTTCTTGACTTCTTTCTTTCTCTTTCTTTCTTCCTTCCTTCCTTTCTTTCTTTTTTTGGTTTATTTATTTATCTATTTCTGAGAAAGGAAGATTAAAGTCCACCATTATTATGGTACTACTGTTTATTTCCACCTGTAATTCATTTAATTTTACTTTTAAATTTTTAGATGCTATAGTTTTTGGTGCATATAGGCTTATTATTTCTATTGCTTCACTGTCTATTGTACCTTTTATCATGTGAAGATCCGCATGCTAAGACCACCCCTCTCTTTTCACTCCTCTCTTTTTACCATTATGAGATACCTTGTTTTTTTAGAACTAAGGCCCAGAGCTGTGCCTTTAGCTTGGCATAACAACAATCCTTTGTGCTCATCCTCTGGATGAAATTTGCTGCAGTTAAATCACAGAATTGGCTCAAGCCAGCCCCAAGTAGTTCCTTAGCTCAATTAAGCACTTTCAGGAATCACATTCCAGGCACAAAGCCTTCCTTTAAATAAACTTTTTGTCATGAGGCAAACTTGACTCATTGATGCTGTTATACCCCACTACTGTGATCACAACTCACTGCTTCATTCTTTGTCTAGCCACAACTATACATATTAATTGCTTAATCTTGCTGCCTGAGGTCTGCTTGCTCCTAGGGCAGATCCTGGCAAGTGTGTCTAGTTTCCTTCCTCCAATGGAATAAAGAATTCTTTTTGCTTATAACCACTGTTAACTCTTTGTTTTTGTTTTCAGAATTTCACAATTGGTGTATAATCTCTGTGGGCTCTTTGGTATTTTTAGAGTTAACAGTGGTTGTATAACCTCTGTGGCTCTTTGGTCATTTACTTTCTGGGTTTGACAGTTGGTGTCAGAATTGGGATTGGAAAGAGTTAATTTGTCCTGTTCCACTGCCCAGTGTCAGAATTATAGTAGCTACAGGAGTCCATTGTTCTCTACTCAAGTCTTGCAGTGAGCATTGAGTGAGTTTCCTTCCCCAATTTCCAAGCTCCTGTCTTTAGTTGTGTTGGTAAGCAAAATGGGGTCCTTAGCACTTAGTTCAACAGGTGCCCTTGAGGAGTTTTGCTTTTGTTTGCTTTGAGTGATTCAGCTATTTCGTTGAATCTTGCTAAGTGCTAAGCCCCAAGCCCAAAGCCCTATTAGGTGTAAAACCTATGTGGGTGTGGATTGATGACTGAGGTGGGGCCCAAGGTGGGGCTGGCTGGGGGGGAGGTGTTGACTCCAGAGCCGACCGGAAGCAGAGCCAACCTGGAAGCAGAGCCAACCTGGAAGCAGTGCCAACCTGGAAGCAGAGCCGACCTGGAAGCAGTGCCGGAACTGGAAGCAGAGCCGACCCGTGTGTGGACCAAGGAGTGCTGAGCAAGGACTTGAGGGCAGTGGGTAATCTTCTTACTGGAGAGGGGAAGCATGAATATGATTTGGTTTAATACCATCATGCTTTTCTGTGGCCTCCTGGTTACTCTTGTGAGGTGGACTTATTGGGCCTGGAAGCTTTTGATCAAAATATCAAAATGGGGAGGCTGGTTCATGGGTCTGTTACTTTGGAGCCTGAATAAATGATTTAATCCCTCTGCCTTCTACTTAGAGAATTCCTTATATCCTGCGGTTTTGAACCATTCAGACATATATATGATTCTCTTTGAAATCATAAATTCGGCCTTCTTACTACACTAGTAGAGCTCTGCTCCTTTAGAGGATTGAAATATCAGTGTCCTGAATAAAGAGAGGATTTGTCCATCTCTTCTCAGTGAAGTTTCTTGACTTCTTTGGAACAGATACATTTTATGTTTGTTTCCTTTAGTTGTAATATGGGAAAGTTTTGGTCTAAGAACGAACCACCAAAAAACTTGGCTGCAGGGCATATGCATTTAGCCCATGAACCAGATACTTGAAAGTTTCTTAACAATTGGCATAATATGGCATTGTTGGCCAACATGGGGTTCTTTCAATAAGGATAAAATACATTACCTTAAGAAATGTCTTAAAGAACCTGGCAAGAAGATTAAATACCCCAAATGGGATGTTTTTAATAAATGACTACTTGAAGTCACCAAGTGAGAAGCCTTTTGTAACTTGGATTCGTTTAAGGAAAGCTTAATCTTGCCTATGTCTGTCTTGTTTTGTTTATATTTATGTCTTTGTAAAATGTAGGGAAATCTTTGTTTTGCATCATGTTGTTGTTGTTTGTATATTCTGTTAACCTCGAAACATTTCTAAAGATAAAAATGCAGCCACCTAGAAAAATTGCTAAAAGAGTTAAGAGTATTGGGAAAAATAATTGAACTTTCATACTTGAAATAATTGTCCCAGTAAGCAGGACTAACTCCCATTTTGGGTTTTCTGCAGGAGATTAGGTTATAAGAAAAGAAAAAAAGAAAAAAAAACCTGCAGGACACTTTTTCTGTCATTTTAGCATTGACCATGTTGGAATTACCAAAATAAAGTCAGATAATCAAAGTTGGTAGAACTGCTAAAAACATCTTAATAGATTTCTGAGGTTTAGAGTTTAAGGAGGTTTGGAGATTAATTATTAAGGAGTTGGGGAAATTAATCATTTTAAGATTACAAGGGAGAACTCCTGAGACTTTGGGTAATTTCAGGGAACTCAATCCCTTCTGAAATATCTTAGTGAGTTTTTAGGTACCACTCTGTAGAATTTGTTTTAAGGGAAAATAAGAATTAAATTCTATAAAAGTTTTAAAGGTAAGTGGCAGTTAAATAATTTTTTCTGCCTAAAATTGATAGCCTCATTGCTTTAGGACAATGAAAGAAGGCAGCTAGTTTAGAAGTAATTCCAATGTAAAGAGAAAAATAGGCACACAATTTGCACCTTATAAACACTTCTTTTTAACCTTTCTTATCTCAGATCAGGTTCCCAAATAAAGGTGTTGGAAAAAATGCTGGAAAAATGCAGGGAAACTTCACTTACATTCTGATAGCAGAAATTAATTAGTGGTGTAATCTTAAGCAAGTTATCTAATCTGTTTGTCTCAGTTTCCTGATCTGTAAAGAGAAAAATAACAATGGTACCCACCCTCCATGGTTGTTGTGAGGATTAAAATAATATAATGATTGTAAAGTGCTTAACACGGTACCAGCACATGATAAGCCCTATTATTTCTTTAATTGAATGTAATTGTTCCATGCCTGATAACTCTAAAGTGGTCTTAAAATGCCAAATGTAATAACCTTAGTGGGTTTTATATAGGATAATTCAGAAATGCATTCAACTGAATTGATGTCGTCTGTGTTTCTAAACTCTCTTATATTGTGAAATTTGAAAGCTCATTGTAACAGAAATACCATTAGACAAAATAACTTCTCTTTTAACCTGGATGCCATTAGATTATTAATCAAGCTTTTAAAAGGATATGATAAAAAAAAAACTTTAAAACTGTTAAGTATTTAATGGGATATATTTTGTTATAAAACAAATAATAATTATTATCATTATTATTTTACAATAATAGCAAATTTTCATTTTAAAACTTTGGCTATTATCAAAGTATATAGGCTGGTTTAAAGATGTAGTTTCAATATATTAATGATGAGTCAACTATTAGGTATATGCCATATGTCTGAAGCCCCAGAACATGATTAGTTTTAATTTGTAAATAAAGGATAAATGAAATGTTAACTATTAGGGAAACATAAGTAAAGATATCCAAATCCTACACTGTGATTAGTGAAATTTTGCTGCCTAAGGTAAAAATTCCTGGGATTTTAATTTATTATAGTTTTGAATTTTGATTTATAGTTGGACTCTCGTGAATTTTTTTTTAAATCTTATATCAGGTATAGGATTTAGGTGAGGATAGAAACAGCAAATGGTATATAAACTGAAATTCTTTTAAGTTACAGGATTGAAGAACCGAATTTAAGTGATTGTACTGAATTATATTAAGTGTTGTTACTAGCAGAATTATCTAGGAAGCTTTAGATTTGCAACAACTCTCTTCAGAGCTATCCTGAGAATGAAGCCTGTTATCAGACAAAAGGTATCAAGGGATCAGACAACTACCTAAGACATTTAGGACTCAAAATATGCTGGTTAAATTGACA
Source organism: Phalanger gymnotis (assembly GCA_028646595.1). NCBI lineage: Eukaryota > Metazoa > Chordata > Mammalia > Diprotodontia > Phalangeridae > Phalanger > Phalanger gymnotis. The sequence continues at coordinate 46,612,475 of CM053626.1, forward strand.
TTGAGAAGGGGTTACTAGGATACAAGAAGACTTGATGCTAGTTAATATGGGTTGCAAATATTGTATAGCATTGGTCTTTTGTTTCATGCTGTTTATGTTTAAATTTTCTTGTTTACCTCAGTGACATGTGAATCTCCCTTCTCAAAACTAGTCCATTGTGAACCCTCTAAGTAGTATGATATGTAACCTGACTTAATGTAATTATGAGTATGAATTTGTGAAAAACATTCTGGATTTAACTTCTAGGTAAATGATCCACTCCCCCATAAGGCAAAAAAGGAAAAATTGAGTGAATTGAGGGGGTTTGGACAGCAAGTTGTTAATAACAGGAATTGAATGAACCATACTGATTCCATCTTGTGACTCAATCTTGAAACAAGCTAAGTATCTATTCATTTATGGGTCTAGTCCAACTTCTGTCTTGTGGGAAAAAAAAAAACTTTATTCAATTGTGAGAATTGGAGGAAAAATCTTATTGCATTGTTTGAACTTAGCTCTGTGTGGCTGGGAAACTGGACCATTTATGTGCAGTTTAGAGACCCTAACCACCAGAAACTCAGATCCAAAGATTGATGCAAGGAATTTTCTTACAATTGTACATCTCAAGCAACTCACATGTCTTATCTGAAAACTATACCCATACTGATGTTTCTATGTCACACATATTTGGGGAGTGGGATACTTTCTTTTCTGAATTCAGGAAATCACACCTGTTCATTCCCCACCTCAATCTAAGGGCCCCTATGTGGTGTTAATGTGATGAAAGATCTTACCTGCCCATTCAATAGGCCTCAGGTGGAGCTGGTTAAGGGGAAACTTCCCAGGTGGAGCCAGTTAAGGGAAGCTTGAGTAGGAAAGGCTTGATTATAGGCAGGCTTACATATGTTACTTACTAGGTGTGAAGCCCCAAGCCCATACCCCTTTGCTAATTAGGTCACTAGAAGAGAAACCAGAATTCAGAATTCAGTCCAAGGAGGAGTAAGAGCTCCAAGTCAACAGAGCTGCAGAGAGAGTGAAGGGCAAAGAGTGGAAACCAGGGAGCTGCAGAGACCAGAGAACTGAGCGGGGAGAGAATACAGGCAAGCAGACAGTCAGGATTCATGTTTATGGGGAGGCCCCAGTATGGGGGAAGATTACAGAATGACTTGGGTCCCTGCTGTGTGATATTGTGCTTTAAGTTCTTTGCTGTTATGATGAAGTGGACTTAATAGTTTGGGGATATAATTGCTTTGTTGCATTGGAGTCATTTGTTTGGGGATTTGATCCTCTGGTGTTTGAATAAATGTTTTACTTCTTCTGCCTTCTATATGGAGAGTTTCTTATATCCTGCAATACAGAACTATACAGGCATAATAACAAACATCATAGATATTGTGTTTATTGCCTTAATGATACACCCTACTAGGTCCTTCTGACTATTCCTACAACTGCCAAATTTTTAGATGTGGACTCTTGGATCATCTGAAGATATGTCCACTCCTGAGTAGACAGCAGAACCCTCTAGGGACCTCAAGATTCTTCTAGTATGGACCCAGAAGCAGCTGATATCTGGATAAAACAGCTGTCCCAAGATTCCCTATGAGGGCTGAGTATACTGTCCTAGTATTTTCTCTTCCCCTTTGTTATGTCCAACCATCAAGGCCTCAATTTAGGCATGCTGGCACTTTTCCCATCTATATTCTTGGCTTCCTCTTCTTTTTCCTGCTTATAATAGACAATGGCTAGAGATGAGCTATTACTTTATCCGCTTACTCTCTTTTCTCTATTAGGAGTTTTGCAACAATTCCTCGTATGCATTTCCTCGATAGGTCCCCTTAAGAAACTAACCTCCTGGGATAAAAATGCCATTCTTAATCTGTCCTCTGTCATTGCTAAAGGGGAAGAGCGAACAAATTTTTGGGTTTGCCACCTTACCCCACAAGCTCACCAACATATGCCCATAACTGTCCCTTAACTCAACATCTTATCCTGGCCCAACTAGACTTTCATGGCATCTTGGCTTATACCTGTTTTCCAAAATGTCAGGATCCACATGCCAAAATCATCCCTCTCTTTTTTTAAGCTAGTATTTTATGAAAATTTTTAGCATTCATTTTAACAAGATTTTGAGCTCCACATTTTTCTTCCTTCCTTCCTCCTCTCCCCTCTTCCTAAAATGGTAGGCAATTTGATATAAGTTATACATGTGATATCATGTAAAACATATTTCCATATTAGTCACAGTTATGAAAGAAGAAACAGATCAAAAGAAAAAAAACACAGAAAAGAATAAAGTGAGGAAAGTATGTTTCGATCTGCATACAGAGTCCATTAGTTCTCTATCTGGAAGTGGATAGTATTTTCCTTCATGAGTCCTTTATACTTGTCTTAGATCATTGTGTTGCTGAGAAGAGCTGAGTCATTCATAGTTGATCATCATACAATGTTTATAATACTATGTACAATGTTTTCTTGGTTCTTCTCATTTCACTTTGTATCAGTTTGTACAAGTCTTTCCAGGTTTTTTCTGAAATCTGCCTGTTCATCATTTCTTATTGCACCATAGTATTCCATTACATTCATATACCACAGCTTGTTTAGCCATTCCACAATTGATGGGCATCCCCTCAAATTCCATTATTTTCCCACAACAAAAAGGGCTGCTAAAAATATTTTTACACATGTAGGTCCTTTTCTCTTTTTTATGATCTCTTTGGGATACAGACCTAGTAGTGGTATTGCTGGATCAAAGGGTATGCACAGTTTGGTTGTCCTTCCAAAATGCTCTCCAGAATGGATCATTTAACAACTCCACCAATAATGCATTAGTATCCCAATTTTCTCATATCCTCTCCAACATTTATCATTTTCTGTTTTTGTCATATAAGCTAATTTGATAGGTGTGAGGTAGTACCTCAGAGTTGTCTTAATTTGCATTTCTCTTATCAAAAGAGATTTAGAGTACTTCATATGACTATAGATATCTTTGATTTCTTCATCTGAAATTGCATGTTCATATCCTTTGACCATATATCAATTGGGGAATGACTTGTATTCTTAAAAATTTGACCCAGTTCTCTTTATATTTGAGAGATGAGGCCTTTGTCAGAGACATTTGCTGTAAAGATTGTTTCCCAGCTTTCTGCTTTCCTTCTAATCTTGGTTGCATTGGTTTTGTTTATGCAAAAGCTTTTTAATTTAACGTAATCAAAATTATCTATTTCACATTTCATAATGCTCTCTATCTCTTCTTTGGTCATGAACCTATAACTCATTTAGCTTCTTTAAGAATTTGGATACTATACCACTTAATGCATATCTATTTAGTATTGATATTACTTCATTATCTCTATTACCTTTTAGTAAGATGTAGTTTCCTTCCTTATATATTTTAATTATTTTTGTTTTTTTTTTTGCTTTTGCTTTGTCTGAGATCAGGATTGCTACCCCCGCTTTTTTTTTTAACTTCAGTTGAAGCATAATGGATTCTGCTCCAGCCCCTTACTTTTACTCTGTGTGTACCTTTCAGCTTCAAGTGTGTTTCTGGTAAACAACATATTGTAGGATTCTTGTTTTTGATCTGCTCTACTATCTGCTTCAATTTTATGGGAGAGTTCATCCCATTCACATTCAAAGTTATGATTTCTACTACTGTGATCACATCTAACTACTTGTTTGTTTGTCTAGCCATAACTATATGTATCAGGGCTTAGTCTTGCTGCCTTAGGTCAACTTGGTCCTAGAGCAGACCCTGTCCATGTGACTAGTTTTCCTCCACAAACAGAATAATGAAGGCGTTTCCCTTAAAACCACTATTAGCACTTTGGTTTTATTTTATTTTTTTTTATTTTTTAGAATTTGACAGTTGGTATATAACCTATGTGAGCTCTTTGGTGTTTTCAGAGTTAACAGTGGTTGCATAATCTCTGTGGCTCTTTGGTCAATTATTTTCTGAGCTTGACAATCATAATGTAGTTTCCCTATTTATCTCTTTAATTAAATCTATTTTAGCTTTAACTTTGTCTGAGATCATAATTGCTAACCCATGCTTTTTTTTTTTATGTTAGCTGAAGCATAATAAATTCTACTCCAGCCCTTTATTTTAACTGTGTGTATTTCTCATTTTAAATGGTTTTCTTGTAAATAAAATATTGTACAATTCTGATTTTTAATCCATTTGCTGTTTCTCTTTTATGGGTGAGTTAATCCCATTCGCATTCAAAGTTACAATTACTATTTGTGTATTTTCCTCCATCCTATTTTTCCTGTTGTCCTCAGACTCTCTTTTTACCCCATCCCTCTTCATAAATCTAGTTTACTTCTAAACACTACCTCCCTTATCCCTTTGATTCATCATACTCAGCACAGTCCCAATATTTCTTTCAAGTAATGGTAACAGTCTTAAATAATGATTACCCAAGTAATGATGACAGTCTTAAGAAAACTGACAACATTTTCACATATAAGAAGTAAATAGTTTGCCCTTATTGAGTCCCTTATAATTACTCTTTTATGTTTACTTTACATTTCTCCTGGATCTTAGATGTCAAATTTTCCATTGTGTTCTGGTCTTTTTGTCACAAATGCCTGAAAGTCAATTCATTACATGTCCATTTTTTTTTTTCATTCAGGATTATACTCAACTTTGCAGGGTGTTATGTTTGGTTGGAACCCTAGCTCATTTGCTCTTTGAAATGTAATGTTCTAAGACTTATGGTCTTTTGATGTAGAAGACTCTAGTTCTTGTGTAATCCTGATTGAAGCTCTGCAGTAATTAAATTGGTATTTTTCTTGTTGCTTATAATATTTTCTCCTTAACATGGGAATTTTGAAATCTGGCTATGATATTCCTGTAAGTTTTCATCCTGTGATCTTTTTCAGGTGGTGATCTGTGGATTTTTTCTATCTCTACTTCTACTTTATCCTCTTGTTCTAGAACTTCAGGGCAATTTTCCTTAATTTTTTCTTAATTTCTTTTTTTTTTTAAATACAAACATTTTTTCTTTATTTTTAGTTTACAACACTCGGTTCTACATAATTTTGAGTTCCAGATTTTCTTCTCCCTTCTCCCCTCCCCAAGACAGCATGGAATCCTATGTATCTTCTACGTATAACTTTGCATTGTACTTATTTACACACTAGTCAAGTTGTGAAGAAGAATTATGACCAATGGAATGAATCATGAGAAAGAAGAAGCAGAACCAAAAAAAAAACAAACCCAAAAACAAAATCAAAAGAGAGGAAAAAAAAAAGGGAAAAAAAAAGGCGAGCATAAAGTGTGCCTCAATCTGCATTCATACTTCACAGTTTTCTCTGGATGTACATAGCATTCTCCATTGTGAGTCCTTTGGAGTTGTCTTTGCACCTTGTGTTGCTGAGAAGAGCAAAGTCTATCAGGGCTAGTCCTCATAGAATCCATATATCTGTGGTTGTATATAATGTTCTCCTGGCTCTGCTCCACTCACTCAGCATTACATTGTGTAGGTTTTTCCAGGTTGTTAAGAAGTCCGTATCACAACCATTTCTTATAGCACAATAGTTTTCCATTACCTTCATATACCACAGCTTGTTCAGCCACTTCCCAACCGATGGGCATCTCTTTGATTTCCAATTCTTAGCTACCACAAAAAGAGCCGCTATAAATATTTTTGTACATATGGATCCTTTCCCCACTTGTGTGACCTCTTTGGGATACAACCCTAGAAGTGGTATTACTGGGTCAAAGGGTATGAACATTTTTATAGCCCTTTGGGCATAGCTCCAAATTGCTCTCCAGAATGGCTGGATCAGTTCACAACTCCACCAGCAATGTAACAATGTTCCAATTTTCCCACATCCTGTCCAGCATTTATCATTTTCCTGTTTTGTCATTTTAGCCAATCTGACAGGAGAGATGTGGTACCTAAAGGTTGTTTTGATTTGCATTTCTCTAGTCAGTAGTGATTTCAAGCATTTTTTCACATGCCTATAGATATCTTTAATTTCTTCCTCTGAAAATTGCCTGTTCATATCCTTTGACCATTCCTCAATTGGGGAATGACTTGTATTCCTATATATTTGGCTCAATTCTCTGTATATTTTAGAGATGAAGCCTTTATCAGAGACACTAGTTGTAAAGATTTTCTCCCAATTTTCTCCTTCCCTCCTTGTTGCATTGGCTTTTTTTTATACAAGAACATTTCCATCTAACATAATCAAAATTCTCCATTTTGCATTTTGTAATGCTCTCTTTTGATGTGTCATGAATTCTTTTCTTTTCCATAAATCTGATAGGTAAAAGATTCCTTGCTCTACCAAATTGCTTATAGTATCAGCCTTTATTCCTAAATCATGAACCCATTTTGACTTTATTTTGGTATGTGGTGTAAGTTCCAATTTTCCCAGCAGTTTTTGTGAAATAGTGAATTCTTAGCCCAGAAGCTGGATTCTTTGGGTTTATCAAAGAGTAGATTGCTATAGTCATTGACTTCTGCATCTTGTGTACCTGTGCTATTCCACTGATCCACAACTCTGTTTCTTAGCCAGTACCAGGTAGTTTTGATGACTGCTGCTTTATTGCACAGTTTAATATCTGATATAGCTAGGCCACCTTCCCTAGCATTTCTTTTCATTAATACTCTAGATATTCTAGACCTCTTGTTCTTCCAGATGAATTTTG
>CM053626.1:46619611-46674167 GCA_028646595.1 Phalanger gymnotis
CCAGTTACTGCTTTCCAGTCGCCATCTTGGCTCCGCCCCCCAAAGATTCTTTTTTGACCATAACTTTTCAATAATCCAGCAATTCTTATGTTGTCTCTCTTACATCTGTTATCCAGATTAGTTGTTTTTCTAGTGAGATGTTTTGCATTCTCTTCTATTTTTTCATCTTTTGATTTTGTTTTATTATTTCTTGGTGTCTTTTAATGTCATTCATTTTCCTTTCCCCAATTTAAGTTTTCAAGGAGTTATTTTTTTCCCCTAAGTTCTTGGATCTTTTTCAAAATGATTGACTCTCTTTTCATAATTTTTTCTTGTATTGCTCTCTTTAAAAAAAAAAATTCCACAATCTGTGTGTGCTAGCTCCTTCTCACTCTCAACTTCAGCCCAGGAACATGTCTGCTCAGCACAGCTGGGCCTAGAGTTCCAAGACAGAAAAGCTTCTTCAATATTCTCCTATTCAGTCATCAGATCCCCACACTCTCCTCGAGATGAAAATTCCTGAAGCGAAGGCTGCTTCTAAACCCAGCTGTCCCAGAGGCTTATTGTCTGTTGATTCACCTAGTGATGTTTGTACTTTAGTCAAGCCAAACCTTTGCCCCTGGATGTTGAGTCTTTTGTGAGGTCCTCTCAAGTTGTCTTAGGAGGACAACTGCTTCACTCTGACTTATGTTTATTTTTGCCACTCTACATTCACTTTGAGGTGATGTTCTGTCTTTTTCATAGAGGAAATTTGGAGAGCCTGCAATTTTCTGACCTACTCTGCCATCTTCCCAGAATGCCCCTCCTATGTGGAAAATTCTTGAGCCATGATGGAGAAAATGTCTATAATAAAACACCATCATCACTATTAAAATTACTATCACTTCAGTTCTGAGGTATTGACTTTGGCAAAATTCCCAGGAAATTGGAATTTCAAAATCAAGCAATAGACAAATAATACTCTAACTCCACCTTGTGACTAAGAGTGGTAACACTTTTGTTTTGCCAAAAATGTTTTCTGCCTTTGTGTTATTAACAATTAGTACTATGCTTGAATATAGTAGGTGCTTCAGAAATGCTTATTGACTTGATTCGTGATTCATTATTATTTTTATGAAATATTAAATAGCGTAGGAGTTCTAAGATTTGCTGTTTTAAAAATAAGTTTTCTTGTGATTTTTTTTTTTTAATTTTTACAATCCTCTGAGTGCTGGTCTTATGTAAGGAACTACCACTGCAGTCCAAGGCATACACAAGACTGGAATCCTCCCCATTCTCCAGCCAGTTTCGATAGGTGTTGATCTTTGCTTCCAGTTTGACCTTAAGGGTGAGCAGGGCCTAGTATTCCTATGCCTGGTGCTGCCCCTCTATTTGTGTCTGCCCCACCTCTGCCTCCAGGCATAGCAGCGCTGTATTGATCTGCTCTATTTGGATAGCATAGGGGATCTCCACCTCCCTCAGGCTGTTCTCCAAGCTTGTTTTTAGATGTCAGTCTCTAGGGACTGGACTGTACAGCTCAGTGACTAGTGTTTCCAGCTGATTCCACCTCCTCAGATGTTGTGTTGATAGCCACTGTGCTCTCCTCAGTCTGCTGGGATGAGTATTTATCAAGGTCTTCTCTGTTCTTCTGAGCCAGAGCACCATACTGAGCTCAGATATCAGCCATGACCTTGCTCAAATCCTGAGATTTGGGAAAGTGCACCTCCACAGTCAGCCCAGACCCTATGATTTGGGCTTCTAGAGAATTCACCTCCTCCCTTCTTCATGAAGAGCAGCTCTTCCTTCAGGGTGTCAGTCTCTGTCTCCTGTTGCAGCCTGGTCACATTGGGGTCATCAATGACCTTCTGGAGGCTGTGAATGTCACTTTCTATAGACTATCTCACGGTCAGCTTTGCTTCATACTTGACTCTAAAGTCATCAGCCACCAGACAGGCATTATCAATCTGTAGGATGATTCTGGCATTGTCCACTGAGTTTGTATAGATCTGTGCTCACAGATCCTCAATTGTCTTGAAATAGTATCCCCATTCTCTGGTCTGAGCTCCCTTCTTGTTCATATGCTCCCTGATTTTCCCTTCTAGTTTGTGATTCTCCATCTCCAGGCTCTGGATAGGAGGAGAGGAGGTTGTTGAGGTCCTATATGGTCTCCTTCTCCCCCTGGATCTCCCCAACCCTGACCAGCCCCTCTATCAGGCCCCCAGGTCTCAACCCCCACAGAAGCTGGTGGAACTGGCTGTGAAGATTCGGGAGCCAGAGCTGCTAGTGCCTGCATAGACACTGGCAGAGCTGCTGGCCAGCCAGACCTGGTGGCTGGGCACCTGGACTGAGCCCAGGGAGTGGTAGTTGGTGGAGAAGGTGGTGAAGTGGGGTAGTGAAATTCAAGAGCTGGACACAATCCAAATAATTTGTGATATTTCTTTATAAGTATTTATGGGCCTCTCGAATAGTATTTTCTAGCATTTCCATTGCATTTGGGGCCATTTCCAGTAATACTGATCTATATCTTGTCATTGGGCCCAGATGGATCCAAAGGAGAAAGTGAGGCTGGTGACTTTGCATAGCCTTTCCTCACTTAAATCCAATTCACTTGCAAGTCATGGCATCACATTCCTGATGCCATGGTTCTCTTCCATAACAAAAGACAAACAACATCTAGCACTTCCATGATGCTTTCTTTGAAGTTTGGGAAGTATTTTACAAAACAGTTTATACCATACATAACTCATTTGATCTAGGTGGTCTTAATGGGGAGCAAAAAGTCCAAGAACCAGGCAGAAAAATCATTTTCATAAATAATATTCGTGTATAATTTTAAGATTTTCAAAGTGCTTCTCATACATTATCTCCCTTGAGCTTTACAAAAAGTTCTGTGAGACAGATACTACTACAGTTATCCCTATTTTACAGACGAGGAAACTAAGCTCAGAAATGTTCCATGATTGGTCTGTAGTTGCCCAGCTAGTAATCTGTAGAGCTTTGACCTCCTAATTAGTGTCTTTAGTGGGTGTGAGCCTCTGTCCCACAATGGCTGCCAGCTATGAATTTGGGGGAGCCTGACTCCAAAGAAGGGATTAGGATTCTTTCATCTCACTGGCTCATTATGCTTCTACTCTAGAGTAGAACTCTGAGGGCAGTTTCCAGACCAAAGCTTACAAATACTGCATGGCTAAGGTTTTTCCAAGAAAGAATTAACAGAGTCCCATCTTGTTAATGTAAAAAAAAAAACCAAATAAGATATCATCAGTTATTTATTTCTTCCACAGAGGAAATGCTTAAAACATGAGGCTCGCACACTCACATTAACAAATGCTTAAAAAACAACAACAACAATCTGTCCCATATATTAACATCTGCCTGAAAGGTAGGTTCTTTTGTGGGTTCTGCTGCTCCAAGAATTGTTTTGTGGCATTATTTAAAAGTGTTTGGAGGAGTTTTGGGGAGAACTCAGGTGAGTCCCTGCCTTTTCTCTGCCATTGTGTCTCTGCCCTCCTCAGAACATATTCTTAAAGAGATGGTTAGTGCATATGTTTAAAAGGCAATATTGATCATAGAGTCAAGACAAATTCTTGGTAAGGATAGAATTTCTGAAATGCAAAATACATAGATGGGGAGGGATGGACCAATAGTGAAAGTGGAAGGCAGATAACAAAGACAAAAAATAGGAAAAGATCTGCCAAAATTTCCATAGCAAACTAGTGGAAATTAAAATTGTCCAAACTACAAAAAAAAAAAAAAGACTGAGGCAGGGCTCTGAGCCAATGTAAGACTTTATTAAAGAGTCCATGGTCTCCTCTAATGAAGTGGACCTTAGATCTCCCTCGTGATCTGAGATGCCCCCATCTTTCAGGACCTTATTTTTATAGGGTTTCCAAATACTCAAAAGAGCCACGGTGAAATACAGAATCTCATTATTTGACAATTTTTCTCTTGAGGTCCAAAAATGACATATCTGCAGGGGTGGGGCAGTGTCACAGGTTGGGCAAAGCATGGGGCATCTCAACTCATTAAGTGGTCATAAGGTGGGTCACCTGATCATGTTGGACAAGAGAAAGAGGTCTAGAGGAACAACAACCAAAAAAATAGGGAACTTTCCAAAGATCAAGACATCCCACTCACGCTATGTTTGGACATGGAATTGGAACAAAATGAGATGGTGATATCTTTGTCAGCATTCTTGTTGTTGCACAAGTGAGCTTCATAAGTTGGTAAACAAGTAGTGAACATTACATTAAAGTTTGAGGCCCACTATAAGACCTTATCTATCCCTACATGATTTATGTAATATTTCAAACTGATTGGAATAGCATAGGGGTCCAAATGAATTATTTCTCACAAACTCTTTGTTCATGACACAGGAGCTGCCATATTTTGACTCTTATATCACAGCTCCCAGTGGTCAGCATGAAGAAGTAGAAAATGCACTAAAGAAAACAAAAATGGGAGGAACAGCTGGACCAAAACAATTGTACCCAGATGAGATCCATTCTGGGGGTGACACAATTTTAAGGGCATTAAAAAGATTGGTTCTTGAAATATCTGAAAGAAGATGGGATGCAGAATACTTGGGGAGGAGAAATGGACCTTATTATTACCCCCCAGGCCAAAAAAATCATTTGCATTGTTTCTAAGCTCCTGGGAGTCTCTTTCCCCACCTCACCTTTTATTCATAGTGTGAAATTACAAGTAGAATGTAGGCTCCTTGAAGGCAGGAGCCATTTTGGGGGGTGCCTGGCACATTGAATTAATCAACCAATAAGCATTTTATAAGTGCTTAATATATGCCAGTCAGTGAACTAGGATATAGAGATACAAAGACAAAATTAAATAAATATGTATACATGGTAAATACACAGGTACACCTTGTTTTATTGCACTTCATAGATAATGTGGTTTTTTTTTTTTAACAAATTAAAGGTTTGTGGCAACCCTGTGTTGAGCAAGCCTCTCAACACCATTTTTCCAATAGCATGTACTCAAAACTTGTCTCTGTGACACATTTTCATAATTCTCACAATATTTCCAATTTTTTCATTATTATTATGTCTGTAATGGTAATCTGTGATCCACAATCTTTGATGTTACTTTTGCAACTGTTTGGGGGCACCATGAACTATATGAAGGCAAACTTAATTGATAAATGTCATATGGGTGTGTCCTGACTGCTCTACCAACAAACTGTCCAGATCTGAGGTGAAACAATACTGAAATTAGGCCAATTAAAAACTCTTCAGTGGCCTCTAAGTGTTCAAGTGAAAGGGAGAATCAATTGATGTAGTAAACTTTCTTATTGTCTTATTTTAAGAAATTGCCACAGCCACCCTTCAGCAGCTGCCTCCCTAATCAATCAGCAGGCAACAACATTGAGGCAAGACCCTTCACCAGCAAAAAGATTTCCATGCCCTGAAGGCTCAGTTGATGGTTAGCATTTTTTAGCAATAAAGTATTTTTAAATTAAGGTGTGTGTGTGTGTGTGTGTGTTTTAGATATAACACAATTACACACTTAATAGACTACAGTATAGTGTCAACATAACTTTTTTATGCATTGAGAATCTAAAAAAGTCACGTGACTCATTTTATTTCTATATTCCCTTTATTGAGGGGGTCTTGAATTGAATCCACAGCATCTCCAAGGTATGCCAGTACACAAAATAAATCCAAGGTAATGAAACGTGAGGTGGGATGGGCTAGCACCTGGGGGAACAAGAGAAGCTTCATTTAGGAAATGGCTTCTGAGCTGAGCTTTGAAGGAAATTAGAGATTCTAAAGGTAGAAGTGAGGAAAATATGCATTCCAGTAATTAAGGACCAGTTCATGAAAAAACCCAGAGACCGAAATGGTGCATCACACGAGGAACAGCAAAATGGGTAATTTGGGTGGATGATAGACTGGGGCCACCATAGTTTACTCAGTGACAGTCAAACAGGCACTTTAGGAATATCACTTTGGCAGCTCTGTAAAGGGTGGATGGGGGAGGGGAGAGACTTGAGGCAGGGAATGCAGTTAGGATGTCACTGCAATAGTCCTGGAGCACAATGTTGAGAGCTTGAACTAGGATGGTGGCTGGGTGAGAGGAAGGAAAAGGGAATGAATTTAAGATACCTTGTGGAAATGGAATTGAGAAGACCCCACAGCTGACATGGCACTTTGTTGGTACTTGGTAAATCCTTGTTGAATTGAATTAGGTCAGATTATCTCACCTGATAGCAGTAACTTCACAGAGTCTCCTTTGGGAGCTGCTGTGACAAATCAAATCCTGCAAAATGAATCTCAATTTGGAACTTTTAGAAGCTCATGTCTTAGGAAGTGACTAGGATAGGAAGATGGACCTGGAATCAGGAAGGCATGAGTTCAAATCCAGCCTCACATACTAGTTTTAATTTATTTTTTCCTGGGTTTCCTCAACTATAAAATGGAAATAAGAATAGCACTTACCTCCCCAAGGTTGTTGTGAGGATCAGATGAATAAAGTACTTGGTACTTAATAAATGCTCATTCCAACCATCTCCTCTCATTCTAGACTGTCATAGTCAGGAATAGGAAACGAGCCAAGAAGTATCTCAAAGGAAATGCAGATCCTGGTGATGGGGGTACAGTCTCTGGGAACCCCCTTGAACTCTCCTTGAATCTTCCCACTTAGATCTGGCCTTTGCCTGAGGCCATAAGCCTTTCCTTGTCGCAAGGCTCAAATCTAGCCTAGCCCTCTATTGTCCAGCTGCTTCCCACCCTTGATCCCATCAAAATCCCATTCTCTTGTTTTCTGGAGTCTTGACCTCTAGTCACCCCAGTTCCATCAAGATCTTCCTTAGACCCCCTCCTCTAGTCACCCCAGACTACTTGACCACCCCTCAATCTCTCCCACAATCTTTCTGTGTATAATCTCTGTCTTGCCCCCATGAAGGCGCTTAGCTTCAATCTAGCTCAGTAGATTGAATCTGGCCCACTTGTGAAAACAAGCGTAACAAAAAGGTGAGATTTCTTAAGACAACCAAATATGGCAAATCCGTAATAAACTTTGTCTTTCTTTGGCTGTGAGAAGGCTTGAATCAAATTCATTCGGCAGGACCCAGAGTGTCGGTATTCTGGAGCCTCAAGCACCCTAAAAACCTATGGTTCCGTACCCTCATCATTTTTCTTTCACCTCATCACTGGTAATACATGATACATACTTGCAAGTCATTTGAAGACATTCTACTGCTCAGTTCTCTCCCCACCCCATCCCCATCATCAGATGTACAAAACTTTGGAGAAAGGCCTCCCCTACCTTGGATGGATATTCTGTGGAAGAACCAGTAATCCCCGGACAACCAGAATACTTGGATGGTTGTATCTTCCCCAGGTTAAAGGAAGGCTTATTCTGATGAAACTACAAATCCATGGTGTGTTGAAGTAAGCTTAATAATAGCTGAGGGGTAAGCTTTTAGGGGTCATAAAAGTCAGTGGTATCTGGTCAGGACTTGGTCATACAAATGTATTTCCATCTGATTCTGGTCTGGTAAATATTAGCCATGAAGCCATTAGCTAGAGTATACATGTACCCATCCCTAACAGGCGGCACCCCTATATCCAATATCTGAAAGCCTCCTTCAAGTGGAACTCTAGGAACTTAAAAATGATTGGAAAGGAAGAAAGGGAAGGAAGGAAGGAAGGAAGGAAGGAAGGAAGGAAGGAAGGAAGGAAGGAAGGAAGGAAGGAAGGAAGGAAGGAAGGAAGGAAGTAGGAAGGAAGGAAGAAAAAAAGAGAAAGAAAGGAAAAAAGAAAGAAAGAAAGAAAGAAAGAAAGAAAGAAAGAAAGAAAGAAAGAAAGAAAGAAAGAAAGAAAGAAAGAAAAAGAAAGAAGCCTTGGACCCATTTTTAAAGCCTCTACTAGTACACTGAGCCTTTTTGGGAAGCAATCCTACTGACCATACCTTTGCTATGACTCTGGTTAATAGCTATCTTATTCCCAGAGTACCTACTAGCTTTCTGGAGTAGCCCAACCCCTCTTGTGAACATTTCAGTCCTTACAATCCCTATAACTGCTTCCTAAGTTAACAGATCTTGTGTTGGTCTTCATCATTGTGTCCCTGTGTGTGTATGTGGGGTGTGGTTTTGAAAATGTCTTATAGCACCTACACGGCCAAAAGCCCATTGGGATGTAGGTTTTATTTATCACAAGAGTCTAACACTGTACCCTGCTCTGATAAGATCACTGAGTACATGCTTCCAGTTGACTGCAAAGACAACTAGGCTGTGGGATTACTAGTTCAATACAGTCACACCATGGCACCAGAAAAAGAAAAACCATTATCTGTTAGTTAGAGGGACCTCACAATTCAAAGGCCTGAGAACTGGAGCAGGCCTGCAGAGGTAATCTTGTCCCCTCCACATACTCCACAGTCCCTCCTTGTCTGAATCCTTGCTGAACTCTTTGTCAGCCATCTTTGTACCTTTGCATAAAGAGCTATCCCCTTTTCTTGGAATGCTCTCCTTCCTCATCTCTGCCTCTGAGAATCCCTGCTTTCCTTCAAGATTCAGGTCACATGCTACATTCTTGCCTTCCTGGTCCCTCTAGCTACTAGTGCCTTTCCTCTAAGGTTATCTCCCATCTATTCTGTATGTGTCTTATGGAATCTTTTATATACATGCTTTTCCTTTATTAGAATATATCCTCCTTGAGGGAAAGGACAGCTTTTGACTTTTTTTGTATCACTGATGCCTGGAACAGTGCCTGGCATATATAGTAAGTGCCTAATAAATGCTTGATGATTGATTGTACCCAGAGCTCCCATACAATGGGGTCTCAAAGTCAGTCACTTCATTTTTCTAGATTAGTCTCAGTTTACATGTGAAGTTTGGAGGAAAAAAACCTTGCCAGGACTTTTTCAGTTCTCGGGTTGTTTGATTACGTTCCTGGTTACTTTGAGGGCAGTTTTTCTCAATTTATTTAAATTAAATCAATATGCATTTATTAGGAGCCTTCTACATTATGTGCCAGGTAGAGTTCTAGGGGCTGGGGATTTCTTTGAAATCTATGATTTCTTTGGTATGGTGAACTCTCAGTGAGGAAACTCCCAGATCTATCACTGGTGTCTAATTCCCAGTCTTAGGGCATCTAAAGATCATCTCAAATCATGGACTTTTTGGTGTCAGGACCCTCTCGACTATCTGCTGAAACCTACAGATAGCCCTTTGCAGAATAATATATTTAAATGCATAAAATCATATACATAGGTTTGCAAAAGAAACAAATCCTATTGAAAAAATTATTAATTTTTTGTAAAAAAAAAAAAAGTTCACAGACTCCAGATTAAGCAGCAGTGATTTTAGTAGAAAGCCTTCACTTTACCTATGGGAAAACTAAGACCCAGAAAAGAGAAATGACTTAAAATATCAGAAATCTAGAACTGGAAGGGACCCCAGAGACCACATTAACCTCCCCTCCCCATTTTACCAACAAGCAAATTGAGGGCTGAGTTGGTCAAGTGATTTACCCAAGGTAACAAAGGGGATATCTTAGATTTTGAAAGGATAGCTTTTGACTCCTTGGGATAGCCAGCATTCTTTCTGGCTCTCCTCTAAGGTTAAATAGTTGGCATGTGGGAGAGCAGGAATGAGACCTTCAAGACAATACTCATCTATTGCCCCTCCAGGGCTTGCTGTTGGTAGTTAAGGGTTGAAGCTATGGGGGTAGCTTGGCAGGTGGCAAGAGACAAGCTTGGAAACATGGGGAAAATGTCCTATAATTAGGACTCATATATCTATGGCATCCTAAGGTTTGCAAAGTGTTTTAGGTAGAGGATCTCATTTGATCTTCACGGCAGACCTCGAACACAGGTGCTTCAATTATCATCTCCCAGCCTCAAGTCTCTGCCCATTCCAGTCTATCCTCCACTCAGCTACCAACATGATCTTCTTAAGTATAGGTCTGACCATTCTACTATCAGCACCCACTATGCCATTCAATAAACTCCAGTGTCTCTCCATTACCTCCAGGACCAAATATAAAGTTCCTTGGCTTTTAAAGCCCTGCATGGCCCCTTCCTGCCTTTACAGGCTTCTTGTCTGTCTTTTATTACTCAATGAGCCAGTGACTCTGGCCTCCTTAATGTTCTATGAACAAGACACTTCATCTCCTAACTCCAAGCATTTTTACTGATTGAACCAATGGGAAGAATTTTCTCCCTCCCCATCTCTACTTCCTGACTTCCCTTGCTCCCTTCAAGTTGAAGCTGAAATTCTATGTTCTGCAAGAAGACTTTCTGGGTTCCTCACAACATTAGTGCCTTCCATCTTCTGATTACCTTTTTTTTATTGTGGATATATATTCTGTATATTCTATCTATCATGTTGGTAAATGGTGTTGGCATTAGACTGTGAGCTTCTTGAGACTAAGGGCTATTTTCCAACTTCTCTGTATCCCCAGTGCTTAATACAATACCTGGCACTTAGTATGTGCTCAATAAAGCTTATTATTGGGTTCTCTAGGAAGCGGAGGCCCTAAGATTAAAGATGACTTGTCTAGAGTTATGCAGCTAAAATAGAGCAGAGCTGCCTCAGATTTACCTTCCACTTCATCAGGCTTGACTGTTTAAGGTAGGAAGGTTGCAGTGGTAACTATTGGGAGGTGGCAAGAAGGCAGCTCTAGAAATGGAGAAAGTAACCTAGAATAAAGGCCTGTATTTATAGAGATAGCATACTAGATGAAAGGCTGGACCCAGCATCAGGAAGACCTTGTTTTAATGTTCCCTTAGACTAGCTGTGAGATTCTATGAGCCTCAGTATTGTCAGCCATAAAACGGGGATGAAAGAGAGGGGGGGGGGAGGGAGAGAGAGGGAGAGAGGGAGAGAGAGAGACAGACAGAGAGAGAGAATCATTTTCCTGCATGTATTAAACTACTTTGCATTTTAAAGATACCACTGTTTATTTCTCTTTTGTATAGTACAAATTGTGGTCACTGATCAGAGGACAATAGATTTTGAGCTGGAAGGAACCAATCAATCAACATTTATTAAGAGTTTACTATCTTCTAGGCTTTATCCTAAGCACTTGGAACACAGGTCATCTACCCTTTAGGTTTTAAGATGGAGAGTCTGCAATGTTGGAAATGAGGGGCTTCCAAACAAAACTTTTAGGAAATACAATGAAACAAACATCTCTAGCCCTCCTCCATTTTACAAATGGAGGATAATATTTGCTTTACTCATCTCTTGGAGTGGTTGCAGGGACCAATTAGTACATACATAATCACTGAAATTAATAACTGGCTCTTTATCATCCTGAAAAACCTTTACATACATGAATTCATTTAAGTTACCTGACAGCCTGTGAGGGAGGGATGACTGGTATTGCTAGTACTACTTAGATTGATAAGGAAACTGATAGTGTCTCACCCTTTTTGTTACATAGCTAGCAAGTACCAGAGGCAGCCTTTATGCTCAAGGCTTCCTGATTCCAATCCAACACTCTATATTACCAGGCTACATTGTTCCTTGAAGTAAAGCTCTCAATACCTACTAATGTCAGCTATCATCACATCATCTGTGCATACGGACAAGGGGGAAAAGCAACATACATAGTCTGGTAGGTAACATCTGTCTAGACCTGATACAATTCAATTAATTCCTCTGAGCTTGCTGACTCATCTGTAAAAGGAAGGAAGAGGTGAGTATGTGAGTTGGGGGAAGGGAACAAACTTTGGGAAAAACTACTTTTGCAGCTGTATTTTGGGAGCAGAGTTCAACTTTAGCCTTGGGAGTTTTAATCTTTAGAGCCATTGGCTGTTATTCTGTGTCTGCAGCAGAGAGCCCGCACATATAAAGAGATAGAGATGATAGATAGACAGACATAGAGATAGATTAGATACATAAATAAGTGATTGAGGGCTAGATATACATATAGATAGATACACATATGTATACTGTATATATAGATACACAAATGTATGTATCTATATGTATGTTTATATGTACATATGTATATATGCATACACACAAATATACAGCTAATACATCTAATAGGAAGGAAAAAGTTCAATTGCTTGTCTAAGGCCTAGCTATAAAAATGGACAATTGATACACCATAATGTATTAATTGCTTAGATGTTTTGCTGTCTAAGGGGGCCTTAAGCAAAGCATGCCAGCTCTTTGGCCCAACTCTCCTTTTCTATAAAATGAGTTATTGGATATGATGGATTCCAATATTTTCTATGACAGTGCTTCAAATTTCTTTCATACTCTGTTCAAGCTCTGCCTTCTACTAGAAGCATTTCCTGATCAGTTACTGTTCCTCCTCTCCCTCCCAAAACTGTCTTCCATGCATTTTGGCTTTATTCTGTATATATATATATGTGTGTGTGTGTGTGTGTGTGTGTGTGTGAGTGTGCGTGCACATACCTCTTGATAGAATGTAAGCCCCTTGAGGGCAAACACTTTATTTTTGTCTTTGTATTCTGAGCACCTAGTACAGTGTCTGGAATATAAAAGATGCTTAATAAGATTTGTTACTGATTGCATCCCTCCTAAGTCTTGTCTAGGCTAAACACTCCCTTGAATCCTAGGTTGGCATTGGTCTCCAGTCTTCTCCCTACCTCAGTGTCCCTCTTGGGCTGCTCTAATTTGTCTAGCGCCTTCCTAAAAAGAGCATGACTGAAAGCTGAGCAGAGTAGGCTAGATGGGGTCTGATGAGGGCAGCAGAAGCACAGCAGACCTATCCCTTGTTCTGGATGCTGAGTCTGTTCATACAGCATTATATCATATTAGTTTTCTTGACTGATTTTTGGTTTGCAGTCCAGGGAAATTCCCAGATCACAGTATCTAAAGTTTCCTCATGTTGTGAGAAACCCCTTGAGATATTAATATTACTGTCCACATCTTAGGCGTTAACTGATTTTCATTTCCTATTGCTGTAGTCAACCTCCTAGCACAAAAGTATTCTTGGAAAGCAGAAATGATAATGCTCAAGGTGTTGGAGCTGGAGTGGGTTATGGGATACTTCTGAAAGGAAAAAAAAATCTTCTGCC
This sequence comes from Phalanger gymnotis, assembly GCA_028646595.1. Classification (NCBI taxonomy): domain Eukaryota; kingdom Metazoa; phylum Chordata; class Mammalia; order Diprotodontia; family Phalangeridae; genus Phalanger; species Phalanger gymnotis. Next base: position 46,632,590 of record CM053626.1, read on the forward strand.
ATTGTTACTGGAAAAAGATCTCAGGGTATCTCACTTTCACATTCACTTTCATTCTAAAGATCATAGGATTGCAGATTGAAGGGAACAGAGTTTAGGGGTCATATAATCCACTTCATTTATTTTTAGAGATGAAGAGCCCAGAGAGTATAGAGGGGAAGTGATTCTGTGATCATCTCCAATAACCTGCATACATAATTCGTTTGCAGGTGGTCTCTCTTATTAGACTGTGAGCACCTGGTGGGCAGGAACTGTTTGGCTTTCTTTGTAATTCCAGTACTTGAAGGAAAAGAATCTTGATAATTCATGTAGCATTTAAATTTCCTTTTTCAGATATGCTAAAAGAATGGGAGCCTTATATGTTGCACTGGAGTATAGATATTATGGTAAAAGCCAAGCAACCAAGTAAGTTGCCCTTACTATTACTACTACTATCACTCTTTCTCTGCCTTTCTCTTCTCAAATTCTTTTCTTCTTAAATAATTATTGCTGCTAAACACACTGAAATTTAAGCTACCTTGATATTTGGCAATTTAAATTCATACAAAAGAGGAATGAAAAGATTGTTGAGTACGTACTATGTGCCAGACACTGTGCTAAGTTGCTGGGGATACAATATGAAAAAGACAGTCCTTATCTTCTAGGAGCTTACAATGGAATGGGGTGGGGAGAAGTACCTATTTAGGGGGTAGGAATGGGCATGATAATGGCGGAGTCAAAACAAAACAGAGCAGCTGATAAGAAATGAAGAGTTTGTACTAATTCTGAGCGCACTATTGAGGAAAACTTAGGAAGGAGTTTTTTGCTCTGTCCTCCAGTTCTCCACAACAGGGGTAGAGGCAACCCAAGATACTAACGAGGTGCCTTCCAGTACCTTTCACGAGCTCTATCTTCTCTTCATAAATATTTTGGATTGTATTTGATCCTAGAAATATGGTGCTCTGGAAGTAATTTCAAGATTAGGCCTCTATTTGAGGAAGTGGGGTACTTTTTAAAGCCACCACAATTAGAGCTAGCATTTATATAGCACTTTAAGGTGGGCAGTATGTTAATTCATTTGATCCTCCCAAGAGCCTTGTGCAAGAAAGTGCTGCCAGCACTTGTTACCAGTTTCTTCCTGTGCCACCCTCCACAGTCCAGCTCAACTGGTCTATATCTCATTCTTCAACCATGACATTCCCCCTCTGTCCCCATCCTTGCCTGTCTGTATCTACTCCCTTTGCAGAGCCATGCCCTGAATGTAGCCCCTCCTCACCTCCACCTCTTGGAATCTCTCCTTTCCTCCAAAAATCAACTTAAGTTCCTACATGAGGCCTTTTGTGATCCTTGATTCTGAGAGTGGGTGAATCTACCCCCTCCCCCTGCCAAAAACAACCACCTAATATTGACGATGTATCTATTTTGAATTTCATGCTGTGTGCCATGGCACACAGGACTTCCCACCCATTCTCCACTTCCAGAGAGTGGGAGCTCCTTGAGATCCAGGAAAAACCAGAAGGTTTTGTCCATATGCCAGGTGCCTGGCATGTAGCAGAAACTTAATAGTTGCTTGTAGATCAATATTGAGTGATTGATGTGACTGCTGCCTTCTCAGATTCCTCTTTATTCTCCCTTTGAATAATTTCTGTAGTTTTTTCTGTAATACTTCGTTATCTAAACAGAATGTTGCTGAAGTAAGGTACTTCCTGCTCTCTATTTCTTGTGTTTATGCATCATTTCCCATCAGAATTTTTCTCTGCAATTTGAAATGATCATTTCAAGGTTTAACAGGAATGACAACCGAACACTGCCACAATTGAAAAAAAAATTTTTTTGGCATCCAGTTGAGTTGATATCAAGCAACATTCTAGTCTACTTTGTTTTCACAATATCTCTTATTTGTGTTTAATTTGCAGAGATATTTCTACAGACAATCTTCACTTCCTCAGCAGCAGGCAAGCCTTGAAAGCTGCTGTTTACTTCCAGAAATTTCTTATACATAAATTAAGACTATTTAGAAACAAATGGGTTGTTTTCAGCAGTTCTTACTCAGGCTCCCTGGCTGCCTCATGGAGGGTGAATCATCCTAGGATATTTCATTCAGCAGTAGCCTACAGTGTACCTGTCTATACAAAGGCTAATTGTTCTAGTGATTTCATAGAAAATAGTTAATTAACTTGGAACCACCTGTAGGTGGTAGAGTCCCATGACCCGGGACTGAATTGTTGGTAAGATTCCTCTGGGAGCTAAAGACCTAAGTTTTAGATCAATGTAGATAGTCATCTGAATCTGTTGGATAGATTTATAATGGGTTAAAGATGGTAGTAAAACCTAGATTCTTAATTTTTAGCAGGAAAAAAATATTCATGATTTCTGTACTTCCACTGAAAATGGGAATGTCTCCCTAAGAATTTTTATTTTGGTAGGCATTTTTTTTAAATTTCAGAGTCACCTTGTCATTATTCTTCCTATAATTTCTATCACTATGATTTTGAAACAAGTTTAATGAACCCTTTGCAAAATACGTCTGTAGCTAAAGACCCAGTGATATCAAAATAATCATGTTTTCTCAAGTCACTTAAAATTCCCCATATCTGGGTTTAAGTTTGCTCCTCCACTAACTTCCACTAGTGCTTTTTGGTTTTGTTCTCAATTCTTTAATTTCTCTACATTAAAGACAGACACAAAAAGGATAAGGTTCAATATATGGATTAATGCAGTTAGTCAATTTTTTCTATATCCTAGAATGCCTGGAAGTCATCCAAAATGCCTTCTTTAGATATGGTCATTCTGAGTGTGTAGATGTTGTCAGAAATGCTTCACAGGTTCTGATATATATGCTTAAACATAACGAATACCAGTCTAACATTTCAAATGATTTAAGGTAAGTGACTTGGTTTATTTATAATGACAGAGCTTAGGAAAATGACTTCGATACTAAAAAACTGTTTATTGGGGTGGGAACTCTATTAATTTTGCTATTAGATTAGCTATTTGTGAAATGTTGGGGTCAAGACCATCTGTGTACATAGAATAGGTGACTATTCCGATGAGGTTCTTTGGTAAACCTCACCCACTCAAAATTATCTCCATCACTGGCCTGTGCTCACCCCTCAAAGTACCATCTTTTGAGTCTTTCCTTTAGGTTAAAAGCACTGTTTGCAGAAGCTTATTTATTGATGTCCCTTGAGAAAAAGGACATCATATTAGAGCTTTTTAACATTGTTGAGTTGGATTAGTTTACTGGATATTTATTTTTAAAATATTTATTGATATTTTTTTCTCTCATCTTCATTTTATCCTTCATGACTGGCTCTGTGCTTTGTTTGATTAAAAATACTTCCCCAAGCCATACCTGTGAAAGGCATCTGATTTTGGATCTTTCCCAATTTTCTTTTTTTGTGATGTGATCTTTAATACTCAGGTCACATCTATTTTTGCACTATTGAGGCATGTGGTAGACCTTACCAGATATTGAGAAAGGAGACAGAAACTCTAGGACTCAAATTCCTTTGCCTGGGAGTAAAGAAGAGAAGCAAAAAATATAGGTTTAGCTATTGACCATGCTGGGCGCGGAGGGAGGAAACATAAAAGGCTCAGAGGGTAACATAATTATGATAGGGATATGAAGCTGAACAGCAATTTTTGAACCACATCTCCTTGCCCTTCCCTGTGGTAACAGTGGACTTGAAGACAACAAAGCAATAACGTAATAATATGATGGCCCCAGCCCCCAAACATTTGTCATGTCTCTCTAGTTGGTACACCCAGAGATCTAGTGAAGTCAAAGAGTTTTCAAAAACCATTTCTGAGAGAGCTTTACTTCAGATCAGAAGAATCTCTAATTTGGAAAGAAGAACACTGATGGTCAAGTAGCAAGAGAGATTGATGGGGAAAGATGAGGAAGCAGGAAAAGAAATGAGCTTGGAGTCAGGAAGCCCAGAATTTGATATCCTTTTTGGACATACATTAGTTGAGTGACCCAGGGCAAATCACTTAACTTAGCAAAGGTTTCATTTCATTATTGGTGAAAGGGGGATAATAAGAGTACCTACTTCACCTGAGAGTGGGAGGATCAAATTAGGGAATATATGTAAATGCACTCCATTCACATGAGCATTGATGTACAAAGAGTCTGGGGCAGATGTGCTGAGTGGTTTTTTGTTTTTGTTTGTTTGTTACTGTAACATAATGGGGAGGATCCTTCATGAAACTCACTCAGAGAACTGCCCACAAGTTGCAGAGACTTTGGAACTCAAGAGAGAAGATTAAAAAATACATTTCACAGCAGGTCAGATTTTAGGGGAAAGAGTTCTCCCAGAATTTTGTCTGGGCATTCAGAGCAACTTTCCTTTCAGATAAAGTGACCCTTTCATTCTATCTCCCAGCTGCTCAAACCCTTTGTACTGGCTGCTCCTAATGCCAGAGATGCATTCATTCAAAGCATCATAGATTTGGAGGGAAGGGACCTTGGAAGACATCTGGTCCAACCTCCTAATCTTAGAGATAAGTAAACTGAGGCTTAGAGAAGCTAAGTGACCTTCTTATGTAGTAAGCATCAGAAGTGGGTTTTGAACTCAGATCCCTTTGGCCCTGAATCAATGCTCTTACCATTATACCATGTTTCCCAAACCACCTTCTTCTTCCCCCTCATTCTCTGGGGCTCAACTTCATGCAGGTAGCAAAGATTCAGAGCTAGGATTTAAACCTAGGTCTTCTGACTCCAAATTCACTGCCACTCTATGACGTTGCCCTCTCACCTGCCTACCCCCTTAGTATTCCTGGCTTCCTTTTAATGTGCCAGCTCCTCTAGGAAGTCTTTCTTAATTCCCCCAGATGTTACTGATCTCTTTCCATGCTCTAGCCCTTAATAAAATATAAAGTCCCTGAGAGCAGTGAGCTTTTCCATCTTTGTCCTCCTTTCCCCCACCTACCTAAATGCTTTCTAAGTAGCAGGTACTTAATGAATGCTTATTGGTTTGGTCTGGGTTTCTGGAAGAGAAAGAGGGAGCCTCCAATCCTGGCTCACTTGGGAATGCATAAACTGCATCTGCTTTGTCCCTTGGCTCCCCAATGAGTTTCTGAGAATGTTAGTAAATTGACCACTAGGGGGTGACATCTCCTTGAATTTCAAATCCTGGGTGACAGGAGGTTCACCCAATTCACAATTTTCAAGTTTTCTGTCTCAGTCCTCTGAGAGGACACCAGTGTAACCACTGTCAGCCGATGTTTAATCAGTGTAAGGCGTCAGACTCCTGAGTCAGCTTCACCCTATCCTACAGGGTCTGTAGTTTCTAGGAAGGAGTTAGGATTGGGTCTGGAGTCAGAGACCCTGGATTTGAATCCTGTCTCTAGCACTGTACCCACTTTTATGGTCTTGGACAAATCATGGAACTTCTGCTCTTCAGTGTGGTTTTTTTTCCTTATCTGTAAGACAAGGAGGTTAGGCTAAGTGACTTCTAAGATCTCTTTCAACTCTGAACCTGCAGTCCTATGAATGGTCCTCTTCGGTTATAAGCAGGAACAACTGGCAAAAATATGATTGGATAAGTCACTCAATCTCCAGGGCTGAAAAGGCAAGTCCAATGAATGTTCTGTTTATGGGAATTCCTGGCAGCAGCAAATGATTCCTAGGAAGAGACTATCATGCAAGCTGCCTTAAAATTGCTGAGGCCATTAGGATCATAGGATTTAGCATTAGAGGCCAGACTCCTGATTTTACTTAGGAGGAAATGAGGGCTTGAGAGCCTCATGTCTTTCCTAAGATGACACAGACTGGTGGTAATAGAGCCAGAACTCAAACCTAAGTCCTCCCTGAATCTGCCTTTTCCTTCTAGTTCATGCTGCTTCTCCTTTTCACCAAAGTCGGTATTGTTGGAGTCAGTCGTGTCTGACTCTCTGTGAGCCCATTTGGAGTTTTCTTGGCAAAAATACTGGAGTGGTTTGCCACTTCCTTCTCCAGCTCAGTGGACAGATGGGGAAACTGAGGCAAACAGAGGTTAAATGACTTGCCTAAGTTCATAAAGCTAGTGGCTGAGGACAGATATGAATTTAGGAAGAAGAGTCTTCCTGACTCCAGGCCTGAACTCTATCCACTGCACCACCTAGATGCCCCAGAATTTGTATACTGCAGCACAGAATCGCAGCCTGTTAGAAGAAGCATAGATAACAACAACCAAAACAACTAACCTTCATATACTGTTTTGTAAACCAATGTAGATCCCTATCTCAGCTCAGCACCACAAGGGCCCTGTGTGATTATCCCCACTTGGTGGGTGAAATAAATGAGGCTAAGAGAATTTCTGTGACTGAAGTGTCTGAAGCAAGGATGTGAACACAAGTCTTCTTGACTCCAAGTACAGTTTTGTAGATGAGGAAAGTGAAGTCCTGAGACACTGTTTGTGGTCACACAGTCTGAACGCAAGTTTCCTGAATCCTAACACTGCCAGGCCTTGCTCTCCATGTGCCATGTTTGAAAGGTGCTTTTGATTTGTTATCCCCGCTATGGGTGGTGAGCCATCCATATTCTTTCTCCTGGTTGTCTATGTCACCAGTGGCTGGATACCTGTAGGAAAATCACTTAACTTTTCTGTGTCCCCACTCCTTATCTGTAAAACACCTGGAGCACCTACCTCACACAAAGAATGGCTCAGGGCCAACAATGAAAAATGTCAACAAGGTTCTTTGCAAACTTTAAAGTGATACAGCATTTACTAGTAACAATAACTAATCGTTAGCATCTTTGTGGCACTTTGAAGTGTGGAATGGTGTTAAAAGGGCCAGCCTTGGAGTCAAGAAGACCTAGGTTCTGACATACTTTTAATTTGTGACCCTAGGCAATGACCTGACCCCTCAGTGCCTGGGCAGCTCTCTGAGAGTATGGCTGACACTTTAGACTTGAACCATAGCTACATTTCTTAGTCTGACCCAGGGGTGGGGAACCCGTGGCCTGGAAGCCACCTGTGGCCCTCTAGGTCCTCAAGTGTGGCCCTTTGACTGAATCCAAACTTCACGGTATAAAAGGACTTGTTCTATAAAACTTGGACTCAGTCAAAAGGCCACACCCAAGGACCTAGAAGGCCACATGTTGCCTCAAGGCTCCAGGTTCCCACCCAAGGCTGGGAAAGAATCAGGCTGCCATCCAGCCCTATCCTTGGCAGTTTCTCTGTCTGAAGAAGAGCATTATGTTAGGAGAGAAATATTGGGGCTTAGCCTCTTCTAAAGCCCCAAGCTGCTGGAGCCTTCCCCTAGAAGATTCCTTTCCATCTACTCTGTAGCTACCTCATATGCACTTGTTTATTTATCTTGTTCCCTCTCCAACAGCAATTGTCAGCTTCTTGAGGGCAGAGGTGGGTTTTGCCTTTCTTTGCAGTCTGTTACTTGGCACAGCCTCTGGCACAGAGTAAGTGCCAAATAAATGTTTGTTGACTGATAGACTGATGTTTTTGGAAATATTAGTTCTGTATGTTGTGTGCAAGTGCTTTGCAATTTGGCTTGTTTTCTGCACTGATTAGATTACACATTAGATTATGACCTCCTTGAGAGCAAGGACTTCCTCGGAAAGACTTTGCCTTTCTTCATATCCCCAGCACTTAGTACAGTGCCTGGCACATAGTAGGCTCCTACTAAGTGTTTATTGACTGACTGACCAATTATATTCATGTATATGTTACAAGAAAATAGAAAATAAAATTCTAGTTCAATGAAGTGATAAATCCCAAATGACAGCAAGAACAGAGACAAATTGAATGAGCAAGTAAAGAACCACAGAACCTTAGTGGAAGGTTGAGAATTGACATTAGTTCTATTTCAGGAATCTTAAAAGCAGGAAGCAAATGAGAATCTGAAGTTCTTTGGGAATCTTGAAAGTGAGGAAGACTTGGGTGGTAAAGTTTCTGACAATGCCAGAGACCCAAAGACAAAGAGTGATGAGTGGTGACAACTATGTGTGGCATTTTAAGAAATAGTCTCCATCTTTAACATGGCTTCAATTCTTACTATGTGTATAAATGTCTATAAAAAATAATCAGTTTAGAAAAATCATTGTCAAATTTGTATTCCTTAGGTTTCATGAGGATTGACAAGATCCATGCCAATCTAGCTAGTTCACTTTTTTTTCTCTCATCTTTTAATGTTGGTGACCATCTATAAATATGCAATAACATGCTTAAAGCCTTTTCTCTGAAGCTAAGATTTAAGAATGAGTTGCATGATATTTATATTGATCATCAATTTGCATCCAGAAAGGACCTTAATCTATTCCAATCCTCTCATGTTACATAAGAGGGAAACCGAGGCCCAGAGAGGTTGAGTTTTCCAAGGTCACACAGGTACCAGTTAGCATACCTAGGATCCAAACAGTGGTTTCTACTATGCATCACTTTGAAAATCTTTCTCTGTGCCTATGTTTTCTCATTTGTGAAACACTTTGGACTCTAAAGTCCATTCAGGCTTTGCACATCTATGATTCTGATGTAATTTAATGACCTGAAAATAACATTTCTACCATAATGTAAACATTTAAAAGTTATTTAGTAGTTATTTTCCATCCAGTATCACTCATAATAGGAATGTAATATAAGATGGTTTCCCAAAATTTAGTATAATATTTATCTGCCTCGTTTCCCACAGTTTATGTGAAGCCAATTTTGACTCAGAAGAGAAAATATCTTATTTCCTGAATGTTTTGATGGACAATGTTATTGGTCTTGCTCAATACAGCAGCCAGAGACCCTTGAATCAGGTGAGAAGAGAATGCAAAACCAAATAGATAAATAACTAAGTGTTACAAATGGAACAGCAGAATGGAATCAAACTTATGCAAATATATAGGGCTTAGGGTGTTTCCTTTTAAAAGTAAATTAATCAATATGTTTCATCCCTGAAAATCACTATTACAATGGGACTGGTCTAGATTCAGTGTGTCTGCTAACAAATTTTCTTCTACATCCTTCAATCAAATCTTATTTTTTTTTTTGTAATCCATCTGAGAGAGAGAGAGAAAGAGAGAGAGAGATAGAGAGATAGAGAGAGACACAGAGACAGAGAGAGAGAAAGACAGAGAGACACAGAGAGACAGAGAGATACAGAGACACACACACACAGAGACACACATAGAGAGAGAGAGAGAGAAATTATTGCCAAATATGGCACAGAAGATACATAGCCAGTCAAACTATAATTTATCTTCCTGGAATATTTGTTTTCAGAAGCTCACCAAAAAATGGTTTTGAATGTTTTAGAATGGTTGTTTTGAAATCAAAACTTGACCTGAATTTAAATATACTCTAGGCCTCTTCCCCTTAATAAAAAAAAAATCACTACCAGTGATTTCCTAAGCAACTTCTATAATAGCAATTACATAAAGATAATCAAAAATAGTTCCATTTCAGTCTTCTGAGGACTAATTGTAAATGGAGGAGGTTAACTTTAAAAACTTTTAAAATTTCTCTGGGATTTAGGCACTTTTAAATGACTATTTGAATAAAAAAAGTCTACCACATTTATCAGGCTGGACTTTGCCATAGACCAAGCAAAGGTTTTGAAATGAAAAAAAAAATCAAAGATGAAATTTTCATTTAGAAACCTTGGTACAACTGAAAAAAAAGAGCAATCCCTTAGAAAGGATAGGAAGATCAAATTTTCTGAGAAATTATAAGTCAGGCAGAATAACCATAATGGCTGATGTGTTCTGTGAAATTAGCCTGACCCACAGGCAGCTCTTCTCTTACACATTGTCCCACAGGGTCAGGGTGGCAAACTACTTAGGAGAATGGGACAGATGAAGTCTATGTGCTACTGAAGGTCAGAGACTTGAACTTTGATGTGACCCCAGTGTGCAAACTATGTAGAGTAGCATGTCAGAAACATTCATCCCAAGTTGTCCCATTGGCAAGCAGCCTAGGTTTTCGTCCTTCTCCCAACTGTTATGCCTCAGAGATTAGGGTAGAACTATGGCTGAAGGAAAAAAAAAACATTTTACTCCTTGTTATAAAATCTTGCTAGAGTCCCCAACTGAACTGTAAGATAAAGCAAATTTTCCTCAAAAAACAGAGCATCTTAGTGTCAAATTTGTAAGAAATAGCCATATTTACTAATATAACAGCTTATGACTATAAAACAAGGGTTCTGAACCATTTTTGAGTAGTAGCCATTAAAGCCATTTGGATTAGATTTGCTAGATAACATGCAATTCAACCTTGGCAGCCATAGCAGTCCTCCTTCTATTTTCCTCCATGGTCTAGAATTCCAGATCTCCTTCTCACACACCATCTTCTCAATCCTCAGTCCATTGTTCTCTTCTCTATCCTTTGCCTTCAGTGGACAAGAGCAGTGAGCAAAACACAAACTGTGCTCCTATAATCTTCATTTTCTTGCCCAAGATTTCCTAATCTGAGAGTCTTGGAGTCTCTTTCTCTAATCCTTCTGGATTCTCTTTGATCCTTATGGAACCAGCTCCTCCTTCAACCTTCAATCATCTCTCACAAAAACCTTTATAAAGAAGAATCTGGACTTGGAGAATATTCTTCTTCAAATTTTTCTCAGTTTCTTCCAAATTTCTCCTTCTCCAATTCAAACCCCAGCCTTTTTCACAAGTCCAAACCTCTACTAGCCACCTACACACTTTCTTTCTCCTTGATTAACCCAAGCCCTTCCCCTTCTCCCAATATGTGCCTCCCAATCCTCCACAGAAGATGAAGGTATAGTTCTGAACAAAGAGATGCTCCATAAATGTTTGATTGCCTGGGGATGTTCTCTAACAAACACCCAATTCAGTGCTAAAATGCCCAGTAAGTCCCACTCTATTACTCAAGCAGATGGATTTTTCTTATCTCAGATCCACACAGCATTCCTACTAAATACTAAATATTGGTTGAATCACTGAAATTGAATTGAATTGAATTGAAAGAGGCAAATTGATATGATTTTAGTTTTCCACAGAGAAAAAGCTGCTCCAAAGATTGGCTTCAAGGCCAAGTGACAAGAATTTGAGAGCTGCCTTCATCCGCTTATTAAACTGACTTCATATATTGATTTCTCATAGGTTTTACTTGTTGCTCTTCTGCTTTAATCTTTGCCTTGTAGAATCTCTGGCTTCCTTTAAAACTCTGATTAAGGGTCAATGCCTGTAACAGGCCTTTCTCAGAGTCAACAAGCTGTGATTAATGCTTTCCTGTATGAGGACATCTTCCATCTGCTTTCTATGTGCTGATTATCTACACATCCTTTCTCTAATTCAAATAATAGCTAGATAACATGCAAATTCAGGTCAAGAATGATTTTTGCATTTTCTTCTAATGACCAGAGCTTAGCACAGTGCCTGATACACAGTAACTGCTTAATAAATGCTTTTTAGTTGATGGATTGATTTGAAAGAGGGGTAGTAATTTAAGGCAATAAAAGTAATATTTAAACCTGCTATTTAGCTTGCAGTTTAGTCACTCCTTTTCTTTTTTGTTGCTGTTTATTTTTTAGGACCAAAAGAATTATAATTTTGACCAAAGCGTGACAAAAGACAATATCAGTCTTAACTATTTCTGCTGAGTAATGACTGCTGAGCCACTTGGGACACCATATGAGAGATATGCATATCATTTGAATAAGAATCTTGAAGTCGACCTAAATTTTTGCCTCAATGTAAACTATGATAATTACATACAGATGATGAGGGACCCTGACTGGGATGGAGGAGCTGCATCAGGCTGTAAGTCATGCTCTTCTACCTTTCACTGCTCTAGTAATTTTCAGTTATCTTGTTTCATTGGATTGATCACAGACTTAGAGCTAAAATGGACCTTAAAGGGCACTGAATCCACCACTCCCCTCATTTACAGATGAGGGAAGTGAGGTACAGAGACATTAGGTGACTTGGCCAGAGTTACCTAGCTAGTGAGTGTCTGAAGCAAGATTTGAACCCAGGCCTTCCTGACTCCAAGTAGAGCAATCTATTTACTTTGCCAAGATATATGCTAAAATGTCATTTCCTATGTGGTACTACCACTTATTTTGTTGTTTGTTGGTTTGGGTGTTTTTTGTTTTTTGTTTTTTGCTCCCTTTAACATCTTGAACAATGGTACATCAATCAAAGGGTGTAGTTGTCAGAATTTGAATGGTACCTACCATTTCTGATGTGCTAACTTTTGTGCACCTAGTAACTCTGGAGTCTTGTGATTTCCTCTGTCCAGAACACTCAAACCAAACCTCAGTCAGTTGGTAGATCTGTAGGTAAGTTGGTTGGTTGTTGTCCTTCATTCTCAGAGAGGGCCAAAATGACATCATTATGCTGTAGGCAAGGTACAGTGTGTCTGAGTATGGCTGATCAGACCAATATGAGCTCAGAAAGCTCTACTACAGGTCGGGCACAAACAGTCCAACATTTGTAGTGCAGATGTCTCTAAATTTGTGAATCTCCTCCTTTTTTTTGAGTTAACTGCAATTCTGCTTTGCTCAGAGAACCCAGGTCTTCTTTGATGCAGGCACACCATACTGAGTGGTCCTCTGCTACTGTCTCCTATGTATGTCTCACAATCACAATTCCAAAGTTCTTCAGAGAGTATTTGTATCACTTCTGACTTCCACCCAAGCAATGGAAAGGAACCTTCATAACTGAAGTCCCCAGATAGCACTTTATGCTTTAGGTTTCATGTATTTTGTAACTTAGGTAGATGCAGTAAACAGGTAAGTTTGAGTATAACAAAGGCATTTCTCAAGGTGGTACAGAACTCTAGCTTTAGAGAGGAGAGTACAGTTGAGGAGAAGTCCTCAGATCACAAGATCATAGATTTGAACAGCAAGGGACAATAGGAATCACCTCCCGGGCTGGGGAACCTGTGGCCGATTGTAGCCTTATAGGCCCTTGGGTAAAGCCTTTTGACTGAATCTAAGTTTTACAGAACAAACCCCCTTAATAAAAGGATTTGTTCTGTAAAATTTGGATTCAGTCAAAAGGCTGCACTTGAAGACCTAGAGGGCCACATATGGCCTTGAGCCTGCAAGTTCCCTACCCCTGATAGTCCAACCTGTTAATTTTACATATGGAGAAACAGATTTGGAGAGGTTAACTTGTAGTAGTTTGTATTGTATTAGATAGGAATTAACTTACATCAAGGTCATTTGAACTAAGGATGATGAAGATATAATGGAGTTTCATTGGAAATGGCTTCTGTGAAGCCTTGAGAGTAATATTGAAGTGGAAAATGGTGAAGAGAAATGGGGATAATACCCATCCTCAGTGGATCAAATAGAATCATAGACATTTTTTTGGAGCCCAAAGTTATTTGCCCAATGTCACACAAAAAGTTAAGGGCAAATACAGCAAGGGGAAAAATCCCCATCAATGAGCTCATGGTCCAATGCTGGTGGCAAAGGGTTACTGCATAGGTTTCTCTGTCTAAAACAGAGATCATGTACATAAATTAAATAATTTGGGTATAGGGGATGGAGAGTCAGGAAAACCTGGGTTCAAGTCCCCCCTCTGAGGCATGCCGGCTGTGTGTTCTAGAACACTCTTTAAAACTATAAATTCCCACCCATTGGATGATCGACATCCACTGAGCAGGTGTTTTCCTTTGGGGGAGTTTCTTGCACCACTGAAATCATACTTCTGGACAAACAAATAAACAAACAAGTGGTTAGAGGTTAGTGAAGGCTTCTTTGACTTGATAAAATAACACTTAAAGAATCTGATTCTTGTCACTGGGGATGGGCTAGATGAGTAAAAGGAGATATTTGAAGGAGAGAAACAAGATGACTCAGGTGATCTAGCTATCACTTGTCAAAGCCTAGATGAATGAAAGCTGCAGATGGTGGAACAGAGATAACAGGACTTCAACACTATGAGCTTGTACCAGTATGACAGCACTTTTACCAACAATGGCTAAAAAGGTTAAAAAAAGACAGAGAGTTTTCCCATGAATGGGAGGAAACAAGTAGCTGTAAATAGGTTTAGATGATGAATGCTCAAAAGAAAATGCCCTTTAGATGACCGAAACACTAAGCTGCAGAGGAGTTGAGGAGGAATGAAAGGATGAAGTTAAGGCTCTAACTCCTAACTCATTCAAACTGTGAGTACAGATTAGCTTCCCTTGGAAGATTATGAGGGAAGATAAGGAAAGAATCTAGGACTGAGCCTTCGGGAAGGTTAGTTAATGTGGAAAGAGAAGAGGAACCAGCAAATGAGAGGAATCAAGAAAGCACGGCATTTAGAAAAAAAAATTTACAATAATTTTTATTAAATTTAAATTTCCTATGGACCTAAAATTGTACTTGAGTTCACAGTTTTATTTGTAATTATTTTTTCTCTACTTCTTTCTATATTGAAATTTTCATAGGATTGTAGAATTGGAAAAAGGGATCTCAGAGGCAATCTAGTCCAACCTCTTCTTTTAAACCCAGGTTTTTTTATTCCAGAGACAAAAGCATTGTATTTTTTTTAAATTAATTTATTTTTAGTTTTCAACAATCATTTTCAAAATTTTCTCTGCCTCTCTCTTCAAGATGTGCAATCTGATATAGATTTCACATATACATTCTTATTAAACATATTTTCACATTAGTCATGTTGTATAGAAAAATTAGAACAAATGGAAGGAACCATGAGAAAGAAAAAACAAAACAAAAAAAAAGAGAGCAAACAGCATGCTTCCATCTGCATTCACACACCATATTTCTTTCTCTGGATGAGAATGGAATTTTCTGTCATGAGTCTTTTGGAGTTGTTTTAGATCCTTGCTTTGCTGAGAAGAGTTAAGTCTATCAGTCAGTCATCGCACAATGTGGCTGTTGCTGTGCACAATATTCTCCTGGTTCTGCTCACTTCACTCAGCATCTGTTTATTTAAGTCTTTCCAGGCTTTTCTGAAGTCCACCTGCTCATCATTTCTTATAGCACAATAGTATTCCATTACTTTCATATTTCACAACTTGTTCAGCCATTTCCCAAAAGCATTGTAATTGTAAGGAGACTGAAGGTGCCTAATGGTATTGAAAATGGCACATCAATCAGAAAGGACAAAAAAAATAGAAGCAGACAGAATTTTGTTGAGAGCAGGTCATTGAACTTAGGGAGAGTAGTTTCATTTGTGTAAAGATGAATGTGAAATGGCATATTTTCTCGATTTGGCCAATTATGAATAATGCAAGTTTCTAGCACTGCAAGAAATCCTTTGGCAATTTCAAATACATATAGTTCCTAGTTTATAAAACTCACAATTACCCAAAACTGAATATACCATGGACCAACCTATGACCCCCTTCCTAAAGTAAATCTCTTCACAGTGAAAACCTGTCCTAACAAAGTAGCTTGTAGCAATCAAACCATATGCCCATTACATATAGTTAGTAGACCTTATAGGCAAAGCTCGTCTCATCAATAAAGAGATCACAGAATCATCATGTTGAGCTAGAAAAGAGAAACATTGAAGACGGCATCTGAACCAGGTCCTCCAGCTCCCAAGTTGCTCTTCTTTCCACAATACCAGAAAACTAAGCAGGGAAATGACAGGAAAGGGGGACAACTTAAAGAACTTAAGGAGCTTACCCAATATCAAAGGACCACTTTGTAGTCTGGGTTAAGAAATTGACATTGTCTTCAGATTTCTGCCTCTACGGTAGGGGGAAGGTGAATCGGTATGTGTTAACCTAATGCAACCTTGGGCCTCTCTAACTTCCTGCTGTCATAGTATTATCTCTATCTTGAGACCCTGGCTTCTTAGCCACATTATCAGGGGTAATAATTTTACCGCTTGGGAAACTGTTAGTCAGGAAAGTTATTTCAATGACATGTTCACCAGAATCTCTGCTGAGAAAATGCCTTGCCTGGTTTTCTCCCATCAGCCAGCTTGAAATTTCCATTTATTAAAGACAACTTAATGGTCAGCAACTCAACCCCTAGTCTACATCATTCAAATAATTAGCTCCTAGACATCTTTGGGAAATTGCTCGCTGACAGATTCCAGATAGAGGTAGAATATTATGACACAGAATATCACTATGCTTCAGTATGTTAGAAGTCATCTGGTTCAGTCCCTTCATTTTAAAGATGAGGAAACAGAATAAGAAGTTAAGTGACTTGCTCAAGGTCATTCAGGTAGAAGGGGCAAAATTTGAAATCAGATTCCCTGTATTGAAATCTAGAACTTGTATGAAAAATTGAAGAAACAGAAATTTATCATCCTAGTAACACATTAATTACCTTGCAAAATGCTTCCTTTTAAGTATTTTTTCAAAAACACACTAAAATACCTTTCTTTATTAGCAAGATGATTTGTCTTAACTAAATTAATGTTTTGTTTTGTAGTGAGGCAATTGCTTTATGAGAGTTGCACAGAATTTGGATTCTTCCAGACCACTGATTCAAAACACCAACCTTTCTTAGCATCACCTATGAGATAAAGTCTATGGCACTTAAAATATTTCGGTTCTTTCTAGGCTTACTGCAGTTTACTATTGCTCAGGATTTTGTGTATCAAGGCACGATTCTATCACCTAGACTAATTGCTACAGATTGATGTAATTTAAATCAAAGAATGAAAGCCAAAAGCTTTCAGATGGAGGCTTTCCAGATCAAGGCCATGCTGAAAAATATGAGGAAAATTCTGAAAAAGAATTACCTTCATATCAAGAAATAGTTCAATTCAAAGAGCTATATAAGAGCAGGTACATTGCCATCTCTGCCCCAACCTTTAATGGTAATTGAAAAGTAGAAGAATAAATAATTACTCTGTTACCTTCCTAATGATAATAATAATAGTCAAATAACTGAAATGTTATGTAGCACTTGATGACTTCTATAAATATGTTATCTCATTTGGTCCTCAGAGACCTGTAAGGTAGATCATCATAGTCCGTTATTATAATCACACACACATACATACACATAGAAATACATACAAACAGAAATATCCCATAAGGACATATGCATATACATTATATGGACATTTTTGAGGGTAGGAGGAGCAAAACAAAATTTCTCTGGGTAAGATGAAAGTACAAGAAACAGTCATAGATTAATAGCATTTTCAAGGCTGGAAGGAACCTGAGAAATCATCTGAAACAATCCCTCATATTAGATAAGGAAGCTGGCCATCTAGAGGAGATGAACAATTTGCCCTAGTTGGCCTAGCCGAAGATGATGAGTACCATTGGTTTTAGCTAGGCACAAAGGGATTTAGCAATGATATAATCAGAATGCAACATAAATGTGATAGATTTTTGTTAACCAAACTAGAAGAAACAATTTCCTTATATCTAAAATCCATAATCTGCTATCATTTCTCATTGAAAACCAGTGATTTGTTCATAATTCTCCCACAGCTATTTGCATGTTGACTGGATTGTTACAAATTGTAAATTATAAATTTTACTGAGAGTGTTCCTGACATCTCAAAGAACCTAAAATCTGTCATCTGACCCTGAGTGGGGTACAAGGCAAAATGTTAGATACATTTTAGACAAATGATTTAGACATTTAGATAAATGAAAGAATAAAAGAGAAACAGGATCAATGACTTGTCTAAGGACTAGTGGTAGAACTGACATTGTGGGGATAAAGAATGAAGACTTGAGACAGAGGAATGAGGGTCCCTTTCCTGGAGGAAAGTATTGGACTGTACTACCTTCCTCAGTATATGCTTTAGGAGTTTTAGAAAGTGATTTCCCTGATTAGAAAGACCTTTTAATTGTCTCTATCTTAGATTTTGGTAATGTTAATTGTCTAAGGGTCAGGAAGGCTACAAGAGAAAATATGGCCAAGCTTCATAGTAATTTCCATTGGCAGATTTCTTTTTACCCCAAACCCACATTTGCTCTCCAAATTGCAAGATACTATTTTGCTTCTGCTAATATAAATACAACATTAGGAAGAGTTTAGCATTCATTATTTTCCTCAAAAGGAGAGATTTCTCATTTTTACTTTGCTGAAACTGTTTGACTCACCAAAGTCAGTATTTTCAAGATATTTAAAAAGGGGGTGATGGTCTATCCAAATAGCTGCTTATCTTCTATCCCAAAAAGTACACTTAAAACAGATATCAAACACTTGAAAATAAGAGGATATATTCACAAAGATTTAAAACTGAATAGCAAATCATAAAGAAAAATATGAAGTGCTTAAAAAAATTTCTGAACTTCCTCAACAGTTATCTCCTTAATTTGTCCCAAGAAGAAAAACTGGCAAATAATATCTTGACAAGCACATGGCACTTTCAGGGTTAGGAAGCATTTTATACAGACTTTCTCATTTGGACCCCACAACAATCCTTTACTTTATATACCACAAAAGTTATTTTCACCATTTTACAGATGAGGAAATTAAATTCAGAAAGGCTCTCATTTATCTACTGTCATACAGCTAGTAAGTACTGAAGAAGGGTTGTGTGTGTGGTTTGTCCTTCATTCTCCAAGAGGACCATGACAACAGGAAGATGGTATCACATGCAATTGAATTGGATTTGAGTAAAGGAGGGCTGTGCAAAGTCACCATCCTTACTTTCTCCTCCAGAGCCATCTGGGTCCAGTGGCCAGATAAAGATCAGTACAACTGGAGATGGCTCAGGATGCAGTGGGGGACCTTGGCCTTTTTAAGCTAAGGTCTTTCTGAGTTCTCACTTTGACTCAGGCAACTTCCATCCAGTGATTAAGCCTGTTAAAGAAATGAGTCAAGGGATGTCCTCTGTAATAAAAAAAAATCAAACTGGGAGAGGAGGACCCTCAGGGTTGCTGGCCTTACTCTGAGCTACCAGGGCCCCAAATAATAACCATTGAGTGGTGCTTGGGTAGGGACCTAGTATTGGCTAATTCGCAAGAGCCACGGTGAATTGGGTTTAAGGCATGGTATTTAAGAAAGAAATCTAGCCAGTAAACCCCAAGATAACTAAGTAGGATATATATATATATATGGAGAAGAGAGGAGAGGAATTCTTTGTACAGATCTCATTTGATTTCTGTGGTCTATGTGGTCTTAAAGAGGAAAAAAAGTCCAAAAACCAGGCAGAAAAATCAATCATTTTCATAAATAACATTCATATATAGTTTTAAGATTTTCAAAGTGCTTTTCATATAGTACCCCCTGTGGGCTTTACAAAAAATCTTGTGAAACAGATTATCCCCATTATACAGATGAGGAAACAAACTCAGAAAATTTCCATGATTGGTCTTAGTTGCAGTTAGTAAATTACAAAGATTTGACCCCCAAATTATTGTTTTTAGAGGAGAGTCTCTGTCCCACAATGGTCTCCAGCTATTAATTTGGGGGCAACCTGACTCCAAAGAAGGGGTTGGGCTTCTCTCATCTCACTGGCTCATTATGACCCTACTCTAGAATAGAACTCTGAGGACAATCTCCCAATCAAAGCTTATAAATAGCAATTGTCTAAAGTCCTTCGAAAAAAAATGAGAGTATCATCTTCTCATGGTAAAATAGAGAAATACACATTAGAGGCACCTATTTCTTCCATAGAGTAAATGCTTAAAACACAAGTCTCACACACTCACATTAACAAATGCTTAAAAAAACAATATCCCATATATTATGCTCCCCCTGAAAGGTAGAAGAAGCAGTTTGGGATATTTCACTTTCACCTCAGGCCTGCTTTGTCCTAGCAACTCACAAGGCATTCCTCTCCAAGCTAACCTCTACTCCTGTCAGTTTTAGACTGATCCTTACCAGTGGATATCTCTTCCATAAGGGAATAGTTTAAGGACATACCTCCTAATAGGCAGCTTGTATTGACTCAGGAGGCGGGAACTCTTGAGCTCATGAGAAACTTACCAAGACTGGAAATGTTCATTTCTTGGGATCACTGGTTGCTAATTGTTAACTTATATTCAGAAAAGAAACTACAAACAGAAGAGACAAGCAGGGAATTCAGGTCAAGTCTTGGGATTACCAACGTAATCTCATGTTTTTGTTGCACTGTGCTTGATCTGAGAGCTGCCATTGCTATTGGTAGGAGTGGAATGAGAAGAACCCTGCCATCCCCTCCGTCCCGCCCCCCAACACCATATACACACCAACTTACTGGAAATTGAAGGGAGATTTGACAGAAGCAATTCATTCAGAGTATAGAATCTTCTTCTTCAATCTTTTCATGGTCTACTGAGTTCACAAGTCCTCCTGACTCTGTGGCCAATTAGTCTTGACACAATATCCAGCTACAAGGACCAAAGGACCAAGCAGGAAGTGCTATGTTGCATATGTCCTTTGGCAAGGGGTCAGAGCCCCTGTACCATTGCAAAGGGTCAATCAAGTAATATATGACACTTGGGCACACACAGTACTTTGGTAAGGAGAGAGTAACAGAGTATCTAGATAGTATTGAAGAACTGAAGTTTTCTGGGCCAGAGAAACTACATCCCAGAGTGTAAAAAGCACTGGAGAGAATGACTGCTAAACTATAATCTGTGATGTCTGGAGGACCATGGATGATAGTAGGAAGAAGGGCAGGTATGCTTTTTTTAAGCAAGGGAATAAAATCAGCTAACTATAGATCAATGAACTTGACTTCACTTTCTGGCAAAATTGTAAGACATATTCTTAAAGAGATGGTTAGTACATATCTAAAAATGGCAGTAGTGATCACAGAGTCAAGACAAATTAATACCAGGGATGGGATTTCTGAAATGGAAAACACACAGGGAGGAATGGGGCAAGAATGAAACTGGAGGGTATGTAACAAAGACAGAAAATAGGAAAAGATGTGCCAAAATTTCCATAACAAATTCTTTGTTCAATCCATGACAAATAAACTGCCACATCTGGACTCATATCCCAGCCCCCAGAGGGATGCATGAAGTAGAAAATACACCAAAGAAAACAAAAATGGAAGGAGCAACTGGACTAAACAACTATATCCAGAAGAGGTTCATTCTGAGGGTGACGCAATTTTAAGAGCGTCAAAGAGACTGATTCTCAAAACATCTGAAAGAAGGGGGAATGCAAACAGCTTGGGGAAGAATAGACCTTATTATCACCTCTCAGACAAAAAAAAATCATTTACATTGTTTCTGGGCTCCTGGGAGTCCCTTTCCCTACCCCAACCATTATCCATGGAGTGAAATTTCAAGAGGAATATATAGGCTCCTTAAAGGTAGGAGCCATTTTTTTGGTGCTTGACACATTCAATTAATCAGTCATTAATAAGCCAAGAAGCCTTCATTAGGTGCATATTAATGTGCCAGTCATTTAGCTAGGGTATAGGGAAAAAGATAAAAAATGAAAAAAAACCATATATACATATTTAATATACAGGCATGCCTTGTTTATTGAACTTCACAGGAATTACGAGGAATATTGTTTATTTGTTTGTTACCAAATTGAAGGTTTGTGGCAACACTGTGTTGAGCAGTTATCAGCATCATTTTCCAAACAGTATGTGCTCACAGCATGTCTCTGTATCTATATTTTAGTAATTCTTGTAATATTTCAAGTTTTTTCATTATTATATCTGTCATGGTCATTTGTGACCAGCAAACTTTGATTTTACTATTGTAATTGTTTTGGGGCACCACAAACTTCTCCCATATAAGATGGCAAACTTAATCAATAAATGTTATATGTGTTCTGCTCCACTGCTCCACTGACCAGCTGCCTTGGTGTGAAACACAACAACATTAAAATGAGGCCAATTAAAAGCCCTCACAATGGCCTCTAAGTGTTCTAGTGAAAGAAAGAATCAACTGACATAAACCCCATTGCTGTCTTATTTTAAGAAATTGCCACAGCCACCCTGATCAATCAGCACCCATTGACATTGAGGCAAGACTTTCCACCAGCAAAAAGATTATGATTCACTGAAGGCATGGGGGCTGGTTAGCATTTTTTAAGCAATAAAGTACTTTTAAATTAAGGTATTTATATATACATGTGTATTTAGACATAATATTATGACACACTTAATAGACTATAGTATCATGTAAACATAACTTTTATATACATTGGGAAACCAAAACATTCATGTGACACTTTATTGCAATATTTGCTTTATTGTAGAGGTCTGGAATTGAACTGGCAACATCTCCAAGGTAGATCTGTTTATAAAATAAATCTAAGGTAATGAAATAGGATGTGAGGACTGGCTAACAGCTGGGAGAACAGGAAGTTCTTCATTCAAGAGAAGGTTTCCGAGCCGAGCTTTGAGGACATAGGATATTCTAAAAGGTAAGGCTGAGAAGGATATGCACTCCAGTAATAAGGACCAACATATGAAAAAGCAGAGACAGAGATGGTGCATCATGTGAAGAACAGCAAAATGACCAATTTGGCTGGACGGCAGATTGCACGAAAGGGAATAATTTCAGAGGCTAAAAAGGAAGGCTGGAGCCAGGTTGTGAAGGGCTTTAAATAACAAACAAAGAATTTATATGTGATCCTAAAGTTAATAGGGAGCCACTGTAGTTATTGAGTGGAGGAGTGACTGTCAAATGTGCTTTAGGAATATCATTTTGGCAGCTTTATAAAGGGCAGATGAGGGAGGGGAGAGACTTGAGGCAGGGAATGCAGTTAGGAGGTCATTGCAGTAGTCCTGGAGAACAATGCTGAGAGCCTGAACTAGGATGGTGGCTGGGTGGGAGGAAGCAAAAGGGAATGAATTTAAGATAGTTGTGGAAATGGAATTGAGAAGACACCTCTCCCCCTTCACAGCTGACTTGGCACATTGTAGGTACTTAGTAAAACCTTGTTGAATTGTATTAAATCAGATTATCTCACCTGATAGCAGTAACTTCATAGTGTCTCCTTTGGGAACTGCTGCAAAAAATCAAATCCTGCAAAATGAATCTCAATTTGGAACTTTTAGAAGCTCATGTCTTAGGAAGTGATTAGGATAGGAAGATGGACCTGGAGTCAGGAAGGCGTGAGTTCAAATCCAGTCTCACATACTAGTTTCAATCTCTTTTTACCTCAGTTTCCTCAACTATAAAATGGAGATAAGAATAGCATTTACCTCCCCAAGGCTGTTGTGAGGATCAGATGAATAAAGTACTTGGCACTTAATAAATGCTCATTCGAGCCATCTCTTCCCATTCTAGACTGCCAGAGTCAGGAAGAGGAAATGAGCCAAGAAGTCTCTCAAAGGAAAGGCAGATTCTGGTTAAACATGATACATCCTTGCAAGTCATTTAAAAACATTCCACTGCTCTGTTCTCTCCCCACTCCATCCCCATCATCAGATGTACAAAACCTTGGAGAAAGGCCTCCCCTACCTTGGATGGATCTTCTGTGGAAGAACTAGTAATCCCCAGACAATGAGAATACTTGGATGGCTGTGTTGTGTTCCCAGATTAAGGGAAGACCTATTTGATGAAATTACAAATCCCTTAATGTGAAGTAAGCTTAATAATAACTGAGGGATAAGCTTTTAGGGGTCATAAAAGTCAATGACCAAGTCAGGACTTGGTTTTATTTATCACAAGATTCTACCCTGTTCCAATCCAAACCTTGAGATCACTTAATTTATGCTTGTAGTTGACTGCAAAGTCAATTCAGCTGTGGAACCACTAGTTCAATACAGGCACACCATGGCACCAGAAAAAGAAAAATCACTATCTGCTATTTAGAGGGACCTTAAAATTCAAAGGACTGAGAGCTGGAGCAGACCTGCAGAGGGGATCTTGTCCCCTCCGCATACTCCACAGTCCCTCCTTGTCTGCATCCTTGCTGAACTCTTTTATCAGCCATCTTTGTACTTTTTCTTGGAATGCTCTCCTTCCTCATCTCTGCCTCTGAGAATCCCTGCTATCCTTCAAGATTCAGGTCACATGCTACATTCTTGCCCTTCCTGGTCCCTCCAGCTACTAGTGCCTCTAAGGTTATCTCCCATCTATTCTGTATGTTTCTTGTGGAATCTATTTATATACACGCTTTTCCTTTACTAGAATGTAACCTCCTTGAGGGAAAGGACAGCTTTTGCCTTTTTTGTATCACTGGGTGCTTGACACAGTGCCTGGCATATATAGTAAATCTCTAATAAATTCTTGCCAATTGATTGTACCCAGAGCTCCCACGTAAATGGGGTCACTCAAAGGTAGCCACTTCATTTTTCTAGATTAGTCTCAGTTTCCATGTGAGGTCTGAAGTAAAAACCTTAGCAGGACTTTAGTAGTTCTCAGGTTCTTTTGGTACTTCCTAGTTACTTTGAAGGCAATTTTTCTCAATCTTTAAAAATTAATTAATATGCATTTATTAAGAACTTTCTACATTATCTGCCCTCTAGGGTGCTAGGGGCTGGAGATTTCTTTGAAATCTATTCTTCAGTATGAGAAACTCTCAATGAGATAACTCCCAGGTCTGCAACCGGTTTCTGACTCCCAGTCTTATGTCATCTAGAGGTCATCTCAAATCATGGACTTTTTCTTGTCAGGACCTTCCTGGCTGTCTGGTGAGACCTGCAGGGCCCTTTACAGAATAAAGTATTCAAGTGCAAAAAATCACATACATAGGTTTACAAAGAAAGAAATGCTATCAAAATACAGTTATTGCATTTTTGTAAAATGACCAAGTTCACACTCCAGATTAAGCATCAGTGATTTTAGTCCAACCCCTTCATTTTACAGATAAGAAAACAGACGAAGAAAACAGAAATGAGAGCCGAGATCTACATCTGCAAGGGACCTCAGAGTCCACTTAAACCTCCCCTCCTCACTTTACAAACAAGTAAACTGAGGGCCAGGTTTGGTCAAGTAATTTACCCAAGGTAACAAAGGGTACAGTTTTTGCCTCTGTGGCATATCCAGCATTTTTTCTGGCTCTCCTCTGAAGTTAAATAGTGGGCGAGTTAAGAGTGGGGATGAGACCTCCAAGGCAATCCTGACCTTTTACTTCTCCAGGGCTGACTGTTGGTACTTAACAGTTGAAGCTATGGGGGATAGCTTGGCAGGTGGCAAGAAACAAACTTGCAAACATGGGGAAAATCTCCTATAATTAGGACTCATATATCTATGGCATTCTAAGGTTTACAAAGTGTTTTAGGTAAGGGATCTCATTTGATCTTCACAGTAGACCTGTGACACAGGGGCTTCAATTATCACCTCCCAGCCTCAAGTCTCTGCCGATTCCAGTCTATCCTCCACTCTGCTACCAACATGATCTTCTTAAGTACAGGTCTGACCATTCTACCATCAGCACCCACTCTGCCATTCAATAAACTCCAGTGTCTCCCCATTACCTCCAGGACCAAATATAAAGTTCCTTGGTTTTAAAGCCCTGCATGGCCCCTTCCTGCCTTTGCAGGATTCTTGTCTGTCTTTTACTACTCAATGAGCCAGTGACTCTGGCCTCCTTATTGTTCAACGAACAAGACACTTCATCTCCTAACTCCAAGCATTTTTACTGATTGAACCAATGAGAAGAATTTTCTCCTTCCTCATCTCTACCTCCTGACTTCCCTTGCCTCCTTCAAATTGAAGTTGAAATTCTATGTTCTGCAGGAAGACTTTCTGGGTTCCCCACAACATTAGTGCCTTCCCTCTTCTGATTACCTTTATTTTATTGTGGATATATATTCTGTATATTCTATCTATCATGTTGGTAAATGGTGTTTGCATGTTGTCTCCCCCATCAGACTGCGAGCTTCTTGAGACTAAGGGCTGTTTTCCAACTTCTCTGTATCCCCAGTGCTTAGTACAATACCTGGCACTTAGTATGTGCTCAATAAAGCTTATTATTGGGTTCTTTAGGAAGCGGAGGCCCTAAGATTAAAGATAACTTGTCTAGAGTTATGCAGCTAAAATAGAGCAAAGCTGCCTCAGATTCACCTTCCAGTTCATCAGGCTTGACTGTTTCAGGTAGGAAGGTTGCAGTGGTAACTATTGGAAGGTGGCAAGAAGGCAGCTCTAGAAATGGAGAAAGTAACCTAGAATAGAGGCCTGTATTTAGAGAGGTAGTATACTAGGTGAAAGGCTGGACACAGCATCAGGAAGACCTTGTTTTAACGTTCCCTTAGACTAGCCGTGAGATTCAGGCTCTATGAGCCTCAGTAGTCTCAGCCATAAAATGGGGATGATCATAGCACCTACATCCTATAAGGCTCATATAAGGATCAAAGCAGCTACTATGTGGAGGAAGAATGAGGGGGAGGGGAAGAAGAATTGGCTCTGGTATCAGAGAACCTGGTTTCAAGCCCTTTCTCTGATCCTATTCTATCTAGAGGCCTTGGCAAAGTCACTTTACTACTCTAGGCCTCAATATCTTCATTTTTTTCTCAATTGTGGGGATGGGGTGGGGAGATGATTAGATCTCTGAGGTTCCTTCCAGCTCTGTGTGAAGCACTAAAAATATCACTATACAAATACCAGCAATTGTTAATATATAAATCATTTACACCCATAGTTCCATTTGGTCTTCCCAATACAGGTATACCCATTTTTCCGATGAAGAAACTGAGGCCCATAGATATATCCTAATGACTTCATCAGTGCACAGGAACACAACCTAAGCCATCTAATCTAACCACTTTATTTTACAAATGACAGAACTAAGGCTTGCAGAATTTGTCTGACTTGCCCACTATGCCCAGCTGGTAACAAATAGCAATAATAAGTGGCAGGGCACTCCCTGAGACCCAGCTCTTTGGTCTCCAAGTCCTGCACTCTTTCTTCTATCCCATTCTTTCCTAAACTAGAAGAAACAGTGTGAAATTAGTAAGTGGAGGCTGACATGAATTTTCCAGTTCTGCTGCATCAGTATCTCCGCTAGGGGCCTGTCCTTTCCCCCTCTGCCTCCCTTAACTCCAGTGTGTAGAATCCTAGGGAACAGTAAGTCGCAAATCTATTACATATTGCCTGAGGGGTCCTTCCCAGCCCAACCAGTCAAAGGTCACATGAATGGGGAGGAGAAGCTGAGGAATAAGGGACATAAATAGGGCCAGGTAGTCTGAGATATCCCAGAGGAGACAGATTCAGGATCCCAGAAGTATCTAAGGTGTTGTAGGAGCAACAAGAGCTCCTTTACTGAAGGGACCATGCTCCTATTACCTCTCCAGGGTTGGTGGCTGCTGCTGCTGGTGCCCCTGCTCTTTGGCACCTACACAGAGAGCAAGCTCGGGACTTTCCGCCTTGGCATTTATCCTAAAGTGACAGATCACCCTGACCAGCAGTGGCTTTGGCAAAGGTTGGACCATTTTGATAAAAGACACCCTGAATTCTGGAGACAGGTAATGGAAACTGGAAAAGGAGAAGAAAGGCAAGCTGGGGCTTTGGGTTCAGATAGACTTATGCAGCTGGCCAGGGACCCTACAGCATTGCTCTAGGGAACACAAAAGAAATACAGCATCAGAGAGTTGGAAGGTGCCAGAGAAGACACCTAGTCCAACCTTATTTTAGAGGGGGAGAGACTGGCCAATGCCAGAACAAGGTACTCAAAGGCAGGATTTGGACTCAGATAAGCTGATTCTAAAACCCACTTTTCACTGAGCCACCCTGCCTCTTAGAGTCCAGTGGGGATGCTAAAAGACTTGGGGAAGGTGAAAGTTGATGACTGGGCTCTCAGCTATATGGTTTGGAGTTCTTGGGGCTAGTCAGTCTTTTGTGGCACATGCTGGAAAGTTCTATGGTCACCTCCTGATCAGTCTGGGGGGCAGTTTTTCTCGACTAGCTTCAATTTAATTTGCTGTGCATCTGTGAAGAGCTTGCATACTATGCACTGAGAGGAGTATTAGGAGCTGAGGATTTCTTGGTATAAGGAACTCTCATGAAGCAAAGGCCCAAGTCTGCTACTGTTTTGTAATGTACAGTCTCAGATTGTTGCCTGGGGTACTGAGTGGTTAAGTCAATCCAACCATGAGCATGACACAGTCCTCTAAGACACTGCTTTCTATCTGGGGAGACAATGTGTAAATATATATGTTCATACAGCCATTCGTTTGCTTGAGATAGCCCTAATGGAGCAAGCTGATTGTTAAATTTTAATGTGACCATTTACACTTTGGCAATCAGCAGTTTCTGGAAATCAGGGCTTGATTTATTATTTTCTTGATTGACTAGTCTTAAGAAAGTGTTAATAATGCATACGAAATTAAAACTCTGTCCTGCCTACAGTTTTCCCCCCAGAGATCCTGGTTGTTGAACAAATGGCAGCACAGCCCTATATTGTTCTATAAACATTGCTTGAACTCATCAGGAGTGCAGGAGAAGGCTCAGGGAAGGAAATCAGTACCAGACTGGAGGCCTGGACGGAAAGACAAGATACTTTGGGAAGATGAAGCACTGTTGGGAAGGTCAGGAACCTCTTGTAGAACATGACATTTCTCTAAACTTTGAAGGAAACAAAGAGTCCTAAGGGCCAGAGGTAAAGAGGAACTGTATCTCGGGCATTTGGGAATAGCCTGAGAAAGGCAGGGAGAAGGGAGATAAGAGCAAGAGGGCTGGCTTGCCAAGACTGCTGAAAACACCAAAAGCTGTAATACATGATGAATCTGGGAAGGTAGGTAGCCTAGAGACAGGTTGTGAAGCCAGTAACTTTCCTGGGATCATGCAGGCCATACGGCATGTGTAAGAGGTGGAATGGGAACCCAGGTTTTCCCAATTCAGTGGTTAAGAGTGTGGGAGAGACAAGAGGGAAGAGGGAGAAGGGGTGGAGAGAGAGGGTAGGGGAGAGAGAGAGAGTGAAAGAGAGAGAGAGAAAGAGACAGAGAGACAGAGAGAGAGGAACCACTGTTTATTTCTCTTTTGTGTAGTACAAATTGTGGTCACTGACCGAAGGACAATAGATTTTGAGCTGGAAGGAAGCAACCAATCAGCATTTATTAAGAGTTTACTATCTTCTAAGCACTTGGAACAAAGGTCATCTACTCTATAAGTTTTAAGATGGAATATCTGCAATGTTGGAAATGAGGGGCTTCCGAACAAAACTTTTAGGAAATACAATCACACAAACATCTCCAGCCCTCCTCCATTTTGCAAATGGAGGATAATATTTTCCTTATTCATCTCATAGAGTGGTTGCAGGGACCAATTAGTACATACATAATCACTGAAATTAATAACTGGCTCTTTGTCAGCCTGAAAGCCCTTTACATATATGAATTCATTTAAGTTACCTGATGGCCTGTGAGGGAAGGATGACTGGTATTGCTAGTTCTATTTAGATTGATAAGGAAAATGATAGTGTCTCACTCCTTTTGTTACATAGCTAGTAAGTATCAGAGGCAGCCTTTATGCTCAAGGCTTCCTGATTCCAATTCAACACCCCATGTTACCAGGCTACATTGTTTCATTTGGACCTCCTTTTCCATTTGGCTAATTCTGTCTTTCAAGGCATTCTTCTCCTCATTGGCTTTTTGGAGCTCTTTTGCTATTTGAGTTAGTCTATTTTTTAAGGTGTTGTTTTCTTCAGTATATTTTTCAGTATTTTTTGGGGTCTCCTTTAGCAAGTCATTGACTTGTTTTTCATGGGTTTCTCGCATCCTTCTCATTTCTCTTCCCAATTTTTCCTCTACTTCTCTTTCTTGCTTTTCCAAATCCTTTTTGAACTCTTCCATGGCCTGAGACCAGTTCATGTTTCTCTTGGAGATTTTTGTTGCAGGCTGTATGACTTTGTTGACTTCTTCTGACTGTATGTTTTGGTCTTCTTTGTCACCAAAGAAGGATTCCAGAGTCTGAGACTGAATCTGGGTGTGTTTTCACTGCCCGGCCATGTTCCCAGCCAACTTACTTGACCCTTGAGTTTTTCAGCGGGGTATAACTGCTTGTAGACTAAAGAGTTCTATGTTCCACACTTGGGTGGATGCACTGCCACACCAGCACTCCTCCTTCCCCAAGAACCCCCTACCTGGATTGGGCTTAGATCTTCAGCAGGCTCTTCACTCTTGCTCTGATCAGCCACTTAATTCCTCCTACCAGGTGGGCCTGGGGCCAGAAGCAACTGCAGCTGTAGTTCTGTAGCTGCCCCACCTCCGCTGCCCCCAGGGCGGTGGCCAAACTGCAAACTCCCTGTCCCCAGCAGCTTTTCCCACTAACCTTCTGTGTTATCTTTGGTGTTTGTGGGTTGTGTGGTCTGGCAAATGCCACAGCTCACTAATTCAGGGTGCTAGGGCACTCTCCGCCCGGCTCCCGGTCTGGTTGGTCCATGCTGCCTAGGCTGGGCTCTACTCCCCTCAGCTCCCAGCTCCATGCGGGATAGACCTTACCCAGAGACCATCCAGGCTGTCCTGGGCTGGAGCCCTGCTTCCCTATGCTATTTTGTGGGTTCTGCAGTTCTAGAATTGGTTCAGAGCCATTTTTTATAGGTTTTTGGAGGGACTTGGTGGGGAGCTCATGCTAGTCCTTGCTTTCCAGCTGCCATCTTGGCTCTGCCCCCTACATTGTTTCTTGAGGTAAAGCTCTCAATACCTACAAATGTCAGCTATCATCACATCATCTGTGCATACAGAGAAGCGGGGGAAAAATAGCATATGTAGTCTGGTAGGTAACATCTGTCTAGACCTGATACAAATCAATTAATTCCTCTGAGCTTGCTGACTCATCTGTAAAAGGAGAGAAGAAGTGAGTATGTGATTTGGGGGAAGGGAACAAACTTTGGGAAAATCACTTTGGCAGTTGTATTCTGGGAGCAGAGTTCAATTTTAGCCTTGGGAATTTTAATCTATACAGCCATTTGCTGTTATTCTGTTTCTACAGCAGAGGACCCACATATATAAAGAGAAAGGGATGATAGAGATAGATAGCTACACAGATTAGATATGTATATAGGTGATTAAGAGCTAGATATATAGATATAGATGTATAGATAGATACACATATGTATATTGTATATATAGATACACAAATGTATGTATCTATATGTATGTTTATATATATATGTATGTATATATGCATACACGCAAATACACTGCTTATACATCTACTAATAGGAAGGAAAAAGTTCAATTGCTTGTCTAAGGCCTAGCTATAAAAATGGACATTTGAAAGATACACCATAATGTATTAATTGCTTAGATATTTTGCTGTCTAAGGGGGCCTTAAGCAAAGCACGCCGGCTCTCTGGGCCCAACTCTCCTTTTCTAGAAAATGAGTTATTGGATAAGATGGATTCCAATATTTTCTATGACAGTGCTTCAAATTTCTTTCAAACTCTGTTCAAGCTCTGCCTTCCACCAGAAGCATTTCCTGGTCAGTTAATGTTCCTCTCCCTCCCAAAACTGTCTTACATGCATTTTCTTTTATTCTTTATATATGTGTGTGTGCACAAATACCTCTTGATAGAATGTAAGCCCCTTGAGGGCAAACACTTTATTTTTGTCTTTGAATTCTGAGCACCTAGTACAGGGTCTGGAACATAAAAGATGTTCATTAAGATTTGTTACTGATTGCATCCCTCTTAAGTCTTGTCTAGGCTAAACACTCCCAGGTCCTTTAATCCTAGGTTGACACAGGGTCTCCAGTCTTCTCCCTACCTCAGTGTCCCTCTTGGGCTGCTCCAACTTGTCTAGCACCTTCCTAAAAAGAGTATGACTGACAGCTGAGCAGAGTAGGCTAGATGGGGTCTGATGAGGGCAGCAGAGCACAGCAGACCTATCCCTTGTTCTGGATGCTAAGTCTGTTCATACAGCATTATATCATATTAGTTTTCTTGACTGATTTTTGGTTTGCAGTCCAGGGAAATTCCCAGATCACAGTATCTAAAGTTTCCTCATGTTGTGAGAAACCCCTTGAGATATTAATATTACTGTCCACATCTTAGGCGTTAACTGATTTTCATTTCCTATTGCTGTAGTCAACCTCCTAGCACAAAAGTATTCTTGGAAAGCAGAAATGATAATGCTCAAAGTCTTGGAGTTGGAGTGGGGTACGGGATCCTTCTGAAAGGAAAAAAAACTTCTGCCATTATTACTGGAAAAAGATCTCAGAGTATCTCACTTTCACATTCACTTTCATTCTAAAGATCATAGGATTTCAGATTTAGGGGAACAGAGTTTTGGGGTCATCTAATTCACCTCATTTATTTTTAGAGATGAAGAGCCCAGAGAGCACAGAGGGGAAGTGATTCTGTGATCATCTCCAATAAGCTGCATACTTAATTTGTTTTCAGGTGGTCTCTCTTATTAGACTGTGAGCACCTGGTCGGCAGAGACTGTTTGCCTTTCTTTGTAATTCCAGTACTTAGTAGCGTGCCTGTTTTATAGTAGGTGCTCAATAAATTCTTGTTGACTTGATAGGACTGGCCCATATCACAATATCTTACATGTCATAGACAATAAATGTCCATTAAATGAATTCTGAGGCAGCTAGGTGGCACATGATGAGAGTTGATCTTGGAGTCAGGACAATGTAGGTTGAAAGACTGAAAAATTTTACTTCAGATATTTTTACTAGCTATATGACCTTGGGCAAGTCTGTTACCTTTTTTCAAACTCAGTTTCCTCATCTGTAAAATAGGGATGGTGATTGTTCCTACTTCCCAAGGTCGTTGTGAGGATTTAATGTGATAACATAAGCAAAGCACTTTGCAAGTCTTAAAACATTATGTAAATGCTAGCTATTGCATGAAATTCCTTGTTGTCTAGATAGATGTAGTGCCTTAGATAAACTATGATATTGGGCTGGTCATTCCAATGAGGCAAGACTATTGATTGCATCACTTTTGGTATACATTTGGTCAGCATGGTTTAGTGGAAAGAACACTGGGATGGAATTCTCCTTTACTATTTTCTAGTAATTCAAGTAAGGACAAGCCTCTGCGCCTCAGTTTCCTCATCTGTCAGTACTTTGATGGATCTGTAATTTCATTGACACTACCTTCATTGGCACAAATAACAACATACCCAAATTTTTTTATACAATTTTCCTCCATCCCCTTCCATCACTCATTGATAGACTTTAGCCAGAGGCTAAAGGGAAATAATAACACCCTCTTTGGGGAGTTCTATAAACTTTAAAGTGCCATATAAATGTGAGCTACTGTCATCATCATCATCAACCCTAAATGACTTTGTTGCCATTGTATGGGTCAGGGCCAAAAAATTTGTTGACCAAAATGCTATGATTGTCAGTCACTAAATATAGACATTTGCAAATCAAAAGCCCTGAATTTGATGGGCACCCAGCAGGCACCTGCAAGTCTAATAACTGGCCTCTTTGCTATTCTCTGAACTTGGCATTCCATCTCCAATTCTTCCCTGCTCTTATACAGGCTGTCTTCTCTGCCTGAAAGGCATTCTCTCTTCACCTCCACTTCTTAGAATCTGTAGCTTCTGTCAAAGTTTAATTTCTACCACATCACCTACTATAGTCTTTCTTGACTTCCCTAGTAGTTAGCATTACTCCATTCTCAAAAAAAAAGTTTTTGTTCTTTAAAGTTTCTCAAATCTGGATCCATTTACACGTGTATTTCCCAGGCTAAGGTAAAGAGCTGTTCATCTCCTGTAAAGATAATAGGCACTTAATAAGTAGGTATTAAAGTGAGGAGAAGGTGAGAGCTTCAAAGTTGCTAATAATGGAGTCTACAGTATAAATGTCTTTTAAAATATATTTCATTTTGCTATGCTTTTTCTTATTATATTCAGTAAGAATTTAAAAGTCAAACTGACTTTCCTTACTAGGTGACATCTCTAACTGGGAAATTTGTTCAACTAACATCCTTGACCATACAGGTGCAGTTACTTTCACCAGATCATTGCCACAGGTTCAAGTAGACTTCAGCACCACTCATCCTGATCTACAGCTCTACAGGAGCAGGAAAATACTATAGCTGTGATTAGAGCCAAACGAAAGAATCTTTCAACTTGGCCAACATTGATAATCTCAATTCTCTCTTTTTCTCTCTCCACAGAGGTTTTTTGTCAATGATAGGTTCTATAGACAAGGTGGCCCAGTTTTCTTAGAGCTTGGAGGAGAACAATCTGCTGTCGATTCATGGACAGGTAGCTCTTCCTTGTTAAGATATGCTAAAAGAATGGGAGCCATGTATATTTTGCTAGAGCACAGATATTATGGTAAAAGCCAACCAACTGAGTAAGTTACCATTACTATTGCTACTACTATCACTGCTTCTCTACCTTCCTCTTCTCAAATTCTTTTCTTCCTTTTAATATGCTTAAATAATTATGACAGCTAAACAGGCACTGAAATGTAAGCTACTTTGATACTTGACTATTGAAATTCATGAAAAAGTGGAATGAAGAAATTATTAAGTACCTACTAAGTGCCAGCATTGTGCTAAGTACCTGGGATACAAAAAGAAAAACTACTTTTGAGGGCACTCCGAGACAGACTGAGGACAGTCCCTGCCCTCAAGGAGCTTACAATCTAATGGGTTAAAATAAAAGGCTGCTTAGGCCAGAGGGGTGGCAGGTGGGGAGGACAGGAGGAGTATCTATTTAGGGGGTGGGAATGGGCATAATAATGGTGGAGTCAAAACAAAGCAGAGCAGCTGATGGGAAGTGAAGAGTTTATACTAATTCTGAGCACACTGTTTAGGAAAACTTAGGAAGTTTTGTGTTCTGCCCTCCAATTCTCCAACCACAAGGGTAGAGGCAAGCCAGGATACTAATGAGGTGCCTTCTAGTACCTTTCACTAGCTCTCTCTTCCCTTCATAAATATTTTGGATTGTATTTGATCCTAGAAATATGGTGCTCTGGAAGTACTTTCAACATTAGCCCTCTATTTGAGGAAGTGGGGTACTTTTAAAATCACCACCACAACTAGAGCTAGCATTTATATAGCACTTTAAGGTGGGCAGCATGGTAATTCATTTGATCCTCCCAAGAGCCCTGTGCAAGAAAGTGCTGCCAATACTTGTTACCAGTTTCTTCCTGTTAACTTCACTTCTGCTTCTGTATCCTTATTATCCTACCTATATATAACTGCATAACCTAGGAAAACTGTGTAAAAAGTAAAGAATGTAAACTAACCATAACTCAAACAGGAGTGGAGGTGATGGTTACCCCCACTCTGGCTGCTATATCAGTGTGAGTGTTCCCAGTGAGTACTGTACTCGCTCTCTCGAGGAGTATAATAAATGCCTTCCTCTGCCCACTCTGGTCCTGAGTTCTTTGGGTGAGAATGGGCAAATCACATGGATCTTCCTAAGGTTATGCTACCAGGAAGGCGATGAGCTGCAGAAGCATATCTCAGCCTAACTTCCTGACCCTGCCTTGGGGAGTCCAGCTCAACTGGTCTATGTTCCATTCTTCAACCATGACACTCCCCCTCTGTCCCACTCCCTGCCTGTCTGTATCTACTGCCCTTGCAGAGCCATGCCTTGAATGTAGCCCCTCCTCACCTCCACCTCTTAGAATCTCTCCTTTCCTCCAAAAATCAGCTTAAGTTCCTACATGAGGCCTTTTATGATCCATGATCCCAAAAGTGGGAGAGTCCACACCCTCCCTGCCAAAAAAAAAACTACCTAATAGTGACCATGTATCTATTTTTAACTTAATTGTGTGTGCCATAGTATAATTGTACAAAGGACAAAATTACATAGACATATTCACAATTATCATCCATGCTGTGTTTATTGCCTTGCTAATACAACTTCCCACACACTCTCCACTCCCAGAGAGTGGGAGATCCTCGAGATCCAGGAAAAACCAAAAGGTTTTGTCCATATACCAGGTGCCTGGCATGTAGCATGTGAGAAATGTGGTTTTGGGGATCACTGGACTTCCTATGAAGGGCCAGAGACCTGAGGAAGAATCCCGTGATAATCCCTAAGGAAGGCTGTGCAGACCACAGGTCTCCCAGAG
This sequence comes from Phalanger gymnotis, assembly GCA_028646595.1. Classification (NCBI taxonomy): domain Eukaryota; kingdom Metazoa; phylum Chordata; class Mammalia; order Diprotodontia; family Phalangeridae; genus Phalanger; species Phalanger gymnotis. The sequence continues at coordinate 46,668,241 of CM053626.1, forward strand.
GAAGACCAAGTGGTAGCCCCCTTTTATTTGTGGGGATCACAGGGCTTCCCAGGGTCAGACCCTAAGGAGGACCCAAGTGATAACCTCTTAAGAAGGCTGTGCAGACCACAGGGTTCCCCAGGGAAATCCCAAGTAGTAGCCCTCTTAACACTGCAGTGGGGATCATAGGACTTCCCAAGGCAGGGTCAGGAAGTTAGGCTGACATATGCTTCTGCAGCTCATCTCTTTCCTGGTTGCATAACCTTAGGAAGATCCATGTGATTTGCCCATTCTCACCCAAAGAACTCAGGACCAGAGTGGGCAGAGGAAGGCATTTATTACACTCCTCGAGAGAGCGAGTACAGTACTCAGTGGGAACACTCACACTGATATAGCAGCCGGAGCACGGGAGGGGGGGGGGAGACGGGGACGACTCCTGTTTGAGTTATGGTTAGTTTACATTCTTTACTTTTTACACAGTTTTCTTAGGTTATATAATTTATATAGGTAGGATAATAAGGATACAGAAGCAGAAGTGAAGTTAATTAGATCGTCCTTGTCTGAGTTAGGATTAATCTACATTCTTTACTTCCCCTACCTTCCCTCTTTAACATATGCAAATTGTGCAAATCAGTAGGCCTGGACCCTTGACCCAGATTAGACCCTTGAACTGACATGATAAGCTTGAACTGGTTCAACCAGTTTGGCCTCTCTGGTTTCCCTGATGCCAGGTTGGCCATTGCCTTGACAAATAAGTGTTAACTCAGCTATATGGATAGCTTCTGCGGGAGCAAAACCAGATACCATGCTATATTTTCTAACATAGCAGAAACTTAATAGTGGGTTGTAGATCAATACTGAGTGACTGATGTGACTGCTGCCTTCTCAGCTGCCTCTTTATTCTCCTTTTGACTAATTTCTGCAGTTTTTTCAGTAATACTTCATTCTCCAAGCAGAATGTTGCTGAAGTAAGGTACTTCCTGTTCTCTGTTTCTTGTGTTTTTGCATCATTTCCCATCGGAATTTTTCTCTGCAATTTTGAATGATCATTTCAAGGTTTTACAGGAATGACAACTGAACATTGCCACAATGAAAAAAAAAATTGGCATCCAATTGAGCTAATATTAAGCACCATTCTAGTCTACTTTGTTTTCACAGTATCTCCTGTTTGTGCTTCAATTTGCAGGGATATTTCTACAGACAACCTTCGCTTCCTCAGCAGCAGACAAGCCTTGAAAGATGCTTTATACTTCCGGAAATTTCTTACACATAAACTAAGACTGTTTAGAAACAAATGGGTTGTTTTCGGTGGTTCTTATGCAGGCTCCCTGGCTGCCTGGTTGAGGTTGAAACATCCTAGGATGTTTCATTCAGCAGTAGCCTACAGTGCACCTATCTACGCAAAGGCTAATTTTTCTGGTGAGTTCATAGAAAATAGTTAATAAACTTGGAACCACCTGTAGGTGGTAGAGTCCCATGACCGGGGACTGAAATTGTTTGCAAGGTTCCTCTGGGAGCTAAAGACCTAAATTTTAGACCAATGTAGACAGTAATCTGAATCTGTTGGGTAGATTTATATTGGGTTAAAAATGGTAGTAAAATCTAGGTTGTTAATTTTTAGCAGGAAAAAAAAAAATCACGATTTCTGTTCCTTCATTGGAAATGGGAATATCTCCCTAAGAATTTTATTTTTGGTAGGCAATTTTTTTAAATTCCAGAGACACATTGCAATTATCCTTCCTACAATTACTACTGTTATTATTTTGAAACAAGTTATTTATAATTTACGCTTTGCAAAATATGTCTGTAGCTAAAGACCCAATGCTTTCAAAATAATCGTGTTTCTTCTGGTTCTTTAAAGTTTCCCGCATCTGCATTTAAGTTGGCTCTCCAATAACTTCCTGGCAGTCCTTTTTTGGTTTTGTTTTCAATTCTTTAATTTCTCTATTTTAAAAAAAAGAGACGCAAAAAGGATAATGTTTGTGTGGCTTAATGTAATTAGTCTACTTTCTATGTCTTCTAGAATACCTGGAAGTCGTCCAAAATGCCCTGTTTAGACATGGTCGTTCTGAGTGTGTAGATGCCGTCAGAAATGCTTCACAGGTTCTGATGCTTATGCTTAAACATAAGAAACACCACTCTGCCATTTCAAATGATTTTAGGTAAGTGACTTGGTTTATTTGTGGAATGACAGAGATCAGGAAATGGACTTCAGTACTAAAGAAACAGTTGAAGGCTGGGGAACTCTATGAACTTTGCTGCTAGATCGCTCACTCACTTTGTGAATTGTTGTAGTCAAGGTCAGCTGTGTACATAGAATAGGTGACTATTCCTATGAGGTTCTTTGATAAACCTCACCCACTCAAGATCATTTATCTCCTTCCTTCACTGGCCTGAGCTTACCCCTCAAAGTACCATCTTTTGAGTCTTTCCTTTAGATTAAACCACCGTTTGCAGAAACTTATGTCCCTTGGGAAAAGGACACCGCATTAGAGCTATTTAGCATTGTTGAGTTTGATTAATTTATTAGATATTTATTTAATCATGTTACATAAGGGGTACCAGAGGCCCAGAGAGATCGACTGACTTTCCCAAGGTCATACGGGTACCAGTAAGCATAGCTAGGATCCAAACAGTGATTTATACTATGCCTCACTTTGAATATCTTTCTCTGGGCCTCAGTTTTCTCATTTGAGAAATGGGTGCTTTGGACTCTTTAAAGTCCCATCTATCTAGGCTTGACCATCTATGATTCTAATGTACAATTAATGACTTGAAAGTAACATTTTTACAATAATGTAGACATTTTAAAATTATTTAGTAGTAATTTTCCATCCACTCTCATCCATAACAGGACTGTAGTGTAACATGGTTTCCCAAAAAATTCAGTATTTATCTGCTTCCTTTCTTTCCCACAGATTATGTGAAAGGTTAAATATTGACTCAGAAGTGAAAATGTCCTATTTCTTAGACATTCTTATTACCAAGATTTCTGTTCTTGTTCAATACAATAAAAAGAGGCCCTTTGATCAGGTAAGTGAGAAGGGAATGCAATACCAAACAGGTAAATAATCTAGTGTTACAAATTGAAAACGAGAATGGAGCCAAACCTGTGCAAATACACAGGACTTGGGGTGTCTCCTTTTAAAAATAAACTAATAAATATGTTTCAGTCCTGAAAACCACTATTACAATGGAACTGGTCCAGATTCAGGGTTGAGGGCATGTCTGCTAACAAATTATCTTCTACATCCTTCAATGAAATCTTGTTTCTTTTTCTCATCCATGGAGAGGGAGGGAGGGAGGAAGAGGGAGAGGGAGAGGAAGAGACAGACAGAGACAGACAGAGAGACAGAGAGAGAGATGGAGAAATGGAAACAGAAAGGGAGAGAGGGAGGGAGAGAGAGAGAGAGGGAGGAACAGAGATAGACAGTGAGATAGAGACAGAGAAAGAGAGGGAAAGAGAGACAGAAAAAGAGACAGACAGAGACAGAGAGACAGAAAGAGACAGAAACAGAAACAGAGACAGATACAGAAAGGCAGAAACAGAGACAGAAGGAGAGAGAGAGAGAGAGAGAGAGAGGAGAAGAGATAGAGACAGGGAGAGAGAAATTATTGCCAAATATGGCACACAGGGTTCATAGTTTATCAAAGACTAATTTCTCTCTCTGGGACACATCTTCAGAAGCTCCCTGAAATGGTTTGAATGCTTTAGAAGGGTTGTTTCGAAATCAAAACTTGACCTGAATTTAAATATACTCTAGATCTTTTCCCTTTCCTAAAAAATTCACTACCAGTGATTTCTCTTCCTAAGCAGCTTCTATAAGAGCAATTATATATAGTTAATGGAAAATAATTCAATTTCAGTCTTCTGAGAGCTAATTGTAATTGGAAGGAAACTTTTAAAACTTTTAAAATATCTCTGGGATTTAAGCACTTTTTAATGACTATTTGAATAAAAGGAATCTACCACATGTATCAGACTGGACCACTTTGCCACAGACCATGCAAAGGTTCTGAAATGAAAAAAAAAAATTAAAGAAGAAATTTTCATTTAAAAACTTTGGTACAAAATAGCAGCACCTTGGAGAGAATGGGAGAATCAGAGTTTTCTGAGAAATTATAAGGCAGGCTGAATAACCATAAAGGCTGATGTGTTTTATCAGATTAGTAGGACCCACAGGCAGCTCTTCTATTACACACACTCCCACAGGGTCAGGGTGACAAACTACCTAGGAAAATGGGACAGATCAAGGCTATTTGGTATTGAAGGTCAGAGACTTGAACTTTGATGTGATCCCAGTGGGCAAGCTATAGATGTAGAGTAGTATGTCAGAAACATTCATCCTAAGTTGTCCCATTGGCAAGCAGCCTAGGCTTTCTTCCTTGCCCCAGGCTATTATGTCCCAGAGATAAGGCGGAGGGGGAGAGTGGGGGAAACTATGGTTGAAGAAGAACATCTTTCACCCTATTAAAAAGTCTTGCTGGAAGAGGCAGCTAGGTGGCGTGGTGGATAGAACACTGACCCTGAAGTCAGAAGGCCCTGAGTTCAAATCTTATCAGACATTCGACACTAGCTGTGTGACCCTGGGCAAATCACTTAACCCCCACTGCCACAAAAAAAACAAAATAAAAAAATCTTGCTCAAGTCCCAAACTCAACTGTAATATAAGACAAAGTTTCCTCTAGAAACAGAGCATCTTAGTGTCAAATATGTAACTATCAGCCATGTTTCCTGCTAATATAGTTTATGTTTATGACATAAAGGTCCTGAACCATTTTTGAGTCATAGACCCTTTGGCAGTCAGGTGAAACCAAGGGACTCCTTTTCAGAATAAGATTTGTAAATGCACCAAAGAGAATATATATGGATTCCAAATGAAACCAATTATTTTGAAAAATGTTACGCGCGTGCACGCGTGTGTATGTGTGTGTGTGTCTGTATTCCAAGCCCCCTGCTCCTCAGTGAAAAGTCCTAGATTCTTTTTAAAGCCATTTGGATTAGATTTGCTAGATAACATGCAAATTCAACCTTGGCAGCCTTAGCTGTCCTCTTTCTATTTTCCTCCATGGTCTAGAATTCCAGATCTCCTTCTCAGACACCATCTTCTCAACCCTCAGTCCATTGTTCTCTTCTCTATCCTTTGCCTTCAATGGACAAGAGCAGTGAGTAAAACACAAACTGTGCTCCGATAATCTTCATTTTTTTGCCCAAGATTTCCTAATCTGAGAGTCTTGGAGTCTCTTTCTCTAATCCTTCTGGATTCTCTTTGATCCTTATGGAACCAGATCCTCCTTCAACCTTCAATCATCTCTCACAAAAACTCTTATAAAGAAGAATCTGAACCTGGAAAATATTCTCCTTCAAATTCTTCTCAGTTTCTTCCAAATTTCTCCTTCTCCAATTCAAACCCCAGCCTTTTTCACAAGTCCAAACCTCTACTAGCCACCTACACACTTTCTTTCTCCTTGATGAACACAAGCCCTTCCCTCTTCTCCCAATCCTCCACAGAAGTTGAAAGCATAGTTCTGAACAAAGAGATTCTCCATAAATGTTTGATTGCTTGGGGACGTTCTGTAACAAACACCCAATTCAGTGCTAAAAAGCCAAGTAAGTCCCACTCTATTACTCAAGCAGATGGACTTTTCTTATCTCAGATCCACACAGCATTCCTACTAAATACTAAATATTGGTTGAATCACTGAATTGAAAGAGGCAAATTGATATGATTTTAATTTTCCACAGAGAAAAAGCTGCTCCAAACATTGGCTTCAAGGCCAAGTGACAAGAATTTGAGAGCTGCCTTCATCTGCTCATTAAACTGACTTCATGTATTGATTTCTCATAGGTTTTACTTGTTGCTCTTCTGCTTTAATCTTTGCCTTGTAGAATCTCTGGCTTCCTTTAAAACTCTGATAAAGGGTCAATGCCTGTAACAGGCCTTTCT
>CM053626.1:46674667-46687912 GCA_028646595.1 Phalanger gymnotis
TTGAAAATTTTGAGTTTCAATCCCCCTCCTTCCCTCCCACCCCTCCCCTCTCTCTAAGAAAGTAAACAATTCGATATCAACTCTATGTGAGAAACCATGCAAAACCTATTTAGCCATACAGCGAAAGTAAACACAAAATAAAATAATAAAAATAAAGAAGGTTTAAAAAAGATGCTTCACTCTGCATTCAGAGTTCCTCAGCTCTCTCAAGGTAAATAGCATCTTTCATCGTGGGTCCTTTGGAATTGCCTTGGATCATTGTGCTGAGCAGAATGTCATTCAGTTCCTCAGGCCCGTCTAACTCTTTGTGACCACATGGACCATACCATGCCAATACTGTTCATGGGGTTTTCTTGGCAAAGATCCTGGAGTTGTTTCCCATTTTCTTCTCCAAAGTACTGTGGCAAACAGGTTAAGTGACCTGCCCAGGGTCGCACAGCCGGTAAGTGTCAAAGGGTGGATTTGAACTCATCTTCCTGACTCCAGGCCCAGTGCTTTATCTACTGAGCCAACTAGCTCCCTCCCTTTGATGAGAGTAGCTAAGTCTTTCACAGCTGATCGTCTTACAGTATTGCTGTTGCTGTGTCCAGTGTTCTCCCAGTTTTGCTCTTTACATTTTGTTTGGTCATAAACTCTTTCTTTATCCATAGACCTGACAGTTACACTTTTCTGTGCTCCCCTAATTAACTTATGATATTTACATCCAAAACATTTATCCATTTTGACCTTATTTTGTTATATGATGTGAATGCTGATCCATGCCTACTTTCTGCCAAACTGCTTTCTAGTTTTCCCTGTAATTTTTGTAATTCCCTGTAATTTATAGTGAGTTCTTATTCCAAAAGCTTGGATCTTTGGATTTATCAAACACTAGATTACTATGGTAATTTACTATGGTGTATGGTGCACCTAATCTATTCTACTTATCCACCACTCTATTTCTTAGCCAGTACCAGATTTTTTTTGATAATTATTGCCTTGTAATATAGCTTGAAATTTGGAACTGCTAGGCATCTTCCTTAACCTCTCTCCCACCCCCCGCAATTGAGTCCCTTGATATTCTTAACCTTTTATTCTTCCAGATGAATTTTGTTACCATTTTTTTTCTAGTTCTGTAAGATAATTCTTTGGTAGTTTGGTATGGCAATGAATAAGTTAATTATTTTAGGTAGAATTGTTATTTTAAATATATTGGCTCAGCCTACCCATGAACAATTAATATTATTCCAGTTGTTTAGGTCTGTTTTGATTTGTGTGGAAAGCATTTTGTAGTTGTGTTCATGTAGTTCCTGGGTTTGTTGGCAGGTAGACTCCCAAGTATTTTATATTGTCCACAGTTATTTTAAGTGGGATTTCTCTTTCTATTTCTTCATGATGGATTTTGTTGGTAGTATGTAGAAATGCTGATGTTTTATGTGGGTTTATTTTTATATTCTGCAACTTTGCTAAAGTTATTGTCTCAACTAGTTTTCAGTTAATTCTCTAGTTTTTTCTAAGTATACCATCACATCACTTGTGAAGAGTAATAGGTTTGTTTCCTCATTGCCTATTTTTATTCCTTCATTTCTGTTTCTTGTCTTTTTGCTATAGCTAGCATTATTAGTACAGCGTTCGATAATATTTGTAATAATGAACATCCTTGCTTCAATCCTGATCTTATTCTGAATGTTTCAAGTTTATCCCCATTATGGATTATGCTTGCTGGGCTTTAGATAGATCCTACTTATCATTTTAAGACAGGCTCCAGTAATTCCTATGCTTCCTAGTGTTTTTTAATAGGAATGGGTATTGTATTCTTTCAAAGACTTTTTCTGCATCTATTGTTATCATCATATGATTTTTGTTGTTTTTGTCATTGATATGGTAAATGATGCTGATAATTTTCCAAATATTGAACCAGCCCTGCATTCTTGTATAAATCCCACCTGGCCATAGTGTATAACCTTTGTGATATATTGCTATAACGTCTTTGATAGTATTTTATTTAAAATTTTTGCATCAATATTCATTAAGGAAGTTAGTCTAGAGTTTTTTTTTCCTTTTCTGTTCTTTCATTCCTTTTTCCTTTAAGAATTTGGATGCTATGTTATTTAGTATATGTGTATTTAGTATCAATATCACTTGATTGTCTATAGTTCCTTTTAGCAAGATATAGTTTCCCTGCTTATCCATTTTAATTAGGTCTATTTCTGCTTTTTCTTTGTCTGAGGTCATGATTGCTATACCTGCCTTTTAAACTTTAGCTGAAGCATAATAGGTTCTGCTCTAGTCTCTTATTTTAACTCAGTGTGTGCCTCTGCTTCAAGTGTGTTTCTTGTAAAAAGCATATTGTTGGATTCTAGTTTCTAATCTATTTTGCTATCTGCTTCCATTTTATGAGTGAGTTCACCATTCACATTTATGATTTTTAACAGTGCATTTTCCTCCATCTTATTTCTTCTGGTTATTCTTCTCTCTCTTTTTATCTTGCCCCTCCTTTAAAGTCTGTTTTGCTTCTGACCACTGCCTTCTTTTATCTGCCTTCCCTTTTATTACTCCCACCCCCTCTTTTATCTCTTTCCCCTCCTTTGGGTAAGATAGATTTCTATTACCAACTGAGTATGTGTATATACACATACGTGCATACATACATATATAATATGTGTATATCTCTCTCTGAACGGAATTCAGATGTTAGTGAGGTTCATGTACTGCCTGCCCCCTTCATTTTTCCCTCCACTCCCCTCTATTTTTAGAAGCTCTTCCTAGCTCACGTCTTTTATTTGAGATAATCTTCCTCGTTCTTCCTCTCCCTTCCCTCTTATCCTAGGAGATCCCTCTTTCTCACCTGTACATTTTTTTTAATATCATCCCTGCTCCTTGGGGTCCCTGATCCCTTGTGGACCAAAAATGATTCTGCTCCTCAGAGCTTCCACTCCCTCTTGACCAAAAGTACCCCTCTGTGCCCTTGAACTATGACCCAGAAGTAGGTATGGGCAACGCAGTTGCCAAATAGTGCCTGGTCCCGTGTCCATTGCTAGCACAGGGATCCCCTGTAGTCTCTTTGTGACCAGTTGCCGGCTCCCCTCACCATCTCTGGCTTGGGAGTTCCCAACAGAGGCTGCTGCTGCTTCCATTGCCACTACCTAATGCTACCACTTGGGTTTAATCCATATGGGCTCCGTGCCAGCCTCTACCTCTGTGTCACAGATTTCTCTTTATGAACCACTAAGTCGTCTTAGGCTGGAAGAATGTCTCACTGTAACCGTTTGTTGGCTCTGCTGTTCCAGAATTTGATTTGTGGCATTATTTTAAAGTTGTTTGCAGAGGCCAATTGAGAGGGTTCAGCGATGTGCTTCTTTACTCCGAAAGCTCGGTTCTGCCCCTGGAAGTCCTGAGTAGCTTCCAGTGGTGAAGTTTTGAGTGTGAGTAGGCTAGTGTAGCTCAAGTAGGGTGGAGAAGACAGGCATTGAGGAGGTCGAGGCGCCGTGAGGTAAAAGTGTTGGAGAAGTTATCAACATGAACACGTGATGCCTTGGAGGAAAGACCTAGTTGCAATAGGGCAATTATCAAGGATGATGACTCTAACTTTTATGAGCGTGGTCCAACTCAAGAGACCCAACAGTCAATGTAGTGGTCCAAATAATAAATGAAAATGCATTTATTAAACACTTACTATGTGACAGGCACTGTGCTAAGTCCTAAGGACACAAATTGAAAATTCAACATAATCCTTGCTTTCAAGGAGCTTATATTCTAATTGGGAAAGACAAGGCAAAATATTCACTTGTTGGGCAGATAGAAAAGCTTCAGAGTCCTCAGGGTGAAGCTGTGGATTGGATGGCAAGGCCCGGAGATCATCAGATTACATAAGTAGATGAGATGATATTGCCAGGTATGGCAGATAATATGGCCTGGAGCATCTCAGAAAGGCATGGTGGGGCAGATGGTAAGGCCTAGGCCTCTTCCATCTCATCAAAATGAATGTGAATAGTCAAGCAGCCTGAACAAAGGAGGAGGCAAGTTGGGAAGATGCTCCTGGTGAGGCCAGCTCAGAGTAGGTAAGGAAAAACACTGAAGTGCCCAAGGATGAGCAGGTAAAGGTCTGAGGTGGGATTTGAACTTGTCTTCTGGACTCCAGCCTCAGCCCTTTATCCTCTCTGCTGAGGTGCCTTTAAGGCCCTCATGCACTATCTGTACCAGGGACACCATTGTTTTAGGAAGACAAGGAGACTAGCCACATTCTCTTCTCACACCATATCCTGAGCATTGCTGTGGGCTTAAGGGCCAAAAGTTTCTCAGCTGTTTTGAATGCCTGACTCAGCTGACAGATTGATTAAGCTCCCTAGAGCCAATGCCCATCCCAGGTGCATTCCTTCACTTATTTCCGCTCTGGCTTACCCAGAAACAAATTTCTCTGCTCATAGCCACAGATGACCTTCACAAAGCAGACTGAGCCTCTTCCTGAGATTCAGGCTCATCGAGAAGAGTTTCTATGGGTGGCTGGTCATCCTGGAGGATGAGTATCAGAGGTAGAGAGGACCCCCACAGACTACCAGGGGAAGAGTCTAATCCTAATTAGAGCCGTTCACCTAATAACTCTTAAGCAATGGGAAAAGTACAAGGGGTTACAGATATGCTGTTTGCAATAGGAGAAGTGGTGCAGAATCATCTTTGCCTCAGCTTCTACCTTCTCAAGCTCCTTTGTTTAGCTTTCCAGGCTGTCTAATCTGGCATTTCTACTCTCAGTCCTGAGCCTGGATAAGGATGACCAGGGCTTTTCCGCAGAACACCAACATCCAAGGGTGTGCTTCCTTCATTTGCCACGGTACTCCTTCCCAGGGGCTCTTGACTTCCCTCACCAGACCTTCAAGGGATAGGTGACACGTTGTTCCAGTCCTGGTGCCTCAAGTCAAACTGCCCTCTGCTCCATTGCCATACCTCCCATCCACCCTCAACAACCTTTTTTTCCTCTGAGTGAAAAGACTCCTAGTTATTACTCTCGTTACCATTTCATCTTTTGCATCTTCCTGGGATAGTAGTCTGCATCCAGTTGGTGCTCAATATGTGTTGACTTACTGGAAGCTATGTGATTTATTAATTTTGGAGAAGTGATTTCTCCCAATTTGGCTCTCCTAGTTCAGAGTAGGAGGTAGGAATCCAAGAGGGGATATGGAATTCAGTAGAAAGAACATTGGTTCTCTTGTCAAAGGACCTGGGTTGAAACCCCACCTCTGATAGTATCCATTCAGCCTTGGACAAATCACTTAACCTCCATGACCTCCAAAATTAAAGATTTGGACTAGATGGCTTCTGAAATTTCTTCCAACTCTAGAGCAATGTTAAGGAAAAGGAACCAGAGTTCATGCATGGTACAAAGCTTTCATCTCATCTTTAGTTATATGGTTTGGATATATGTGGTGCTTTATTGGCATCTTCACAAAATTAGACAGAGGAGATGGGCATCTTCATTACTCTTGAGTTTTCCAAAAGATCATTAGGAAATGGAGATGCATCCTTCTTCCTTAGGGTTTCTCAGTATTCACATTCATCCCTTGAGTGAGGGAAAATACGACAATTAAGTTATTATATTTGTTACAAAAAAATCTTAGGCTGGCTATTTATACCCCTAAACAAAAATATATTGGTTTCATGCTCAACTTGGAGTTCCAAGTGACCCAAACCTAGGCCCCTTTTGGGGGCCTAGTTTTGGCAGTGACAGCTTGATGAAACTAGCAGAGGCAAAGCTGGAAGCCAGTGGCAAAGATCACACAGCTCAGAGGTAGCAGAGAATGGACAGCCCTCAGCAATTTATCTGGGCCCCAGCACCAGAAAACAAGGGAGGACCGATATTATGCGAGCTGTGTGTAGGTACATTAGTTCTGTTTCAGAGACTTCCAATGGATTTGTGTTTATTTCAGCAATTAACAGCTGATTCAACCCCTATAAAAGAAAAACAATAACCGTTTACAGTATTTGAACTGGGAAACTTTGGGAAAGGATTTTTTCCCTCCAAAGGGCATCTCCAAGTCCATTTTAATATATAAAATAATACTTTATTTTTCTCCCCATTTGCATGTTAAAACAATTTTTTAAAAAAGTTTTGAGTTCCAAATTCTATCCCTGCCTTTTCTACCCCGTCTCTGAGAAGATAAACAGTCTGATATAGTTTATACACGTGCAGTCATGTAAAGCACTTCCATATTAGTCATTTTGTACAAGAAGATTTAAATAAAAAAAAGAAAGGAAGAAAAAAATAGCATGCTTCAGTCTGTATTCAGATAGTATCAGTTCTTTCTCTAGAGGCAGATAGTGTGCTCCATCATTGGTCTTTTGGAATTGTCTTGGATCATGCTATTGCTAAGAATAGCTAAGTTGGTCACAGTTCTTCATCATACAGTATTGTTGTTACAGTGTACAATGCTCTCCTGGTTGTTCTGCTCACTTCACTTTGCATCAGTTCATATAAGTCTTTCCAGGTTTTTCTGAAATGATCTTGCTTGTCATTTCTTATAACACAGTAGTACTCCACCACAATCATGTACCACAGGTCATTTGGCCATTCCCCAGTTGATGGGCATCCTCTTGATTTTCAGTTCTTAGCCACCACAAAAAGAGCTATTGTATGTATGTATGTACATATATATATGTATGTATGTATGTACATATATATGCATATATATATTTGTACAAATAGGTCCCGTTCCCTTTTTTAAAAATGTCTTTGGGATATAGACCTAGCAGTGGTATTGCTGGATCAAAGGGTATGCATGGTTTTATAGCCCTTTGGACATAGTTCCAAATTGTTCTCTATAATGGTTGATCAGTTCACAACTCCACCAACAGTGTGTTGGTGTCCCAGTTTTCTCATATCTCCTCCAACATTTATAATTTCCTTTTTTTGTCATACTAGCCAATCTGATAGGTGTGAAATGATACCTCAGAGTTGTTTTATTTGAATTTCTCTAATCAATACTGATTTAGAGCATTTTTTCATATGACTATAGATAGCTTTGATTTCTTTGTCTGAAAACTGCCTGTTCTATGTGCTTTGATTTGTATTTTTATAAATTTGACTCAGTTTTCTATATATGTGAGAAATGAGGCCTTTATTCAGACATACTTGTTGCAAATTCCTTCCCCCCCCCAGTTTTTTGCTTTCCTTCTAATTTTGGTTGTGTTGATTTTGTTTGTGCAAAAACGTTTAAATATTTTATAATCAAAATTATCTATTTTACATTTTGTAATGCTCTCTATATTTCCTTTTGTCCTAAATTCTTCCCTTATCCATAGATCTTACAAACAAATTCTCACATTGTCTCCTAATTTGCTTATAATATCACCCTTTATATGCAAATCTTCTACCCATTTTGACCTTATCTTGATATATGGTGTGAGATGTTGGTTACCTAGTTTCTGCCATATATTTTCTACTTTTCCCAGCAATTTTTGTCCAATAATGAGTTTTTGTTCCAAAAGCTTGGATCTTGGGGTTTATCATATAGTAAATTACTATGGTCATTTACTATAATGTAATATGTACCTAATCTATTTCACTAATCCACCACTCTGTTTCTTGGTTGGTACCAGATTATTTTGAGAATTATCTCTTTAAAATACAATTTGAGATCTGCTATGACTAGACCACCTTTCACATTTTTTTCATTCATTCCCTTAACATCTTTGACATTCTCCCAGATGAATAGTTACTATTTTTTTTTATCTCTGTAAAATAAATTTTTAGTAGTTTGGTATGGCACTGAATAAATAGATTGTCATTTTTATTACATGATAAATGTAATATTATTAAATTGTCATTTTTATTACATGGACTTGGCCTACCCCCGAGCAATTAATATTTTTCCAGTTGTTTAGATCTGACCTTATTTGTGTGAAAGATGTTTTGTAATTGTGTTCATATAGTTACTGGATTTGTCTTCTCAGGTAGACTCCCAAGTATTTTATTTCTTCTACGGTTACATAAATGGAATTTCTCTTTCTATCTCTTGCTGCTGGACTTTGTTGGTAGTAAATAGAAATGCTGATGATTTTGTGGGTTTATTTTATATCCTTCAATTATTCAAGTCGTTTTTAGTTGATTCTTTAGGATTCTCTAAGTATACCATCATATCATCTGGAAAGAGTGATAGTTTTGTTTCCTCACTGCCTATTCTAATTCTTTCAATTTCTTTATCTTGTTTTATTGGTATAGCTAACGTTTCTATTACAATATTGCATGATAGTGGTGATAATGACTGCCTTGCTCTACTCCTGCTCTTATTGGGAAGGTTTCTAGCTTATTTCCATTACAGATAATGCTTGCTGATGCTTTTAGATAAATCTTTGCTTGTCATTTTAAGACAAGCTTTCTTTATTCTTATGTTCTCTAATGTTTTAATAGTAATGGATGTTGTATTTTGTCAAAGGCTAATCATATGATTTCTTGTGGTTTTGTTATTGATATGGTCAATGATGCTAATTTTCTAATTTTGAACCAGCCTTGCATTTTGCTATAAATTCCACCTGGTTATAGTGTGTGATCTTTGTGATATGCTGCTATAATCTCCTTGCTAGTATTTTATTTAAAATTTTTGCATCAATATTCATTAGTGAAATCAGTCTATTATTTTCTTTCTCTGTCTGGCTCTTCCTGGTTTAGGTATCAGCACCATATTTATGTCATAAAAGGAATTTTGTAGAACTGCATTTTTGCCTATTTTCTCAAATAGTTTGTATAGTATTGGGATCCATTGTTCTTTAAATGTTTGGTAGAATTTGCTTGTGAATCCATCTGGCCTTGGGGATTTTTTCTTAGGAAGTTCATTGATGGCTTGTTCAATTCCTTTTTCAAAGATATTGTCCAGGCTTTTTTTTTTTTAACTTGGGCTACCTGCAAGCCATGATAGAAAAAAGGCCTGGACAACACATTTCAATAAATTATCAAGGAAAACTGCCCTGATATCCAAATTAAGTTTTATTGTAGTTGAATTTTCTAATCACGGAGGGTCAGTCAGTACTCAGAATATGGGGTTGCAATTTCCATCCTGGTCCTTCTGGTTGGATGTCACTGGTCCTGTTTGAGAACAAAGGATGAAAAACAACATCAACAAGAAGGAAGCTTTGATAACTGAGACTGATTGAATTCTCTATTTTCTCTGATTCTTCACCAGGAAGAATGGAGTTGGCGATGGTGTGCTGTCCATGCTCTATGGAGATGTTGCTATCTGATGCTGATGTTGTCAGTGGGGCATGCACTGTGAGTTACTTATTCAGAAATAATTATCTGACTCACACTTGGTTATTCTAGCACTTTTTAAAGAAAGTAAATCCTTTCCAAATATGTAATATTGCCCAATTTGGGGAAAAATCATGTACTTTGACAACAGTACAAGTAGGTAAGTAGGTGTGTAACTAGCGTGGGGCCACCAAAGCTTTGCTCAGGTTAAGATATTTACAAGGTACAGCAATATAATATACATATTCCTCCATCAGAGTTTAAAAAAAGTGATGGGAATGCCAATTCAAATATTGACCCAGAGTGGGGAAGAAAATGTTCAAGTCTTGAGAAGTTATAGAACAATAGCTTATTTATTTTCTCTCCATCTCATATGGAAATCCCAACCTCATGGGCATCTCGGTGGTACAATGGATAGAGAGTTGAGTTCAAATCCAGCCTCAGACACGTACTAGCTGTGTGATCCTGGGGACTCCACTTAACCTCTCAGCTTCCATTTCTCCATCTGTAAAATGGCAATAAAAACAGCATCTACCTTTGCAGAGTAGTTGTGAGGATGAAATGAGATAATAATTGTAAAGAGCTTAGCAGGGCACCTGGCATGTAGTAGACAGTATATTATTATATAGCTATATATATTATAATGTATATGATATTACATAGCTATCACTATTATTTTTATTATCAGCTATTGTTATTGTTATCATTATTCCTAGGGCTTCCCCTTCCAATTCTAGGTAGACCAGTCCCTCTCTCCCACCCTCCCTCTGCAAGCAGTGACATTTCCTTACAGTGATGGCAAGGAATAACTGGGGAACTCTTATTCCTCTCCCCTGTTGTATAGGAGGGAACCTTGTTTTGCCAAGTTTTCTCTGGCAGAACCTAAACATCATTGGACCCCAAATCCTATGGATTGGACTCGGTCACATCTGAAGTCTGTCCCAACTCTGAGATTCTAACTCCAGAACCACTGGAGGAATTAATTCTCCCTCCCACTTAAGTGAATTTGCTTTGATTATTTGCATTGCTTATTATTTTCCCATCATGAATTACAAAGTAGATTTGAAGGAATATTTCTTGTTTGCTCTAGACACGAGATGTTTCTAGTTGTGGCTCTGCACATGTGTTACAACAAGGCAAGATCTGGGTTTGAATTCTGGTTCTGCCCCTTATTCGTTGTGTGAGTTTAGGACAAGTCCTTTAACTTTTTCTGGGTCTCAGTTTCCTCATCTGAAAAAGGGATAGTTACTATCTCATCTATTTGCTCCACAGGGTTTGTATGATGCTCAAATTAGATTATGCATTCTTGTGAAATTATTTTGTAAATTATGAAGTGACGTACATATGTGAAGTGCTATAATAGAAACAACATGGCTTCTTCTGATGCCATTTGTTAACTAAGCTCTCAAATGCCATCTGAAAGAGCATCAAGGATAGTCTTGGAGATGAGGGAGAGGTGGAAGTGGAGGCAGAGGGGAGAGTAGGACTGGCCCTCTCAAAGCACCCTCTGCTACTATCTTGAAAAGAGTCTCAGATTATTGTTGAGTCATTTTCAGCCACACCTGACTCTTTGTGACCCCATTTGGGCTTTTCTTGGCCAAGATACTAGAGTGATTTGCCATTTCCTCCTCCAGCTCATTTTACAGATGAGGAAACTGAGGCAAAACACTAGAGGATCTCAAAGAAATGTTCTTTTTAATACAGGATTTTCCTAAATCCTGTATTTTTCTAAAATAGTTTTAATAGAATAGAATAGTTTTAATAGAATAATTTGAAACTCTATCTTAAAGCTTCTGTAAGACTTTTTGGACCTCCCATAATAGGTCTCATAGCAGTGAGCCATGCAGTAAGGTGGATAAAGGAGAAAGAAGTAGCAGTAATATTGGTGATGGACAGATCTTTGATCAAGGCATACAGCTAATAGAAGGTTATTCTGTTTTTTTTCTGCCAAACTACCAAGATCACGGACTTGCCCGAATCCCCCTAATAAGCCACAATCCCAGAGTAACGCGCTTTCTGAACAAGCGTCGTAATCATTTCAGGCTCTCGGTGCTGTTTAGCTTCAATGAGGACATTGCTGCTTGTGAGGCAAAAAGGTTCTTGGCTCGCTGTTTTTATGTGGTTGTTAACAGTTGGAAGAGTAGGAAACAAATGCACTCTAGGTACAAAGACGTTCTTTTACGAGCATGCCCAGACTGTGCTCGTGTTTCCAAATTGCCTATTGATGTAAGACAAGTTTCAGAGAAGCTATTCCAGCTGCCGTCATGCACAGGTAAAGACCAGCAACATCATCGGGTTTCACACGAGTCTAATTACTGCTCTGGGATCTGAACTTTCTCAAAAGCAAGATTTATTCCATTCCATCTCAGTGATGGTCACTCTTGGGCCCAGAACTTCTCTAATTTAAGAACCAAGTAGCCCTGAAATAGCTGTACATTGGTCCAACCTATTTCATGGAGATCGAATGGTCAAATATATTTTGATTATAGAAAGCTCCTGTGGGGCTTCACCCTAACAGTTATGTAATGAGGTACCCCAAGCTTGGGAAAGTTCTTCCATTAAGAGCTGCCAAATAGGACTCTGCCATTTTGACCAGGCTTCTTGATTTCTCAATAGGGTCCTTTTATGTGTTTCACTTTCCCAGGTTATAATCATACTTGTCTTTCAGCTCCTGCTCTTGACTGGGTACCATATATTTTAAGGTATCTCCAACCAGGTCTTATCCGTGGGGGACTGGTGGCTAATACAGTGACATTAGATTTCCTTTGGCCACTTTTTATTTAAACAACATGAACCTTCCTGAGAGTTTTGTGGCCGTTTTCCTGGGGCCAGAGAGGACTCCTGTGAACTTATAATGGGGACTATTGATTTGACTTCATTTATTCCCAATTTGCTTCCTGGGGGAAGGCTGGCTTACTTTTATTTTTGTACCTATCTGTAATGCTAGGTTGCAGGTCTGACTTAAATCTCCTTCTAAACTTCTTTTGAATAGAAACTTTGCACAGCAGCAAATTGTGAATGTTCAGCAAATTCAGCAAATGTTTGCCGAATTGAATTGAACTAAACCATCACTACAGTTAAAACTGTGGCCAGGGCACCTGGAAATCTAGGGTTTCTGGCTAACCAAAAGTCAGTGAACCTCAGATTAAATTCATCTTGCTTGGGAGGTCTCTCTTATGAGCCTTCATCCTAAGAGGCCTTACCTATACCTATAAACCACGAATGTTTGTAAGAGCCCTGTGAAGCAGTCATCAATCATTTATTGTTTGCCAGGCATTGTGTTAAGGGCTGGGAATAAAAGTAGAAGCAAAAAGAAAGACAGGCCCTGCCTTCGGAGAGCTTACATTCTAATGGGGAACGTTCAGTCGTCTTTGACTTTTTCATGACCCCATTTGGGCTTTTCTTGGCAAAGAAAACCACTGGAGTGGTTTGCCATTTCCTTCTCCAGTTCATTTTACAGGGTCACACAGCTAGCTAGTAAGTGTTGTCTGAGGCCAGATTTGAACTCACGAGATTGAATCTTCCTGACTTCCAAGATGGCGGCGGCGGTGGCTGGGTTCCTCCGTCGGACAGGATGGAGGTTCCTGCGGCCGCAGTGCCGGCCCGCGACCAGGTATCAGCCCTCTCCGATGCTACGTGCCTTCCATGCTTCAGCTTTGGCAATGAAATCTTCAGATGAACAAAAGTACCAACCCCCACCCTCTTCCTCTCAGCAGCACTGGGAGTCACAGGGAACAGAAGAGCCCAATCCAGAGTCCTCACACTCACCACTCACCCCCACCCCGGTACACAGATCAGGGTGGTGAGGAGGATGAGGACCATGAAAGCGAGGAGCAGCTGCAGCATTGGATCCTGACTGCAGCTTTGGAGTTTGTACCTGCTCATGGGTGGACCTCAGAAGCTATTGCAGAAGGAGCTCAGTCCCTGGGTCTCTCTGGTGCAGCAGCTGGCATGTTTGGAAATGATGGCAGTGAATTGATCTTGCATTTTGTGACACAGTGCAATGCAAAACTCAGTCGTGTGATGGAGGA
>CM053626.1:46688012-46709189 GCA_028646595.1 Phalanger gymnotis
CTCATAATATCCCAGCCAGCCTAAACCTCCTCACCAGTATGGTAGATGACATGTGGCACTATGCAGGAGACCAGTCCACTGATTTGAACTGGTATACATGTCGGGCAGTATTGGCTGGAATCTACAACACTACAGAGCTAGTGATGATGCAAGACTCATCTCCTGACTTTGAAGACACTTGGCACTTCCTTGAAAACAGGATCAATGATGCCATGAGCATGGGACACACAGCCAAACAGATCAAATCTACTGGGGAAGCCCTTGTGCAGGGAATGATGGGAGCAGCCGTGACTCTCAAGAATTTGACAGGCCTAAACCAGCGTCTATGAGGAGGAAGGAGAGTGAGCCTGAGTGCCCAGAAGAAAATGAAAGTGTATTGACAGCTCTTTGAAAAACATAAAGTGCTGTACCAATGTAAGGTGTTATTCAGAACAAATGAGAGTTTGTCCCAAACATTACCCTGTGCAATGAACCATCTATGTGCTGGTGGTTTTGCTGACTATTCCTGACCAGAAATTGGGTCAGTTCTTCAATTCTTAATGCCACATCAGACCTCTTGTCTTCAGCAGCCTCACACCTCTCTGTAGCAACCGTGTTGTTGGACAATCAAAACCTCACCCAGCTAGCCAGACAAGGATGCCCACTGAGTATCTTACTCACACCATCCCAACACACTGTGGGCCCCAGGAATATATTGATCATGTTTTAACCCTTTCCTAAGAACTTCTTAAGACTATAATTTGATAACTGAACTCTACCATGGTTCTGCTCTGAGTGCTGTTAAATTGCCATCCATCCCAGTTGAGCTGTGTGAAAGGGCAGCATAGTTCATGTGTATTACACATAATCGTCTTTGAGGTGGTCCCACACTGAAATCTCTGCTTTTCTGGCTAAGGTCCTTCTAGGGTGCATATGGAGAGGGTGGGCATCATCTTTGGTTCAGGTGTTTGCCAGATACTTGTGTCCATCTGTGCCTTGTATTGGTCCTAGGCCCTGTTCCTTAGGGAGCCTAATACCTAATCTGTTAAAGAATCGTTAAGTGAATTTAGATTCTGTAAAGAAGATAAAAAAATGTTTGTTTGGAATGACAAAAAAAAAAAAAGAAATTGAATCTTCCTGACTCCTGGCCAGCTCTCTATGCACCACTTGGCTGCCGGGGGGGGGGGGGGGGGCGGGGGGGGAGATTACATAAAAGGGAACCGAAGTGGGAGAGGGCAGGACATCCATTTAGGGACTAGGTAGTTGAGATAATCAGGAGCTGAGTTGTATTAGAAGTGGGCATGATTTGCATGGATACTTCATCAAATGAAAGTTCCAGGGAGGAACTCTATTAGAGGAAACTGCCAATCAGAGGAGGGAGCTGCAGGAGGTAGAAAAGTCATCTGGAGAGTGAGAGGCTGAATTGGAGGCAGAGATTTAACAATTTTTTTTTCTTTTAAAACTTCCAGGAAAAGTAAAGTGAGTCTTAGCCTTGTTACTCCTCTCCTTTATTAATGCTAATCCCAGCACGATCTGACTCCTTTTTCCCGTTAACCTCACATTGGTTCTGGCTGCTAGATTGAAAAATTTCTGGGGCAGTATATCACAAAAATTCTGAACTAAAAAACTTTATGGTAGGTAAGATGCAAAACATGGCACCACAATCTTCTAAACAGATGATTTTCAGGGGTCAGCTGACAAATTAAAATCTAATCTAATCTAGGGCAAATCACTTCCCTGAAGGCAAATAAATAATATTACTTAGCATTTATATTGCATCTATTATGTGTTAGACATTAAGCCAAGCACTTTAAAAATATTATCTCATTTAATCCTCACAACAACCCTAGAGGTTGGTGTTATTAATTAAGATTACCTAATGTTCTAAGAGCATCATTAAAACTCATCAGTCATATAGCTAGCCTATATATAACTCATTAAAGTTTACAAAATGCTGTGCATTTCATCTCATTTGATGCTCACAACAACGCTGTGAATTAGGTGCTATTGTTATCATCTCCATGAGTGATTTATTTAGGATTACAGTTAGTAAATGTCTGAGGCTGTATTTGAACTCAGGTCTTTTCCCCTGTGCCACCTAAGCTGTTTAGTTTCAATTTTACAAGGGGCTTTAGACTGAGGTTAATTTTGAAGCAATATAATCTGGTCTTTAAGTGGAAGATGGAGTTTTTGAATGATTCCTACAGGCTTGGTGCTGGCTACATATGCATAATAAAGTATGGAATGTGGCCAGGCACTAGAAAGACAATGACACTATACTATGGGCTAAGGTTTTGTGTTTGCTCAGATTCATTTGTATTGCAAGCCTCAAATGCTGGGGGCTTCAGGAAACACAAACAAACAAACTTCAGTGGGTCAGACCCACAAAGATCTGTGGGATTTCTTTGGCAGAGCTCTCCTAAAATGAGTTTGGGGATGCAGGATTCCCATAATGAAATCAAGCAGAAGTTATTAGGACTTTCTTACTCTAAATCAGAATCTCAGAACAGATATCTTACTCTTACTGAGAAGGAAGTTGAGGCTAAAAGGTAGACAATACCTATAGGAACAAGTCAACGGGATGGTCATTCTGTGTTCCAAAGAGCTTGGCCCCTGCATGAGGGACTTTCCTTCTGGAGTCAAGGCTCTGAGGACTGACATATTTCTTAAGGGGAAGAAAAAGCAACTAAGGAGTTTCTCTGAGTTTAGTAACTGAGTTGGGAAAGCCCTAAATTTCTGCAGGAATTGCAGCTTTAGTTTCTAGACTTTAAGCTGAAGACAAATGGCAAGAGACAGCTTTTCCTTTCATGGGGAAGAAGTAGGACCTCGGCTGAGACCTAGGTGGTGCAGTGGATAGAGAACTAGGCTTGAATCAAGGAGACTCATCTTCCTGAGTTCAAATATGGCCTCAGACACTTAGCTGTGTGACCCTGGGCAAATGACTTCAGCCTGGAGTCAGGAAGACCTGAGTTCAAATGTGGCCTCAGACATTTACTAACTGTAATGCTAAATAAATCCCTTAACCTCTGACTGCCTCAGTGTCGGCATTCTTAAAATGGAGATGATAAACCACGCCAGTATCTTTGCCAGGAAAACCTCAAAATGGGGTCACGAAGAGGCCAAAATGACTGAATGACAACATCATTTTCCCTGGTACCGGTAACAAAGACCTGCTCGGAGATGTAAGATCTGGCATTCCTGGTTGTTGACTCTAAGGTGAATTTTCACAGAACAAGAGGCTAGTGGAAACCATGACACAAAGAGATGGGCCTTCAGAGTGCAGGCCTCTTTGTCTGCTATTGGATTTGATCTATAAACAGGGAGAACTATGTCTCACTATATGCTGATGTATTGTCAGCCAGACTTGAACAAAGGACGAGACAGAGAACTGTTATCTAGGGCAATGAGCTGGTGACACCTGAGGGCCCCCCCTCACTGGGTAGGAGTTGGTGATGCTAGAGGAGGTGCCTGTTCCCCTCACTGGCACTTGAGGAGAGCTGCAGGAGGGGCTGCATGCTGGGGAAAGATGAGAGACAACATCTGCTGGCAGCTTTATCTAGTGCATGACTAAGGTTATACAGGTCTCTGGGGAAGGGTGGCTCCTTTGGGGGGATGTCATTATTTTCCATGCATTCTGTTGTGAGCTCTATTTGTATCCTCCAACTTGTAAATAAAATGTTCCTGAATTTTGTAAACTGTTCTTATAAGGGTTATTTCCTGGGCTGTTCTTTGTTTTGTTGGGCTGAATGCTTTGCTTAAAGGTGGAATTTTGCCAGACCAGATCAAATACTTTTTTATAGTCAATAAACAATAAGCCCAGTGGGATGATGTTATCCTTCACCTCCCCACATCTGTCAAAAGAAATCAAGGACGACCTCCACCACATTGGGTGAACCCCCTGGGCCAAACTTATGGGAAGACAGGACAAAAGTCACACAGTATGTGAAGGCATGGCTGGGTCCAAATCTGCATCATGGAAGGGATGCTTACATGCCTGAGGTTATAGATCCTTTGGAATTTTTATGTATAGAGAAAACGCTTACAAGAATCATAGGATCATAGACTACCCCTCCCTCATTTTACAAAGAAACTGAGGCTTAGGTGACTTGTTCAAGGTGACATGGTAGAGCAAAGATGTGAACCCAAATCCTCTGACTACACATCTATCATTCTTTTCACTCACCAGGATGCAGTGGTAAGTATTGGTGACAGCATATTGAATCAGGTAGAGTGAAGTTTCCAGATTTTCTAGGTGTTTACAGTGAGGCAGGGAAGTGAGAAATCTGAGGAGTGTTTGGGTCTCTTGCCTAGGGGGCACTCTCCACAGGTCTAGAATCTATCCAAAACCCGTTGTTGTTGTTGTTTAGTTTTTTCAGTTGTGACCCCAGTGGGGTTTTCTTGGCAAAGACATTGGCATGATTTGCCAAATCTTTCTCTAGCTCATTTTCAGGTGAGGAAACTGAGGCAAACAGGGTTAAATGACTTGCCCAGGGTCACACAGCTATTAAGTTTCTGAGACTGGATTTGAACTCAGTTCTTCCCGACTCCAGCCCTAGCACTCTAGCCACTGCTCCCATCTAGCTGCCTAAAACCCCATTAAGTCTCCTCGATTATCCTTCAAGTACATGTAAGTTCCCTGGGGACCAACTAGGTGAGAAAATTCAACTCATCTAGGGCTGCTTCCTAGCCCATCGAGGATAGGGTAGAGGGAGAGTGGCTTGCCTTGCTTATCCCTTCTCACTCCATCCACTCCAAAAACCCCCAAAGCATGAAACCATCCACCTAGACCAGATAGATGATCTCTGAAGTAACCTCATTCTGCCGCTTGGACAGACGATGGACAGCAATGTCACAGTGGGTCCTCTTTGAAGCTAATGACAAAGGATATCATTTTGGCTCTAGGCTCAGCTGCAATGTCTGTAACCCCCTATTTTGGGAGGTGGGAGGGGGAAAGAAGGAAACTCATGGCTTCATTGGCTTGGTGAGCTACCAAATGAAGAACTTCCACTCTTAGTACAGATTGGTACCTTCTCTGCAGCTGATTGTCACAGAGAATGTCCAAGGGCACAAGAGGATAAAATGACTTGACCAGGGTCATTTAGCCAGTATGTGTCAGAGGTAGGATATGAACCCAGGCCTTGATAAAGCTAGCTCTTTGAGATCCATAACACCATGCTGCCTATATAATGTGGATTGAAGATACTATATTCATCTTCTTGAAGAGGCCCTAAATTTTAGGCAACCTCTGGCACTGAAGACAATGCTCCCTACAATGCATATAGAGAGGATGGCATTCAGGGCTGACGTTTGGCAAAGTTTTGAAGCAAACCAGGTATTCCTGGTTCAATACCTTATTCTCTTTTTCTCCTACTCTCTGTCCTTGGACTAAAGATTGCATGATATTGCTACCCACCTTGGCCTGTCCTCCTTGAGATCACCCTCTGATTTTATCTCCTTAACCATCACCCTCTCTCCCATGCTCTCACCCAGTCTGGTTCTCAAAGCCCCCTCATCTCCAGCTAGTTAACGTAAGAAATAGACCCCTGATTTGGCTGGTGATGGGATAATCCCTGAATGCACTTTCCTTTTCAGCATGGGTAGGGTGAGGAGGTATGAGGAAAGCTTAGTATCCTTCTCTGCCAAGGAGAGCCTTCCAGCATGATGCAATTGAGTCTGTTCCCTACAGAAGGCAACAGGGAAGAAAGCCGGGAAGAGAGAGACGAGATCAACCAGTAGCCACAGGAGAAAAAGTTCCTGCCTGGGAAAGTTGAGCAGATTGATGGACCCACCTGATAGTGTGTTATGTATGTGTTCATAAGGTCGCCTTCAGAGAAGATCAAGCATTTATGGGTTAATACCCGAACCTAAATAATGCCAGAGGTAGGTAGGTGGCACAATGGATAGAGTACTCAGTCTGGACTCAGGAAGACCTGAGTTCGAATACTGCTTCAGACACTTACCAGCTATATAATGGTAGGCAAACCTCTGCCTGTCTCAGTTTGCTCATCTGTTAAACGAGGATAACAGCAGCACCTACCTCCCAGAGTTGTTTTGAGGATCAAAAGAGATAACATATGCACAGCATTTTACAAACATTAAAGAGTTATATAAATGCTATTATTATCATTATTCCTTATCACAAACTGTTCGTGCAGCTCCAGTGCTCCCAGAAGCCCCTCCCCTAAGTCAGTGTTGTCTGATGCACATGCTACAGTGGATGCTAGAGCTTTCATGATGCTCTGGCAGTGCAGTCCATGCCACGAAGGCTTTTCCATAGGCTTCTTTGCATTAAATTCATGTTTATAGGGACATAAAGTACATGTTGTTCTTTTCATCAGATGTTACTCAGATGGATGGTTTCTAAACCATCCATGTTGACTTTCCATTTAAGTGGTCTCAGTCATTCTCATTCACGTTCAAATTTTTGACAAATGATTATTTTAAAATAATGTGGGTATTTTGTTGTTGTTGTCACTGACTTCTATGTAGGGGGTAATTAAGGGTAACTAACCATTCTTGGCAATGAGGACAAAAGACCAACGGCTCCGTAACAAATACAACCTCTCCCTTAGAGGAACATAGAGTATTTCTGTTTCTTGCCAGGAAATATTTCCATTACAACTATAAGAAACTTTTTCTCTCTCCCTGAGAATGTCTTGCTGTTTTAATATAAGCAAAGAAAATAAATACAGTCTAAGGCCAGGAATGAAAGCATAAGAAGCATTTAATTACAAAAAAAGTATTGAATCCCTGATTTCTCGAAGTAGCTCAGTTCCATTTGGTTGCTGTCGTCAGCTCTGTGAAGCAAATGAATGTAATCAGGAACTCTTCACCTCCCACTCAAACCTGACATTTTCTCTAAATCTTTCCATCCCATTCCCACTCCCTCCATGATATATTGCAATTCATAGAATGTATTATAAAGGATGCTGTCAACTACTCTGAGTCATGACTCCAGATATTGATAGGTAGATAGAGATGGAGTGATAAGTAGAGAGATGGAGAGATAGAGCATTGTAAAGTACTTTTTATGCCATTCATTGTGCTAAGTGTTGGGGATACAAATATAAGTGAGCAAGAGAATCCCTGCACTCAAAGAATTTATGTTCTGATGGGAGAAGACTACACACAAAGGAGGCAGGAGCAGCTAGGTGGCACCAGGGGACATAGAGCACCAGGCCTGGAGTCTGGAAGACTTATTTTCTTGAGTTCAAATACGGCCTCGGACACTGCCTAGCTGTGTGACCCTGGGCAAGTTGCTTCACCCTGCTTGCCTCAGTTTCCTCATTTGTAAAATGAGCCGAGGAAGGAAATGACAAACCATTCCAGTATCACTGCCAGGAAAACCCCAAAATGGGGCCACGAAGAGTCAGATATGACTGAAAAGACTAAACAGCAAGCCACATAAAGGAGAGCTGGAAGAGGAAGGGTTGTATGAGGGAGAAGCAGGGCTGAGAAGTGCGTGGAGGCCTGGTCCCCAGCAGGATAATACAAAAGCCGACCTATCAGAGTTTTGGGACCCAGGAATGGAGTCCAGGTAACCTCAGGGACGAGGTGAAGCTGGTATTTCCAGTCAAGGCAGCAGGGTATGGAGCTAGCCCAGACTTTTTAAAGGAACCAGTAATTGGCAAACAGAGAGGGACCAGTAAATAGATAGGACCGTTTGGTTTTTCACCTTCCTGTCTTCTCCAAGAGTATGCCTTTCCCCCCAATATCTTTTTGAAACATTTTTCACCTTCCTGGGTTCTTCCTCCCTCTTGCCTCCACCTTGTCCCTTCCTTCCTTTGGATCATAGATGCAGAGCTGAAAGGGCACTCAGAAGCCATCTAGCCCAACACCCTCATTTTACAACTGAGGAAAGCTGAGGGTTAAGTGACTTGTTGATACCAGAGGCAGGATTTGAACCAAGCCTCTGATGTCAGATTCAGTACACTGCACCTTACTACTCTTATCTTTCTTACCCAAGAGTCATATTTACCTGCTAAACTTTGGTTTTGATTTTTTTTTTTACATTTCCACTTTGCATTGAAATTTGAGTTTGATACACTTCTCCCAAGGGTTCTCTTCTCTTTGGTTCCTTCTATTGGATTTAACCAGTTTTCCTAAGCTGAATCACCTAATCTGTTGGTAGCTACCAGAAGGGAGCTCTTGGTCCCTGGACCCATACGATTCAGTAGGTTCTCCCTGAATCTTGCATGGGTGTATCTTAATTTGCTGTATGCTTACAAAAGCTAAGTCGACATATATAGTCAAAAACATTTAAGTATTTATTTCTTTTTTCAAAATAGGAAGGAGGAATACATATTTCCCCAGGATACTAATCAGGGGAATTCCCCAGTAGACAGGTCATTTGGGTATAGGGACTGTTTTTCATTTGTATTTTATATATTTGTATATTCATTTTTCTTTGTATTCTTAGCACTTTAGCAACAGCAGTGGCATGGGGTGGGCTTTGAACATAATAATTACCTAGTAAATGTTTGTTGCATGGCATTGAATCACAAGGTTCTAATTTGCTTTGGCTTAAAATTCAATTTCAACAAGAATTATTAAGGGATGAAGAATCTTGTTTTGTTTTCTGAAAAACAAACCATCTGGTATTTTTTTTACGATGAGGAGAAACATGTAACAAAATTAAAACAAATCAGGATAGGGTGCTGACTCTCCCCAAAAGGTTTGGAATCATTGCTTTAGACTTTGAAGTCATTCACAAGAAATAAGTAAGTAGCAACAATGGCTTCCTCTACTCCGCAAAGACTGATATAATCCCTCACAATTTCTAGGTTAGTCAGTCAGCCAGTAAGTACTTACTAAGTTATTGTTTGAACTTTGCGCTCAAAGAGGACCAAAATGGCATCATGATATCAGGGTCAATGTGCAGTGTGTCTAGCTGTGGCTGACCATACCAATACGAGCTCAGGAGGCTCTTCCATAGGCTGGGCAGAAATAGTCCATACGACCATTTGAAAAGGGGATGTCTCTAAATTTACGTGACTCATGTTTCTTTTGAGCTGCCACAACTCTGCTTTGCTCATAGAGCACAGTGCCTTCTTTGATGTGGGTATGCCATGCTGGACAATCTTGTGCCATTGTCTTTTATGTCTCATGTTCTTCAGAGAGGTCTAGAGAATGTCCTTGTACCTACGAGGTAAACTGCATTTTGCTTAGTTTGTCTGCATATACAGAAAACAGAGTCAAAACTAGGATGAGATAACTGGGACTTGGCTCCAGGATGCTAAAATTTAGAAGGGTAAGTCAAATTCTTGACTTATATTATTGCCTTTGATCTTTATGACAACCCTCTGAGTTAGATAATATAACAATTATACCCACTTTACAGATAATGAAACTGAGACTCAAGTCAAATGATACATTTGGATGGCTGTTGCAAAAA
Organism: Phalanger gymnotis; assembly: GCA_028646595.1. Lineage (NCBI taxonomy): Eukaryota > Metazoa > Chordata > Mammalia > Diprotodontia > Phalangeridae > Phalanger > Phalanger gymnotis. Next base: position 46,697,386 of record CM053626.1, read on the forward strand.
AGGGGAAATAGACTTGTTTTCTCTGATCTCAGACAGAGTAGGATAAATGAGTAGATGTATAGAGGCAGACTTGGGCTGTCTGGGCAAGAGAACTTCCTAACATTTAGAAAAGCAGACAATACCTAACAATTTCCAGAAGTGGAAGGGAGAAGTAGAAAGCTAGCTTACCGTAAGGAAGGGATTCCTAACAATTAGAAAAGTAGACAATTTCTAACAGTTTCAAAAAGTACAGAGGGCTATTTTTGGGAATTCCCAGTTAGGGGCTGGATAATCACTTGGTGATACTGTGGAGGAGATTCTTCCTCAAGCACAGATCGACTGTATAGCTTCTGAGATCTCTTCCAGTTTGGAGATACCATGTGATTCTATCAGTGACTTGTTTGAAGTCATATAGCTAGCTTAGTACACTGTAGAACTGGGGCTGAAACACAGGTTTTCTGATCTCAAGTCCAGTGATCTTTGACAAAAGAAAATCTAATCTGTCACCCTTTTTAAAGGCAGAATACTTGATTTGTCATCCCCAAGCCTCAACCCAATATCCTAAGCTCCCTGGAGCTCCTACTTTTTTTTTTCTTTTTTAGCACATGGACTGGATCATGTGTCTTCATCTCAGCATCTTGCCTGGAAGCAGATCTCATCTTTTTCTAACATTTTCACATCCTGTTTGTCTCACTATATATATTTTTTCTTTTAGAGACTGAGAGATCTGGCTGGAAAGGAGGTGGTGTGTGTGTGTGTGTGTGTAGGCGTGTGCATGTATGTGTGCACCTGCGTGTGTGCGTGTGTGTATGTGCACATGCGCGTGTGCACATATGTGCGTGTGTGTATACGCGTGCACATGCATACGTGTGCATGCATGTTTGTACGTCTGCGTGTGTGCATGCGCGTGTGAGTGTGTGTGTATGTGTGTGTGTGTGCATGTGCACACGTGCGTGCGTGTGTGTGTTTGTAGCAGTGCTTGGCAGGTCACCATAAGCCTGTACTAGTCATTGTTCTCAGCTCCTTGCTCATAATCACATATAGTGAATGGTTTTTCTCAATGACAGTTATCTGAACTCACTGAGGTTGCTATGCTCTCCAAATCCAACCATTGGCCAAAAGTGGATAGCCATCACCTGAGCAATAAGTGAACAACTCCTGTGTTTTATGCCCTGTGGTGGATGCTGGAGATGACAAACAAAAAGCGAGGCGTCAGAGCTTACATTCTCATGGAGGAGACAACATATCCGCATAGAAAAATAAGAACTGAGATAGGGTCTGGACTGTGATTTCACTGATATGGGGAACTCCCGGATGAGGAAATTCCCTCCACCAATGCAGGCTACCGGCTGCTGTGCAATTTACAATCTCAGACCGTTGCTTCTAGCAGAGGTATCAAATGTGCTTGCTTGCTGCTAGTCAGTTGCCACAATGCTCCCTGGCATAGCTTGAACCAGATTAATATGGAGTTGGGAAATATTTAATAAAATAAATACATAACATTAAATTTTAAAACTAAGTCAATCTGTAGGCTACAGGGATTTTTATGTATGGATTTGTGGCCCCCATTTCCATTTGAGCTTGATGTCACCAGCCTAGAGTCATGAGGGGTTAATTGATTTGCTCAGGGTTGCTGGGCCAGTATGTGTCAGGGATAGGACTTTCACCAAGATCTCCCCGACTATGAGGTCAATTTTCTCTCCACTACGACAGGCTGCTTCTCCTGTGTAAGGATTGTATAAAATTAACCCAAGGTGAGTGGAAGGGGAACCATCTGCCACTGAAAAAGGTCACAGAATTCAGGGAAGTTGTCAAACAGAAGGCTGCACTGGAGCGAAGCTAAGAGGACAATGTACAGATGAATGAATGAACAAAGCATCTATGAAGCACTTAACTATGTGCTAAGCTAGTCATGGAAGATACACATAGAAAGTTCAGGTAGTTGCTGCTTTTGAGGAGTTCACATCTTAATGGTATCATGAAAAACTGCCTAACAATGACAGCTGCCCAAAAGGGGAATGGCTTGTCCCCAGAGGTGGAGTGATCCCCTTCTTTGGGGGTCTTCAAGTAGAGTCTGGACAATTACTAGTCACTGGGAATCCTTTTCGGTATGGGTTGGACCCTTCTAACTCTTAAATTCTGTGATTCCATGAGGTTTAAAGGAAATGAGTGATACATACAAAGAGGCATGAGTGAGGAGGGAATGAATTTCATGCATGAGGGGCAGCTTTGTGGTCATTTGGCCAAAGCACAAAGATTTTAATTATGCAAAAAAATTCAGAAATGTGAAACGGGAAAAAATTAGAATTTATAAGAGCTGATGTGTAGGCTAAGTAGTCTACTTGAAGAGAGTTTAGTAATAACAAACCTAACAATAACAATAATAATATTAAGTCTGGGGACATGATTCTGCCCTGGGACCACATGAGGAAATATCTAAGTAAAATAGACAGCAGAAGTTCATGATTTTTGTTTTTGTTTTTGAGGGAGACACAGGCCAAAGAGCTATGAGTTCACCGGTGTAGGATTTGCAAGCAAGAAAACTCCATTTTCTGGCATAGATCTATAACTTGTCTGAAACTTCAAGTCTTAGGGAATTGTGTGGGGGCACTGAGAGCTTCAATGACCTGTCCATGGTCACAAAGTTAGTATGTATCACAGGTAGAACTCGAACACAAGATTTCCTGACTCCAAAGCCAGGTACTATGTTATACTGCCTCTCATATCTATTTTTAAAGTGTTTACCAACCCCTCCCCAAAAAAACCAAAGCAAAACACCAAAACCAAACATTATCCCACTTATACCACTTATCTTTCTTTAACTTAAATCATTTACTACATGGGAATTGAGAAGTCTCTTCCATTCCTCCTGCCCCCGACCTATGACAATGCCAAGAAAAATCACAGTACATGAATTTTCCCAAGAAAAATGGATTGAAGGAGAAACAATGAATAAAAATGCTTTGAGTCATAGCTCATTAGAACTAGAAAGGAGCTTAGAGACCATAGACTCTAACCCCTCATTCCATAGATGAGGAAACTGGGTTTCAGAGAGATGAAATGACTTTCCCAGAAGTAACATGGAATATATTGAGTCATTTACACACCCACACATTTACACACCCCCCTTTCATCCTCCATCAAACAGTGGTACTGATTTGCTTTTTTCTTTTTTTTAAGGCAGAAGGAAGACCTCCTTCCTTATTAGTGCTTACTTAATCCTTCATGGTCCTCCAATTATAGCAACCATCTTTCCAGGGATGATTTGTGTTGTATTAATGACAAGAAGATGAACACAAAGGCAGGAAGGGCCAGGGACAATGCTAGGCACAAAGAACATTGTGACTGGATGTAGGTTTAATCCAGACCAAGCTGTGGGGAAGAAGAAAAGTGACAGCAACCCATGCTAACCAAATGTGGTTGGCCCTTACAGACGTGGGTATTTGCTGCCAGCATCAGTGAGGTAATTCTGAAGCAGAGCACGAGTCATTCAGCCCACACCCCTGGTCAGACAGTCAGAGTAAACAACTTTCTCTTGCATTTCCTGTTAGCTCAAAAAAGATTCCTTAATGAAGCTAGTCAAATATTCAGAAGTTCTCCCTTTCAGATTTCTTCTAAAAGTACTTTCTTTTGCAAGAGGCTTCCTGGACATGACGCCACCCAAATTGTCCCTTGCCTCTTGCATAGCCATCCACCTTGAATCTAGACTGTTTGCCCAGCTGCCAAAAATAATTAGGGTTGCATAAGAAGTTCCCAGAATAGCAATGACAAAGCTATGCTACTAATCCACCATGGTGTTTAACTAGGGTCCTAACTAAAACAGAACAATTTGGAATTTTCCCCAAGCTACCAACCTGACAGGGGGCACAGTTCCTCTCCACAGAAGAGACCCAGGCTTTACATGATGAAGGTACCAGGGTTCTCCTCTTCTCCCTGTGTACCCTTTCGGCCACAAGCTTCTGTCTTTCTCTTCACGCTTTCTCTTGAACCTTGTTGACCCCTGGCCTCTTGCCAGGGATTGCTTGGTGGGATTTTGAAAGTAAGAGAATCCCCCAAACTCCACCCCACCAACTGTGTCTTAGGTAGCAGTATTCCTAGTTAGATCTCTGCCTGTAACCACTATGAGGCTGTAATATGTCTTTCTGGGGAAAAATTGGCCAAGCAACTCAGAGAAAGTGGCCTTAAAGTTAATTGGAAAAGGAATTTGGAATAAGAGGCTAGCTCTTAGAAACACTGAAAGCAATTAATGAGTTGGGCTCTTCATTCTAAATCTTGTTTCTCTAAAGCAAATGATCTGTAATTATGGACTGAAGGTAAAGAGAGATTTACAGCTCTTGAGGGGGTAAGGTGGAGGGGAGGCAAATCTCTTTTTAAGAGCCAGCTGCAAAACTAATTGTTTTCCTAACTAAGCTGGGATATCAATGCTCTCCCAACACTCTTCACAGACCTGTTCTTTTCTGAAGGATTTCTGTTCTGAGAGGAATCCTAAGAAAAGAAGCACAAAGGGTTGATGACTATTCGATGTAATACTTAGTATAATACCAACCTGAAATATTTTTAGAGCCATTAGAGAAACGGTCTAGTGTAATAGAAAGCATGGGCCTTGGAGTCAAAAGACATGGTTTTGAATCCTGGATTGGCCACTTGCTGGCTGAACTTTGGTCAAATCTCATCACCTTTATGAGTCTTAGTTCCTTCATCTGTAAAATGCAATGTTTTTTTTTCAATTATTTGTGTTCTTGCACAGTAAAAAATATAGAAATTCAGTGCTATAGACAGAAGGCAAAGAGAGTTTAAAGACTGAAATAACTGGGAACAGAGGTTTTACCCTGGATAAAGGCAAAAAAGTTAGGTGCATGCCATTATTTCTTTCAGCTCACTGAATTCAGTTCAGTTCAATTCAATAAACATTTATTTTATACTTCATATGTGCACAACATGGTAGCAAGCACTGGGACTTCAGAGACAAAAAATGGAAATCAGTCTCTGCTCTCAGGGAGTGTATGCTCTACTAGGAACATACAATGTGCATGTAAGCAAGTAAATACTAATTAGGTACAAAGGAATTTCCAGAGAAATAGATGTGATGTTCTCAGAAGAAATAGGGAGATTTGGAATAGAGAAGGAATGAATTTTTTGGACAAACATAATGAGTTCCATTTTGGATATATTGAGTTTGCAATGCCTATGGGATATCCTGGCCCAGTGGAGAGAAAGAGCCTGAAAGTCAGAAAGACCTGGGTTCAATTCTTGCTTCTTAACACATGCTGGAAAGGCACCCGACCTCTCAGGTCTCTAGGTAACTATCCAAGACAATGGGTCACAGAGAAGGCGCTGACCTGTATGGGTAGGGGTTCCTTATTCAGGAGTTCCTTATACAAGTGAAATTACAGGTTCAATTCCAATCCCTGTCCCTATTCTTTGGTACACTCAGGCAGAAATGTCCACCAGGAAGATGTTGATGAAAGACCAGAGTTTTGTAGAAAGATTAGGGCTGGATACATGGATCTGTGAGATAGCATCTTGAGGACCCTCCATTCAAATCCTACTCCAGAGCCTAGTTGTGGGCTAGGTGACCTTCAGTACTTGAAGACTATATCAATGGAACACAAACTCTGACAAGTCCTATATTACTAGAAATGCTTCAAGCATGAGTGCAATGATAGATTGATTTCATTTTCAGATGGTCTGGTTTGAGAGAGGCTCGTTATCAGAAGAATGGCCATCAGCTGACTTGTTTTGTCTGTAGCTAATCACGAAAACCAAGTTCTAAGGCATGGAATGATAGAGAATACTGATGCATGAAATCACAGATTATTTGAAATACTTAGGTATAGTGGAGCAATAGTGGGTTCACTTGCTGGCCAACATTACGGAAGACCTGCCTGTAGAACAGCTTGTCTAAAAAAGATCTGGGGATTTTGGTGCACTATAATCTCAATATGAATTGGTAGTGGGATATAGCAGCCAAGAAAGCCAATGTGAACTACATCAAGAGAAGCATCACATCCAGGAATATAGAGTTAGTAGTCCCATGGTACTCTGCCCTAGTGATGGATTTACTTCTGGTTTGAAAATTTTAATTGCGACATTATTAACCGAGAGAGTGTTCAGGGGAAGACAGTTGAATGGTGAAGTTCATCCCATAGGAGGATCGCTTGAAGGAACTGGAAGGGAGGAGATAAGATTTAGGGATACTTATAGTAACTGTCTCCAAGAAGTTGAAGGGCTGCTATCTGGAACGAGGATAAGACTTGTTCAGTTTGACTCCAGAGATCAGAACTAGGAGAAAGGGAATTTGCAATGCAGTAACAACTTGGTGTTTGTAAGCAGATGATGGTGGAAAGAATCTTGGATTTGGATTTAAAGGACCAAAGTTCCAGTTCCTGGCTCTGCTATTTGTTATGTGACCTTGAGGAAATAATTTCTCTCTCTGGGCTATAGTTTCCTTATCTTTAGAAAAACGGGGCTGGATTAGATGACACCAATCTTTCTAGTTCTAAATCTACAATTTATGATTTGCTTTTAGAGTTTCCTGGCTAAAATTTCTCCACATTTTCCCTCCTTTCCCCTCACAGCTTTCTATTTCAAACATGAAGATATACCCTATAAACACATTCAAGGAAAACAAAGTTGGTCAAAACCCCAGTTTCTGTTATTGACTTGTAGCCCCTAGACTTATTCAAATTACTTAAATTACTTAAAACTATTGTTTCCACTGGAAACCTTTACTGAAGGTAAATATGGAAACATATGAAATGAAAATGTTAGTTTTGTAGGATTAAGGAATGAGGAAGAGGGAAAGGGGCAGATAAGGCAGTAAAAAGTTTCTGTTACACACTATTTTATAAGAATAAAGAAACAAAAATTTTATCAGTGAGTATATGGCATGAGGAAAACTTCAAACAAATTGATTCCTAAGAATGTGCTAATGATTGAATTTCCAGGAAAACTGACATAGATGATTTTACTTCCTAGGTCATAAATTCAACTCGTTTTTATTGATTGTGCACCCCTAAGTCTACTCAGGCTTCCTATGCTGACCTGTATTCAATCCTTACACTAAAAAGACAAAAGAAAAAGATGACAACTTAACAAATTGGAGGTCATTTTCACCCATGGAAGAGGCTGGCCACCCTGTTTCTAGAAAGGAGTGATGATGGGAATAGAAGTATTTTCCTTGCTTCCCAAGTTGGATCCCTCACAGACATTCTGTAACCGATTCTAATTAGCTAGTCATGTTATGAAGAGAAACCTTTGGGATTCACTTAATAGCCAGAGCTAGAACTAGTCAGCCAAAGCATGGCTTTTGGGTTTGACATTTTTCTGCTTAGCTGGTGTTCAGGAAAGATAGACAATGATGTGAAGCAGTGGTGTTAAATTCAAATACAAATGGGGGCCTCTAAACTCAACATAAAGATCCCTGCAGGCCACATGTTGACTTGGTTTTAAAGTGTAAAATTATCTGTGTTTTATTATATTTTTACTTATTTTAGAAAATATTTCCCAATTTCATTTTAATCTAGTTTAGTTTCTCCCTTAAGGAATGTTATGAGCCACATGCACTGGCTACATATTTGATACCTCTGATATATAGGGAAAGGTCCTCTCAATTTGAGGTCAAACTGTGGCCATGCATGTGGGCCTCTGTTCTCTTCTTCTTTGCATTGGTTCTTTCCTGTATTAGGGAAAGAAATTGGGAAAGGCTATGATCTTATAAAGTTCAAAAGACTGGGAGAGTGAGCCACGAGAAGGTCTGGAAGCCAGAGTCTGTGCTGAGATTTACCAGAAACCAGGAGGTGAGGAGCAAAATTTCAGACACAGCCCAGTACAGCAACTGCAGAAATGAAGACTTAGCCAGCCATCAACCATGCCACATTTGAAAGTGAACTTGGTGGGATGAATGTTATGTAGATACTACATTAAGTCTGGGCCCACTCTCCCCAGGAACCAAAATGATATAGAGGACAGTATGCCCACAGGTATTGGAGGGAATTGTTTTTCATTCTGTTATTGCTATATCATTGAAGTAAATATCCCCTTATAAAGATAACAAGTGATAATTAAATGAAACTGAGGTACTAATTAATAGCAGCTAAGAGTAAGAGGAATATCAGAATGGAGTCTCAAACCAACATTTTTTGTCTTTTATTTATTTATTATTTTAAGTAATATTTTATTCTCCCTCCCAATTACATGTTAAAACAATTTTTAACATTTTGAAGTTTTGATTCCAAATTCTATCCTTCCTTACCTACCTCCCTGAGATGGTTAGCAATCTGATATATAAATATGTGCAATAATGTAAAACATTTCCATATTAGTCATTTTGCATAAGAAGACTCAAAAAAGAATGAAAGAATGAATGAAAAAATGAAAAGTAGTATGCTTGAGTGTATATTCAGACAACATCAGTTTCTTTCTTGGAAGGTGGATGGCGTTTTTCATTATGAGCCCTTTAAGATTGCCTTGGATCATTGTACTGCTGAGAATAGCTAAGTCATTGACAGTTTTTCACCATACAATATTGTTGCTACTGTGTACAATGTTCTTCTGATTCTGCTTACTTCACTATGCATCAGTTCATGTAAATCCAGGTTTTTCTGAAATAATCTTGCTTGTCATTTCTTATAGCACAATATGCTATCACAATCATATAGCACAAAGTGTTCAGCCATTACCCAATTGACGGACATTCCCTTGATTTCCAATTTTGTCTCCAGAAAAAGAACTGAGAAAAATATTTTTGTACAAGTAAGTCCTTTCCCCCTCCAAAAAAATCTCTTTGGAATATAGAACTAGCAGTAGTATTGCTGGATCAAAGGGTATGCACAGTTTTATAGCCCTTAAATTGCTCTCCAGAATGGTTGGATCAGTTCACAACTCCACCAACAGTGCGTTAGTGTCCCAATTTTCCCACATCCCCTCCAACATTTATTATTTTCCTTTTTGTTATATCAGCCAACCTGATAGGTGATGCCTCAGAGTTGTTTTAAATTGCATTTCTCTAATCAATAGTGTTTTAGAGCATTTTTTCATGCGACTATAGATAGCTTTGATTTTTTTGTCTGAAAACTGACTGTTCATGTGCTTTAACCATTTACCGATTGGGGAATGACTTGTATTTTTATAAATTTGACTCAGTTTTCTATATATATGAGAAATGAAGTGTTTTTCAGAGACACTTAGTACAATTCCCGCCGCCATCCCAGTTTTCTGTTTTCCTTCTAATTGTGGTTGCATTGGTTTTGTTTATTCAAAAACTTTTACATTTTATGTAATCAAGATGATCTACTTTATATTTTGTAATTCTCTTTATATTTTATTTGGTCCTAAATTCTTTCCTTATCTATAGATCTGACAGGTAAACTATCCCATGCCTTCCTAATTTGCTTATACTATCACCCTTTATGTGTAAATCATCTATCCATTTTGACCTTATCTTGGTATATGGTGTGAAATGTTAGTCTTTACCTAGACTCTACCATATTGCTTTCTGGTATTCCCAGCAGTTTTTGTCAGACAATGAAGTTTTGTCCCAAAAGCTTAGATCTTTGTGCTTATCATATATTATATTGCTGTGACCATTTACTCTAATGCAATGTGTACTTAATCTATTCCACTGATCCGCCATCTATTTCTTCACCAGTATCAGATTGTTTTGATAATTACTTCTTTAAAATACAATTTGAGATATGGTATGGCTAGACCATCTTCCTTCACATTTATTTTTCATTTATTTCCTGAGTATTATTGACCTTTTGTTCTTTCAGATGAATTTTATGACTTTTTTATCTGTATAAAATAATTTTTGATACTTTAATTGGTGTGACATTGAATATATAGATTAATTTAGGTAGAATTTTCATTTTTACTATATTGCATTAGCTTACCCATGAGCAATTGATATTTTTCAAAGTGTTTAGATCTGACTTTATTTGTGTGAGAAGTGTTTTGCGATTGTGTTTGCATAGTTCCTGGATTTGTCTTCTCAGGTAGACTCCCAAATATTTTATTATTGTTATTTTGAATGGAATTCTTTTTCTGCCTCTTGCTGCTGTATTTTGTTGTTAATAAATAGAAATGCTGATGATTTGTGTTGGTTTGTATGCTTCAACTTTCCTAAAGTCATTAATTATTCAAGTAGTTTTTTAGTTGATTCTCTAGGATTCTCTAAATATACCATCACATCATCTGCAAAGAATGACAGTTTTGCTTCCTTGTTGTCTGTTTTTATTCCTTTATTTTCTTTTTCTTCTCTTATTGCTATAGCTAGTATTTCTAGTACAGAATTAAATAACAGAGGTAATAATGGGCATCTTTGCTTCACCCCGATTGTATTGTATTGTATTGTATTGTATTGTATTGTATAGTATAGTATTAGGTTGTAATCCTAACTCCTTTGTATTCCGGAATATCATATTCCAAGCACTCTGATTCTTTAATATGGAGGCTGTTAAATCCTGTGTAATCTTGACTGTGGTTCCACAATATTTGAATTGTTTCTTTCTGGCTCCTTTCAACATTTTATCCTTCACCTGGGAGCTCTGGAATTTGCTATGATATTCCTGGGAGTTTCTATTTTAGGATCTCTTTCAGGTGGTGATCAGTGGATTCTTTCCATTTCTATTTTGCCCTCTGATTCTAGAATATCAGGGCCATTTTCCTTGATAATTTCTTGAAAGATGCTATCCAGGCTTTTGTTTTTTATGGCTTTCAGGTAGTCCAGTAATTCTTAAATGATCTCTCCTGGATTGGTTTTCCATGTCAGTTGTTTTTCCAGTGAGAAATTTCACATTTTCTTCTTCTTTTTGGTTTTTTCTTTTTGATCTTATCTTAATGTCTCATGGAGTCACTAGCTTCCACTTGCTCACTTCTAATTTTTTGAAGTGGGTTTTTGTACCTCCTTTTTCATTTGGCCATTTCTATTTTTAAGGAGTTATTTTCTTTGAATTTTTGCATATCTTTTTCTATTATTTGGTGTTTCTTTTACCAATTGATGACTCTTTTTTCATGATTTTCTTGTATCACTCTCATTTCTTTTCTTAATTTTTCTTCTACTTCTCTAATTTGCTTTTAAAAATCCTTCTTAACCTCTTCCAGGAATTCTTTTTGTGCCTAAGACCAAATTACATTTTTCTTTGAGTCTTCATAGGTAGCCATTTTGACACTATTGTCCTCTTCTAAGTTTGTGCCTTGATCTTCCCTATCACTATAGTATCTTCCTATAGTCAAGTTCTTTTTGTTGTTCATTTTTCTGCCCATTTTGTGACTTGGTATTTTTATGTGAGAGTTGGGTTCTGCTCCTGCACTGTCCCCAGCTTCTTGTGCTAGGGCTTTGGATCTTGCTGCTGGCTTTCATTGAGCCTCAGGGCCTAGCTGCTCATTGGCATTGGAGGGAGAGCCTCCCTGTTGGCTCGTACTGGGATGTGGCACCTTCCTGCTAGCCCCCTGTGGCAGTGTGGTTTCTCTGATGGTTGGCCATGGGGGCAGGGTCTAACTGTTGAGTGGCCCCAGGGGCATGGTCTTACTGCTAGGTCACCCCAGGACTGGGATCTCACTGTTGTACAGCCCCAGAGGGAGGGCCTCACCACTGGTCAGCAATGGAGGTAAGGCCTAACTGGTGGCCTTTGCTGGGGGTTGAACTACTAGTTTGGGCCCTCATGAACTGCTTGTTTGCATCCCTTGTAGCTGACTTGCAAAGGGACTGGCCCTCACTGGTGGATTACCCTGGGTCTCAGAACTTTGGTGCAGGGCCCCTGCTGTGTGGGCTGCTTCTCTCCATCTCCATCCCTTCCCACCCCAGTGAGGCAGACCTTTCCTTT
>CM053626.1:46709689-46729184 GCA_028646595.1 Phalanger gymnotis
ACTGGGGAATGGGGCAACCAGAATATACGCCATCTTGGAGTGGGCGGGAGGGTAGAAACGAGGAGAAAATTTGTAGTTCAGACTATTGTGAAAATCAATGCTGAAAACTAAATATATTAAATAAATTAAATTTTTAAAAAAAGGAAAATAGTATTTATGCTACTACCTCACAAGGTTGTTGTGAAAAAAGTATTTTGTAAGCTGTTATTTAATTGCAAGTTATTAGTGTTATTATTAAAGAAAGTTATTCTTTTCTGTGACATTATTACCTGGGAGGTAGCTAACATATGCTAAAGAGGACTGGTGAGGGCAGGCAATATATCCCACCCTTCCATAGTACTGGACACATTTCAAAACCTTTCCTTCCCCAACTACCTAACTACCTAACCCTCAAACACTAGCTCTAATTACTAATGATACCATGTAATGGGAATGTTGAAGATTTTATGTTTAAGCTAGTTCACATGTGAAAGTTTCTGGCTATGCTTTGGGTTAGCGAGATCTAAATTAATGCAAATACTGAATATCCTGAGAAGTAGTCAAATTATTTGAATTTGTACTGCATATTTCCATTGGTCTAGAGCCAATTACATATTTTATGTAATTATAACTTCCAATAGCACTCATGTAAATACATGAATGCAGGCAACCACTTCAGGGGATTCTTTATTGACGCTAATCAGGATCTAGCTGTAATTACATCAGCTATTTATTAATTCCCAGAAAAAGAACTGATGCTGGGTTCCCATCCCAGCTCTCCTACTTTCTGTGGGTGATGCTGGGCAAGTCTGGGCTCCTTAGTTTCCTCATTCATAATAAATGAGTTTGGATTAACTGATTGCTAAGGTCCCTTACACCTCAAAATCTGTAGTCCTCTGACCTTTTCCTCAGTGGGAAAGAGTGTTACAGTCATGGGTTAAAACTCACAGAGCAGGGGCACATATGCATTTACTTTGTGAGATAGTTTAGCTGACCACATTGGGAAAGAGTACATAGATCTCCAGACCTGAAAGTCAGCCTTGCATAGGAAAAATTAAAAAGTTAGTGCATAAAGAATTTCAAAGATGGGTCTAACAGAACAATAATGGTAACAGCTGTGATTTGTATATGCCTTGGAGTTTACAAAAAGTTTTGCATGCATTATTTCATGTGATCCTCACAACAACCTGGTGGGTTGAGTACAGTCATGATCCTCATTTTACAGAAGAGGGAGGAGATAATGTGACTTACGTGAATCCATAAAGCTAATAAGTGAAACAATCAAGACTTAGAATCTAGGTCTTTTAACTCTGAGACCAGCCTTCTTCAAATTAAAATCACGTTGCCTCTAATTGCCTTCAGAACCATTGGAAATAAGCTCGAGAAGTCAGGCAAAGATCCCCAAAGGATCATGGAATGACCAGCAGATAACAAAAAGGATTTGTTAGTCTTCTGCTATTGAGTTTGGTAGATAATAAAGACAAAATGTTGAATTCAATTCAACCAACATTTATTAAGACCAAGATACTATGTTAGATGTTGAATATCCAAATGGAAGGACTGTGTACAAGGAGATGAGAGTGTGTTTTCCAGTAGATGCCATTGGAGGATACTTCCGACAAAATTTTAGTGCCCATAGCCATGGGATTGTCCTTAAGACTTGGAGGAAAAAACACCAAGGTTAAGACTGAACAGTAAGATTTTTCCCACTACAAAAAGAGCTGCTATAAATATTTTTGTACATATGATTCCTTTTCCTGTTTCTTTGGTCAGTTTGGGCTAAAGGTCTTGTAGTGTCATAGCTCTATTGAGTGGGGGACATAGGAGCGGGAGAAGTGGAGGGAGAGAGAAAATATATTTTTATCAATGGAAAAAATAAAATTCGGTTTTCTTAAAATAAAAGTCTGAGCAGGAAGAGAGCAAGTCAGTGGCATAGAGAATAAACATGACAACCACTGCCCAGAGATTTCTCCCCATGGTATGCTCTTGTGTACTGTCCAATGTGGTTTGAGCTGCTTCTTCACTTGATGGTGGATAGAGCAACCACTATCTAGACATGAGTTTTGCCCTTATGCCTGGCTTGGTTACCTGCTTCCAGACCCTGGACGGACCTTACCCCATCAGTAACTGAAACCTGCTTTCCCAGCCATCTGCAAAATGGAAAGCACCTATAAGCCAGGCTTGAAAGGTACAGCAAATCTTGTCATCTCAGAAGAGTAATCATGGCAGTGGTAACCTGTTCCCTCAATTGACCTCAGGGGGCTGCAAAGTTGGAATCAGTCTGAACCCACAACCTTCTCGGGGGTATAGGGGTTGGGAAGAAGCTCATTGGTTTGATTGGGAAGACAGGTGTTGGTGGTGTTTATTGCAATGTTCTATCACAAGGTTTCCTCTTTTAAAAACTCTTCTCACTATAATTTTAAATTATGTAATAAAACCTGACTGGTCTAAAAGGGAGGGGGGCTTCAGTAAGTAGCATCTCATGAGCATTCTTATGAATAACCAAAGGTAAAACATGGCACAGACCCAGCCCTGAAGAAGTTTACATTTTATTAGGAGGGATACAGCACATCCATTGATAACTGTATGCAAAGCAGGGAACTGTGGAGCCAAAGAAGAGATCTAGACAGAGCAGTCTAGAAAAATGAGAGGGAGAAAACCACAGGTGTGCTGGTGAATGTTTAACAACCAGCTCGGGGCGGGGGTGGGGGGTGGGGGGGAGATGTCCCATGTTACACTTCTAAGTTTAATTTGCTTTACTCACATTTTTCCACCACTTTTCTTAACTCTAGAAAATCATTGAAACAATAAATCAAGCCCTGATTTGTAGCATTTGCCCATTTCTGAGTCATAAATGCTCACACTGAAAACAGCAACCATTCTGGGGACCCAGTAGGAGCTTCCTCCAGCCACTCCCTGGAAAAGGAGAGAGGGGAGAGGGGAGTCAGGAATCAAATAGGGCTTCAGGGGGATCATAGCTCTAGAGCTGGAAGAAACCTCAGCAGCCATCTGGCCCAACTCCCTTATTTTATAGATGGTACCCGAGCTAAGCCGTAAAGGATGATTAAAGATTTTGATTTCGTTTAGATTGATTCTGGATAAATTTACATGTACCACAATCCCTCATCTCAAGGAGCTTTTACATTGTCCCTCATTTGAATGGAAATTCTTCGAAATTAGGGACTGCTTAATTTTTTTTTTGTCTTTGTAGCTCCAGGGTTTAGCACACTGCTAAATGTTTGTGGATTAATTGATTGATTCCAGGCGTGGAGGACAGTCTATTCTAAAAACATGTTCAGAGGAAACAGATGAAATGAAAGGACTGTTTCGATATTAACCTTTGATTTAACAAGGATATTGGTAGAATTTAGTGGTAAAATTAGGGTAAAGAAGTGTTTTTAAATATACATAGCAGAAGCGAATAAATTGAGAGTGATCTAACCTCAGAAGGTTGGCACAGGAGAGGCAGCAGAATGCAAGGGCAAGAGCACAGAACGTAGAGTCAGGAGAGTTGGATTCAAATCCTGGCCCCAATATTTCCTAGCTGAGTGACCATGGATAAGTCACTTAACCTTTCAGAGTTTCCATCTTCTTGTCTGAAAAATTAAAAAATACTTCTCTATCTCAGAGGATTGCTGTGAGGAAAATACAACTTGGTAAACCTTAAAATGCACCTTAGAAATGTGAGCAGTTATCCACATCCCTGAAAAGCTTAATGATTGGGTTACTCTAATCAGACACCTCATCTTTCATCTGGTTCACTCCTCTGGGACTTTCTCTGACCTCTCCAGTATGCCCCTCTCCCCCACTTTTCAGCTTCCTTTTTTATGTAGTCTTCTTCTATTAGAGTGTAAGCTCCTGGGAAGGGACTGTCTTCCTTTTTTATATTTGCATCTGCTTGCTCAGCACAGTGTTTGGCAAATAGTAGGTGCTTAATAGATGTTTATTGACTATTGACACCATCTAATGGAGGCTTCCATTATTCCAGCTCTAGTCTGGAGGTTGAGCTGGAAGAGATGAGAGATTCTGAAGCTCAGATGTTGAAGTAGAATTGCGTGTCTTCGATGTAAGGAATCATCGATAGACTATTACATGACTGGCCGTTGGCCACTGGAGAGAGAAAGAGCCCACATGACCTTGTTAACCTCATAGCAATATAGAGCCATGCGGTAGGCTGAGTCTTGTGGTCAGTTCATAGAAGTATCTTAGTTTTAAGTAATAACTGAGTCATCAAAAATAAAGTTTTAAATTATTTGTGCCCTCTTTTGTGGCAAACCTTCCTCTTTTCTGAATTAATCTCTTGGTTGTCACTTTTTGCTTGAGGCTTTTTTATACCTTGGGGGTTACTAGGTGTTATTGGGGATAGAGTGCTGGACTTGGAGGTAGGATGGACCCAAGTTCAAATCTTTCCTCAAACACTTACCAGTTGTGTGACCCGAGGCAAGCCACTTAACTACTCAACCACAGTTTCCATACCCAGGTGGCACAGTGAATAGCATAGCAGACTTGGAGTCCAGAAGATCTGAGTTCAAATCCTGCCTCAGACACTTGCAAGCTGGATGACCCTAGATAAGTCATTTAATCTTTGTCTTAGTTTCCTCATCTGTAAAATAATAGCACCTACCTCCCACATTTGTTGTAAAGATTAAATGAGATAGTAGAGCTCTTAGTATGACACTCGACACCTAGGCAGCTCTATAAAAATGTTAGCTATTATTATCTAAAATGGAGATTGGGATGCCACCTTTTTAACTGGGTTGATGTGGGGATCAAATGAGATAATATACAGAAAGTGTCTTGCAAATCTTAAAGCACTCTATAAATCTTAGCTATTATCATCATCATCATTAGATATTATGTTAGATAATTATACTGTCATATAATCATATGCGATGTTATATTCTATATTAGAAGAGAGATAATTGGAAAAAGGGACCTGCCTGTTCTGCTTGTGCCCCAAAGGTAGCAATGGGTGGGAACAGTAGGGCAGATCTAGGCTTAGGAAAAACTTCCTAAAATTTTTTTGGTTTACCAACTCTTCATGACCCCATTTGGGGTTTTCTTGGCAAGGATACTGAAGTGGTTTGCCATTTCCTTCTCCCTCTCATTTTTACAGATGAGGAAAATGAGGCAAACATGATTGCTAGTCAGTGTCCAAGGCCAGATTTGAACTCACAAAGATGAGTCTTCCTGACACCAGACAATGGTTTCTCCCCCACCAGAGGTCTCCAAATGAAGGCTGGATGGCCTCCTGTCAAGTACACTGTCTAGGGGTTTTTGATTAAGGAAAGATTTTGGGCAAGACAGCTTCTGAAGGTCCTTACCACTTGGAGATTTAATCCTCACTTGAGAGACCATTGATACCAAAGGTATGTGTAAATGTTCAGTTTCCTTTACAGAATGAGGGTTCCTCTGATCAAGGCTCTGTCTGCCCTCAACTACTAAGTTCTCTCTGCGGTTATGGTCTCCTTCTATGTAAAAAGTGGGGCTACCGTTTTCCTATTTCTCCTTCAATCTCTAGCCAGTCTTCCTTTTTCAGGTAAGGCCCATGAGTCTTTAGAGTCCTCAATTCCTTCAAACCAAATCCCTGGTGAAAAAAAATGAAAAAAAAAACCACTCCTCAATATTTTTCTTCCCTTTTCAGTGCTGTAAGTGTCCTTCCTCTCCTCCCATTTCTTACATTTCTTCCTATCTTGAACAGTCCATCACAGTCAATCACCATTTGTTGGTAACACTTTACTTTCCCCTAGCTACTCCAATGGGAAAGGGGCAAGACTCCTACCACTTAGTCCTTGAATAATACCTGGCATTTTTGGCCAGAGAGAAGAATGAGGCAGGAAATGAAATGGCTTTTTTTTTCCTGTGGTTTTGTATGGTACACAACAGGTTGCCTCAAGCCTGGGAATCTCAAACATGATGAGCATGTTTTCACTGCATTTACAAAGCTAGAAGAAGATCTAGAGGTCATCTAATCCAACCCACGTATTTTACCAATGACAAAATTGAGGCCCGGAGAAGTCAATGATCAAATGTGTAGTGAGGAGCTGAGCGGGGATCAGAACCTGAGTCCTCTGCTATGATTTGCAAGGGCATCTTTTCAGTCTGCCATTTCTATACCTGTCAATACTGACTATACTAATCTCTAAGAATGTTGCCCAGTTCCTTGGACCCCTGCCAGTCTAACACCAGATGGATACATCCACCCACCACAACAAAGCTTCTATCTGCCCGAACAACAAAAATACATTCTAGACCTGTGGCAGCACAGAAGGTGCACATGGCTTGATTTCACTCGATTTCCTGGGAACCCCAGAGAGCTGTTTCCATAGCAGACTCTGGCGACTGTCACTAAACAGTGGCATCGGGAGACCCAGCTTGACTATTCTGAGGCTGCTAGTATATTTAATCTCAATGGGAATCTTTTCTAGCTCGGTAACACCAATGACTAAGTACACACACAATGAAGGGATTGCATTGCAGGAAGAAAAGGAGGGAGGAGACGGCAACACCTTCAGACCTCTTTCTATTTCAGGCCAATTATTACTAGGATTTCACGTAGGAGCCAACTCTTCTTTGTGAAGAATTGCAGAGCTTTGTGATCTTCCTTTGCAACATTCCTGGTAATTAGCTGAGGGTGCTATCCTGATTTATGGACCGGGAAGGTCTTGTTGCATAAATTGCTTTGAATCGTGCGATTAATTGAGAGAAGAGCCAGGATTAGAAATGGGAGAATCTGAATTAAGTAGCCTGGTTTTCAGGAAGCACGCTGTAACAAACTGGGTTTTCACGTAGACTAAAAGAATAAACAAACCACAAAGAAGCCCAACCAGCAATACTCAGTAACAGCAGCCCCCCCCCCCAAAAAAAAACCCTGCTCTCAAAGAATTCACAGTCTAATGGAAGGAAACAACATGTGAATACCTGGGTGACCATGAGCACATCACCAAACTTCTTTTTTTTTTTTTTTTTTGAGGCAATGGGGTTAAGTGACTTACCTGAGGCCACACAGCTAGTAAGTACCTGAGGTAAGATTTGAACTCAGTCCTCCTGACTCCAGGGCCAGTGCTCTATCCACTGGACCACCTTGCTACCCCAAATCACCAAACTTCTATGTGTGTCAGCTTCTTTATCCATAAAACAGGATGAGACTAAATATTCTCTAAGGTCCCTAGCTGTGTTACCCTGAGCAAATCATTTAACCTCTGACTCAATTTCTCCATTTGTAAAATAATAGCTATATTATGTAGCTGTAATAATAATAGTGTAATAATAGCCTCTATGTCCCAGGGTTGTTTTGAGGATAAAATAAGATCTGTAAAGTGCTTTGTAAACCTTAAAGCTCTACGTAAATACTGCTATTCCTGCTGTTATACTATCAGGCTGGGTCCTCAGAGCAAAGCTAGTATATCCCAAAGGGCTCTAGGGTTAACCCTGGGGGGGTCCAGGTATTTTTCTACTGCTACAGCTCATGAGCCCTTACCAGTTTGCTTCTAACCATGTTTATCCACTGCGGAATTATGATTTTCATAATAATCGATAGGATACATGTAATGAATATACTAATAGATTTGATCCTCAGAATTGCCTTTTCTAGTTTGTGAGTTAGACTTATGATGCAGCTTAAAACAATCAATCAGACTTTGACAAGGTTCACATTCACTGCCTGTGTACCTGAAGTGAAGCGAATTCAAGTCTATAGAACCTGTTCCTGGCATAGAACTCTGGTCCTATAACCCACCAAGTAATGACCCCCCCCAGGGACTGGAGTGTATTGTTCCCACAGGACTCCAGAATTGTTGTATTGTCTTCCATTTGTGGGCTTGTCTTGGGAAACCACTCAAGCCTGGGAAAACAATGTTTGTAATCTATCTTCCCCCCTCCCTTCCCATTGTGATTTATGTATAGAATCTCTGTCTTCACTTCAGCAAGGTGGAATGCTGATAAGGATAATTTGCAGATCTGTTCCTCATAATGAAACTAATTAATTAAACCACTACCTGATTAATTGCACTTTGTCACTAGCCTGCTGTTCCCTCATTCTCAGGTTAGAGACTGGCTCAGTAAAATCTTGTAAACACCACTGATATCACTGAGTCGTCCAGACTTAATTAGCTTTTTAAAGGGGTATTTACTGAGTTGTGTTAGTAAAAACAGTTGATATAAAACATCCCTTTTAAAAGTCTGTAATCAAAAAAAATAATATTTTAAGTTGATGACACACTCTTCCACCAGTATATATAGAATCCAAAGGAAAGTGGATTCAGGCTTAAATGAATTAGCTCTTGGTTGTTGGATGTCTTTTTCTCCCCTTCCTGGGGAGGAGTTCCACTTGGGCATGGTAGAGTTTACTCCTTCTAGAGTCCTGAAGCTGCCTGTCTTCAGTATCCTGGGTTCCCACTGCCAATACTTCTGCTAGCTATTCCAGAGGTGCTGCTAGTCCCAATTGGCTGACCCTTCAAAGTTCACAAGGTCTTTCTCTGGTCCAGGGGGAAGGGAAAGGACACTGAGGCTCTTCTTCTCTCTCCCCTTCAAGTGATCCTCTCTCAGGGCCTTCCCCAGAGCACTACTGGAATAGCAACATTGGGTTATGAACTGGATCACTATTTTGTGGAAGACCCACAGGACATGACAGAGTGTCCTTTAATTTAATGCCTCTGACAGAGACGTCTAGGACTTGTTCCCACCCAGCTCGTACTTCAGAGTGATGGAGTCAGTCAATATCTTCTCAAGCATCTGGTTAGGTACATGAAGTGGGTGATTGATTAATGGACTCAGTTCACCCCTATCTTTACACTGATAATAATAATAAACTCCACAAAATTCTCCAAAAATATATAGAATATATAGATCGAAAGGGGAAATAGAGATAGACAGAGCAACAACAATTAAATATGTAGTGTTTACATGATGCTTTAAAGCTTACAAAGCACTTTACAAATATGAGCTCTTTTCATTCTCCCAACAACCCTGGAAGGTAGATGCTATTATTCACCCATTTTACAAATGGGGAGGCTGACGCACACAGAGGTTAATTTGCCCAGGGTCACACAACTAGGAAATGTCTAAGGCCAGATTTGAACACAGATCTTCCTGACTCCAGGTCAAACACTCTGGGTTGAACTGTATGTCTTTCTATATATATATTTAGCTCTATGTCCATGATTTTGTGACATTTTAATTGTTATGCCATTAAAGTCACCACCTCCCTTAACCATATGAAGACACAGAGTGGTCACTGGCTGAGTATCCTGGGGAAGGAGTTTAAATGAGCTCACAGAGTAATATCTGTGTTAGCCACGAGGTCATGCTCTATTTGAGTCATTCTAGACCCTTCAGGCACCCTCAGACCTATGCCCAAGGGATAATTATTTTCTAAAGGTGGCAGTATCCCTGATGGGTAGAAGAATATGCTCAGCTCTGCATATGGCTAGGCTGCTCACCCAACAAACATGGAGCTCAGAAATGGCTTCTGTTTTTACCCCTTGCTCACTGGGGTTAAATTTAGCCGAGGCAATAAAATGAAATATTGCTCAAATAGAAAAATACAAAATCCACTGTCTACTTGAGTAGGAGCTCCCTCCCATTAGGGGCTATCTACTCTCTCAGGTCACTTCCTGGGTGGGACACCCCTAAATTCAGACACTTGGAATGTTGTAATCATCTGGTCTTTTAATAATATGTAATCAAATGCAAAATAAACTCTTCATTGTGCCCACACCATCCCAGATCCTTCCAGATCATCATTATTTAAAAGGAAACCTCAAACGAACACACCTATATTTCTTGGAAAAGGACCTCAGTTAGGGGTTCTTACTTTCTACCTTTTCCTCATGAATTAAAAAAAGGAGAAATAAGGAAAATGGTGTTTTCTGAAGTGTTCCTGCTTTGTTGGCTACTAGCCGTCAATGATTGTGGCTCCGATCCTCAATGCCCGCATTGGCCATACTGTGCTCATGCCTCACTTGTATGTTCCATGTTGCTGCTGCTACCATAGTCTTAGTCTTCTGCACCAAAATCTTACTCCGGAAGTTTCAGGCATAAGATCAGAAGAATAGTAAATTAAAAAAAAAAAAGAAATCAAGGCACAGATACCCCTTTACTGATATTTCTCCTGTCGTGAAAAAGATTATCACTAAGATTTCAAATGAAAGAGAAAAAGCAAGAATGATGGGGATGATGATGATGATGATGATGATGATGATGATGATGACATTAATATATTGGTCATTTAATACTATTTTACTGAATATTAATTTTATATATGCCAGCTATTGTTAATAACAGTTGCTAACATGTTTATACTGCCTACTATGTGCCAGGCACCATGCCAAGTGCTTTGTAAATATTATCTCATTTGCCTCTCACAACAACTCTGGGAGGTAGTACTGTTATTATTCTCATTTACAAGTAAGGAAACAGGCCAGCAAGGGTTAAGTGACTCACCCAGGGTCACACAGCTAGTGAGTGTCTGAGGTCTGATTCAAATTCACATCTTCTTGTCTCCAGGACTAGTGCTCTATCTACTGCACTACCTCACTGCCCTCATCAGAGATTACTCCTTGAGTTTGTGTATCATATCTTTGGCTCTGGAGAAAACTATTCTGAGATTAAAAAAAAAGTAAGCACAGACATAGGATTGCATAAACATTTAAAAATTGAAAACAATTGTAATTTGTAGAAATAATTTTTACTTAATTTGTTTATTTGAATGCTTTTGCTAATGATTACTAAGTTTAAGAAGAGAAAAGATGAAAAGAGAAAACAAGAAGGAGGAAGGAAGGAAGGAAGGAAGGAAGGAAGGAAGGAAGGAAGGAAGGAAGGAAGGAAGGAAGGAAGGAAAGAAGGAAGGAAGGAAGGAAGGAAGAAAGGAAGGGAGGGAGGAAGGAAGGAAGGAAAGAAGGAAGGAAGGAAAGGAGAAAGGAAGGAAGGAAGGAAGGAAAGAAGGAAGGAAGGAAGGGAGGGAGGAAGGTAGAAAGGAAGGAAGAAAAGAAAGAAGGAAGGGAAAAAGAAGGAAGGAAGAAAAGAAAGAAAGAAGGAAGGAAAGAAGGAAGAAAAGAAAGAAGGAAGGAGGGAAAGAAAGAAGGAAGGAAGAAAAGGAAGGAAGGAAGGAAGGAAGGGAGGGATGGAGGGAAAACCCACAGGTTCCTGAGAGTCCTATGATTCCTCAAACACTGAAGACAAAGAAACAACCCCAGAGTGGTTGTGCCCTTGCTCTTCTGTCGAGTGAGTTTCTCTCCTTTCTCAGATCTATCTCTCTCAGGCTCATCACAAATGACCTTACAATACATCTCAGATACTCACTGAACTCACCTGTTATTCAAATCCTTCCACTTCCATAACTGCATGTGAATTTCTGTAAATGTGTTTTTTAATATGTCTTATCCACTTTGGGTATGTCACAGTAATAGGCATTATAGGAGCTTTACTGAGTAAACTCAGATTGTGTGTGTATACACATATATACATAAATGTATACCTATACCTATACGTTTATATACACATACATATGTATATGCTTTTTATATGTACACACATACACTTACATTTTAAAAGGAAATATGGGGGAAAAGGAAGCCAGGCCATATAATGAACACAGGGTGTGTGGTCTGGCTTTGTGAAAATAGAGTCAGGAGGGTCAAAGCTCATGATGATGTGTTAGCTGATGATGAAAGCCAAGGACACCAGAAGGAGGGAGGGGGTATCGTCAGTTACATTTGGGGAAAATCAGGATTAAAGATGAGCTTGGATTGTTGCTTGGGGTCGAGGAGACCACAGTGAGGGACAAGAGAGAAAACACAGAGTAGCTCAACTCCTATTTTGTTTCTGTTTTCTCTGCCAAGGAGAATGACCTTTACATTTGAAATCACAAAACAAAAAAGCCTAAAAGAAAGCTAATGTCCAAGATAAGTAAGGAGAGAGTAAGAGAGCTGGCCCAGATGAACTACTTCCTCGGGTCCTGAAAAAACTAGAAGATGTAATTGCTGATTCACTGTCACGTATCTGAAAGGTCATGGAAAGCGGGATAGAAACCACAATATTGGAGGTCAAATATCACAATCTGAAAAAATAATAAGATGTGGGGGTAGAGAATAGAGTCTGCAGACTATAGACCAGTGAGCTTGACTTCAGTTTCTGGGGAAATCTATAAATGAATCATTAAAGAGATGGTTGGTGAACATCTAAAAATAATAACTAGCACTTATATAGTATTTTAAGATTTATAAAGTGTTTTACATAAATTATCTCATTAGATCCTCATAACAACCACGTGAGATAGGGCTATTACTATCCCCAAAAGAGAAGCTGTGATCACCAAACGCCAGCATGGCTTCATCAAGAATAGGTCATGCCATGTTACCAAAAAAGGAAATAAGGCTAAACTAGTAGATGAAGAGAATACTTTGGATGTAGTTTATATAGATTTTAGACAAGTTTTTGATAACACATTTCACAGTATTCTTGAGGAGAAGATAGGGATATGAACTGGATAATAATAAAACATCAGGTGGATTCAGAGCTGGCTGGCTGGCCAGATTTAAAGACAAGTTATTGATGGTTCAATGTCAGCGTGGCAGGGGTTCTCCAGTGGTGTGTCCCAGGGATCCATGCTTGACCCTATGCTGTTTAACATTTTTATCAAAGACTAGGATAAAGGCATAGATGGTATGCTCAACAGATTTGCAAATTACATAAAATTAGGAGGGATAGCCAATACACTGGATGACAGTCAGAATCAAAAAAATATCTCGATAGGAACATGGGACTGAATTTAATAAGATGAAATTCAGTAGGCACAAATGTGAAGTCTTGTACCTAGGTACAAATAATCAGCTTTACAAGTATAAGGTGAGAGAGGCATGGCGAAACAACATTTGTTTGTTTGGTTTTTTTAAATCAAGGTGGAGGAGCTGGAGATAGTAGATACAAGCTCAACATGAGTCATCAGTGTGATGTTTTGTTGTAGTTGTTCGGTCATTTTTCAGTTGTGTCCAACACTTCGTGGTTCCATTTGGGGTTTTCTTGGCAAGAACACTGGAGCAGTTTACCATTTCTTTCTCTAGTTCATTTTACAGATGAAGAAACTGAGGCAAACAGGGTCAAGTGGCTTATCCAGGGTCACACAGTTAGTAAGTATCGGAGGCCAGACTTGAACTCTGGAAGATGAGTCTTCCTGTAGTGTGATCAAAAAAACCAAAAAAAAACAAAGCTGATGTCATCAGGAAGAAGTGGAGAGCTTTCTGGAATAGGAAGAGAAGAGACCCATGGTACTTTATCATCATGAGACTTCAGTCAGAGAGTCATGTTCTGTTCTAGGTGCTACAGTTTAAGAAAAATATTGATAAACTGGAGATTGTTCAGAAGAGGACAACCAGTATAGTCAAGGGTCTTGAGTCCATGAAAAATAAGCATCCGTCGAAATAGCTTGGGATATTCCATCTGGAAAAAAAAGTCTTGGGGGCACATGAGAACTAGATCAAGTATATGAAAGACTTCCTCATGAAGGTCATGAGGAAGACATGGGCAGAAGTTACAAAGAAGCCAGTTTAGATTTAATATCACGAGATGCTTCCTAAATAAAGTTATACAAAAATAGAATGGTTTGCTTCAAGTAGCTAGGGGTTTCACCTCTGAGGTCTTCATGCAGAGACTGGAGAACTATTTGTTGGGTATGTCATGGTGAGGACTCCTTTCATCTAAGGGGTTGAACTAAATGATTGCTGAGATCCCTTCTAACTCTCATATTCTGTGATTCTGTGAATATGGGAAATATTTCCCCTTTAACAGACTTGTGATAGAGAACTCACAGAAATGTCTTATGTCTGGATGGCACTTCCATAGGATGGATGCCTTTCAGAGGCAGCTAAGTGACACAGTAGATAGAGCAATGGACCTAGAGTCAAGAATACCTGAGTTCAAATCCTTCTTCAGACATTTATTAGCTTGTATGACCCTGGGTAAGTCACCTGACCTCTGTCCGTATCAATTTCCTCATCTATAAAATGAGGATGAGAGTAGCACCCACCTCCTAGGTATGTTGTGAGGATAAAATGGGATAATATTTTAAAGCACATTGCAAACCTTGAAGTGTTATATAAATGCTAGCTATTATTATTGCCTCGTAATACAGTCCCTCTACTGTCTCTGGGCAAGACTGTACAATTAGTCCGATATTTATGCTATTCTAAAACCCGTCCTCCCAAAACAGTTAAATTTCAGTAATTTTCTTTCATATCTCTTCTCTAAGTAAAATAACTCACAACTCTCTCGCACACACTTTTTTTTCCTAACTGCCGTGGTCAACCCTTGAACTTCTAAACTTGATCCCATTGTACTCCAGGCTCCTAAGAGAGCTCATGATCATGATCATTCCGCCCTCTCTCTAATCTCCAATATCCTTTTATGCCTGGGAGAGTCACTCCTACACAAACATGTCCAGGTATTTCCATCATAAAAATTTTTTTCACTTAAGAAAAGTGACCTAGAAGTACCAGACCTCAAACTATATTACAAAGTGGTGATCATCAAAACAGTCTGGTACTGGCTAAGAAATACAGTGGTTGATCAATGGACTGGATTAGGTACACAATACACAGAAGTAAATGACCACAGTAACCTAGTGTTTGATAACTCAAAGATCCAAGATGGGTAAGAGCTCACCACTGGACAAAAACTTCTAAGAAAACTAGAAAGCAGTCTGGCAGAAATTAGATCAAGATCTCATACTGTATACTAAGATAAGCTCAAAATGAGTATGTGATTTAGACATAAAGGGTGATATCATAACAAATTAAGGGAATATGGAAAAGATTATTTCTCAGATCCATGGATAAGGGAAGAAGAGTTTTTAACCAGACAAAAGACAGAAAGAATCATGGGAGATAAAATGGATAATTTTGTTTACATTAAATTTTTAAAAGTTTGCACAAACAAAACTAATGTAACCAAAATTAAAGGAAAACAGGAAACTGGAGCAGGAGGCACTTTTACAATAAATTTTACAGCAAATTTCTCTAATAAATGTTAATTTCTCAAATATATAGGTAACTGAGACAAATTCATAAAAATAAGAGCCATTCCCCAGTTGGTAAATTATCAAATGATACGTACAGGCAGTTTTCAGAAGAAATCAAAATTATGAATAGTCATATAAAAATACTTTAAATAACTAATAATTAGAGAAATGCAAAGCAAAACAGCTCTGAGGTACCTTGTCACACCTATCTGATTGGCTAAAATGACAGAAATAGAAAATGACAAATGATGAAAGGAATGCGGAAAAATAATTATACTAATGCATTGCTTATGGGATTATGAACTAATCCAGCCATTTTGGACAATTTGGAATTATGCCCAAAGGGCTATAAAATTGTACATACCCTTTGACCCAGAAATGCCATTTCTAGGTCTGTACCCCCAAAGATATCAAGAAAAAGGAAAAAGACATATATACAAAAATATTCATAGCTGCTCTTTTTGCAGTGGAAAAGAATTGGAAACTGAAGAGATACCCAAAAACTGAGAAATGGCTGAACAAGTTGTGGTATATGATTGTGATGTAATACTATTGTGCTGTAAGAAATGACAAGAGGGATAGGTTCAGAGAAACCTGGGAAGACTTGTATGAACTGATGCAGAGCAAAGTGAACAGAACTAATGATTATCATCAATGAAAGACAGCTATACTGATCAATACAATGATCCATAACAGTTTCAGAGGATTCATGGTAAAAAAAAATGCTATGCACATCCAAAGAGAGAATTGAACTCTGAGTGCAGATTGAAGCATATTTTAAAACTATTTTTATTTTTCTTCCTTTTTTCACAGCATGGCTAGTGTGGAAATGTGTTTTGCATGACTTCATATGTATGATGGATATTATATTTCCTGCCTTCTCAATGGGTGGGGGGAGAAGGTAGAGGGAGGGAGAAAATTTGGAACTGAAAATAAAATTTTTTAATTTTTTTTTTAACTTTCACTTGACCAGGCCATCTTTTTTTGCCTTATAATCTTTCCTCCCTTTCACAGACAAGCTCTCAAAAAAATGTCATCAAATTCATTTCCTCAATTCTTTCTCCTCTCACTCACTTATCAGCCCCTGGCTGTCTAATTTCTGACGCTGCCACTTGATTGAAACTGCTCTCTCCAGTGTTACCAATAATATCTTAATGATTATACTAATTGAATTCTTCTCACTCTTCATCCTTCTTGCATCCTTCATTCTTTCTGCAGTTTGACACTATCAATCATTCCTTCTTCCTAGATATTCTCTCCTCCTTCAGTTTTTGTGACATTGCTCCATCCTGGTTTCACCCTTACCTGTCTGATCAGTCCTCAGTCTCTTTTGCATGTTCCCCTTATGCATGGATGCACACCAAGTTTTGGCCTGGGCCCTCTACACGTTCTCTATTTTAGTGATCTTGGCAGCTTCCACAGATTCAATAATCACTTCTATTCGGACAACTCGTAGATCTACATGTATAGCTCTTATCTTCTCTCTTCTGATTTCCAATTCTGCATCGCTATCAGTTGGACATTTTAAACTGGATGTTCTATAGGCATTTAAAACAAAATATGTCTCCTTTTTTTTCTTTCTTCTAAAACTCATCACTAATCCTAATTTTGCTATTTCTGTTTAAGGCACCACCATCCTTCCAACCACCCAGTCATAACCTTAGGGTCATTCTCAATACTTCTCCTCCCATATTGAATAATTTCTAAGACTTGTTCATTCAACCTTCAAAATATCTTACATTCATCCCCTTCTTTGCACTCACAAGCCTGCTATCCTAGTTCAGGCTCTCATTACCTCTCACCTGAACTGTTGGAAAAACCCTCCTAATTATTCTCCTTGCCTCCAACTCTCTTTCCTTTATCTAATTCATCCTATAAACAGCTACCAAATTCCAAAAACATAGATATAGTCATGTCATCCCCACTCCTCAAAAAAATTTCAATAGCTAGTTCCATATTGCCTCTAAGAATAAACATATTCTCCTCTCTCTCACCTGTTTCTCTCCACTGGCCATCCCCCATGTCTGGAATAGTTTCGCTCCTTGTCTCAGATACGTAGAATCCCTAACTTCCTTCAAGGCTCAGTTCAGCTGAGCTCCACCTCCAATGCTTCCCCATCCCTCCACTCCCCCAATTATTAATCTTCTCCTCCTTAGTATCTTAGAGAGTTGTGGGGCAGGAGGCGGGACTGAGAAGTTAAACAAATTTATCTATATTCACATGGCTAGTGTATGTTAGTGGAAGGACTTGAACACTGGCCTTTCCAATTCCAAAGTCAAACCTTTATCTACTACATCATGTTGCTTCTCAAAGAATCCTAAACACTCAAATCAAATACTCTACTTGGTGGGTGCAGGGTAGAGGAAGTAAGATACATTGGTCCTAGTGAATGTCACATCCCATATTCTGAAATATCAAGGTGTTAAAGGCAGAACTTAATGTGACCAAAGGTTCTTAGAGTCAAACAAGCTGACAACATTACCCCATCAGAATGAGCTGGAATAAGGAATTGTGCGTCAGCATGGCCAAGATGACTCCTGTCTGCCTGGGTGTGTCTCCGGAGAGATTATGAGTTGTTACTTCTAAGTGATCTTGGGCCATAAACCAAGATGATTGAAAAAAGGTTCTGTTGAAATAGTTGCATTTTTAGGCCTTCCAGCTTGGAGGCTGGATGTGAGTAACAGCAGCTGAAATCATAAGTCATAAGAATAACACAGTGAGTGGACTTTCAGTTGTTCAGAATCATCAGGGAATGCATTGTTCTGGTTAATCAAACATTCTGCTTAACAGACAGCTACTAGTCAATAAGGCATACATGGATCACTGAATTTCAAAGAAGTAGAATACCGTAATGTATACATAGCATCACGCTATTATTAGGATTGTAGATTCATAGATTATAGGTTTAGGGGTCATTTAGTCCCACCCCACCCCCACTCTCATTTTATAGTTAAAGAACCTGAGACCCAAACCGATGGGATATATGTAGCATGGTGGGATGGCTGTAGAGGTAGATTTGGAGTCAAAATATCTGCCTCAGCCACTCACCACCAGGGCCTGAAGAGACTCACCTGAAATTCAACCAGGAGCTGGGCAGCGCTATCAGGACTTTAGATGCCCCTAAGTATGAAACTGCTTTATGCTCAGGAGGCCATAGGGCACCACTTTCAGGCATGCAGACCCTAAACACTTTGGGATATACCAATCTGAGTACACTGAGTTAAGGATGAATACACGGGTTGGTAAAATTCCTTTGGTGTTCATTGTATTTTGGAGTCATTGGTCCTTTAAACCATTTCCATTTTCCCTCAGGAGGAAGGGACCTATTCTGACCAGAATGGTTTATTTTCCTTAAGCAAAATATTAAGGTGACAGATATTGAGCTGAGTACTAATCAAAAAATTTTAAATATTTTTAAAATGTCTGTTCTCTGCTCTCTATCACTACTATCTCTTATTCAAATTCACATTGTTCTGTGTCTTTGATTCTCATTGATTAAAACAAATGACCGATCTTTGGAACGGGCCTAGGTGACCCAGAAGCAACCCTACTGTTTTTCACTAGCAATTTGTCTTTAATGGTTCAGGGAAAAGCAGTGGTCTGTGACTCAGGTTTATAACTCTGAAATCTTCATTTGAAGACTAAGAAATAGCAGTGTTCTTATTTATGTGTGCACCCAAGGAAAATGGACCTCCCTATTGCAAGAAAAAAATAAAATTAAAAAAAGACAGCATTTCTGAGCATAATGCCCTGACTTGGGTGATGGAGTTCTAATAAATTGCTTTCAGAATGAAAATTAATTCCAAGTAAGTTGCTAGCCGCCAGTACTGTTTGTTCTGAACACTGATGTAAACATATGCTTTGATTTTTTTTTCCTGGCTGACACTCCCTACTTGAAGTAGTCAAAGCCTTCTGTTTATGTATTTAATTCTGTCCAGCGAAACCAGACAACTCTCCTACACCCTGGACTGCCAAGTGTTTGGCAATAGAACGAAAGTAAATGCAAAAAAAAGCACCCAAATTTTGTTGGCAAGGTAGTATGTTTGGGTGGTGATGAGAAAATTATATTAGGAAATCTATTAATTTCATGAAAATCACAAGATTGGAAAGTTTAAAGTAACCACAGGGACTATTTACCTCCAGATTTCTCAAATTGGGGATCCCAAAGAGTAATAGTAACAACTTCCATTTGCATAGTCCTTTTTAACTTTCCAAAGAGCTTTCTATGCATGGCCCCTTTGGATGCTCCCAACAACCCTGCGAGGGAATGCCAATTATGATTATCCCTATTTTTCAGATGTGAGGCTCAGAATGTGAGGCTCGGAAAAGGTGGATTGCCCAAAGACATAGGCTCAAAATATGGTACCTCTAGTATTTGACCCAGTTTTTATGACCTCATGTTTAGTGATCTTTCTAACAGGCAACCTTATAAAACTTGAGCCACAGAACTAATAGTTTGTTTGGTGGCCATATTGGTGTAGCTCCTTTGTGAAAGAAAGAAAG
>CM053626.1:46729684-46765346 GCA_028646595.1 Phalanger gymnotis
GAAGGAAGGAAGGAAGGAAGGAAGGAAGGAAGGAAGGAAGGAAGGAAGGAAGGAAGGAAGGACAAAGAATTAAATTAAAAAACTCATTGCCATTTATTTCCTAAGTGACTGAGAAGAAGTGAGAGCACTTCCCTGGGACTCAGTTTCCTCATTCATAAATGAGGAGCTTAGACTAACTGACCTCTAAGGTAACTTCTAACACCAAACCTAAGAACCCTATTTTATGAGCCCAAGTGCTGTTCTCTGAGTTTTGTTAAGATTTCATTCCTGGCAACAACTCACATAATTCACATTTATGTAGCACTTCAAGTTTACAAAGCATTTCTTCTCACAACCCCTGGCATCCTAGCATAGGAGAAAAAGTACTGAATTTGCCATCCAATGACCTGGGCTAGAAACTCAGCTCCATTGGTTACTTGATCTGTGACCTTGGGAAGTCGTTTGACCTCAACTGTCTCATCTGTAGAATGGGGAGGTTGGACAGGAGCAAGGGTTCTTAATCTCAGGTCCACAGACCCCCTCCCCCAACGTTCTGTGGATAGATTTCAGAGGGTTTCCATGAACTTGACTGGGTAAAAAAAAATCTTCATTTTCACTGACATTTAACTGATATTCAATTATTTAAAAACATATTTCTAAGAAGGGATCCCCAGGCTTTGCCAGACTACCAAAGGGGTCCATGACACAAAAAAGGTTAAAAATTCCTATGTTTGATGGTTTTTCAGGTCTCTTCTAGTCCTAAATCTTCTTCTTTTTAATAGATGATTATAGTTAGCATTTAGTATTACTAATTAACCTGGACTGGACTTCAGTGGTCCACCTGAGGAAATTCCCTCTACCAAAAGATTAGCATCTGCTCTTTGAATTTAGTCGGGAGGTGGGGGTGGGGTAGGAGTGCGTGAGGAGAGTATTTAGAGTTTAAGTGACTTACCCTGAGTCACATAGGTAGCATGTGTCAGAGGTGGGAGACTTGAATCCATATCATTTTGACTAGGATGCTAGTTCTCTCTCTCTCTCTCTCTCTCTCTCTCTCTCTCTCTCTCTCTCTCTCTCTCTCTCTCTCTTTCTCTCTCTCTCTCTCTCTCTCTCTCATATGTATTATTTATAGTATAATTCGTAATTATTTTAACAAACAAGCTTCTTATACATCAAAATTGTTTTCTTATTAGCTCTCAGGAGCAATGAAACTTCGGTATGTAAATTCACATTTGATAATGAATTCTCCTTTTCATTTTGACGCTGGTTTGCAATGGTTTAAAATAAGACTGAAGGGAAGCATTCCCCTAATCTGCCTTCCTGCACAAGGATTCACCAGCCCACCAAATATTCGGCATCCACCCAGTGTCAAAACAATGAGGCATCTGGTAATGAAGCATTAACAGCCGGAAGACTCATGATTCTGGGGCTGAACTGCAGTCCGTGAGTCATGCTTTTTAACATTTCTCCAAAATTCTTACATGCCATCTGATTACTTATAGACTTCACTAGTTTGATGATGTCTGATTACTTACAGGTCCAATTTTCCAGGCACTTCGCCTACATCATCACTTCAAAGTACCTTGAGCAATTTAGCTAACTTCTAAAGAAAATGCCCCTTATTGACAGTATTACAGTTCATGTTTCCTCTTGATTTACACCCTCTTCCTCTTTCCTCCTAATGATATTTCTACAGCATAAATCTCTCAGGAAATGTTTGGTAAATATCCCTGCTAAATTCTGAGAAATTAGGCCTGAGAAGAACAAACAGACATCCTTCTAAAGATTCTTTATTAATGATCCATACAGACACTAGTATGTACCCTTCCAACCACTTAATAATGGTAAAAAAAAAAAAGGCTTATCTGTCTAAATGGGTCAAGTCCTTCGCTCAGGATTGGATGCAAGAATTTCAAGTCCCCTTCTATGTACTTGCATAGGCACATCCACACCCCTATTGGCCAAATATATATTTTCCCAATAAAAACAAATAATTTATAGTATAAAAATAGAATAACCCACGCTGAAGTTATAGAATGAGGATGGGAAATGAGAAGCCCCCATTAATGTAAACCCATTGCTTTTAAGTTGGTTTCATCCAAATCATTCTACCCTATTCAACTTCATAAGTATTTATTGATCATCCAATATGTATTGAACACTCTTTTAGGCCATAGGGGACACAGAATTTTCATGAAGTATGGAATGGGATGTCAGCTCCTAAAGTGCCTACCATTTCATTAAAGAGAAAACATCTTGGATTGGAGTAGTTAGGGAATGCTTATGGGAGCAATGGGATTTGAGCTGCTCTTTAAATGATGTATATCAGTCAATAAGTATTTATTGAGCCTCTGTGTGCCAGACACTGTTGTAGGCACTGGAGATACAAATACAAATTATGAAATAATTCCTACTTTCAAAGAGCATACATTGTAATAGAAGAGACAATTTGTACGTACATAATTATTTACAGACTAGAAAGTGAATAAAGAAATATACAAGTAAGTATAAAATGATTAAATACAAGGCAATTTGGAGGAAGAGGGCTAGCACTGGGAGGTGGGGAAAGGGTGGGCAGATGGGATCAGGATGGAGGGTTCATAAAGAGGGTGGCTGCTTCTTGAAGGAAGAGAAGGATTCCATGAGGTGGAGGAGAGAGTACATTCTCGACATGGGGGAATGACCAGTGCAAGGACAAAAAGTCGAGACATAAAGTATCATGTGTGAAGAATAGAGAAGAGGCCAGTTTGGATAGCTCAGAGAGGGTGGGAAATAGAGTAATACACAATGAGACTAGAAAGATAGGTTTGTGCCAGGTGATATAAGGCTTTAAAAGCTAAACAGAAGGTACATATTTGATCCTAGAGGACTTTCCTCCTCTGAAGAGGTCTTCAAGCAAATTTGTTGGTAATGTTCAAAGGATTCCTGTTTAGATACTGATTACTCTGGTTGGCCTCTGAGGCACCTTCCAGTTCTGAGGTAGGCTTCTAGACTGTGAATCAGGAAGAGGAATCGCATGCTCAAGAAGAAGAGCAGAAAAGCAGAGAATCCTTTTGGGGAAAAGGGGGAGAGATAAGGAGATATCCAATTATACAGGACTTTGACAAGTTGGAGGGATCAATATGTTAGCAATACACAACTGTTGTTCATTTTTGAGCCCAGAAGTAACAGGATCAAAGTGGTGTTATAGAGGGTTTAATTTGGTTGTTTTGCAGGATGGATTGGACAAGAGAAAGGAAAGGCAAAGTAAGAAACTGTTGTATTAGTACAAGAAAGAAGGGAGGGAGGAAGGAAGGAAGGAGGGAAGGAGGGAAAGAGGGAAGGAAGGAAGGAGGGAAAGAGGGAAGGAAGGAAGGAAGGAAGGAAGGAAGGAAGGAAGGAAGGAAGGAAGAAAGGAAGGAAGGAAGGAAGGAAGGAAGGAAGGAAGGAAGGAAGGAAGGAAGGAAGGAAGGAAGGAAGGAAGGAAGGAAGGAAGGAAGGAAAAAAGAAGGCAGGAAAGAAGGGAGGGAGGGAGGGAACAAACATATATTAAGTGACATCTGTGTGCTAGGCACCATACTAAACACTTTACAAATATTATCTCATTTAATCTTCACAAAAACCCTGGAAGGTAGGTGGTATTATTATGTCCATTTTACAGTTGAGAACATTGTGACAGACAGAGGTTAAGTGACTTGCCCAGAGTCATATAGTAAATGCCTGAGGCTGGATTGGAACTCATGTGTTCCTGACTCCAGACCCAGTTCTCTATCCCTTGTGCTCTAGGCAAAAGTCAAAAAGGAAGGGAAACGTACAATAAATGTTTCCAAGGAAAGAATAATAAGACTTGATGTTTGAATGGACATAGACAATGAAATCTCAAGTGCTCTTCAGTACAGCAGAAATTCATATCAATTTACTTGAGACAGAGCCATAAGGAACATCAGAAAAGCTGACAAAGGTGTTCCACCCCACCCCTGCCCCATCCCCTCCAGTGCCTCTGGAGTTAGAACTAAGAATGCTGTCCTTTCCCCCCCCCCAAAAAAAAAAAGAGTTGATGCCTTTTCTTCATGTCATGGTCATTTCCTCCTGACTCTTGGTCCCTGTTCCAAATATTTCAGTGTGTTGTAACAAAGAAATAGTCAATCAAAACAAATCAGCCCCTGGGCCGCTTTTGAGATGAATGCCCCGTCCTGCATCACTGGCCTACCACTTCTCCGTCAAGAGGCAGGAGGCTGCTGCGACAACAATGTTCTGAGGCCATGCTTGATCACCATGCTACGCAGAGTTCTGCGGTCCTTTGATGTTTTGTTTCTTTCCGTTATGTGGTTCTCATGCACATTGTTCTCCTTATTCTGCTTCTTTTGTTCTGCCTCTATTCATACAAGACTCTCCAAATTGCTCTGGATTCTTCATGCTTATCCTTTCTTACGATGCAATTTGTTGTTGTCCAGTCACGTTCAATCACCTCTGACTCTTCGTCACCCCATTTGGGGTTTTCTTGGCAAAGATACTGGAGCGGTTTAGCCATTTCCTTCTCCAGATCATTTTACAGATGAGGAAACAGAGGCAAACAGGGTGAAGTGACTTGCCCAGGGTCACGCAGCTAGTTAGTGTCTAAGGAAGGAAAAAGGAAAAAGGAAGGAAGATGGGAAAAAAGGAAGCAAGGATTTGAACTCAGGTCTTCCTGACTCCAGGCCTGGCATTCTACCCACTGTGCCACCTAGTTGCCCCTACATTATAATATTATTCCATTATGTTCCTATGCCACAATTTGTTCAGCCATTCCTAGTTTGATAGTTACCTATGTTATCTCTAGTTCTTTGCTACCACAAAAGTACAGTTGCAAATTATTTTTTGTATATTTGGGACCTTTTTCGTTGTCTTTAACCTCCTTGGGATATATGCACAGTAATAGTATCACTGGGTCAAGGACTCTGTGAGAATAATCCTAAATTGTTTTCTAGGAGTGATGGTCCAATTCACAACTCCAACCTCAGTGCATAAATGTGCCTGTCTTCCTACAGGCCTTCCAAAATTTACCATTGTCATCTTTTGTCATTTTTGCCAAAACTATAGGTGTGAGATTTAAATTTCATGATTGGCTTAATTTATTTTAATTAATTTACAAGTTCAAGCTTCAAGTTCAAAATCCTCTCAAGTTAGATGAAGAAACAGAGGTTAAGTGATTTCCCCAAGGTCACACAGAGGACAGTATAGGAGTTGGAACCTAGGTCCTCTACCTGCAAATTCAGTCCTTTTCCACTGCTTTTAACCCAATAGGAATCAACCAAAAATGTTCAGTTTTGAATGAAGGAAAGATAGAAAAGGCAGCATTCAATTACACCCAACACCACCATCAAAGTCATAAGAACGATGAAATTGACTGGTGCCCCCCAAGCAACATTAATATGTATTTTATCTATAAAGACTTGCTGACGTCACTGCCCCCCTGGGGAGTCACAATCCCAGCTTCTTTCTCTTTGCAGTGTTTGTGAAAGTGACATCCAGTCTTTCAAAGGAGGCTGGAGCCCAAAGCCCAGCAGGCAACTAGTTTTACTGAACCTTCTAGGTCACCCTTTCCACCACCCATTCCTGACATTCAATTTTCTGCGGTTTCCAGTTGGGCTTTGGGCAGAAAGACACCTACAGTAGCAATTTTCCTCTTTGTCATCACCACTTAGAAATGAAGAGAAGTTTCACAATCTTAGGACCGCTCTACATGAAACATAAAAGGGCAGGCTAAGACTCCAGGACATGCTCTCATTTCTTCAAACACTTGGAGTGTTTGAACAAAATATGAAAGTGTTGAATTACCAAATTTTTTTTAACCATGAGAGGAAGGTTTAATTTATACTGATGGTTTCTGCATTGGTTGGTCTAGAGGATCTTTGAAAAAAATTCATCTAAATATTAAATTTAATGATGGTACATATACATTTTAATAAATAAATATGTATTGATCTATGATTAAGGAATTGCCTCTGGAAAGAAAATTTCAAGGCCAGAAATACACAATGATCTGAAAAATAAGGCATATAAAGTGATTTGAAAGCTCAACTCTTGACTTGAGGGCATAAATCATAAACCTTAGGCCTCACACATCCCCTTCTCCTCACCAACATTATATGTAGTTTTAATATAGTTTAAGCTGAAGGGTACTTTAGAGACCATCTTACATAACTTCTACCACCACTCCAGTCATTTTAATTGAAGCCCAAGAGATGTGGTGATTTTCTCAATCATATAGCAAGTTTATGGCAAAGTCAAGTTGAAGCTTTAGATCTCAGCATTGCTCTCAGACCTATTCCCAGCCAGCCATCTACAGTCGTTACATGTGTATGAGGATTAATGTACTTTCATTACATTCTTTCTTCAACAAGAAATTGGGGAACGGACAGAATGGCTAGGCCAGGTACAGAATTGATTCAATTCTATATTTAGCTTATCTTCATGGGGCTCATTTCCTTAAGTAAAGAATTCCTATCCCTCACAATATTTAACCTCTCTGGGCATTTCTTTGATAGCACAAATAGATTATATGGTGATATGGAGAGAAAAGTGTATTTGCCATCTTCAATCCTGAATCAAGATGCCTGATTAATTTTAGAATAGACTTTTCCAGTCCAAGAAAACGCATGTGACTTAAGAAAGCCTCTCCATCATTATTACAAAGACCCTGACTTCACCTGAATCAATCAGCGAAGTAATTTTTATATGAAAGCAATGAATTTTCAATTTATTCAGATAATGAATTCAGATAAGGTTATATAAATGATTCAGATTAAGTCAGATTTTTTATTCTCATAATTCCTCCACTAAATTCAAAAGATCATTGTTGTATATTTGGGTCTGGAGTGGACTTCAGAAGTCATCTAATCTAACCCCTTCATTTTAGAGGTGAGGAAACTGAGACCCAGAGAGACTAACTCTGATGTCCCATGCTAAACAATAGTTAAATGGTGCAATGAACAGGATGTTGGGCTTAGAGTCAGGATGGCCTGAATTGGAACCCTGACTTAGACACTTACTGGCTGTATGACCCCCGGCAAATCACTTAACGCTCTCAGTTTCCTCATTTGCAAAGTAGTGATATGCGCCAGCTTCACTAGGTTGTTATGAGGATCACAATGTAATCACAAGATAACACATGTAAAGTGCTTTGCATGCCAAGTTAGTCATCATCACCACCACCATCATCATCGTCGTCGTCATCCTCATCATTACCACCATCATCATTTTTGTTGATGTAGATGTCGTCCTGGCTTCCTAAAGGCATTACCAATAGATCAAACAAAGCCTAAAAGACTTTATTGTTATCATCATCATTATTATTGGAATGGATGTTGTCCTACATTCCTGAAGGCAATACCAGTGGAGCACACAGACCCTAGAAGGACCTGTTAAAGCAGGAAGATATTTGAGTAGAGTCCTTGAAATGAATTGCATTTCTATCATGTGGGGAGTGACCTAGTCAAATTTGGAGCAGCTTCATGTGTTTCCCCAATTAGGAAGGAAGGTGAGTTGATGTGAGGGGTTGGGAAAGCAACAGCTGCTACCAATAGCCCCAAAGAAGGCACTAGCTTCTTTCCCACTCTCAGGCTGCCTATTGGCAACAAGAGGCTAGGTCTTGGATTGAACCCTATGACTGGATGGCTGGGATGTAGACTATAGGGCTTCTATTTAAGCAGGAGGCTCTGTACAGTTTTTACTTTTTCCCTGTCTCTTTTCAGCTTCAATTTGTGTGTTGCTTTCCCCCGTTTTTTTGTAAGCTCCTCGAGGACCGGGATTGTCTTTTTTATTTGTATTTCCAGTGCTTAGCACAGCACCTGGCACATAGCAAGTGTATAAACATTTATTGATTATTGATTAGATCCTCAAGCTTGTGCTTGAGGAAAGCCCATGATACTGTGATGGTAAGGGAAGTATCTTTTTGAAAGGAGAGATATCAGTTAAACCAGGACTGACATCATTGTGGAAAGGCAATATGACCCTGAGTAATTTAGAGTAGTGTGGGTCTGTATTTGTGTTCCTCTGTGTCAAGTGTTGGGTATCAGACAGTGCTACAAGCTGTTGGAGTCTGAGCAAGAATGCATGAAGGGCTAGGCTATGCTAACACTGTCACATGAATAGCCACCCCTGCATCTGTGACAATTCCTTCTGAGCCTTTCCTTATTCTTTTTAAATTAATTTTTCAATTAACAAGCCACTATTGGGCCTATACCCCAAAGAAATCAAAGGAAGAGGAAAAGGACCCATATGTGCAAAAATATAGCAATTCTTTTCATGATGACAAAGAACTGGAAACTAAGGAGATACTCATTAATTGGGGAATGGCTGAATAAATTATGTTATATGATGAACATAAGAGAATACTATCATGCCATAGGAAATGGTGAAAGGGATGGTTTTAGCTCTTCCCTGGAGCTCCTGGTGCATTGATTGACACTTAGTGCCTAAGGGATGGCCACCAGATGATGAAGTATTTTTGGTCATAGCAGTTCGTGAAGACATCTAATAAGGCACAGAGGGATGATTTTCTGGAGGGAATACTTACAGGGATGAAATCATGGATCCCTGAAATATCAAAATAAATATTCAGATGATTATCTGCATGTTTAATTTCAAACAGGCTCAGAATTTTGAACAACATCCATGCCTCTTTCAAATATCTGAATCCAAAATTTAGAAAGAGCTTGATTCAAAAACCTTTTTTTTAATTAGGAATTTTGTCAAGTATTCAAGAAATGTAGCCTGTACAAAGTCCCAGTGAAATGGACAGTTAA
This sequence comes from Phalanger gymnotis, assembly GCA_028646595.1. Lineage (NCBI taxonomy): Eukaryota > Metazoa > Chordata > Mammalia > Diprotodontia > Phalangeridae > Phalanger > Phalanger gymnotis. The sequence continues at coordinate 46,738,426 of CM053626.1, forward strand.
TGGAAATTCCATTTGCCCTCATCTGTTATATTTATAACCAAATAAGGTCAAAAATCTCCATTATTTGGAGTCCACTAACCTGTAATAGAACTGAACAGGTGCCAATGAGGCCAGCTGATTTGACAATGTAATGAGCCCCTGTTGCCCTTGACTCTAGAGGCCCGACAGGATATGCCTGGAATTCAGGTTTGTTTTTACCAAAACAGATCTATTGACACTATCAATGCAGACCCTCCCATGGACAGAAACAGGAATACTTTAAGATTTTAGCTCATTTCCACCCCTCCCCCCAGTATTACATTGAATAAATCTTGTCAGTTGTTTGCATGTCATCTCTGCGATTAGAATGGGAGCTTCTTGAGGGCAGGGACCAAAACTCTAGCACTTAGCACAGTGCCTGGCACATAATAAGGGTTTGATAAATGCTGTTGAGTGATTGCTCTCAAACTTTCCCAAAATTCCTTTATCCTAAGGCCAGTATTTATGAGTTCTATAGATAGATTTCAAGCTACCAAGTACTGTGTGGATATACTAGTTTGGGAAATGCTGGAGTTGAGCATGATGCTAAAATAACCTGGGCTACAAGTTCAGTGTGGGCAGCTGGGTGGTGAAGTAGATAAAGTGCAAGGCTAGAGTCAGGAAGGTGAATCTTCCTGAGTTCAAATCCAGCATCAAACACTTACTAGCTGTGTGACCCTGGGCACTTAGCCCTGTTAAGCTCAGTTTTGTCATCTGTAAAATGAGCTGGAGAAGGAAATGGCAAACCACTCCAGTATCTTTGCTAAGAAAACCCTCAAAAACAGGTGATGAAGAGTTGGACATGATTCAACAACATGGGTTCAATGTCCAAATGGACTAACTAGTTTCATGTGAAGTTAGCATTTATTAAACGTTTGCTGGGTGCCAAGCACTGTGCTAATTCCTGGGGATACAAAGGCCAAAAAACAAACAAACAAACAAACCCCACTGTCCTGACCTTAAGAAGCTCCTATTCTAATGAGGGAAAAGCCTATTCTGAACTTCAGACTTCACCCCTGATGCCAGCCAACTAGCCAGAGATTGAGTAGGAGTGTGGATTATTCATCACAAATCCATCACTTCTGTTGGGCAAAAAAACAACCCAAAGCAGACATCTTAGGAGAAACACGGACTATCAGAGCTGAAAGAGATCTTAATGCTTACCTTGGCCAACCTGCTCATTTTGTAAATGATAGAACTTAGACCCAGGGAGCTGAAGTAATATTGCTTTAATTGACATGACCAGAATTAGAATCCAGATGTTGTGTTTACTAATCAATTGAAAGAGTACTAGATTTGAAGTCAGAGGACCTTGATTCAAATCTGGCTCTGCCACTTTCAACCTTGGTAACCTTTCTAGGCCTCCGTGTCCTCATTGGGTAAAAGGAGAGGGTTGGACAAGGTGATTTCTAAAGTCTCTTTCAATTCTAAATTTGTGATGCTATTATGGGGGCTGCAAGATGGTACAATGGCCAGAGCTCAGGTGTTGGAATCGAGAAGATCTGAGTTCAAATCCAGCCTTAGACACTTACCAGGTTCATTACCCTAGGCAAATCATTTAACATCTGTCTGCCTCAGTTTCCTTATCTGTGGAATGGAAGTGATAACAGCACTTATTTCACAGGGCTGCTGTGATGATAAAATGAGGTAATATTTGTAAAGCACATTGCAAATCTTAAAGGGCTAAGTGTTCCCTATTATTGTTATTATCCTGTCCTCCAGATTGAGAGCCCTTTCTGTGAGGCATCATTGCCTCCAGAAAACCAACATGAGTCATATGGAGTCTCTGTGGGTTTGTAGGTTTCCTTGTTCCTCTTCATAAACTTCTCATTTTCTCTAGGGAAATCCCTATAAACGTCACCACATCGATATAGTTTCCTGCTTCCTTGAAATAGATTTTAAGAGACCACCAGTCTTAGAGCTAGAAAGGACCTTGCTGGTCATGGACTCTTACCTCCTCAGTGTTCACATGAAGAAACCAAAATATGAAAAGTCAACTGACTCTCTGGGGATCACAATTAATAATGATGATATTAATATTGTTACTAATAATAGCTTACATTTCTATATGCAGCAGGCTCTGTGAAGAGCTAGAAAACGCCTGAGTAGCAATTGAACATATCCCTTTATTAATTAGTTCATTTACTTATTCAACCGATATCAATAACTACTATGGGGGCAAAGTACAATGGTAGGTTAAGTATTAAACGAGAATTCAAAGAAGTGTAAAACAAACTCCTGGTGGCAGATAAGTGGATGTTGGTATGGGAAGGAAATCACAGTCTTTTCCCCACTCTACTCCTCTGTCTCCTTTCGTTCTCCTTGGCTTTTTGACTGCTTCATCATTCTTAACTTTGAAAAATACTTTCCCAATTGAGCAATCCACACTGGTTAATGCATCTTTCCCCCCAAAGTAAGACTTACAATGATGAGAATTAACAGCAGCTCATATTTTACAAGATTGTTCTGTTTTTGTTCCCTTTATGACTTATGACACTTGTAGCAGGAATCGACGTGTCCATAGGATTCCTGACCTTCTCTCATGTTAAGAGGACCCTGTCCTCCTGACCCTGAGAATCAGGTTTTACCCTCCTTCCCAAAACACACATGTACCCCTTCCTTCTTCCTGAGTTTCTTTAGTCATTGATCTTAGGTGCTAACTTCTCTTTCAGCTGTTTCTTCACCAGTTACCTTATACATCCCCTCCCCTAAGGACCTCTTAAGTACAAAGAGGTCTCAATTGATACGAAGAATTAATCCAATGAAGTAGTCACATCAATTGAATTTTCATTGACATTTCCATTGGATGGAACCAATTACTATATCTCACACGTAATTATAAATTCAAATAGTGCAGATTTGTGGATTTATTATTCACACTAATTGGGACATGGCTGCATGATTAAATAGAGTTCACGTGACAAGTGGCTTTGTCACTCTGCTTAATTTATCGGGACATGTGGATTTGAGTTCTGGCTCTGCCATTTTCTAGCCATGTTACCTAGGACATCATACGACGTCAGTGAGCCTCAGTTTTCTTGTCTCCAAAATAGGGGTTGGTGGTACAGGGAATCGCAAAAGTCTCAATGCCATTTTAAGCTTTAACAGCTTACAACTGCACTAAGATTTTTGGGACACCCTGATTTACAGTACTTGTTTCACAGGTTGTTGTAAGAACCAGTGGTATTGTTACCATCGCTTTAGAATGTTTTCCACTGCATGTTATCAATTATATCATTTACTCTGTAGGATCCACCTACATCAGTCTTCCCTTGATGTGCTCCGGTAGTGACTCTGGGTTCTCCAAGGTAATGCTGTTGCCAAGGTTACACACTCAGGATGGTTCTACCTAGAGAAAAGTTCAGAACCAGTAGTGGTCTATTCCCTTGAAGGACCAGCCTACATGAAATCTGAGAGGCTCATAATCAAGTTGGCTTCAGGACAACACATTTTTTTCCAACCAAGACGACTCACTAGTCAATCAATCAATACTTATTAAGCACCTGTGCTAAGTAAGTCTGTGGAGGTGGCCCTTCAAAGGCACAGAGTTGACGGGTAGAAATAAGATTCATCTTCCATCATTGTGGCACCTGGGGACCATAACTAGCCATAAGTGCCAGGACCGCTTTGATACAGGACAATTTCAAAGGACTTCCAGATAATCCAGTAGAAAAGGCATTGACTCTAGAGAGTCTGAGGATCTTGCCTTAAATCCCACTTTTTATGATTGCTACCTGTAACCTGGACCTCATTTTCTCCATATGTTATAAGCAGGTTGGATTAAATGGCCTCTAAGGCCTCTTCTAGTGCTAAACTTACGATCCTGTGAATCCCAGCCCTACTATCTATGTGGCCTCCAACAAATCACTTCCCTTGTCTAGGGCTGAGTGTCTTCATTTGTACATTGAGAAGGTAGGACTAAGTAATGCCTAATAAGCCTTTTAACTCTAAATCCTATAATCTCATGGCTCCTTATAATGGCCCTTCCCTTAGAACTGGCCTCTTCCTTTATCATAATAAAAAAGATAGTGTAAATTGCTAGCCCCTACTCAGAGCCTGAAAATAATCCTTCACCCAGCCCCTCAGAGAGCAGGGCTTGTCTAAGGAGCTGAGTTTACAGCAAACCAGGGACATCATCAGGACACATTGTACCCAGTTTCGACAGCATTTCATCAGGAAACCATTAAATGCATTTAATAAGTGATGCCCACTCACATTTTCCAGAGAGGATAAGTCCATGTGTTTGAAATTGAAGGGTCAAAATGTATTCCAGATCCAAACTATCCTTCAAGGTCTGGCTCATGCTCAAATTCTACCATGGGACATTTCTAGCCCAATCTGGCTTAGGGTGGTGTTTCCTTTTGAAATACTACAAAATCTCTTTTATTATTACTACTATTATTTACTATCTGACTTTGGACAAGTCCGTTCTCAGGACCTTGGTTTCCTCAACTATAAAATCAGGGACTGATATCATTCCTAGGATCCCGTCCAGTTCTAGCTCTATGGTTCTATGACTAGATCATCTCTAATGTCTCTTCCAGGAGTAACCGTGACCCCTAGGATGGAAAACTCTTTGGAGTCCTCTCATTCTGTTATTAGCCAGACCTGATTGGTAAGAAGTTGTTTCTCACATCTTCTTGAATCTTGAAATCTCTCTCTCTCTAAAACTTCCGTCAGTTCTTCCTAACTCTGCTTTCTGGGACCTTTCTATAGGTCGCCCTTCAGATACTTGAAGATGGCCAACCTGCTTCTTTTAATCATCTCTTCTTCAAGCCAAACAAACCAACTTCTTTCAGTAGATCTTTATCCAGCATGATCTCCAATCTCCTCACCATCCTGGTTGCCCTATTCTGGATAACAACAAGCACAACTAGCATTTATATAATGCTCTAATATTTGCTAAGTGCATTACATATATTAACTCATTTAATCTGGATGTCTTGCAACTTGTCAATGTCAATGTGTTTCCTACAATATGGTGCCAAGGACAGAACATAATACTCCTGATTGTTAATCTTAGAGCACTTTCAGCTATATTGCTCACTTGGGCCCCTCATCATGTGTATTGTTACTTAAATGTTCCACATGTGTATGACTTATCTTAACTAGGATAGGGACTATATCTAACATTTCTTTTTTATCTCCCACATGAATCCTAAACAAACAACTTTTTAAAAAATCTAAATGCTGATTTCATTTTTATAGAAACTTCTTCCAATGCATTTGAGCAGCTATTTGGTAACTTACAGTCTTAAAGGGTTGCCTGAGGGCATTGAGAAGTTAAGTAACTTCCCCAAGTCCACTCAGCCATTATCTGGCAGATACCAGCCTCGAACTCAGTTCTTTCTAATTTTGATGCTAGACCTTTACCCACTAGGCAACCCTGTCTTTTCAAATAAAAAATAATAAATAACATTTGTGTAATGATTTAAGATTTGCAAAATGCTTCGCTTATCTTATCTCACTTGATTCTTAGAAGCTTATGACCTAGATACAGATGAGGAGTGTCCGATGACTTGTCCAGGGTTACATAGCTAATAAGTGTCTAAGTCAGGACTAAAACTCAGATAATCCTGACTCTAAATCCCATGTTTTATTCACTCTGTAACCTAGCCATGTCAGAAGGTTTGAAGGAGGAGGAAGCATCTTCAAAGGAGAGGGGATCCCCTGTTCGAAGACCTGGAGGTGGGAGATGGAGTTATAATAATAGCCAGCATTTATATAGATAACCCTATAAGGTTTTGCAAAGCACCTCATTTGATCCCTACAACAACCATGTGAGGTAATATAATTATTCAATTCTTCAACAAACATACAAGTGCCTACTATGCACAGGACACTTACTAGGTGATAGGGCTAAAAAATAAATCAGCCTCTACCCTCAACGATCTCACATTTGGATGGGAAGTTCGAACACTGTGAAAGAAGGGTTTCCACAAAGCCCAGGTGAGGAGACAGTGAATGAAAGAATGAATGAATATAAGCTGCATATAATTTGCATAAAATTGTCATATTTTAAGGTAATGTTCAAGTCTGAAATTGTTCACACTTCAAGAGTTAATGCCTTCCTGGTTAATTCCCTTCCTGGAAAGCTTTGATGGTGGGAGAACCTGTTTTAACAGTTATTAGCACAAACGATTGAATTTAGTCTGTATTGAACCATCTTCATTTTAATGCGTTCACCCCATGTTTCTTGTCTATACCAAATGGAATTTACATATGTCATTCGCTTATGTGCCACAGAAATGCTTTTATATTGTTATTGTTCTTGGCAGAAAAGGATGGCGTTAGTATTCCCCTGTGATATTTGGATTAGAGAATTTGTTTAACCTTGAGCTCTCCCGGGGATATTGCTGATCTGACAAATTTAACTATAATTGGCAATCTGGGGAAGGCAAAATTGAATGCAAATGACGTGTCATTAGTGTCTGAGAAGGTGATCTAGGCCATCCCACAGCTGCCATGTTCCCCTTCACATTTTTTTTAAAGCCAGAAGAGAATTAAACAGTCATTTAGTTCTACCTCTCTCATTTTACAGATGAAGAAACTGAGGCCCAAGGAAGGGAAGAGACTTGGGGGCAGGGGGAGAGAAGGGAACGTGCATTTATTGAGAACCTACGAGGTGCCAGGCACAGTGCTAAGCACTTTACAAATATTATCTTATTGACCCTCACAACGATCTGGGGAGGCACACGCTGTTATTATCAGTTGACAAACAGAGGTGGACAGAGGTTAAGTGACTGCCCAAGATCACCCAGCTAGTAAGTATCTGAGGAGGGATTTGAATAAAGGTCTTCCTGACTCCGGGCCCATTACTCTATCCATTGTAGCACTGAGCTGCCTCGGATCCACATCTCTTGACTCATAAGTCCAAGATTTCTCTTGTCTCCTAATTTAATGCTTTTTTTCTCCGATACAAAGTCCAGCCCAAATGCTAAGTGCATGGTGTCTGGCACATAGTAGGTACTTATTAAATGTTTATTGGCTGACTGACTGAAATGCTTTCTACTATGTAGCTTTTGCGATCATTCCAGCCAGTCCCTTGGCTCCTTCCAAGTTCCCCAGTTCTGTACTCTCATTCTGTACTGTACTGTACATTCTGTACTCTCAATTCTGTACTCTCTGTACTTTCATACTGTCACTTCGTACTACGTTGATTGGTTTCCTGTTTCCCCTAAAAGGACTGGAAGCTCTTTGAGGGGAAGCATCTTCTCTTAGTCATCTTAGTTATCCTTCTCAGAGCCTAGCCCAGTGCCTTTGCACACAGTAGGCACTCAAATATTTGTTAGATTGTTGATTGAACTGAGTAGAATTGAATTGTGTCCCAAGGCATAGCCCATTTTTCTTAGAGAAGCTCAAATTTCTGCTCGGTTTTTACTTGGTAAAACCATCCCCTTGGTGATTTTTTTTTCCCTCTGTTTGATTAATGAGTTCAGAGATTAAAGAGATTGTAGCTATAAAAAAAGAAATGTGTTTGCATTTTAGTTTCTAAGTTTAAAAAGTTCAATTCTAATTCCTTCTTCAGAAGCAACCACGTACTGCAGGTAGTTTCATCCTCTCCAGCCTCAGAAGACCGTGACAAGCAACATTGCCAATTAAAGGCAAATAGTCATCAAGTCTGTCACAATGCCTTCTAATGGAAGAAAGCTATCCAAACAGGATGCTTCATAAAGCAATGGTCTAGCACGCGGTAACAGTGGTGTAGTGATGAGAGAGCTGGGCTTGGAATGAAGAGAAGCCTTAATTCAATCCCGACTCTTAATGCATACTATTTGTGTGACCGAGGACAGGCATACTCGAACGAGAGCCTCACAACAATCCTGCAAGATGGGCCCTACAGATATACAGTTGAGAAAACTGAGGCAGATAAGTAATTAAGTGACTTGACCAAGGTCACTCAGATGGTGTCTGAAGTCAGATTTGAACTCAGATTTTTCTTGACTCCAGGCCCAATGCTCTATGCCCTGGGTCGCCTTACTGTTACTTTTTAATTATTATCTCCATTGTACAGATGAGAAAACTGTGGCTCAGAAAAATCTACATGTCTCTTCAGTGTAGTAGAAAGAGCACTGGATTTGAATTCAGGGGACCTGGGTTCAAATTCCGCCTCTGCCACTTCCTACATATGACTGGACAAATTGCTTAGATTGTCTGCGCTTCTGTTTCTTTATCTGCAAAGTAAGGGGGTTGGACTAGGTGATCTCTAAATATATGACCCTATGACTTGCCAAAGGGCAGCTCAGTGCTGCAGTGGACAGAACACCTGGAGTCAGGAAGACTCCTCTTCCTGGTTCAAATCTGGCCTCAGACGCTTACTAGTTGTGTGACCTTGGATAAGTCACTTAACTGTTTTCCTCAGTTTCCTCATCTGTAGGGAAAGAGGAAGAAATTCCCTCTAAGCTGCCTCTCAGGCAGAATAAGGTAGCCCAGGGCATAGAGCATTGGGCCTGGAGTCAAGAAAATCTGAGTTCAAATGTGACCTCAGACACTATCCGAGTGACCTGGGTCAAGTCACTTAATCACTTATCTGCCTCAGTTTTCTCAACTGTAAAATGTGGATAATAATAGCACCTTCTTCCCAGGGTGGTTGTGAGGACTAAATGACATAGCATTTATAAACGCATGGCATGCAGCACACAAGAGATGCTTAATAAATGTGTATTCTCTTTCTTTTATGCAGGTCAGCACATCATCCGAAACAGTCTTAGACAGTCGTCCAGAATGCTGAGACGTTAAGGGACTTGCCTCAATGTCACACAAGCCATACTCCCAGAAGTCCTATGTGAGCCAAGGTCTTCTTGGCTCCAAAGCCAGCTGTCCACGCACTGCTGCTCTCTTCTCTCTCATCTAATGAGTCATGCCCACATGCCTTATTACCCCGGGTGAAGACATGGCAAGAGGGTGCCTAGCCACTTTCAATGAGTTAAAGCAGCCTTTGAAAACTGTCGATCACCTTCCTCCTTGACATGCTCATCTCTAGATTTCTGTGACACTGCTTTAAACTAGTTCTCCTCCCTGTCTGATCCTCTCTTCCCATTCTCCTTTGTGTGACATCCAGGTCATGCCCGCCAACCAATGGTGTCCCACAGGGTTCTATTCTCATCCATCTTGTCTTCTCCCTCTATACTACTTCAGTTGGTGTTCTCATCAGCTCCCATACATTCAGGTGCCACCTCTTATCCGGAGGATTCTCAAAAGTACTGATCCAGCCCTAATCTCTTTCCTGACCCCCCCCCAGTTTAGTATTGGGCAGCTAGGTGGCAAAATGGTAGAGTGCCAGGCCTGAAGTCAGGAAGACTCATCTTTTTGTGTTCAAATCTAATCTTAGACACTTACCAACTGGGGGAGTCATTTCACCCTGTTTGCCTCAGTTTCCTCATCTGTAAAATGATCTGGAGAAGGAAATGGCAAAGCGCTCCAGCATCTCTGCCAGGAAAACCCCAAATGGGGTCATGGAGAGGCAGGAACGATTGAACAACAGCCAAAGTCTAGCATCTCCAACTGCCTACTGAACATCAACAACTGGATGTCCCACAGCCATCTCAAACGTGATACATCCAAAACCAAACATTATATTTCCCCCGAAACCCTCTCCTTTTCTGAACTTCTCTATTACTGTTGAGGCTACCACTATCATCATGGTTACCCAGGCTCGCAATCTAGGCGTCTTCCCAGAATACTCACTATCACCATGCTCTATATCTAATCTGTTGCCAAATCCCTATTGATTTCACCTCTGTAACCTCTCCTGTGTATACCCTTTCTGTCTTCTGACACTGCCCACCCTAGTTCAGGCCAATATCACCTCTCACTTGGACTGTTATAATGGCCTCCTGGTTGGTCTCCCTGCCTCGTATCTCTCCCTACCCTAGTCTATGCTCTATTTAACTGTCAAATTGGTCTTCCTAAAGTGTATGTCTGACCATGGCACCCCACTTCCTGTTTAATAAATCCTAGTGACTTCCTAGCATGTTCTTTCAGGATGTGGGGCTAGTTTGCCTTTTTTTGTATCTTTGGCACTGAAAATATTTGTTGTTGTTATTCAGTCCTTTCAGACTCTTTGTGACCCCATTTGGGGTTTTCTTGGCAATGCTACCAGAGTGGTTTGCCATTTCCTTCTCCAGCTTATTTACAGATGAGGAAACTGAGGCAAACTGGGTTAAATTACTTGCCCAGGGTCACAGCTAGTAAGTGTCTGAGGCCGGATTTGAATTCAGGTCTTCCTAACTCTAGGTCTGGCATTCTATCCACTGCACCACCTAGCTACTCATAGTAAACATTTAATAAAGGCCCGTTCAATGGCTGATTAATTGATGGTGGTGATGACTGACGGTTTGGTTGATGATGATAGCAGTATCATGTAGACACAGCCAAAGATAAAGACTGTCCTATCAACTCCTTGTGCTATCGAATGCATGAGTAGATATTATCAAAATACCAACACCTTCAGAATATGCACTCAGTGAACACATAGATGATAGGCTCAGAGGGGTTTGATATGACATGCTGAAAACAAACTGGTCGTGCCCTACATGTAATCCGTGCTCCCAAACTGTTGAAGAAATGTGGGATGGCCATGCTGGATTTGGAGTCAGAGGGCTAGGGTTCAAATATTGGCATGAGTATTTGAAAAATTCCTATATATCATAGTACATCTGGCAACCACTATACAAGTCCAAGTCTTTGTACCTGTCCTGTGGTGGAGCCTTCTGAGCTCATATGGGTTTGATTAGCCACAGTCAGACACAGGACAAAGGACAGCAACCAACCAACCAACCAAGACTATCTAGCACACAGTCCTGGGCATCCTGAACCCCTTGCATAGGGTACTGAGTGGATTGGTTATCCACCTTTTGCCATCATAGAATCAGAATCCCTTTGGCAGAAACTTTCTTTTCACATACGCACACACACATACACATACACACACACATGCACACACGCATGCATGCATACACACATACCCCTACACAGTCCTATTCCTCCAGGCAAAAGGAGCTTCCAATACTGTGGACAGCTTGCCACAAGTTGATCACATCCCTTTTATCTGGTCAATGTTAAATTAATTTAACCAAGTAAACTTGAATTGGCCTTAGGGAGTTATAGAGAAACTTTCTATTAAATGCTTAGCAACTTCTTTCTGGCTTGCATTTCACCTCAGAAATGTAATCTACAATCTTCTTTATAACCTAAAGCAAAGGTCTCCTTCCATAGGCTACATGTATGGCTCCCAGTCAGCGGTACTATTTATGTGGTTGGATGAAAGTGTGACCTATGGACTCCCAGAAACATTTATCGGCATCTGTGCAAAGTTTATGTGTGAGCACCATCAGAGGGCAAGTCATTTGCCTCCAACCCAGCTCTAATTAAAACCACATCCTTATTTGGTGGCCTCCACCTGAGAAATGTTCCTCTAGGGATATTTATATTCATTCAAATATTCTTGACACATTGTTTTGAGGTTATGACAGGTATTTCTGAGATGTTTTTCTCATATACAGAAATTGCTCTTGACTCTGAACGCCCAAAATATATCAACAGTTGAGGTAATCAGCAGCTTGCTTTAAAAGAATTGTACTATAATAAGAATAATAAAGCATTTTTTGAGGATAACCTTGTTCTTCTTGACAAGCCCAATTTAGAAAATTATCAGTAATACTACCATCTGGTGGTTCCCCCAGATAGTTACAACCATCTGTATATCAACAGTCAAGATTTTAATGACATCTCAAAGTGAGATCAAAAGGGCAGGAAAATCTATTTTCAAAAACTACTTTTGGAAAATGACTGCTTTGTGATTTTGGAGCACTAATATCAACTAATAAGTGGACTTTCTAGTGAGCAGGTGGAGAGAACTAACGGACTCTCACCTAAGACATACCCCCTGATGTCATACAGAAATACGTTCTTGCTCAAAAGGGTTTAAAAATCCATTCATTTAGTCATTCATCAAACATTTCTGAGAAGACATCCTACCTAGGGACTCTAGAAAGACACAGATATGTAAAGGTGATGATTTGAGTTAGCAAGCAGCTTCATACTGTGGGACCTCTGCCAGCAGAATTCAGAGCCAATTATGACCCTGAGGGGGTTAACCTTGGCAACTGAGAGGCAAGCATCAGAGAAGAAAAGACTTTAGGAGCCCAGCTAAGACGCTGAAGTTTGGGGGAGCTTTGGGAGGATTCCACAGAGAAGAAAACACAGGCCTGGCAGTGATAGAGGATGTCTGGGGCCTCTTTACCCTAAAACACGCCACCGCTCTTGGGGCTTGCTCACTCTGGAGTATCCCTTGGCAATGCCACCCCTACCCCGTTTCTCCCATTAGAGATATTCTCCTGGAACCTCCATTCTGTCAAGGGGCCTGAGCCAGACTGCCTTCATTGCTCTTCCAACCCTATTCTCCCTGTTTTGGACTTCAAAATCAGCCTCAGCCCAGGTACTTTTATCTCATCCTCTTCCTCCTCCAACTTTTCAGCTTTCTCTCCTAAGTTGTCTTTCTCCATTAAAATGTAACCTCCTTGACGGAAGGGACTGCTTTTTGTTTGTATTTGTTTTCCAGAGCTTAGCACAGTCCCCTGCACAAAGTAAGCACTTAATAAATGTTTGTTTACTTCATTCCTTCCTCCTATTGTACCTACTATGTGCCAGGCACTGTGCTAATTGTTTGGGGAGAAAAGATGAAGAAACAACTAGATCCTTAATTGATCCTCACAATAACCTTAAAAATAGGTACTACTATTAGCTCCATCTTATAGATGAGACAACTGAGGCTCTGAGAGGTTTAGAGAGTTATCCAGAGTCACGTAAACAGTATCTGATGCAGAATTTGAACTCAGATCTTCCTGACCTCAACTGCAGAACTCCAGACATTCTTCCACCTCACTGCCCATATGATATTTATATAGAATGTGATAAGTGCCAAGAAAGGTATAAAGTATTTTCAGAAGAATATGAATAGAACCCAACATATAGGAAGTAGATGAGAAGACAAAATAATGTTAATGCACAAGTCCTTCCCCCTCTTCTTCCTTCTCCCCTAGGATCCATCTCCCTCCCTCCCTACCCTAAGCAAAATTTAATAAATAAATGAATTATTTTTTCCCCTCTATCCTCATCTGCTCTGTGGGGAGCCTTGTACTATGGTCAGAAACACTCCATTGAAGAAGGGTTTGAGAGAGCATTTGAAAGGAGAGAGGGTATTGGCTTTTATCTTAATGTATCACAAGAGGCAGTCTGTTACAGACACAGCCAGTACTGTGAAAAGAGACAGGGAGCATAGGACCGGGAGGGGGGAAGAAGTGAGTGAACCGACAGCCAAAGAGTGAACATGACCAAAGCAAAGAAAATGAAACGAAGGAGAAGCCAATCCTAAAACCAAAATGAGCCGCTGAGAGGACTAGGGATTTTCCATGGCACCATGTGGAAGTGTACCTAGCTATCCTATTCAAGACAGAAGGGTGTCTATCCCTGGCGTCCTAGCATTATGGCCTTGGAGAGGACCATAGAAATAATCTGGCCCAAGCCTATTTTTAACATCTCCCAAGGACGTTCACCTGGAATTTGCCCGGTAATCACTTCCAAAGACTAGTAACCTTTACCATCAAGAAATCTGCCCTGAGCTCTAACCTGAATCTATCTTCCTGAAATTTATTTGATCTATGTCTTTGCAGAAATAAAGCATACCTTATAATAGCACTCCCTGTGTATAATACATTGTGCTTAAAATCTTTCCTTGATATTTCTTTTAATCAGACTAAATATATTCACTCCTACAATGTTTCTTACAAGCCTTTAAATCAACTTTATTTTAAATAATAACAGATTAGGATTGGACGTTCCATTGTGATTTCATTGGAATAGAGATCTCCCTGATGAGGAAAGTAACTCCACCAATCCAAGTCTCACATAAACTGTAATTCGCAGCCTTGTCTCCAACTTATTGAGTTGTCTTAAACACAGACAGGTTAAGGGACTTCCCCAGGATGTGTCAGAGGCAGGACTTGAAAACAAGTCTTCCTAATTCCAAGACAAGCTCCCTGTCCCCTACACTACAGTGTCTCTAACAAAACAACAACTGACATTTATGTTTAAAAAACTCTTTACATGCATTATCTCATTTGACCCCCACTCCAATCTTATGAGAAAGGCAATTTGTTGTTTTTATTGTTTAGTCCTGTCCCAACTCTTCATAATCCTATTTGAGGTTTTCTTGGCAAAGATACTGGAGTACTTTGCCATTTCCTTCCTTAGCTCATTTTTCAAATGAGGAAAGTGAGGCAAACATGGTTAAATGACTTGTCCAGGGTCACATAGGGTCTGAGACCAGATTTGAACTAGGGGAGACGAGTTAAATAACTTTCTTAAGTTAATGCATCTACTACATATCAAGGGAGAATTCAAACCTAGGTCTTTCTTGACTCTGTATCTATTCATCTTTCCACTATACTAAATTGCCTCCCTTATTATAAGGAGTAGGAGTTCACAACTGGAATGTTTTTATTTATACTCCCCTCTGTTTGGTTTTGTAATTTTTCTTTTTTTAATTGAGAATTTAATTATCAACAAACATATACATTTCAATATACAATAAAAGAGGATTATAGTCTTATAATATATTTACATATAGATAAATACAAACTGTGAACTTTTATATGCAGTTTGGTTTTTTAAAGACATGTATATAACAAATTTTACAAGCAATAACAAAATTTCTCTATTTGTCTGTGTCCCCTTCTTTTCTTATCTTGGTTTTCTTCCATGTGTTTTTAAAAATGTTTTGTTGATGCTGTTTTGATAGGAACTTCTATTACTACCCACTAATCTGTGGACTGAACCCCCTATGAACAGAAGTCCTCACTTGTAACAAATACATGCAGTCAAGCGTTCACAAAAAGATTCCCAAGGTGTCAGCAAAAAATAACTCCCATTGAAGGTGGCCTAGCTGTATCAGATCTTAAATTGTATTATAAAGCAGCAGTCATCAAAACTACTTGGTACTGGCTAAGAAATAGAGTGGTGGATCAGTGGAATAGGTTAGGTATGCAAGACACAAGAGTCAATGACTATAGTCATCTACTATTTGATAAATCCAAAGACTCCAGCTTCTGGGATAAGAACTCACTATTTGACAAAAACTGCTGGGAAAACTGAAAAGTAATATGGCAGAAACTAGGCATAGACTAACATCTTATACCCTATACCAAGATAAAGTCAAAACGGTTACATAATTTAGATATAAAGGCTGATACTATAGCAAACTAGGAGAGCAAGGAATATATATTCCTTGCCAAATATATAGAAGGGAAGAATTTATGACTAAACAAGAAATAGAGAATATTGTGAAATGTAAAATGGATAATTTTGATTACATTAAATCGAAAAAAAGTTTTTGCACAAACAAAGCCAATGCAACCAAGATCAGAAGAGAAGCAGAAAGCTGGGAAACAATTTTTACAGCTAGCATCTCTAATAAAGGCCTCATTTCTAAAATATATGGAGAACTGAGTCAAATTTATAAGAATACAAGTCATTCCCTAATTGATAAATGGTCAAAAGATATGAACAGGCAGTTTTCAGAGGAAGGCATATGAAAAAATGCTCAAAATCACTACCGAGTAGAGAAATGCAAATCAAAACAACTCTGAGGTACCACATCACACCTATCAGATTGGCTAACATGACAAAACAGGAAAATGATAAATGTTGGGGAAGATGTAAGAAAATTGGAATATTAATGCATTGTTGGTAGAATTATGAACTGATCCAACCATTCTGGAGAGCAATTTGGAACTATGCCCATAGGGCTATAAAACCATGCATACCTTTTGACCCAGCAATACCACTCCTAGGACTGTATCCCAAAGAGATCGCAAAAATAGGAAAAGGACCCACATGTACAAAAATACTTACAGCAGCTCTTTTGTGGTGGCAAAGAATTGGAAACTGAGGAAATGTCCATCAATTGGGAAATGTTTAAACAAGATGTGGTATATGAATGTAATGGAATATTATTGTGCTATGAGAAATGATGAGCAGGCAGACTTCAAAAAAACCTGGAAAGACTTACATGAACTGATGCTGAGTGAAATGAGCAGAACCAGGAGAATATTGTATACAGTAACAGCCACATTGTACAATAGCTGATCTTGATACAATTAGCTCTTATCAGCAATGCAGGGATCTAAGACAGCTCCAAAAGACTCATCATGGAAAATGCCATCCACATCTAGAGAAAGAATTTTGGAGTCTGAATGCAGATGAAAGAGTGCTATTTGGTCTCCTTTTGTTGTTTTGTTTTTTTCTTTTTTGCAGTTCCTCCCATTAGTTCTAATTCTTCTTTACACCATAACTAATGTGAAAATATGTGTAATGTGAATGTATAAGTAGAGCCAATATCAGATTGCTCGCTGTCTTGAGGAGGGAGGAGGAGAAAATTTAAAATTCAAAATTTTATGGAAATGAATGTTGAAAACTAAATATAAACTATTATATTAAAAATTCCTCCTATTTGCATTATTGAACTTTCCAACAATCTGTGAGGCAGGTGGTGGGAATGGTATTATCCCCATTTTATGGATGAGGAAAGGTTATGGATGACAAAAGGGTCAACAATGTTAAGCCATTTGCCTTAAAGTCACACAATTAATAAATGGTAAAATCTGGACTGGACCCCAGTTCTTCTGGCTACTCTTTCCACTATACAAGGGTGCCTCTCCGTAGAGCATGTATCATGTTCCTTCCTGTCGAGGGATGAAAGCAGGGTAAAGGGAGAAGGCACACTGCCTAGAAAGGAAAAGATGGAAGGGGAGTGGTAAATTTTAAACCCATGAAGAAATTTTTAAAAAAGCACTGATTAATCACTTACTATGTACCAAGGCTGTGCTAAATGGGGCATCTATCATTGCATTCTCACACTTAGCATTATAAATTTATCAGTATCTTCCTTAACCCCCCCACCCCCAACTCCACTTTACATGTTCTCCCCTGTCTTGGCATCAGATCCAGGCACATCACTGGAGCTTGACCCTCTCTGGCTGGCTCACTCACAGTAACTATCCGCTGGCAATGGGTGGATTTCACTCATGTTGAAACTTACCTGACCTACATCTCCTCTCGTCTCAAGTTCCCTCTGCCTTCCAAAGTGCCCGAGATGCCAACTAGCTACTCTAAAAAACAAATCTGTGCCAAAGTACCAATGAAAATTGTCTTCTTCCCCTTATCCTCCTTCAATCCCAGCCAGCATTCTCCTTCCCCTACCCCAGAGGTAACATCTGTTGATTTAAAGAGTGACTTGAAGAAGACTTTTCATTGCCTAGCTCACTAAACACTTTTATGGAAAGAATTTCAGGTACTCATGAAAATATTGGGTGGGGAGAAGGGGAGATGCCAGACAGAAGAGATTGTATTTTAATCTAGCGGTAACAGAGAATAGAACTAAAACTTGTTTGAGCAGGTTAATTACATGGACAGACCTGTGTTTTAAGAATATCACTTTGGCAGTTGTGAAGAATGGACTGAAGTAGAATTTTAGAAAGGTTAATCTGGCTGCAGTGTACAGAAAGAATTGGAAGGAGAGAGTCTAGAGGCTCAGAGACAATTTAGAAGGCTACTGAGATAACATTAAGTGATAAGAACCTGAATTGTGTTAATGGACTGGATAGGGAAAGGAAGATGTGGATTCAGTCATTGAAAAGGAAGAATGGACAGGACTTCACCAAAGGACCGAAGGTGGGCTGAGGGTTTTCAGCCAAAGTAAAAAGATCATTAATAAAGAGACAAAATCAAGATGAGACTGGTTTGGGGGAAGTAGGGGATGATGAACTTGGTTTTAAACATGTAAGTGTTAGGTAATGGCAGAATACCCAGGTGGAGACTTCATGCCAGTATTTGGCACTTGGGATAGAAGCCAGGGCTGAAGATACGGATTTAGAAAATTATCCACGCAGCAATGGCTAGCTGAAGTGTCTGGATCATAAGTAGGTGTGTTCTTTAAAAAGAAAGACTGCAGAAGGAAAGGAATCATGGACAAAAAATTGGAGAGTATTGGAGAACAACTACCTTTGGTGGGGGGGAGGGGCAGGAGGGGAAAAAATGAGCCATTATAAGAGATAGTAGCAGAGAGGTCAGAAGGGTAGGAGGAGAACCAGGAATGTAGCTGTGCTGTGTAAGATGAAAAAAGAGAAAGTTTCAAGAGGGAAGAGATGAGAAAGAAATTTTAAAAAGAAATAAGAAGACCACTGTGCACAAAGAACAGAAAGAAGCAGACAAGCAAGACCATTTGGAAAATAATGGGTGGAATTTATTATATATATTTTTTAAATCAAGCACTATAGTTTTATACACAATCCTATTTTTGTGTTGTCCTTTGTGTATAATAGCGTTCCCTTTTCTGATGTTGGTTGATTTCAGAATTTTGAAAAAAAAAACCCTAAATTTAAAAAAAAGACCAAGTCAAATGCTTCTTTTTCAATAATCTCTATCTTGGTGATCTCGTCTAATCCCAAGAATATAACTTATCATCTGTACATACATGACTCCTAAAGCACATCAGTCAATCCTCATCGTTTTTTATGACTTTCAGTTCTGCACCCCCAACTGTTCTGGAAATCACTCTAGAACCGCCAACTCAACATGTTCCAAAACAACTCATCCCCTTCCCCTTTTAACCTACATTTCGGGGAGACTTCCCTGTTTCTGCTGAGGACACAGGATCCTCCTAATCGTCAAGGTTTGTAATCTCGACCTTCTTTTCAGTGCTCCCTTCTGCCTCACTGCCCAAAGCCAACCAATTTCCTAGGGCAGTTAGGTGGCACAGTAGTTAGAGAACCAGACCTGGAGTCAAGAAAGAACTAAATTCAAATCCGGCCTCAGATATTTGCTAGTGATATAACCCTGAGAAAGTCATTTAACCTCAGTTTCCTCCTTGATAAAACACCTACCTCCCAGGGTTGTCACGAGAGACAATGTTTCTGAGAGTGCTTAGCATGGCATCTGGCATATAGTAAACACTATATAAATGTTAGCCGTTATTATTGGGGTTTTTGATTTTCCTTCCTCATCATCTCATGGCCGTTTCTTCTTCATCTACTTAAGGGTCACTACTCTTGTTCACTTCCCTATCATGGTTTTATATGGACTACATATAGCTTGCTCCATGTAAGTTGTTCAACCATTCTTCAGTTGTATCTAACTCTCCTGTGACCCCATTTGGGGTTTTCTTGGCAAAGAGACTGGAGTAGTTTGCCATTCTCTTCTCCGGCTCATTTTACAGATGAGGAAATTGAGGCAAATAAGGAGAAGTGACTTGCCCAGGGTCACACGACTAGTAAGTGTCTGAGGCCAGGTTTGAAATCAGGAAGACTCATCTTCCTGACTCCAGGCCCAGCGCTCTATCCACTGAGCCACTCGGCTGTCCCCCCCATATGTATGTAGTCTCCTAATTGGTTTTCCTGTTCTCAGTCCCTCTCATCCCCCTCTCCAATCTATACTTCACAAAGCTTCCAAAATAACTTAAGGTCCGGGGGTCTAGCCATGTCATTCTCCAGCTCAAAAAAACTTCAGTGGCTTCCTGCATTTTCTAGGATAAAATATGCCTTAACCATGCAATCTGGCTACACTCTACCTTGACAGCCTTATTTCACCCTCCACCCTTTTGTGTCTTCTTTATTCCAATCAAATTCCATTGCTTACTATGCCCTGGACTCCAAATGGCCATCTCCTTTTGCACAAAATTGAAATACACTCCATGCCCAAAAGACACTCCCTTTCTATCCATACCTTTCAGAATTGCCTTTTGTTAAAATTCAGCTTAAGAGTTGAGTGTGAAGTCTAACTTCCCAGCACAACAGTCTAACACTTAAATCTACACGGTCTAACTTAACACTAGGCTCTCTCTTGAAGCTTTCTCTGGTTTCCCAGCTTTTGGTGGTCTTTCCTTCCTCAAATATTTCCAGAGTTCCTAATCTCATCTCCTCTCCCCACCCCTCACCCCATCCCTTTCCCCACCTTAGACATGTCTGTGTTCCTATGTTATCTGTCCGAGAATACGAAAGCTCCTTCAGGACAGAGACTTTTGATTTGGATATGGATATTTCCATAGCCCCAGCTTTGGACATAGGTGATAAATAAATCCTGTTTGGTTTGAATATACTGCTGAGAGCTCAAGGAAGACGAAGAATAAGAAAAGGACATTGTTTGGGGCCATTAGAAAGTCAACGAAAAGGTGGGAGCATTTCAGCAGAAATGTAAAACGCTGTGGATAGGGAGTCAGAAGACCCCAAAGCTGTACGCTCAAATACAGCTCTGCCAGTATTGCTTTGTGTGACCCTCCACACTTCGGGTCTCGATTTTTTTCCTCAAGTGTAAAATGACAGGGGTTGGACTAGATAACCTATCAGTTCTCTTTCATGATACTATGACCTTACCTGTTGGGGGTGGGGCGGGGGGTGGGAAGACAGATAGCTAAGAGTTAAAGAATGGTGTGGAAGTGGCTCTATTGAGTAAACACTCTTTTAAAAAGTTGGAGAGAGAGAGAGAGAGAGAGAGAGAGAGAGAGAGAGAGAGAGAGAGAGAGAGAGAGAGAGAGAGAGAGAGAGAGAGAGAGAGAGAGAGAAGACAATCGCTTGAATATGGTACAGGGACTAGAGAAGGTTGCTTTTTTTCTGTTGGAATCAGAGGTTTACCGTCCTATTTGTGTGATAATTTCACTGGTTTGATTGTAGAATAACAAAAGCACAGCATAGCTTGTATTTCGTGTTGTTTCTTCACTCAGAAACTCAATGGAAAGGTACACTTGTCAGGTACCTACACAACGGGGATTCCTTTCATACTTAGGTTAGATTAGGTGGCCTTGAGGAAATAGCTAGCATTTCTATCACACTTTAAGGTCTGCAGAGCACTTACACTTATAACTCATCTCGTCTTCTCAACAACCCTGCAGTAGGTGCTATTATTAACCTCATTTTACAATTCAGTAAACTGTTGCAAACAGAGGTTAAGTGACTTGCCCAGGGTCACACAGCTAGTCTGTGTCTGAGGCAGCATTTGAACTCAGCTCTTCCAGACTCCAGGCCTCTATCTACTGTAGTACCTAGCTTCCTCACTTCCAACATAAGATCCCTTCAAACTCTCAGATTCTGTGATTCTATGAAAAGTGATGAGGGTCATTGGGAAGCCTAAACAGATAAACGTTCCAGTCTGTCTCAGAAGGTTAAAGAAGGAAGTGACTTGATTTCATTGGAGAACAAACTTTTAAAGGAGATAAATGAAAATAAATACAATGTATGAAATGCAAGAGTTAAATTCTGGGGTTAGGTTTGGTTAAAAGCCCTTTCTTTCCCTCATTCAGATTTTAGAGTAGTAGTGGAATATAGAGAATTTGTAAAAGCTAAGACTTTTTTACAATATTACCTCATTTGATCCTCATAAAAACCCTGGGAAGTAGGTGCTACTATTATTTCCATTTTACAGATGAGGAAAATGAGGCAAACACAGGTTAAGTGACTTTCCCAGGGTCACACAGCCAGATTATATAACATTACACAAATCCTAGGTTTTGTAGCATGAGTGGTAAAGAGAGATCACAGACAAGAACAGAAACTAGTCATCTTAATACTATACCACCATAGGATTATAAATTTCTCGGTGGACAGAACCTCTAAGAGACTCTAGTCCAGCTCCCTCATTTCCCAGATGAGGTAGGAGAGGCTCAGAGATTCAATGACCCGTCCAAGGTCACAGAGCTAATTTACAAGCAGAGTGGAGATTCAGATCCAGAATGTTTGACTCCCACTGCTGGCTGCCTTTTGCAGCCCCCCCCCTTATCTCCCCCCCCCCATTCTTCAGGACCTCACATGATTACAAGTTGAGATCAAAAGGGAATTTTTTTCCTAGGGTACAAGATCACAGTATTTAGGTCTGTTGTAGAGGTGGGGGCTGGGGGGGGGTTATATCTTCTGAAGCTCTCTGCACTGGACCCCTTCCAAGAGAGGAAACAGGTCTAAATGGATCATTTGTTTCCTCCTCTTTTGGCTTTTCTTATGTTTCTCCCAACCGTGGCTTACAGACACAAAGCCAGGCTTCGAGTTCTACTGAGCTTGCACTGGGCTGGATAAACTCCAGGTAACCTTACATTTTTTTTTTTTAAGGAACAAACAAACAATCCAAAGCCCTACTGAAAAATGCGATGGATTGGACAAATGAACAGGATAATGAAATTCAACGCGGCGAAAACTAAATTACAAAGAGAGATCGGAAAAAAAAAATATTCTATTGAGAGAGTGAGGAAGCCCTTGGCTTTTTCCAAAGAGACTGAGATATAGTAGGGAACTGTCACTTAGAAGTACAAATTCATCAAAAAAAAAAATGCTTTTTCTAAAGAAGAACCAGACGCTAAAGAAAAACAGCTTTGACTTATTACTACTGACTACCCCCCAAAAAGAAACATAGCTTCTTCCACAAAGCTAGGTAAGGCCTAGTCACAAGTTTATGATATCTCAATTACTATATACAATAATTTGCTTCATATGCTGGAAAAAATGATGCCACTGAATCTCTTTTTGTAGTTCTTATTTCTGTCTCTTCTCCCCAGTACCCGGAGCACAGACTAACATTAGGAAGGCTCACTTGGTTAGAAGCAGAGTTGGTATTCCTGGCACTATCCAACTTGCAAAACAGCCCTTTGTCTTATACTATTCCCTTTTGAGGAGATGCTTTGGACCTTTCACATAATATCCACAGAGAATAAAAGACAGCAATATGTCACGGGATTCAGCCTGGCATATTTTTTTTACCATGTCCTCCTGATTTCAGAATTGACTATTGCTCAAAATCTTCCTTTGTATAGAGTTCAGGAGAAAGAGAAGGTATTCAATAGCAGTGAAAAGCCTGAACAAAAATAGGTAAGGGCCCCAGGTTTCTGTTTACTCTGAATCTTTTTTACAGTAACAATCCCCAAGTTTTCTATAACAATCTATTAAAATTAAAACAGCTAAGCAAGAATGATCTGGAAAAAACCAACTGCCTAAACTGAAATAACAGATGAACTATTTTGGGGGTCATATTTATATAATCCTTTCAAATCTGATTTATGTTTAAAGGGATTTTTTTAAGGAAAATATAAAATTTTCATGAATACGTCCAGAGGCTTTAGGCATGACATACCAGGCTGAGTTAAGGGTCCATCTTTGGGGGTCCAGCATAGAATTAGTAGCTATATGGTATGTGTCTGTCATTTAGGATGAATTACCTAATATTTTTACCCATTTTTAGGTGTATGCAAGATGTAGCAGAGAGGGCAGGCCTTGGAATCTACACAACCTGGGTTCAAGCCCAGTTTCTTACATACTGACTTTGTGACCTTAGTCACTTCACATCTCAGAGGTGCTAGTTTTTCTCTAAAGCAGAGAGCAGCATAGGTGAAGTTAACTTCCTCACCTGGAGCATGCTATCCACATGAAATCAGAGGCCTGGACCAATATGTATGTGTGAGGGGCATACATGCATATGTGTATGTATGTATATATACATGTATGTGCATGTATGTAACTATAAAGCCTTGAGACTGACATTTTACATGTGACTTGGAAGAATCACTCCTCATTTGTTACTCAGGTTACTTCCTTAACTAGACAGAAGCTCTTTGAAGAGCCAGGTGCATGCCTTAGACTTCTTTGCACACCGCCCCCAACCCTGTGCCTAGCGCAGTGCCCGGAACGCCGCATGCACTCAAGAAATATTTCTTTAGTAACTGAAAAGGAGACAGCATCCAAGATTTTCTAATTATTAGTCAGTGGATTCACATTTAATCCACATTCTTTAGAGGGAAAGCTTTTAGCTTAATTCTGAAAATAGTAGTTATGGATATGATGAGGTTTCTATTCCCATCTATGGACAAACTGAACCACTGGTAAAGAATGAACAAAGAGACTCCATTCTTCCTTAGGAGTTAAAGGTAAATATGTAAAATCCTGGTAATTCTGATTGGGGATTTGGACAGAACTTTATTACTGATCTCCAGGATTCAGGCACTCCTTTCTCAGGTAGATTATCTAGGGGATCTACTTGTTCATGGGCTCCATAACCTGCCCCGCCCCCCCACCTAGAATATTCTGATTTTCTTAGGTATACAAGCAACTCTGGTCCTTTAGGGGCAGAGGAAACCGTGGTGGATCCGGTGTGGACAGTTACAGAGTCAGAGCCGGGCCCTGAATTTAGTCCAATGCCTCCTGACCTTGGTTTTCATCACAGGAGCCATCATCAGGGCCAAGTAGGCTGGTAGGTCCTCGGCTACTAGGGTCATTATAGCCTCTTGGGCACAGGCTATGTACGGCAGCCTTCAAGTTTGGAAGGGAAAGGGAAGAAATGCTCCCCTCTCCTCCAGTTGGTACGTAGTTGTCCCAAAAGCACAAATCTTGAACTGACCCCTCTTGTCCCCTCTCACTTTCTGTTGGGACTGAACCCTATTCAGCCCGCTCCACGTGTTCTGGGATCTGTCCCAGCCCTGGGGTTGCACCTCAGAGGTAGGTGCCAACCCCCACGAAACCTTGGCGGGGGTGGGGGGAGCGAGGAGGGGTAGCAGTTCGGTGGGTGAGTGGGGAAGGAGGAGGAGGAGGAGGAGGCGGGGGCCGGCTGGGAGGAGGGGCCGCGGTCAGAGAGGGCTCCCTCAGACTTGGGGGGGGGGCGGGGGGGAAGAGGCAGGAAGGAAGGGGGCGGGGGGCTGCACGGGGCTCTCGGTTCGCTCTGCGCAGCCCGCTCCATCTGCTTAATAAAGCCCGGGCTGCGAGGAGCAGTCCTTGGAGCCGCGGTCCGGGACTATAAAGCGAGCTTTGTGGCTCTAGCGCCTTCCCCGCTGCCGCCTCCTTCCCCTTTCTTGCCTCCTCCTCGTACTTCTCTCCTCCTCCTGCTTTTTTTCTCTTCTTCCGTCTTCTCCCCGCCCTCGCAGGACCCAGCGCCCGCTGCTGCTGCTGCTCCGCTGGTGGCGTACCTGGCGATCGGGACTGAGAGGCGGTGAGTGGGGGCTCCGAGGCGGGGAAGGAAGGGACGGGAGAGGGCTGCGTGCCTCGGGACGGGATAGGACTGGGACTCGCCGCGCTCCCCCGGGTAACGGCGCCCAGCTGCATCCTGCCCCCGGGGGCGCGGGGAAGGCGAGGAGCCCCCAGAGCTCTGGAGAGGGTAGCCGTGGCTCCGTGCGCCCACAGGGCTTCTGCTTTTCTACCCACGGTCCTTAACTGCTCGCACCCCGGGGCGCAGAACAACTCTTGCAGACCTTCTTGTGCGTGCTTTGGTGGGTGGGGGAAATCCTTTCCTTTGCCCTTTTTTGCCAGCGCCTGCAACGTTGAGACGTTGGTGGAACTTTCTCCTGCTTTTTGGATGCCTCTGCCTCGGGTTGGGGGTATCCTAGGTTCACCCCTCCCTCTCTGTAACAACCGCAAACAAGACCCAGGGAGGAGAGAGCGAGAGGCAGTCCCAGTTGTGGTATCCAGGTGTGACTCGCAGCTGTAGGATCTGTAGGATGAAGAAGGCAGTTCAAGCCGCTAGCTTCTTGCTTGGGTTCTTGGTCGGCATCCTCTATATAACTCGACAAGGAAAGAGGGCATGGAAAGAAGGGTAAAGGGCATGTATCTGGGGAGGACACACGCGTTCCTGAAGGAGTTGGGGCGGGGGGGAAGGCGGATTTCTCTCTCCTTCCAATTTCTGAAACTTGAAATCATTACTGGCCAGTGGTGGAGGCGAGAGGGGCACCCACAGGAAACGCCAGCCGGCCTAATGATGAATCTTGGTGCCAAAACCTTGCCCGAGAGTCACTTTTTAAAGGCAAGACTGGGCTCTGGCTCCATAAACTGGCAGATGAATTGACTGCTTGCTGTACTCCCTACCCCTTACTTGGGCAGGGTATGGGGAACCTAAAATCTGTCAGCTTTTTGGTATTTTTCTCTTGAAGGTTATGTTTAGCCATTAAGAGAGGCTTGGTATAGAAGGTTGATGAAGGAAAATAAAAAGTCGTTATTGTCACCCTATTGTCTGCCATTGATATATGTAAGCATCTTTGGCAAGTCTGGGAGAGCTGTTTTCATCATAATTTTAAAAAATAGGAATTATGGGGTGGATTGCTAAATATGCTTATCATGGAAATGTTCTAAGATGCCTGTGAAATGTTCTTCTTGTATGTAATTTATCTGTATTGAAAGAAACGATTTTTTCCTTTCTCCTGGAGGTAGGAAGGGGTGGAGTTAAACTATTCAAGACATATAGGAAGCAGACACAAAACAACCTCAGATGGGAAGGCAGGAGCAATTGGGGGAAACCAGGAAAGGCCTCCTGAGAAAGGTGGATAAGCAGAGATTCTGCCCCATATCTTCTTTTTTTTTATTTATTTAATATTTTTAGGTTCAGCATTGATATTCACAAGAATTTGAATTATAAATTTTCTCACCATTTCTTCCCTCCCCCCCACTCCAAGATGGCATATATTCTGATTGGCCTGTTCCCCAGTCAGCCCTCCCTTCTGTCACCCCACTCCACCTATCCCCTTTTCCCTTACTTTCTTGTAGGGCAAGATAGATTTCTATGCCCCATTGCCTGTGTATCTTATTTCCTAGTTGCATGCAAAAACTTTTTTTTGAACATCTGCTTTTAAAACTTTGAGTTCCAGATTCTCTCCTCTTCCCTCTCCACCCACCCTCCCTAAGATGGGAAGCAATTCAACATAGGCCACACGTGTATCATTTTGTAAAACCCTTCCACAGTACTCATGTTATGAAAGACTATATTTTGCTCCTTCCTGTCCTATCTCCCTTTGTTCAGTTTTGTCCCTTGACCCTCTCCCTTTTCAAAAGTGTTTGTTTTTGATTACCTCCTCCCCCTATCTGCCCTCCCTTCTGTCATCCTCCCCACTTTTTTTT